>CM077005.1:11618920-12243920 GCA_039090855.1 Macrothele yani
ACGTAAAGGTTGGTGCCGACGTGAAGATAGAAACAACCTATCTAGTGAGAAGAACAGTTTCCCAAACGTATTATAGAGTTTATGCTTTAAATATTCAGTAATTTAACATGATTTATTATGTGTCTACTTTTTAATGTTCTTAGTAAACTTCGATGAACATACAATTTACTTCAATAATAATTATGTGAATAAGGATCTTAACGGCCAGGGGGAAGAATCAGCATAAGGGACTAACATACATTTCCAACGTCTTTATTCTTTCACTCACTATACTTCAGGACATCAACATAATCCACTATCATAATATAATCTGGCTGGCTTCAATACAGATATCAGTCTTAAATCAATCACACTTTCTCGTCGATCACATATACCGAAGTGCCAAAACATTATAACCACCTGCCTAATACACTCACGGACACTGAAATTTGCGCACCGAGAAGGAAGCATTAGATTGAACTGAAAATGTTATGGACGTAATGATACAAATGAACGATACACATGATGGCAAAGACAGAGTTGCAGGACAAACAATTACAGAGGGATCTGTGGCACACAGTCCGGTCATCTGCAATAGCGCGTCGCACCGCCTCGTGCAGCGATACATGCTGCAATACGGCCCGGCATTGAGGCGAACAGACGCCTGATGTTGTCTTGCGGCAGGCTGGCCCACACCTTTTGGAAGGTGTGCTCCAAATCCCGGATAGCGCGGAACGGCGGCAGCCGACGTTTTGACTGGTCCCACACATGCTCGATAGGGGTCATGTCCGGGGAGCGGGCAGGCCATGGAAGTGTCTGGACATGACGTAAGCAGTCCTGAGCAACACGACCCGGATGCGGGCGGGCATTATCCTGCTTGTATAGCGCACCTGGAATCCCGGCCAGGAATGGGAGCACATGGCGTCGTAGGATCTCATCCACATACCGCTGGCCCGCCAATGATCCACGTACCACTACAAGAGCTCATCGGCTATGGTAGGCAATGGCTTTCCAGACCATAATGCCTGCAGTAGGGTAGGTGTGGCGCTCGATAGCCAGGTTGGGATTGTGCCGTTGACCCGGGTACCTCCACACCCGGACGTGATGATCATCTGTCCCCAAAACGAAGAGGCACTCATCGCCAAACACCACACGTTGCCAGTCTGTGACGTTCCACGACGCCTGCCCTGGCATTTCTGCAAACGGAGACGGCGATGTTCCGGTGCTAATCGCAGCACACGTAAGGGGCGCTGGGATCGCAGATTCGCTTCCGCGAGGCGTCGAAAAACGGTTCGTGGACACACAGGAGGCGCTACATCTGCCTGTATAGTGGACCGGATCCTTGTGAGATCCGTTCGTGTTTGGCGCACGATCCGTCGATCCTCTCTACCGGTCATCCTCTCGGTCCGTTCGGAGCCGCTCCGCCGTGTGGAAGTGCCGTCACGTGTCCACTGCTCCCAACACAGTCGGACGGTATGGTCAGAACGATCCACGTGGCGGGCTATACAGCGCGCCGACCACCCTGCGGTTTTCAGCCCAATGATCAGGCCTCTCTCAAAGTCCGTAAGTTGCGTAAATCGACGTCTCTGGCGTCTACCTGGCATTCTTGTCACTCTGTACTCTTGCTTGCGTCTGCCGATGCTTTTCGCTTTCATGGGGACTACACGCCGGTGTATAAGGCTGGCGGTTTGTGCTTGCAGCGCCACCACATGGTGTGCGGTCGTGCAGAATCACACCAAACGTGGGTCATTGGCCTACCAGAACGCACTCTAGCTATTTGCAAAGTTTCGCGGTTGTAGCATATTTTCTTTTAGGTGCGCAGATTTCATTGTCCGTGAGTGTATGATGTTGTCCTCCACGTGCCGACAAAACAACTCTTACTCGACGAAGCATAGACGCTACGATGCTTCTAAAGGTGCCTTGTGGTATGTGGTGCCAACACGTTACGAGCAGATCCTTTAACTCTTTTAAGTTACGTGTCTGGACCGCTGCAGATCAGATTTGCTGTTCCAACACAAATGAGAGGTGCTCGATTGGATTGATATCTCGAGAATTTGGGGTCCAAAGAACATGAGGAAGTCTTCCTCATGTCCTTCGAATCCTTCTCGAACAATCCTAACAGTGTGACGTGGCGCAATATCCTTCTGAAAGAAGGCATTTCTAGAGGGGAATACCGTTGCCATGAAAGGATATACCTGGTCTGCAGCGATGTTTAGGTAGGTGGTAGACGTCATAATTTTCTGCTCATGAATGACTGGACCCAAGATTTCCCAACAGAACATTTCCGAAAGCATTAGACTTCTTCCGCAGGCTTGTTTTCGTCCGACAGTGCATCCTGGTTTCAACACTTCCCCAGATAAACAACGCACACGTACCGTGTCCGTCCATATTGTGCAACAGCAAACGAGATTCATCGGACTAAATAGCCTTCTTCCAATCATTCAAGATCCAGGTTGGATGCGCTCGTGCGCGTTGCAGGCGCTTTCGACAGCGTACGGAAGTTAGCATGGGCACTCGGAGCGGCATGAGGCTAAGCAGCAGCGTTCGATGTATTAGGTGTTGTGACATATTACTGCCGTCATCAGCATTCAAATTTACGGCGAATTTCGGCAGAGTATCCCTTCTGCTGGCTCGTACGAGATAAATTTCACTCACCTCTAGCATCGACGAGCCCTGGTAGGCCTTCACATTACCGGCGGATCTTGGTTTTTTCCTCCTCGGACCACTTTTTGAAGATATTAAACACCGATGATATCGTGAGCTCCCCATAAGCCTTGTCGGTGTCGGAAATGCTCTGACCCGATCGTCTAGCAATTGCGATTTGGCCTTTGGCAAATTCTCATATCCACTGCCTTTCCATCTAAAGAACAAAGTGAACACTGCTTAGCAGAGCTCTATATGAAGTGTTGCTTTTTCCTTCTCATGACCTTCCCACGCGGCGTCATTTACCTGCTGTTGCTTTTATTTTCACAAAGACGCGCAAGTCATAATGTTTTGGCTGTTCCGTGTATATTTTTACGTATTTTATATTAACGTTTAACAATCTACTCGTAAGCTCTTGACATCTGTGTAACTATATTATCTCCACTAACTCGACACCTTGTACATTCAATGTTGCTTCGACTCACTGTCAGTGTTGCCAAATTGTAAAAGGTTTTTGGGAAATGAAAAACGTTTAAACAAGAGGTAACTAAATTTATATAAGAAACAGAAGCTCAAAAGGGAGGTAAAATGGACGTACGTTTGTTAATATTTTCTATTGTTCTGTCACATTTTTATAACAGAGATACAGGGAATGCATGGAAAGGGTGTCATCACTTTTCTTTTCTTGGTTGGATGCGTCAGTTACACTTTTTCCGAAGTTTGAAGTAATTAGGTGTAACTTTTTAATATAAATAAATTTGTGAAGGAAAATATTGAAAATTCAAAGCAGTCTGCCTAGCTCTTCATTATTATTATCGACATTACAGCATTTACTTTTCCATACTAAACTGCGGGGATTGCGGGTTGTTAGAAAATTAGAAAATTAATTTGCCGATATTTGTACGGCCGTACGCTGGGCAAAACATTAAGCTTGTAGTTAATAAATATGCGAGAAACCGCAGCTGTTTTCTCTCTCTCTCTCTCTCTTTCTCTCTCTTTCTGTCTCTCTCTCTCTCTCTCTCTTCTTTCTCTTGTGAACCCATGCAACATAACTCCTTGTTAAGCAATGGTAAAATGGATGTAAACAAACTATTGTTGCTCCACAATCACCGAACTTCCTTCCCATGATGCAATGGGAAGTAAATAATGCCCATTGCCTTCTATTTGCGTTATAATGCCGACATCTTACGGAAGCAATTAGGAATTTGTTCGGAGCTCTTACAGCAGGGGAATACCTACGAAATGTTTCCATTCTTTCTGACTGGTTTCACTGACTCCTCTCCTCAGACTTGCGTCATGTTCTCCATTTGGGAGCAGTTTCGGGAACGTTTTCCAGGAAAAGAACGCAGGATTAGAGTAATTTGTGGATTGCTGATTCATTTGGGAATCACCAGGAGCAAGCGCACTGACGATGGAGACAAAAGTTTGTCAAATAAATTATAGAATCATCGTTATACTTAGAAGCACAGTATTTAGTTCGAAAAATAGAAGTCAGTTTTCGATTTGAAAACATTATCCAGCTGTGTACAAAACGACAGTGAAACTGTTATTTCCTTGTGTAACATTAAAAGCAGCATTTTCGGATCTAACCGTGATAAAAACGTAGCATACAGGTCGGATGCTGTTTGATCCTGATGTGTGTTTTGCGTTCACACCCTTAATTTTAATGACAGAAAACTTGTTGAGTGTGGTTACTATGTATCATCATCATCATTGTCAACCATTATCAATCCATTGTTAGAGAAAGGTCTTCCCAAGTGTCTTCCACAACTGTCTATTTTGCGCCAGTCTCTTCCATGTCACTCCCGCAAGATGTAGAGGATTTTAGGAACGGAGTGTCTGACCCCAGGTCTTAAACAACCCTTAGAAACAGGAAGCTAGTAGATTTGGGCTAAAGTGCCCGATAGGAAAGTGACACGGAATTGAGGTAGAAATGGGGAAGGATGACGCCCTTATTTATTACCGGGGTGGGGAGCAGTACCCGGAGTTCGACGGGGTTAACGTGCCGAGTGTTTCAAAATATTTTGATAAACTAAATATATGAAGTTCAAATAAGAGAAAAATATATTGCATTTCAAGAAAGATACCTCAAGGTAAAGCTGAGGAATTCACGAAAATGCTGTCTGAAAGGACGATTGCTTAAAAATTAAAAAGTGTGTGCACGCGTGTGTATGTGTGTGTGTTTGTGTGTTAAACACCTTCAAATAGAGGGAGGGGTGTTGGGATATTTTGGTGGAAATGGCTGGCTGTGGAAATTTAATTGTGTGTTGGGGGTGTTTAAATCCTTGGGTGTTGTCTACTTCATGACTAGCTATTTTTACTTTGTAATGTTCGTGTGCCCGATATTTTTGGGCGTGTCAAACTACATAAAGAGGGGCTACCTATTAGACTTTTGGTCGTGGGCTATGTTAGCCCCACCCGACCGCTTGAAAAATCTCATGCCCTATATTTGGCTAACTTAGCAGAGAGCTTCCCGTATTCTATTGAAAGCTCCACTAGGGCAATAGAAAGGATCAGAATGATTCAGCCAGATGCTGGCCCTTTCATATTAGCCTCTCTAGATGTGGTTTCACTGTACCCTAATATACCTGTGGTTTCACTGTACCCTAATATACCTGTGGTTTCATATCATAGAGGCCAAACTTGCTGAAATTAATGTTCCCACCACTGAAATCTCTGCCATTATGAGCGCACTTTGTTTAGTTAAACGGCGTTCATATTTCAAATTTCTTGACAGAATCCACTTACAAACCGAGGGTTACCCCTTGGGATCCCCACTTTCCGCAGTTTTAGCAGAAATCCTGCTACAATACATTGAGAACAAAGTTCTCAATGAATTACCTTTAGTTCCCAGTTCATACCTTAGGTACGTCGACGACATCCTTGTGTTCTGGCCTCACCCAAAGGATGATTTAAAACAATTCGCCGACGCTCTATCGTCTGTATTTCCTACTATCGGGTTCACGATAGAACTTGAATCTAATTTCTCTTTGCCTTTTACTTGGATTTTCGTTCATTTCGTGATTCAAATACTAACTCACTACCCTTTTGTGCCTATCGAAAACCTACCGATTGTAACAGCCTTATCCCGTTTAACTCCTCACATCCAACTCCGCAAAAATTATTTGCTATTAATTTTCTTTTTAGAAGAGCCTTCACGCATTCTTCAAATGATAGTCATTTCCAATCTGAGATACAGTTCATTTTCAAATTAGCGGATAAACATGGATACCCCAGGACAATGGTCAATAGATTATACACTAGAATATCAAGTGAACGAACTATTAATCTGAAGCCAGATACAAGGCCTAATAAACGATTCGTGGGAGCATTGGACCAGCACCCCCATATCACTAACACACTATCTCGTATCTATTCAAAATATAACATACAATTCGGCCCCCACTCGAAGAACCTCCTATCATCAGTTAAAAAGGATCGAGCAACAACAGATATTATGAACAAATGGGGTGTGTAAAATATCCCACTGCTCGACCCCTCAGCAGGAGAACATGTTAACTACTACGTAGGCTCGACACGAAGAAGTTTGGGTATCCGTGTTTAGGAACACAAATACGATATCCGAACCAACAGCAACAATACAGCCTTATCAAGGAATGCGGTAAACGGAATGCTAAAGCCAGACTGGGAAAACATTAAACTACTGGACACTCCAGCATATATACATTCGCTGTATTTTGTCGAAAGTATGTACATCGAAGCTTTAGGGGACAAATGCTATAATGACTACTGTGGGCATAACAAAAAATCTGGAAAGAGCGTATTACCAATCTGAACTTTAAATTATAGTAATATATATTAACAATACCAACAATATATGAAATTGATCATAACTTTGTATTTGTAATAAATCTTTGTATTGATATGTTAAACTAATAATTTGTGAAATTATACCTGTTACACTGTTATAATGGCAACGGTCACGACCCATGCGACGTTTGATGATTTTTTGCCAATAATGCATCGTTGCACTACTACACTATCTACCAACAAGTAATTGGACACCTGTGATAGCAAAGGAAAGCGAAGTTTATTAACATTCAATAGTTGGTGGAGCCTCCACGTTGTACGACGGCTAGCGGTATTTTCTTCCACTCGGCTTGGAGAAGACAGGTCAGTTCCTTCACCGATTTCGGACGGGGGGGGGGCACTCCTTAAGTCGACACTCCAACTCATCCCAGAGGTGCTCGATAGGGTTAAGGTCCGGGCTCTGCGCAGGCCAGTCCATTCGATTAACCCCATTGTCACCATACCAAGCAATGGTGGACCTCGCAACATGACAGGTGGCATTGTCATCCTGAAAGTAACATGAGTCCACCCCGTAAAACTGCCACAACGTAGGAAGCGCATGGTCATCCAAAATGGTGCAGTAGGTCTCGGCGTTGAGTCTACCAGAAATTCTTGTCAAGGGTCCCGTGCCATACTAGGAGAAACACCCCCATATCATAATTCCACCGCCGCCGAACTTCACGGTTGGCACAATGCATTCCGGCAGGTGGCGTTCTCCAGGCAGACGCCAAACCCAGACCCTGCCATCCGAACGGTAGAGGATGAACCTTAATTCGTCGCTCCAGAGAACCTGTTTCCACTGTTCAACGGTCCACTGTCGACGTTCTTTGCACCACGTTAGCCGAGCAGCGCTATTGGACTTGGTGATCAAAGGCTTGTGGGCGCCAGCACGTCCATGATAACCAAGCAGATGGGCTTCCTTACGGATAGTATTCATCGAAAGAACACTCCCGGATGCTTGTTGAAACTCATCGCGGATGTGTCCCATCGATTTGGTGCGGTTCTTCCGAATTTCTCTGGCCAGCACCCGTCGGTCTCTAACTCCCAGTTTTGTGGGTCTGCCGGGTCGGGGCACATTCCGACAGTTACCTCTCATATTCCACTTGCCAATCACGTAGGTCACTGTCGATTTTGGGTACTTCAACTCGCTGGATATGTCACGTATGGGTCGGTCATTTCTGTGATACCCGACGATTACACCTTTCTCGAAATCAGAGAGCTCCGAACTGCGTGGCATCTTGCATGCGACTGGTTGCGTTGTTGTTTCCCACACGATATTTAACGGTGGCGGCCGTGACGTGTATCGGGACCGCAGATATCGTCGATTGCAGGGGTGTCCAATTACTTGTTGGTAGATAGTGTATATAAAGTGAGTACTGCTTTGCCTCTGTTCTACCTGATGATGGGGTAAATGTTACCCCGAAGGTGCTAGTAGAGTATTTTAATTGTAAATATCTTTCGTATTTTATTAAATATCGTACATAGACGGTAAGGTTTTCATTATATCTGACGTATTGTGCGAAGTCATTCTTTTATCTTTCTTTTAAGTACAGCTGACTGAACACTACATAAAAAAAAACTCCACCTACGGTGAAACAGGAGTCATTCAAGTAAATGTCGAGAAAAAGTTACTTACGATTAGTCTTCATTCAGCTACTAATGCTTTGGCACTTCAACAACGTATTGTATAATGAAACGAACGTGAGTTAACAGTAATAATAATACTTGGTTACGAGAACAACACCAACACTAAACTTAGAACACGCAGCCTTTAAATAACTCAAACTGCTGTGACGTGCCTGGACGCACATGAGATAAAGCCAAATAGCAGAGTGAGCACATGCCAGTGTAGTATAATGGATAGCATTCGAAGCTCCGGAGCTGAAAGTTGGGGCTTCGAATACCTACCCTAATGCAAAAATGGTGGAGAAATTTACTTCGTCGTATTGGCGCCCGAACTTACAGGATCACCTGACCGTTTGATTTTTCGCAATGGTGTGATGTTCTTTCTACACCGCGAGACAGGAAAAACGAGAATCCCTTCTTCAGGGCTTCGAAAAAATAAATGTGTGTGATGTTACGTTCCGCACACCAAATTGTCCGGGATTTCTCAAATGCCCGTTCTTCATGGGATGACTGCCTACAGCGACACATGGTCCCGGCTGACCGTAGCTTTCCGGGGGGGGGTGACTTGCCTGCCCCGCAGGACGCACATGAGATAAAGGCAGATAGCAGTGAGAGCACTTGCCAGTGCAGTATAGTGGATAGCCCTCGGAGCTCCGGGGTAGAGAGCTGGGGTTTCGAGTCGCTCCCCTGGCATAAAAATGGTGCGGGATTTTACATCGTCATACTGCCTTTTAATAACTCTTGATGCCGGAACGTCATACGTTCCAGCACTAAGGTGTTGCCAACCGTACCCTTACGAGAGAGAAGATATCACGTTAAGTTTGTAAAACGCTAAGCCGCCTGCCCCGGTGGCCTCTGATCATTCGTCCGAAAGGGGTCCCGGTTCGAATCCCGGTGTGCATGTCTTACGGCGCTGGCTTCTCCTTTCCCTGGGGCCAGTGACCCTAAATTAGGGACGCGAGACTGCTTATAGCCCATTGAGTTGCTCACGGTGGTCGTTAAACCTCCAATAAAAAAAAAAAAAAACGCTAAAGGAGAATGAACTCAAATTTACATGTAAAAGGTAGCTCAAATTGAAAGTGAAATTAGAGTATACGTCACAACTGTTTCGTGGCGCATAATAGATATTTTGCCGCAGTAGTTAGAGATGAGAAACTCTCGGCTGCTTCTCTCAGAGAGTTAGTTGTCTTAGTCATTAAATCGTGACCTTTAGCAAAATAATTCTGGGAAAGGGTTTTCCTCTAACGTTATTCAAAGGTACTATGAATATTTTGGTTTTACGTCTTTGGAAACCATCTGTCAAGAAGCTATTTCTTTCAAGTTCACCACGAGCAGAACGGAAAAGAGACAAGGAGCCGAGTTCTTGATGAAGAGATCAATAGTGTTAATGCACGTGGCCACGATGTATGTGCAGACAGCAAACAGCAGTATCATCTTAATGGAATAGCGGGTTGTTGGCGCCACCGCTTTAAAAATAAAAAAAATATGATAAATAAAAAAAGAGGAAAGAAAGTGGATCGTGATATATCTCGGAAGCGATTTCAAGCCGTGAGAGGACTTTCGGTGCAGTCAATTGTAGATTCCGAAATGTAAAACTTTTATCCTTCCATTTTTTCCCCCCGCATTTCTTCCTACGTGTGTCTGCTAAGCCGTGTGTTTCTGATCGGAATAAATTATAGGCAATTTATCACCATTACTGTTTGGCACACGGATAAAAAAAATGCACAGAAGTAATATCTACATTTACGCGAAACAGAAACGGGGAAATTTCATGTTGATGTTGGAAATGTTCAGAAAGGCGGCTGTACTTCTACAGACTTACTTACGATCAGATGTCATTTATTGATCCGGAAGATAAATTGCTCTTTTCGACTGAGAGTTTACTAGGGAATTTGGTGAGATTTGGCCATAACTTTCCCTTGGAAAACTCTTACGTGCACGTAAAGGTGAGTCAGTCTGCCGATGGTACTACATTTCTTTATTTGGCTGCATCAATCCGTTAAATGCACAAGTGATATTTTAAGTGCCTCGTTTTCTTAACTACCTTATTTTCCTTCGTATAATCCTTCGACCGTGAAATTCAGGAAAAGAAAAGAAAAATCCTTTGTATAATCCTCGTAGCAATAATCCTCAGGGACTGAAATTCAGGAAAAATAAAATCGGCAAATAATCTGTACCCACCCACAATATTAATCCCGAACCGTAATTTCTTACAGAAAAATCGCGATTCACGGGATGACCCAGAAGTCCGACGAAGTAGGGGGGGGGGACGAACTTCTTACTTAAAAGGAAAAAAATCGTCATTTTAAAATATTTTCTATATAATTTTCAAGTGAATTAAAATTAAAAATTACGAGGGTTTTTTTTTTTTTCAGCATTACTGCAGTTTTGTATTCAGATTCGTGCAGTTCCGTGGTTTGTATGCCTGTGGCATCCACGAACATGCGTGACTCTGAGCTTCTCACAGCACGTGATCGTCCGCCAGAGCAAATAATATCGCCTTTGTTGCATCGTATTTCCTGTCAAAATGCACGTGAGTAAAAAAAAAAAACTTCTTTCCAACTGTTCGTGGACCTCCATCCCCGTATTGCGTTACGTTTTCCTATTATTAATGCATTTCTGATAGTTTTTCAAATGCACGACCTCTCCTGACAGTTAGAACGCAGATTTTCATAAAATTGTGTGTGTGTGTGTTTTAAGTGGCATATCAACTCAACCTGAATTTATGACTTATAACGAAGTGAATTTCTCCGTTATTTTTGGTCTACGTCGGGATTCGAACCCGAGGCCGCTTATTCCGGAACAAGTTGCTCTACCAATTAAGCTACGCGGACATTTGTTCTGATTCCTATCTGCCTTTATGTCGTGTGCGTCCTGCTGGCAGGTACGTCACATCTCCTCTCCTGGTACGTTACATCATCTCCCCCTTACTTTTTTTTTTTTTTTTTCGAAGTGCTGCTCATATTTTTCCTATCTCGCGGTGTGGAAATAACATCACACCAATGCGAGATTTTGAACGGTCGGGTCATCCGGATAGTTCGGGCGCCATTTATAATGAATTAAATTTCTCCGTTATTTTTGGTCTACGTCGGGATTCGAACCCGAGGCCTCTTATTCCGGAACAAGTTGCTCTACCAATTAAGCTACGCGGACATTTGTTCTGATTCCTATCTGCCTTTATGTCGTGTGCGTCCTGCTGGCAGGTACGTCACATCTCCTCTCCTGGTACGTTACAGACTTTTCTTAGCATACAATACATGGATCATATGACGAGAAATACGGTACAATTCTTTATAATCCATTTTTTAAGATTTTGAAGTGTTCTCGATTCAGAAATTTTTCAGTTTTCCTGTTTTGATCAATGGCCTAAATTTTCAATTTCCATGAGTATTTTTAATACTATACAGTATTTATAAAAATGCACCGAGTACTAAGCAGTTGTGGTCGTCCAAAACCCTGTTGGTTATGCGTTACGCTTCTTCCCATCCACTCTCGGTACACTTCAACTATGGGAGTATGTGAACAAAGCGACAAAATTTGCCGTTTCCTATGTACTTCCACCTTTTGCTGTGTAAGAGATCACCATGCCCTTTCCAAGGGGGTCAGACCGTGAGGAGGGCCGTAGCTAGCAGGGGGCGAAGGGGCTCAGCTCCCCCTGAAAGGCAAACAAGCCCCCCCTGTAAAACTGACGTTTTAAAGTTTTTGCACTTTTGTTTTCAGTGGCTTGTGATAATTATTCTTGTATTTCATTATAAGCATAAATACCTTATTTATTCGTGTATTGTACTTTTTTTTAAAAAGCAGAATTGATATATAATGTCTCACTAAAAAAAAAAAAAAAGAATAATGTTTCAGTTGAGCGGGATTCGATTCCCGCTCGAGGACGATGAAATTTTTAAGTTTTCTGAGAGGTGTTACATGAATGACCAGTAAGTGTTACAGGCAAATTAGGAATTTATATTCTGTTTGCTTTGAATATTTCTACAGTTAATTAGAGAGACGAATTGACTTGATACACTTGGAAAACAAAATGAAGGGCATTTCGTTACCTGAATGTGATGCACTTAATACTTCTTTCTCTCTCATCGCTCTTTCCACGTTATACCTTAATTAACACACAGCAACCGAAAATTTGTATTTCAACACCGCTGGGATCGAACCCCAGATCTCTCGATAACTAGCCGAGTGCGTTCGCTTTACGCTACGATGCCCACAATCCACAGCGCTATGTGTGTTTATTTTGTCCGCATCTGACTTCACAAATTCGTAGGGATGGTCTTAGCAACTGAGACGTCTCCAATCTGGTGGGGCTTAACCGTTCAAGCTATTTAATTACAGCTAATAAATCCAAAAGGCGAGAGAAAATGGTGAAATCTTCCAAATACGTGGAGACAACGTAAATAGACAAAGTCATCGCTCTTTCCACGTTTTTCTTTAATTAACACCCAGCAACCAAAAAACTGTATTTCGACACCTCTGGGATCGAACCCCAGATTTCTCGATAACTAGCCGAGTGCGTTGACCTTACGCTACGGTGCCTACAATCCACGGAGCTATGTGTGTTTATCTGTCAGCACCTGACTTCACAAATTCGTAGGGATGGGCTCAGCAACTGAGATGTCTCCATCTGGTGGGACTTAACTAGCCGAGTGCTTTCGCCTTACGCTACGGTGCCAACAATCCACGACGCTATGTGTGTTTATCTGTCAGCACCTGACTTCACAAATCCGTAGAGATGGGCTCAGCAACTGAGATGTCTCCATCTGGTGGGACTTAACTAGCAGAGCGCTTTCGCCTTACGCTACGGTGCCAACAATCCACGGCGCTATGTGTGTTTATCTGTCAGCATCTGACTTCACAAATCCGTAGGGATGGGCTCAGCAACTGAGACGTCACCAATCTGGGTTTTCAAACTATTTTTCGGTTGCTGTGTGTTAATTAAAGAAAAACTTGGAAAGAGCGATGGCTTTGTCTATTTACATTGTTTCCACGTATTTGGAAGATTTTCACTGTTTCTCTCTCTTTGTGTGTGTGTGTGTCGGGGAGGGGGGGGGTCGGCATTAATGGAAAGCACTTCCATTTTTACTTGTTGATGGATATATAAATAGGAGTAAAACAATGTGCTTCATTTTTTCCTTATCCACTTTGGGAAAATTTGCACAAATGTTCAACCCTGGGCCGGACCCGGGAATTAAAAAAGGAGCCTGTCCGCATCGCTAGTGTGCGCCGCGTAGCTGTAAATGATCCAAGCGTCACATAAGAGGAGATCATACTATTTTTCTGTCACTGTATGTTTTTATATGCATTATGGACCTTATTCCACTAGTAACATACAGTTTTGCCGAAGGTTTCATATACCTGTGTCATGTTGCAGGGCGATCTTATTTGAGTTGCGTAAATTTTATTATTATTTCTTTTTATTTATTATTTTCTCGCCCAATGAATGAGATTTTCTGTACACGTTTATTATTTAAGTAGCATAAATTATCCTCAGTAATAAAACTCATGCAAAATGTTAAAAAATGAATTCGTCCCTGCATATTAGTTAACGAAAAGTGGCTGCTGCATGCTTATGCTCGGCGGAAAGCGTGGCATACGTTTTTAATCGGTTTACTTAATTGACCGTAACGATCAGATTAGACCCAGCCATTTATCTTTGCTTGTGAACCTGAAGGAAGGAAAAGGAATGATGGATATTTTGCCTTATTAAAACGGCGTAATAAAAGTCATGATAAAGTTGTTTGCTGCGAATAAAAAATGACAACTCAAAATATATATAATGTATGACTACTAAGTTTGTGGTGTTAAGATAGAATAAAATTAGCAACTTTTCTCACAATAAAATGTTTATTATACATCGACTATAGTTTCGCAGAGCGTTTGACTTGGCATCCTGAGGACGAATGGAGTGTAAACATTCAAATTATTGTGACATCATCAGAATTCTGACGGTCACGCATTTTGGTGAGTTGTTTCCACGCGCTTGAAAGAAATGGAGTCGACGTCATGTCGTTGAGTTCCGGTATTTGTGGAAAGCTTCTAATACATTAAGCTTTTGATTGTCGAGTCAGGTTTATCGATAAGCGTAGCGTTTCCAAACACAAATTTATGGTTATTTTCGTGAAAATGTTAGGCTATAGAGGACTGCTTCAGTTCATAGTTCCATACGTACGTCTTGTGTTTCTTCACACGGAAACTTAAATCCCTGCCGGTCTGTCCTATATATGAAGGTCCACATTCCCCAGGAGTTTATATCTTCGACGTAGTAGTCTTTTGATCTGCAAAAATTCATGTTGTTTATGGGTTTGAAAATAAACCGCCGTTGAAAAAAGGAATGAACAGAAATTCAGGTAGGAAAGGTTATAATGAAGACAGAATAAAAATTTAGTGTCTGTAGAAAGTATGCATTGCCTTAGGCTGTTGCTAAGTAATGAAGAGAAGCTATGATCTTGCACCGTAGTTCTTTTATAAACTACTTGACTGATGTCGAGAGAGAATTTTAATTGGGCGGCAAAGGGCTGTGATTTTTATTTTATTGATTTAGGAAGGTAACTTTTATTACTATATTTCAGGGTATCTCATTTGTATGAATGTCATGCTCTTTAATTGCTATATTTCAGGGTATCTCATTTGTATGAATGTCATGCTCTTTAATTGCAATATTATCCCGGTCTTCTATACCCGTATTTGCTATATAGTTGCATTGGAAGCTCAAATGATGTCACATTTATGTATGGATTTATTTCTTGTTTTGTATTTTTTGGAAGTTGATTTTTTAGTTGTAGATCTTCCATGCACTTGTAAGAATAGCTAAGTAGTCCAGAATTTAGGCATGTGCCCTGAAAAAGTGCTCTAATGCACACTTACAGGACATTGTTAACTCTCTGGTATACAGAGGAAAAGTAAGCCGAAAAGCAGCGTTTTTTAAATGTGTTGTTTTCCACAGATTATTGAATACCGTGCTGTCTCTGGTATGCAGAGGAAAAGTAAACTTCGATGATCTCTCTGGTATGCAGTGTAGCTGAAATGCAGCTAAAAATTACACTGTTAAATATTGTGCTCTCTCTATGGAATACAGTGGTAAAGTTAATCCAGTGCTTTGCCTTTGGTCTCTTATGCCTGAAAACATGCCTTTGCAAAGCAAAAAGAAATCCCAGCTTTTTGCTTTGGGTCTCTTAAGATTAAACACTGAGTGGCCGCTTTATTATGACCACCCGACAGTTTTAAGCAAATTAGCTATGGCGCTAGAGTTGCCGTCAGAGGGCAAGGCTAGTATAAAAAGGGAAAGCTTAGTGCTTCCGACAGTAGTAGAAGTGATTTTTTGGTGACGAGATGGGTATAAAAAATGCGATTTGACGGACTTTCAACGTGGGATGATTGTAGGATCTCGGAGCCATGGAGCGAGTATCACCGAAACCGCCGCATTCGTGAAATTTTCCAGAGCACCTGTTGTTAAAGTGTTTAAAGACTGGACTGTCAGCCAAAAAGCTGGGTCTCTACATGCAACGTGTGGTCATCATCGACTAGTGACTGCTCGGGCGGAACGGAGAGTTCCCAGACTGGTAACAGACAACAGAAGGGTAACAGTGCAGCAAATTACAGACCATTTTAATCAAGGATCCCCTCAAATGATCTCCGTACGCACTGTTCGCCGTACATTGCATCGGATGGGATACGGCAGCCGAAGACCTGTTCGAACACCTTTGCTGTCTGCAGTTAACAAGAGAAATTGTCTCCAGTTCACACAGGATCACAAGGATTAGACAGTCGATAATTGGAAACAAATTATGTGGTCCGATGAACCATGTTTTCAGTTGCATCATGCCGATGGCCGAGTGAGAATTTGGCGGAAACAGCACGAAAGCATGGACCCCAAATGCATTGCTACAACCCTTCAAGCTGGTGGAGGCAACGTTATGGTTTGGGGAATGTTTTCCTGGCATGCTTTGGGCCCTTTAATTCGTGTTGATCAACGTCTGACTAGCACATCATATCTAAACATCGTTGCGAACCAAGTGCATCATGTCATGTGGATGGTTTATCCCAATGGCGATGGCTACTTTCAACAAGATAATGCCTTCTGCCATAGTGCTCGTATTGTACAGGACTGGTCTCAGGAACATGCCGGTGAGTTTACTTTGCTTAGGTGGCCCCCACAATCTCCAGATCTCAATCCCATTGAGAATTTGGGGGATGAAGTTGAACGAGCCATCAGACAGCTGGATCCACAACCCTGCAATCTCACACTCCTGGAAAGTGCTATTCATCAAGCATGGTCTCAGATTCCACAAACCACCTATCAACATCTCGTGGAGTCCATGCCACGAAGAATCGACGCAGTATTAAAGGCAAAAGGTGGCCCAACGAAGTACTGAGGGGGTGGCCATAATAAAGTGGCCACTCAGTGTATAGCAGCCCTTTGCAAAGCAACAAGATGAAATCCCAGTTTAATTCAGATGCAGTGTTTTTTCTTTGGATCTCTTGCACCGATATAGCAGCCCTTTAAGTGAATGAACCATTTGAAAGTGAAAATATGCTCTGTAATTCAGAGGACTGAAGAATAATTGCCCTTACCTTAGGATTCTTATGAATGACAGCTGCCCTATGCAAAGCATTATATAACATTTCATTTTTGCCTTTCTCTGTAATTCTGAGGACTGCAGAAAGTCTGCTTTTGTCTGGCGCTTTAGAGCGGCCCTCTTTAAAGCCAACTTAAATGCAGGAATTTTTCAAGTCAAATTTGTTCCTATACTGGAAGCAGGGAAAATTAATGAGCGTTGGTATTGTCAGAATGCGGGGGAAAGCTGAAGTAGGCAGGGTCCCTCAAAGCCACGTTCATATATCAGCTCAAGAGGGGCTCAGATCAGATCAGATCATATGTATATAGAGGATTTTAGGAAGGGAGTGTCTGACCGCAGGTCTTGAACAACCCTTAGAAATAGGAAGCTAGGAGATTTGGGCTAGAGTGCCCGATAGGAAAGTGACACAGAAGCGAAGTAGAAAGGAGGAGGAAGGCGACCCTATTTATTACGGGGGGTACCCGGGGTCCGACGGTTTAACGTGCCCATCCGACGCACGGCGTATATTTAGCGGATCGAGCGCTCGTACCTGCCTGGGATCGAACCCGAGGTCCTTTCCGTGGCAGTCACGAACGTTGACCACTAGGCCACCCGCGGCCCCTTCAAGAGGGAGTTGTCCACCTGGACCACTTTATGCATCAGTCAACCAGGGAGACCAGAAGAGAGGAGTGTGAAAAGAAATCCCCATACGGAGCTGTAATACCTGGAATTCAACATAGCCCATCCTAAGAGATAGTTCACCATGTATGCCCCCTCCCATCCTAAAGAAAGGTACCCTGAATTAATGTAAGCAGGGGGTGCATACATGATACGTTAGTAATGAGACCATCGCAAGTAACACCCACATTCGACCAGCCATGTGTACAGGCGGCTGGATCCTACAAATGAATATAACCAACCCGTTCCCAATTGTCATATGCAATGCGACTACCACGCCACATACCACGTGAGCATATTTCACGTACGGCGGACCACGTGACGCGGAGGGACACACTGCTTTCATTTGATCATGCCTCATATTTCAGATCTGCCCAAATCATGTCAGCCTCCCCAAAAATGCCGAAGTCCCCCTCCCCCTCCGTCATGTTTCAGCTGGTTACGTTTTTGATTTCGCGTCGAATCCATGATGTTATTCAACAAAATACTGTACAATTTCGATGAAGTTTGCCCTCTGTCATCACTATTTTGTGTACGAATTCGAATACAAGGGCCGAGAATTGTAACCTGGAAACTTATTTTCCCCTTAGAACAGTGAATCGATCATTTAACACGATGTGTCATTCCCAATGCACGCGTGCTATTAAAAAATAAGCACTAATTTTTGAATATTTTTAAGCACTAATTTTCGAATATTTTTAAGCACAATTTATTTTAACCGAATATGATAAATTTGCTTTAAATCTTGAATTCATATGGCCTAATTGTGAAATTCAAAGTATTAAAATCTGTCGATGTGAATTTGTTCTGTATAAATTAAATAAACTAAATCAACAAAGACGTCTGTAGCTTTAAAATATACATGTATGACTGTATTTGCATATTAGTTTAGTTTTATTCATTTCTCTAAATAAGTCGTAATTAGCAATACAAGGTATGAAAAACACTCTCTACTGCATTTTCCAACCATGCTGTTGCTTGACAACCATGCTTCTTCATTTTTTCGGCAGCGATGTACGATTTCCTGAAACAGATATTTAATTGTTTTATAGCAACCAAGTTCTTCAATCCGTTTTGTGATTCTTATAATTTAATTTTCCGTAATGTGAAAATAAATATTTAAATATAGATTCAGTGCATATCGCAACAAGAATTTTGTGGGATGTTGAGCACCCTTCACGCAATTTAAAGGGGTGCTCAAGCCCCTTTAAATTGCACAGTGGGAGCCTATGGTCACTCTTATAACTAATGAGAACGTTGAAACAGTTTCTCTGCCCCTCAAAAGGAAACAGTTTAGTTCCTTTTTTGGCAGCAAAATTTATTGATCTGGTGGGATTATTTATCACAAGACATTTTCCTTAATGAAAAATTCAAAGAATACTTTTCTCTACGAAATACCATAAGAACTTTACTAACTTTGTTTCTAGAAGCTGAAATATTCTATGTTCAAGCAGAAAAAAAAAAAAAAATATTGTGCTAGCTTTTCTGGGTCCGGTGCAAAAGAGATTCTTGCCATTCGATTTGTAGAAGCACGGGTGTTGTGCTCACAGACAGAAAGACAAACCAATAAAAATGATTGATCATGCTTTCCTCTTTCCGATTCAAAAACGAATTTTTCTGAATCCAACTTCCTATGTCAGAGATATGGTGGCAACAATCAGGCAGGAAAAAAACGCAATATGGACTTCCAAGAGCCGACGCGTGGTGTTCAAGATTATGCGGAAAATTCAAAAATCGGCTTTCAAAACCGGAGATATAGAGTTCGTAGTTATGCAAAGAAAACTGAAAATGACTTGCGCAAGCGATGTGTCGTACACGAGTAAGAAGAGACAGTGACGAATCGACTTTTAGATGTGTCCACGATAAGGCAGATAAGGTAAAAACTTGACTTCCATAATCAGAGATATTGTGTCCACATTTCGGTGGAGAAAGCGAACAATCTGTTTCAGTGAACGACGATAGTGCCCACAATTGGTTGGATAAAGCGAAAAAACAGCTTCCAAGAAAAGAGATATGGTATCCACAATGAGGAGGAAAGTACCGATGTGGCAGCCACGATTAATTAGAGAATATGCTTTTCCTACTGATTTGTGAAAGCCGAGATATTGTGTCCATCGACAGAGAAGGAAGAGTCATAAAGGAAGGCAATTCGTCGTGTAGATTAAATGTGTGATAACATGCTAAAACGATTGCTAGGAACTCCTTTACAACTAGAAAAATTACAATAAAATCTCAAAACCTTCTGCTTCGAACACTTTAACATTCATAAGGTAAGAAAAGTAATCGGAACAAGTACTTTTCAACTGAAATCATAAATTGCGCATAATGTGTAAACGATGCAGTCTAATCGTTTTCGTGACTACTTTTTTCATGTTTCAAACTACTTGGGCAATTCAAGACGTTGAATCCATTTTTGTGATAAATTGAGGTGAAAGGACAAACGATGCAGAGGTTAGCCATTTTCTGTAATTCTTGAAAGTATGGAACATGATTTGGCATCATTAGGGAGTAATGTATGCAGCACATCGCCAGTAAATAATCAGATTTAAGAAAACAGCCTCATTGCTAAACAAAGGCGTGTTGGAATAAATACGTAAAGGTTTGTTACAATTTTTGAAGCTCCGGAAAGAGTAAAAATGAAGGTTGTGTGTAAGTGCTAACAGTAAAAAAATTGAATTCTCATTAAAATTTATAATTATTCACGCATAAAAATATTTAATACTGTTGAGACAGCATTTAAAATAAATATTTTGGCCAAAACAGAACCAAAATCTTAGAACTCATAGAAATTACGGAGACACATAAAACTTCTGGTCTTGTTTTACGCTCCGTGCTTCAAAACTCCAATTGCCGTTGTTTAGAAGCCGAGGAGGTGGATCTGCTGCAGCTTATTTATTCACCGTCGCAGAGTGCACAATAGTTTTTAAACCAGAAAGGGCACGTGTTCCTTTGGCGAAGGAACACGTCTTTCAAGGTGAGCAGAACACTTGAAAACCTCATGAAAGAAGAATGGCGAGTTATCATCATACGTTAAGAGGTAATCATGACATAAAAGAGAAAAACGACTGCAGTAAATTTATAGCGGTTAAAACGAAAAATAAAAATAATAATTACGACCTTCATGTTCCTGGAAATTTTATGAAAACATTCATAAATGGCACTCGAAATTGAATATCTCAATCTTGTAAGACTTTTAAACAGGTTGCCCATAATTAAAGTTCGCATTTCCAAGGACGCTGCAAATGGAACTATTGCTCGGAAAGACCAAATTTGATATGACACCTCCTGCCAGGATGAAATTTTGTTTCACGGAAAAACGAAAATTAGTTCCAAAACTCGCCTTCAGGGGATAAGTGGCGCTGCAATCGCTTGTGACAATGAGGAGCTGTAGTTACAAGCGCTGACACCGACGCAATATGTAAATTACCAATGTCTTCTGTCCATACTTGGAAAGAGGCTGCTATAAAAGCAGGCATCTGCGGAATGCGTCATTTCATAGCACATGAGTAGTTAACGTTTTGAAGCGCGTGGCACTGTCAGCAAAAGATCGTACAGTTTTCTTAAAGTTGTTTTACTAGAATAACGGCTGACATTAACAGCACTGCTCAGGTTTAGAACGTTAAAGCGCTTAAAACAGGGCCAATGACTGCAAATGGTTTAAAATTATCTGGAAGTTTGAACAGACAGGTTCCTTGGACGTCAAACCTAGCGGAGAACGAAAGCCAGCCCACCAGCAGAGCGTGGAGGATGTAGCCACAGCGTCAGAGAAAGACAGGGTGACAAATGTCGTGCTGACCAGTAGTGTTTCTTAGTCTTTAAGTAAGCCCTCGAACACGGACCGTCGTGTTTCTTAGTCTTTAAGTAAGCCCTCGAACACGGTCCACAAAGCTCTAAAACTGCGCTGTTATTCTTACAAGATTTCCAATGTTCAGCCCATGCTTTCCCTTGACTGGGATGCATGAGATGCATTCGCACTGCGGTTCCTTGCTCGGCTTGAGCTGGATAACGAATGGCCTTGGAACATTTTATGAGCAAACGAAGCCCGTTTCCACCTAGATGGCGCTGTTAATAAACACAACTGCATAATTTGGGCAACAGAAAGTCAACACAACAGGCGTCAGATTCCACTCCGTTCTCTAAAAGTCACCATTTGGTGTGGTTTTACAGCGGAATTTATTATAGGGCTTTTCTTTTTCGAGCAAATCGGTCCTTCTTTTCTAGAGGAACTCGTTGCACGTTCTGTCAATGGCCAGCGATATTGTTGGTGTCGCGTCGTTGCGTTTGCAGTCACACACCTGCACGCCTGTCCATTTACGAAGTTGCTCCTAAGGATACCGAGCTGCTAGCTGCAAGGAATTCTGGGACGACCTCTGGATGTTTTTGTGGCGTCGGTGGAGAAACGTTTCGAGTGTTGTTTTAAAAGAAATATTAAGTTGTGGTTTTAAAAGAATTATTTTGAGCATGTAATTTGTTTTTCTTTGTGTGTGTGTTTTCTATTCGGTGATCCTATAAAATCATTTTTAAACATAAAATTAGATGAAAGGAAAAGTAATTAAGAGAAAGAAAAGCAATTTAAGTTACGTAACTGTTTTACGATTTAGAGCAGGGTCGTGACATTAAAGCATAACTGTTTGATGTAAAACGGAGACAGCTATGCCAGAAACGTTGAAATGCTGTGAAAATTCCATGAAATTTTGAATTAAAATTAAGGGGCGCCGAAGTCTACTCGGTTTTATGTCAAACCGTATTCTTTGACGTTACGACCCTGCTGTAAATCGTAAAACGGTTGCGTATCTTAAATTACTTTTCTTCCCCTTAATTACTTTTCCTTTCCTTTAATTTTATGTTCAAAAAATGATTTTGTAGGATCACCGTTCGGAGAACGGGCATGACTGTTAGTAATGTAAAAACAGAAGTACGAAATCAAACAAATTGCAAACTTTATTCACCCCTTCTGATTTAATGTACAGATTTCAGTATCTCTGGCATGAATGTTCTTTTCTGAGTGTTGTATCGGAACTCTGAAGACTAACTGGTTGAAAATTGTATTTAGGAATTTTCAGTTTAAGAGGTATGGAAAAAATTATGAAGCTAGGTTGGGAGAGAGGCACGTAGTACTCCCCAGAGACGTAACTAGGTATTAATGCGACAGGGGCAAAGCACGAAATATTGTGCTCTCCATATTTTTTGGGGGTGGGGGGGGGGTAAGGTGGTTACAACAACCGTGAATTATTATAAGGGCTACAAGCAGTCCCCCGTCCCTAATTCCGGGCCACTCATTCCGGGAATTGTACAGAGCCATTGCGGGAAAGCAGGTTCGCCACCTATGCCTCATTTGAGACCTTCCATCATGCAACCAATCGAACCAACTGTCAAAGGCCAGCGCTTGGACGATTACGTCACCGGATCTTCTGTGTATCTATCGAGTCGCACGCCCTAGTTTAGGGCCATTGGTTCCACGAAAGGGAGAGAGACAGTGCTTGGAACACTGAGCCACCAGGCTACTACACACACACACACACACACACACACACACACACACACACACACACACACATACACATTTCTCGTCAAAACAAAATTAATGTCACATCCTAGTGTAATCTCTATATGGGAGGCACGATCAAACGGTTACTGCTGCTTCTTCCCTACTGCTTCGGAGTTCGAACTTACGGTACCACAGCAAGCAGTAGTGGCTCGCAGTTGCAGTAATTATCGAAGAGCCCCCAGAGTATCTTCGGCAATGTGAACGACATTTTTGTTTTGCAACGTAAGAACAACCGCGCCTTCATTTCTGAATGTGAGCAATTAACATCCGGTGAACATTTTGAGGAAGAAATGCAAATTTGCCAAAGCTACCGAAACTGGCGAAGCGCATAGTATGTAATTTCTGTAAATGGAGAAATGTTAAAGTATGGCGCAAATAAAATTGCACCAGAAGCTTGTGCAGAAATTACATTTCCAGTTTTAATCAGATTGCAAATAGTGATTTTTGCGCCCTCTCTTGAGCTGCTCCCAGGACTACCGCCCCCATCTGCCCCGCCCTAGTTACGCCTCTCGTACCCCCAATGCAAATGTATTCTTTTTTCGCATATTTCTGTGATTTTTTTCTTTCTAAGGTTCTCAACAGATTTTTATCAGTCAAACCTTGAGGCAAGTAGTTTGTTTCTAATTTGTCCCTAACTTTTGCTTTTCGTCAAGTTAGTGTTTTCCTTACTATAGTTCGGATTGTCTCTCGTTTTCCGGCGTTTCCTGTGCTATTTTAAAAATAATAATTCCCCAATTAAGCATAACAAATTTTTTTCATGAATCAGAACAATTGTTCAGTAGATCATTTTTTATGATACCACAAATCGCAATGAATTATGCCATTAGGCCGCTGCAGTATGCGATATAATAAAGGTGTCTCACTGTGTCATCCGTGCCACCAAGTTTCAAAAAAAAAAAAAAAAAAAAAAAAAACTGGGAATAAAAGGGAAGTAGATTCGTTACTTCACAGTGAGATTATGCAGGGTGTGTGATTTTTTTTTCTATTATCTAACATGATTGCACCACATTTTGCATGCCATTTTAATCACTCGGGAACTATGTTTCTTACGTGAAAACATTTTCACTGTGATAAGCTCGGAAATCATAAAATACACGCTGACGAACTCAAAAATCATCCACGACTTTGCTCAGAATTTCTGTGGAAATAGCTTCAATGTTCGTTTAGGTGGCAGCTTTCAATTCCGCAATAATGCGCAGATTTTGCTAGAAGAGGAAGCAACCGCAGGGGTTCACATCTCGTGAGGTTCCTGGTCATGGAAATGTTTCAGTAAACGGTGCTAAATATCTGCTCTGCAATACTTTTGTCTTCGAAAACATAATAAGGGAATTGAAGAACGTCAGTGCTTACGTGAGGTGCGGTACCATCTTGCTGAAACCATTTTGAACTCATATCAGTTGCCTATCGCATACTGAAAAGGAATAAATTCCCCTTTAGGAAACCGAAGTAAATATCAGAGGTCACTGTGCTGTCTATGAACATAGAATCTAACATTCCGACACTTAGTAATGCACACTATACTGTAACTCTCTGAGGATGCAATAGTTTGGCGACGCTAACCCTTGTTTTCTCAGTCGCCCAAAAGCGGACGTTTTATTTGTTAATGTAAACATCCAGATCGAAGTGTACCTCATCCGAGAGTCCTATCATTTCAACACCTCTGAGTGTTCAACTAACAATGCTTCACGCACCCTTACAAAATTTTAACGGTTCACTATTCCATCTTCTAATAATGACTGATGCAGTTGCATTTTGTGCTGAGACAATGACAACTTGGTACGACAGATTTTCCATACAGTGTTAGGTGAGGTCTCAGTCTGTTGAGCTAAACGTTGCACACTTTTCCTTAGACTTCTTTTTATCGCCTATTGTGCTGCCCGACTAACTCTTCGTCCGTTTATCTAACGCTGTTCGTATTTCTTTGAACTGTTTAACAGTTCGATATACAATAACTCTCGGTGGTGCACCCCGAAAACAAAATTCTTTGTCCCTCCACGAGGCAAAACATGATCCATCTGTTCAGGTGTTCACAAAAGAGCATCCTGTTGTGATTTGCACGACGCCATCTTGAAATGCAGTCCAATGTTGCCACCTGTAAAAGAAACAATTCCCAAATGAGTATAACTTATAAAAATTTGGTTCGTTTATGTTTGACAAGAAAGAAATTATACCACTTTTAATGCGTCAGATGATAAAAAAAGCACCCTGTGTAAATGTGTATGTGTATTTATAAATTATTTTTCTTGTAGTTAAATAAAAATTTATTTATCAAATTGCTTTGCTGGATAATTCGTGTGTGAATAATTCAGGGATGAGGTCGACTTGGGAATTCGATCCAAATTCGCTTAAATCCGTTGTTACTAAAAATGAAAATTAAAGCCGGTGATATATATAGTAATGGAAAATTAACCGAAAAGCTAATAATTTCATCCATTTTTCAGAGGTAGCTTATTAAAATAACAAGAAAGGAAATAGCATAATTAACCCTGTTGTAATCCTACTTAAATTCCCAAGGAGCTTTGCGAGAGAAAATATTGAGTAAATCAAAGAAATGCACATTTGCTAGCTTCTGACGGCTAATTTTTTTTTTTTCAGGTGAAGGGTTTAAAATAATAAAAATAATCGCTTAAACGAAGGATTTGATTAAAGAGTAAAAATGCTAAAATAGAAACCGAAGAAAGAAATACTTGGGAAAGATAATTTATATCGAGCGTAGGACCTTTTATATCTTAACTTTCAGTCGTTAAGCATTTATTCCAGCTAGGCTTGCGATTTTTTGTACATGGATAATCCCTGCGCTTAGGGATAGCTGTGAATTAAAAAAACGTGACTAAGCTATCGTATGAATCAAGCAAGTGTGGGACAAAAAATTATCTTTCTGCGTTGTAACAAGGAAAATGATCGTGATATTTTGTTTCTGTCACTCAACTGTTAAAGTGAGCTCAGGCTTCTTCTACTTTTAAGTGACGCAAAAATTCAGTGATTATTCGTCCGAAAGGGGTCCGGGTTCGAATCCCGATGAGGCATGGATGTTGTGTTTGTCTTACGGCACTGGCTCTCTCCCTTCCCTGGAACCAGTGACCCTAAATTAGGGACAGGCGACTCCTTATAGCCCATTGAATTGCTGACGGTGGTCGAAAAAAAGAAAAAAAAGAACAAGTTTCTTGTCTGTATGTACGCACAGATCAAGCATAAAACTTGCTTTTGTTATACAAATACACATGTTGATAAAAAAAAATAAGCTGTCATGTGTCTCAAGATTAGGCGCCGCCCGCAGTGGTGTAAGCGATGGCCTCTAATCATTCATCCGAAAGGGGTCCGGGTTCGAATGCCGTTGAGGCATGGATGTTGTGTTTGTCTTACGGCACTGGCTCTGTCCCTTCCCTGGAACCAGTGACCCTAAATCAGGGACGGACGCTCTCTCCCTTCTCTGGAACCATGACCAACTCAATGGGCTTTTAGCTCATTGAGTTGCTCACGGTGGTCATTAAACTTCCAATCAAGAAAAAGATTAGTCGCGGATGACTCATCGCACTATATAAATTTTTCTGAAATGTACGAGCAATTTTCCTTGATTCTTCTCGTATATTAACGAAGCGCTTTCCTGATACAACCTTTTCCCCGTGATTCTTTTCGTATATTTTGTTAAGCGCATTCCTGATACAACCTTTCCCGTGATTCTTTTCATATATTAACGAAGCGCATTCCTGACATAACCATTTCCGTGATTCTTTTCGTATAATAACGAGCGCATTCCTGATACAACCTTCCCCGGGATTCGTTTCGTATATTGACGAAGCGCATTCCTGTTACAACCTTTTCCGTCTTTATTTTCGTATATTAATTAGCGCATTCATGATACAACCCTCTCCGTGATTACTTTCGTATATTAACGAAGCACATTCGTGATACAACTTTTTCCGTGAAATGACGGGGAAAACCCTGAATTTCACGGGGTTTTCGTACCCCAGGAAATTTGTGAATGAATTTTCAGAAACCTTTCTTCAATTTCTTTCTTGTATCAACAGAAAAATTCTGTTCTCACTTTTTTTGTAACGGCGGAACATTTCCGATAATAGGAGCGATTCGCTAAAACATACTTGAGGCTTGATTAACTATTAAATTGAAATCGTCTGTCGGAGGAAATGATTTTGAATTTCTGTAGCGAGATCGGATACTGTAGATAGCAAGCATATCACATGAAATTGGTTATTATGGCACCGGATATTCCTTCCCCTCTTCTTCTATTTCGTGCCCCAGCTATTTTATATTGTGTTACCGTAAGACACAGGGTGCTTAAATTATTGTGCAGGTGACTTTATGATATCTATGTATCAATCTGTGGATTTCTTAGAACAAATGCTAGTATTGCTATCAAGAGTGAATTTTATATTTGGGAGTTTTGTGAAATATTATTACGCACGGTCGAGTCACATTATTGTGACCACCAGCTAACATCCAGAGTAACCGCCGTGTGCAGCGCAGACGGCAGCTAGACGGGCTGGGAGTGACTCAATCAGATGCTAAATGGTGTTCACAAGTATGTGGAGCCATGCTGACTGCAGTGCATCAGAGAGCTGCTGGAGGGTGCGTGGTGGAGGATCCATAGAGTGAACAACACGATCGAGGTGGTCACACAGATGCTCAATTGGGTTTAAGTCTGGGGAATCAGGGGGTTAGGGAAGTACTTTGAAGTCTTCATCGTGCTCTTCCAATCACTCTCAGATATTACTAGCTGTGTGATACGTCGCATTGTGTTGCTGTAAGATCCCATCCGCCTCAGGGAACACAATCAGCATATATGGGTGTACGTGGTCTGCAAAGGATGAATTCACAACGAATTCGGTCCATAGTGCCTTCCACAGGTATGAGTGAACCCAGGGAATGCCACGAAAACATTCTCCAGACCATAACACTGCCCCCGCCAGCTTGTGTTCTCCCAGCAATGGTTGAAGAGTGTTTGTTCTCCGATGTTTCTCGCCTTATACGCCAACGTCCATCCGTTCGATGAAGCAGAAAATGTGACTCAACGGAGAAGGCAATCCTTTGCCAATCAGCGGAGGTCCAATTCCGATACTGCCGTGCAAATGTAAGCTTTTTCTGCCGATGCATCTTCGTTAGCATAGGTGCAGTGACCATCCGTCTGCATCGGAGCCCCATACCCAGCAGAGTTCGCTGAAATGTCGTTTTAGACACAGTTCCGGTAGCCCCCTAGTTCATTCCGCCAGTGAGTTTCTCCACTGTAGCGTGTCGAGCGGCCCTCACGTACCCTCAAAGCCGACGTTCACCTCTCACATCAATGGCATGTGATACTCTGCAGTTTCCACGACACTTATTCGCAATGATGCCATTTTTCAAATCACGATACACTTGAACCACAGCAGCACGCGAACAGTTCACAAACTGCGCTGTTTCAGAAATACTGCCACCCTTGGCCCGAAAGCCGATAATCATCCCTTTTTGCAAATCTGATATATCTCTCCTTTTATCCATGACAGAAATGAGTAATAACTTTTCAGAATGCTTAAAGCACACACTTTATATACCCAGCAAGCCAGCTCACGACAAGTGCCGTTTTTTGTTGGCTACGCGCTGTTGACGTCAAAAGTAGGAGGTGGTCACAATAATGTGACTCGACTGTGTATAAAGCAGTACGTTTGACGTTTTCTTAAAGATAACGGAAAAACATTGTCAGTTTAATGAAATCTCAAGTTCCAAAGCATTCCGCGGTTTCGAAAAATCACGATGAAAAAAATAGGTAATTTGTAATAAGTCCTCCTACAGAAAAAAAAAAAATTGCTAGTAGAATTATTGCAAACCTATTCAGAAAAATTATAAGTTTTTACCGAAAATAAAATGACTAATTCGCCCACATTAAGAAAATATAAAATTGATCATCGCGTGATTAGAGTTCTACTTTATACGTTACGGATCGTTCTGGCACAACTGTAGCAGGCGTAGTTCCCGTAAAAGGGGTCCCTGCTGGGAACCTGCCGGGGGCAAAGGCAAAATTTTCGCGAAAGGGCTGAATAAGTCGAAATCGAAGATTTTGCGAAATTTCTGTATTCATAAGGAAAATATCTAAACGGAATTTTCTGAAATGAAAGGAATTATTGACAACGGAAAGTTTTAAAAACCGAAATTTCGATAAAAGCAGACGCCTAGCGGCAACTTTACTGCACGTTATTTCAGAAATTTTCGGTGAATTCATACCATTTGTTTTTTTACAACGCGTGTTTGTTGAACATTCAGGGTAATCCACTCACTCCGTAGCCCCCTTTTTGAAAAATTTGATTGTTAATTCGACACAGATGAAAACATAGCACTTTTGTTGTCTTTCGTTACCAGATGAGAAGTAAGCATCGGCGCAGCATACCCATAATAATTTTTAGTCTTGGCAATGCCCCCTTGCTTTGACCTATGTATATACATATCTTCGTACATAGGGCTCCGATGATTTTCTATGTCGTGCAGTATAGAAAATCGTAAATTTTAGAAAGGAATTTCGTGTGACGAATTTACATTCATAATTCTTGTTTAATAATATTCTTCTTATTCGACAGTTTATCTTGTAGCATTTTTGTCTGTCTTTTATTGTTTGATTCTGGTTTAACAAAACATTTTCGTATGTTTACGAAAGAAATGAAGACGTTATGAAGGTGAAACAAAAGAAGATATCTTTTCGATGAAATCATTGGACAATATTAGAAATATAAAGCAGTTGAAAAATGGGAAACTTTGATTTCTCCTCCACCCTTCCCATTTTCATTTTTTTCTCATGGGAATTTCATCTCGCGCAATGGGTGTTCACGCTATACGAGAATTTCCTGGAACTCATTTATCGTGCTAAACGAAATACAGTATACATGCGTTATGTATCTCATAATAAAAACTTTTCGCGTTTACATTGGAAAGAAGAACAGTAGAAAACGAATACCATTTTCGGGTCTGTTTATTCATTTATCAAATTTCTCCAATTTTTGTAAGCGATTATCTGTTTTCGTCTACAATGCTAATTCGTTCGTGATAGTTACGTCGTAAAATTAAGCCATCGTAAATTCGAGCGTTCAGTTCGGTAAGAAATAATTGACCCATATTTTCATTCCAAGTGATTTTGAAAATTCTCCTTCAACGGAGTTAAAAGTTTCCCAGACTTTCGGAGCATCCAAGGTAATTTTAAAAGTCACTTTCAGTTGCATTTTGTAAAAATCTTTGCCGATGTGTTAAGTAATGGTATGTTTAAAAATATTTGCAGGTGTCTTAAATAAGAGTATTTATAAAGATCTTTGCCGATGTGTTACATAATGGTATTTTTTAGAAATCTTTGCCGATATTTTAAATAATGGTATTTAAAAAAAATGTTACCGATGTGTTAAATAATGGTATTTTTAAAAATCTTTGCCGATTTGTTAAATAATTATATTTTTAACTTATCTCCTGTTCGGCGGAAGAGAGAATTCCTTGATAATTTCTCCTCTGTCGGCGGTCTCATTCTTAAATTTGAATATTTTATGTACAAAACTTTTTTTTTCTTTCATTGTTCAGGTAACGTAATTTTATTCGGGAATTGCGCGAACACTTTTATTGGCATACATTTCTGAAGTGGTGCACAGTCGGTATCAGGCGGTTGCATAGTTCATATATTTTTTGGACTGATCGGCTGGTTAAAGTTGAAATAACAGTAGAATAGTTGAGACGGTCAGTGATAGTGGAAGAAACATTTCTTTTTTCAAGTTTCGTGTGCTATTGAAGTACTCAGAGGGAGTGGCACAAAGTCTTCTGCGGATAGCTGTAGGTTTAAATTCCCTTTAAAAAATGGTGGTGCACAATTCGATAAAAGATTATAATAAAGGCAAGTCATCACCGAAAGATGCTCCAAGATGAAAGGATATAAGGAAGGCAAGACATCACCCAAAGATTCTCTAAGATGAAAGAATATAAGGAAGGCACGACATCACCCAAAGAAGCTCCATGATGAAGGGACATAAGGAAGGCAGGACATCGCCCAAATATGCTCCAAGATGAAGGGACATAAGGAAGGCAGGACATCACTCAAAGTTGCTCTAAGATGAAAGGATATAAGGAAAACAGGACATCACCCAAAGATGCCTCAAGTTAAAAAGATATAAGAAAGGCAGGACATCACCCAAAGATGCTCCATGATGAAAGGATATAAGGAAGGCAAGACATCACCCAAAGATTCTCTAAGATGAAAGAATATAAGGAAGGCAGGACATCACCCAAAGATGCTCCATGATGAAGGGACATAAGAAAGGCAGGACATCACCCAAATATGCTCCAAGATGAAGGGACATAAGGAAGGCAGGACATCAATCAAAGTTGCTCTAAGATGAAAGGATATAAGGAAGACAGGATATGACACAAAGATGCTCTAAGATGAAAGGATATAAGGAAAACAGGACATCACCCAAAGATGCCTCAAGTTAAAAAGATATAAGAAAGGCAGGACATCACCCAAAGATGCTCCATGATGAAAGGATATAAGGAAGGCAGGACATCACCCAAAGATTCTCTAAGATGAAAGGATATAAGGAAGGCAGGACATCACCCAAATATGCTCCAAGATGAAGGGACATAAGGAAGGCAGGACATCACTCAAAGTTGCTCTAAGATGAAAGGATATAAGGAAGACAGGATATGACACAAAGATGCTCTAAGATGAAAGGATATAAGGAAAACAGGACATCACCCAAAGATGCCTCAAGTTAAAAAGATATTAGAAAGGCAGGACATCACCCAAAGATGCTCCATGATGAAAGGATATAAGGAAGGCAGGACATCACCCAAAGATTCTCTAAGATGAAAGGATATAAGGAAGGCAGGACATCACCCAAAGATGCTCCATGATGAAGGGACATAAGGAAGGCAGGACAACACCCAAATATGCTCCAAGATGAAGGGACATACGGAAGGCAGGACATCACTCAAAGTTGCTCTAAGATGAAAGGATATAAGGAAGACAGGATATGACACAAAGATGCTCTAAGATGAAAGGATATAAGGAAAACAGGACATCACCCAAAGATGCCTCAAGTTAAAAAGATATAAGAAAGGCAGGACATCACCCAAAGATGCTCCATGATGAAAGAATATAAGGAAGGCAGGACATCACCCAAAGATTCTCTAAGATGAAAGGATATAAGGAAGGCAGGACATCACCCAAAGAAGCTCCATGATGAAGGGACATAAGGAGGGCAGGACATCACCCAAATATGCTCCAAGATGAAGGGACATAAGGAAGGCAGGACATCACTCAAAGTTGCTCTAAGATGAAAGGATATAAGGAAGACAGGATATGACACAAAGATGCTCTAAGATGAAAGGATATAAGGAAAACAGGACATCACCCAAAGAAGCTCCATGATGAAGGGACATAAGGAGGGCAGGACATCACCCAAATATGCTCCAAGATGAAGGGACATAAGGAAGGCAGGACATCACTCAAAGTTGCTCTAAGATGAAAGGATATAAGGAAGACAGGATATGACACAAAGATGCTCTAAGATGAAAGGATATAAGGAAAACAGGACATCACCCAAAGATGCCTCAAGTTAAAAAGATATAAGAAAGGCAGGACATCACCCAAAGATGCTCCATGATGAAAGGATATAAAGAAGGCGGGACATCACCCAAAGATGCTCCAAGATGCGGTAGACCGATTTCGACTTCCAGACAAGAAGTCAAACGCCACACCTAAAAGGACTTATAGCAGCTCTGTAGAGTGAGTGTCAATGACTTTTCCACACAACTGAGTATCCTTCACGCAACGGTTTATACCGGGCTGACAGAAAATTTAGGCCCAAGGAACAAACTAGCGAACTGGGTACCACACACATACTATCCACAACAAAGTAGGAATTCCGCCACGGAATTATCTTGCGTGATATCGTCGCAATAATAGGGTCACGAGATTTCTCTGTTTAGAAGAAAATTGGGTGAATTTTTATGCACCCAAGCCATGGTTGAACCCGGTGCTTGCTTGCAGCGTCTTTCCCCTGTGGGAAATAGCATTCGCATAAAATCTTACTTGTCGTGATCATGGATGTTCGCTGTGTGGCCTTTTTGGAAGACATATGATGAGAACAACCTTCATCGGAGCGATATGGGTTATTTCTAGAGGAGCATATTCAGGCATAGGCGCTGCGATATCATCTGCAGCGACCTATCCAAGTGCAAGATAACGGACTGCCACATAAGGCCAGGATTGTTCAGCTTTTCATTGAACTGAACGATTGGGTGGAGCTACCTCACTCCCCCCTCCTCCTCCTCCTCCCTCTGCATTCACCGGGAATGAACCCATGGGATTTCAGTCGAAAAAGGAGATGTTTGGTAGTCGCTACAGGAACAAACGGGTTTTGGATCTCCGAATCACAGGGTATTTTCCACAAACTTAATGATGCTGGTATTTTTATTGGTGTTTATCAACTGCCCAAAATTTAGAAACGTACACTACTGTTTGTGATAACTGCAGCACCATGAACGACTGCTGGTATATTAGAGGATATATCCAACAGGTTGGCACATGCAAATTATTAAAATGTTAGCGAAAAGCGCTTGCGGTTTTAGAGCAGCGATCTCTAAACTGTCCCGCTTTCTCAAACGAGACGTCACAATCAGAGAAAAGTCGACTTTAAGTCGTTGCTTGTGTGTCAATGTATCCCAACGCTGAAAACATGTCGTATTATGAACACCTGACGAACTTTGAGCGAGGAGGAATTTGGGGATGAGAGAAGCTGGATTTTCCTACCGCGAAATTACCATTCGCACAGGGCAAAACGCCAGTATAGACATGCGAATGTGGCGTCAGTGAACAAGTGAGGCTCCGACGCGCAGAAATCGGGGAAATAGACCGCAAAATCGCAGGATTGTACGGGATGACAGACACGTCTACCGCATGGCAGTGGCCGATCGCAGAGCGACGTCTACGGAATTAGCGCACCAGTCTATCACTATAACAGGTCAATCTTTGCCCTCCAGCACAGTTTGTCATCGTGTGCTTAACAGAGAACTGGTCGCAATCATCCAATTGCTGCGCATTCCTTCGGCCCTCAACCACAGATGCCTCAGGCTGCCATGATGTATCGAATACAAACATTGGAGCGCTGATTGGCAACAGCTTGTGTTTTCTGGCGAGTCGAGATTCGACTTGACGCACCATGATGGTTGTGACGTGCCTGCCTCGCAGGACGCACACGACATAAAGGTAGATAGCAGCAAGAACGAATGTCTGCGTAGCTCAGTTGGTAGATCGACTTGTTCCGGAATAAGTAGACTCGGTTTCGATTCCTAGCGTGGACCAAATATGACGGAGAAATTTACTTCGTTATAATGGCGCCCGAACTTTCTGGATGACCCGGCAGTTCAAGATCTCGCAATGGTGTGATGTTCTTTCCACACCGCGAGATAGGAAAAATAAGAGAATCTCTTCTTCAGCGATTCGAAAAATAAATGTGTGACGTTGCATTCCACACACCAGATTGACTGGGAGTTCTCAAGTGCACGTTCTACAGTGCATGGCTGCCTGCAATGATTCATGGTCACGGCTGACTCGTGGGCCATGCACACGCACGACATAAAGGCAGATAGCAGCAAGAACGAACGTCTGCGTAGCTCAGTTGGTAGAGCGACTTGTTCCGGAATAAGTAGACCCGGGTTCGATTCCCGGCGTGGATCAAAAATGACGAAGAAATTTACTTCCTTATATGGTCGCATACGTGTCACCTTGCAGCGTCATGGTTTGGGGGCGCCATTGGGTTCAGTTCGCGATATCGCCTGATACGAATTGAGGGAACAGCCAGCGATGCTTCAGGGATGTTTTAAATGCAGAAGTGATACCCCTTCCTTCAGAGTTGTCCTGGCGCTTTATTCCAGTGGGTCAATGTTAGGCCACATGTCGCCGGGAATGTCCAAGACCTCCTCCATGCACGGCAGATACCATTTCTTCCCTGGCCTGCGCATTCGCCGCATATGTCCCCGATAATAAATGTCTGGAACATGGTAGCAAAGTGACTGTCCCGTCAATCACTCCGCCAGTCACCAGAAATGAACTCTGGTTTCGCATAGAAACAGCCTGGTAGGTTTATTCCGCAGGACGATATCAAAAATCTCGAACCTTTGCTGTTATCTGCCCTCCACTATTTGACTTCCCAATAAGAACGCTTTCAAGTAATTCCCGATTTCGAAAGTAGAACACAGCAGATGCGCAGTGATCACATTCTTTTAATCGTTTGTCTGCTCTTTGGAATTATGTGAATTTATGTGGCGAAAAAGACTGAAAACTAATGACGATCCATTTTTAGAAATTATGAAAGATATCGTAGCGTATTGGCCCCCAGAGTGATATTGGTACCAAATTTGTAGCTATTTGTTTCCATTGTTTTCTTATACTGTATATTTTTTTCTTTTATATACACTGCTGGCCACCCAAAAGGCAACACCAAGAAGGACACGAGATAGCAAAGCCAGATTTACTGGACACATAACAACAGATACAAAGATGAAACGATTGAGCTTACAGGCCCGTGCGACTTGCGGAACACGCAGACATCAATAGTGCGTGTGGCCCCCATGCCTGGCAATAACGGTCACTACACGCCGCGGCATCGAACGAAAAAGGCTTTGGATGTGGGGTTGGGGTAATCGGTCAAGGCTGCTTGCACACGTTGCCACAGTTCATCAGGCGTAGCCGCGGGTGGTGCTTGCCGGGCCACTCGGTCGCCGATCAGCGACCAGACTTGTTCGATGGGCGACATATCGGGGGAACAGGCGGGCCACGGCAGCAGGGACACCTAGTGGGCCGTGAAGAATTGTTGCACGATGCGTGCCACGTGCGGGCGCGCATCATCTTGGTGAAACGTGGCCACTGGCAGGTCCTGCAGGTAAAGGAGGACTACATGCTCCAAAATGTCGGAGATGTTGCGGTGGCTGTTGAGTGTATCGGCGATGCGTAACAGAAGGGTGCGGGTGTCATATCCAATTGCGCCCCAAACCATAACGCCAGGCGACGGACCGTTATGGCGATGCATAATGCAGGCGTCATACAGTCTCTCACCGCGGTGCCACCACACGCGGATGCGACCATCGTGGTGTTGCAGGCAGAAGCGGGATTCGACGGAGACGACAATGTCGTGCCATTCCGTAGTCCAGTTGCGGCGTTCAACGGCCCACTGCCGCCGCGCTCGCCGGTGGTGTAACGTCAATGGTAATCGGGGCAGTGGGTGCCGTGCGACAAGTTCCCGCTCCTGCAGACGACGTCGAACGGTACGTGCTGACACAGGTTGTTGCGCAACACATTCTAATTCCTGCGCTAACGTTCGTGATGTGGCGGTGCGAGCTGTCAATGGCCGCCGCTCAACATGCCGGTCCTCTCGTTCGGTGGTGTGCCGCGGATGCGACAATCGCTCACGTCGGTCCGTCCGTCCGTCCTGCACCCACCGAATCCATACTCGCCTCACTGTGGCTGGATGTCGTCCCACACTGGCGCCGATGTCTCGGTACGATAAACCGCGGTCGCGATAAGCCACTGTTCGTCCTCTGTCGAACTCCGAAACGAAGCATCAGGAAGCTTCCCACGGACAGGCCCGGCAGCACAACACACTTCCACTACTTACACCCCGCCTTCTGTGCACCCTTCGTATAGTGCTTCTCGGTGGCGTGCCGAGCGCACATGATTTGCATATGCCCTGCAATGCTAATCGTTTGCATGTCCTCTCGCGGGCGACGCATGCTGCGAATTTCAGGCCAATCGGATGCTTCTTTCTTGGTGTTGCATTTTGGGTGGCCAGCAGTGTATTTCTTTAAATAGTTTAAATTTTATAAAAAAGTGAATATGTAGGTTTTTGCTAAATAGTGTCATTTTATATACCAATAAAAAATTTTCCCATAACATTTATCGTGAACTACTTTCTCTCATGTTGGATGCGATCAGGTTTCATGTAAACAAAGCGGAACGATACACTCAAAATCGGGAACTGCTTGAAAGCGTTTATATTCGGAAGTCAAATAGTGTCATTTTACATAACAATGAACAAAATCAAACAGTGGCGGGCAGATTGTAGGAAAGGTCCAAAATCTCTTATTCAGTGCGACACCTTGTAGAGGCTGTTATTGTTGCTCGAAGTGGCTTCACACGATACTGAGTTTCGTAGAGAAAATTGTTTGTATAGATCTACAAATGTAATCAGTTATCTATTGTAACGCGAGGAATCTGTGATATAAATACCATTTGAACCGCGCTATTCTTTCTTTGTGTTGCAATTTTCACAAGCAGTTGTGGGTTATTGATAATTAGTTGAACTACTGACAGTTACCCACAACAATTGTGACCAATGCTTTGTTATTACAGGAATTATGGTAATTGGATACATACTCAAATGCAAAATAAACAGAAATTTTCGTTCATTTACTTGCCGTACTAGGACAAGCCGCCAACGGTAACCGATAACTCGGGTACAATTGGCAAATTTTGAACAAAGCTATTGCAGAATCTAAGCTCATTAAGGCGTCTATTATAACATATTCTAAAAAAACGAACGCGTAAAATTTATGACTTCCAGAACAAAAGTACGAAACATTCTAAAAAAAATGCCTAAAATTAATGATGATCTACTTTCCTTCGCTCCTTCACGTTGGTTGTGATCAGGTTGCATGTAAACAAAGCGGAAAGACACACTCAGATCGGGAACCACGTTTTTCATTTTGTATCACGAAACACACACACACACACACACACACACACACACACACATACACACACGAACTTATTTTTATTACTATAGATTAAGCAAGTGTTGAGCTAACAGACGGAGTCTTTCCATTTCTTCGTTTTTCAATTCAAACGATTTTTTTAATTAATGCTAGTGAGCCGACTTTTGTGAAACGGTTCAAGTAAAAGGCCATCTAGTTTTTTGTCTCTCGACAACCCTACATATGTCAAGCCGAGAGCGAATTCATATCATTGAAGAAATCAATGATTAGTGACATGGGGCTGGTGGTATCATGGTGATTGATCGTGTCCTATAGGAATAATGACCATTAAAAAACTGACCAATTTGAATTGAAATTCCTCAATGACACGGAATTTCGGGAATCGGAAGGTGTCAAAACCTGACCATGGACGATGTAACATCGTATGCCGAAGATCACGGTGACCGGATGTATCATCTCGCACCTATGTACGAACAACTAATTGTCTCGAGTCTCGTAATCAGCTAGACCTTCGGCCTGGCTTCGCTCATTGACCTAACGCTTACTGCAACGCCTTGTTTTTAGCCGCACTTCACTAATGAAGGAACTTCAAAATAATTACTCCAATAATAACAATAGTCACTTAGTCTAATTAACGTGAATTAGTAAACACAATAGTAGTTTCACGAGACTCTTAGTACAAAATATATAGAGGGGTTGGACAGAGTAATGTGAACAATACGTTCAGAGTATGTCACAATACTCAAAGGTATCCACTACTCTTTGGTTGTAATAGCTTTGTTTAGAACCTCAAGGTCCTGTTTAAGTGCATTTAAAGTGTCTTGTTGCACAATTTCCTTCAGATGACTGGCAGCGCGCATGAAACCATTTTCTCCGACCAAGTCCATCCAATGGGTCAGGCATTGTTTCTTCCAGGGGATGCCATCTAACAAGATGATAACGCCAGGGGCGTACTAATAGCACCCCCAACCCCCGAACTGCGGGGAAGGGAGCATCATGGTTGAAAGGGCCTCTAAATTGAAAAAAAGATATTTTCAAATTTTTTGCGGAAACTTTGTATGAAACATGTCAAAGCCAAGAATTACGGCAACTTTGAATAACGTATTAAGACGAAAGGCATTTTTTTTTTCAGTAAATATGTAAAATATTCAGAAATCATTTCCATTGCTTTTGTTTATAAAAATTGGTTGAGGGAAAGCAGCTATTCAAAGGAACTTGAGGCCCCTTTTCAAAGCCCTCGAAATAGCTTCTATGTATGTACACTGAAGAGCAATTGAATTAGAGATACCTGTCTAGTAACGTGTAGCACCACCTTTCGCCCTGATGACGGAGGTGATGGACTCAGCAAGACACCGAAAGCGTTGGGAAGCCATACGGTCCACCACCCCTGAACAAGCTCTCACAGTTCACGAAGATTTGATGGAGGGGGGGGGGTCAGAGCCTCGAACATCTCTCTCGATGGCATCCCAGATGTGCTCGATGGGATTGAGGTCAGGTGACCTAGCTGGCCAAAGAAGCGAGGTCACGTCGGTGGAATGTTCATTCAACCATTCTGATACAATTCGGGAGCGATGGCACGGTGTATTGTTTTGCTGCAGGATGAGGTGCCCAGTGGGATGTTGAAGACGCACAAACGGGAACAAATGGTCTTCCAGGATATCCCGGTAACGTTGACCTGTGAGGGACGATGTCACACGTACCAGGGGTCCCATTTCAGTCCACGTAAACAGTCCCCAGACGAGAATGCCACCCCCACCAGCTTGAAGAGTACCCTGCTGGCAAGAAGGATCCATCGCTTCATGTTGTTTGCGCCGTACTCGTGTTCTGCCATCCGCATGAACCAACGTGAATCTCGACTCATCAGTCCAGGCAACATTTTTCCACATGTCTAGGGTCCAGTGGCAATGTTCCCGCGCCCATGCTAATCTTTGCAGCCTGTGATGTGCGGTCAGCAGCGGCACCCTCGTGGGATGATGGCTTCTGGCGAGGAGATGGTTCTGGATGGTGTGGCTGCTTGCACGTTTTTGTGCACCAGCGTTAAATTGCCGAGTGATTTCTTGCACTGTGGCCCGTCTATCCGCCGTTACAATGCGAGCTAGCCGACGATGACCCCGCTCATCCACACGCTGTTGTCCACGGCAGTTGACCCTTGCAGGGATGGTTTTACCGGATTCGTTGTACTCACGGTGCACCAGTGACAAAGTGGCTCGTGAAAATCCCAGTGCCCGCACAACTTCCGAGATGGAGTGACCCATTCGTCGGTCCCCGAAAATTTGCCCACGATCAAATGCGCTTAGATCCTTCTTCTTACCCATACTGATGCGACGGGAATCAAACTAGCGTACAAATGGCAATTTAACGCTACCACACACACACACTATTTTTAGTGTGTGTGTGGTACCCAGTACGTTAGTCTGATTATCGTCGCATCACTCCTTATATTGTCGGATCGCTGCATACGTCATGTCGTGTCCGTTTACAGGGCCGCCCACAGCGCCACATTTGTATAACGCGAGCTGTCTCTAATTCGATTGCTTTTCAGTGTATGTTTTAATAAGGGAATGTGAAATAAATATCAATTCAATGAGCGGAATTTTTATACCAATGAATATATTGTGTACAGTTGTTTGCGCGTAACTACGAATCCTTCAGAATATAATGAGCTTTGTGAGAGCGAAAAATCAGAGACCTGTGTAATTTTTTTTTTTATAAGAGTCAAAAGATTTTTCTACTGTGTAGAAAACATTGTGGCATTATGTTAAGCGTGTTTTTTTTTATATTCCAGAGTATATAAGGTAAGTAATTTCAATTTTTTTTGTGCTACAGTACTTATTTGTTACTTAGTTATTTTATTACTTATGTTATGACATTTCGTACAAATCGGAAAAGTTATTAGACTCTGGCACACGGCAGTTGAATATTTTGTATGTGCAAGCAAAGTTAATGATATTATGCAACTTTATTAATTGTCAAATAATAAATTTTGCATAATATTATTAACTTTGACGTAAGTATTTTGTAGCAATTTGTATCAGTATAAAATCAGAGCAATCATTTTAATCACGACGTGCACATTTCTGTTACACGCAATAAAGTGGAATACTTTTTATTTTACGAAAAATACTGGTAGATTCCAAAGAATTTGATTTATTAAAACACCCACAAAGCCTAGATAATAATATGGAAATAAAAATTTTGAGTAATTGAAAGCTAATAGATTTTTGAAAAAGGGCCTCGAAAACATTTTTTTGCGGGGAGGGGGGGCTCGAGTTTTTCCGGTACGCCACTGGATAACTCCCTGATTCACAGAGCTCAGAATGTCCAGTCATGGTTTAAGGAACGTAAGGACGAACTTTCACACCTTCCTTGGCCTCCCCAATCTCCAGACTTCATCGAAACACTGTGGTCTGTGTTTTAAAACAGAGTAAGATCCCGTTATCCTCCACCTGCATCTCTCAAGGACCTGGAACAATTTCTGCATGAAGAATGGTGTAACATCCCACTAACCACCATCCAGGATTTGTATGCGTCCATTCCAAGGAGGATTCAGGCGGTTTTGAATACCAAAGGTGGTCCCACACCCTACTAGGTACGTAAAACCTTCTTTTTCTAGGTGTTCACCTTATTATGTCCAACTCCTGTACATACGCCACAGACCGACAGACGCTATCTGCATGAAAAATACCATTTACAGAGTGAGACAGCTTCCGCGAATACTGCACCACCTTTTGTCTGCTGGCTCCAGACATTCTATCGCGCTCTTAGCTTGTCAAACATGTCCTTCATTCTTGACCTTAAGACTGCTGCCAACATAAGATTCAGTGAGTGAGAAAATATAATATTAAGGTTGAAACGATAAAAGAGAACGAATTCAAAATGTACATAGAGAAAGACAACTAAAAATGAAAGTTAAGTTAGAGTAGACGTCATAGACGCACATGATGATCTTCCCTACCTTTTCTAAACCATATTTATTACATTAGCGCTCGCCACAAGGTTCCGTTATAGAATTTCACTGCTGCGATTTCAACAACTATTATTTAATTCTTTTTCGGACTCAAAGTAAAAAGTTATTTATTAGTGGTGTCCAATAACTTCATACACCGTCTTAGCACGGGACGAATAAATTTTTTAATGAGCTGTAAAAAAGAGCTAAAAATAAAAGTTACATTAGAAGCCCCATGAGATATTTCGGAGCTCCGCGAGTTCCTTCATCAGATGGTATTACACTGCTGGACAATTGCTAAAGACGGATCATAAACGGCTATATAGCGCATAAAAAAGTAAGTGTGGTTGGATGCCAAGTGAAATAAAATAATGTCAGAATGCCAGGACATTACAAGAAAGACAATTTATTGTGCTCTGAAATCCAGAAACCTTTGGAACGTGTTCAAGGGACAAACAGGCCATTTTGTGCAGAATACGTAAACGTGAAAAAAATGCAATTACCGTCCGCAGGCGTTCCGGCGTAAGATGTCAATACGGGATATGGCCACCATGGAGGGCGATGCAAGATTCCACACGTCGTGTCATGCTTTGCACAACATTATCAAGCAGCTGTTGGGGTAATTTATCCCATTCCTCTGTCAGGGCACGGATTAGGGTGTCCTTGTTTATTGGAGGGCATTGGAGACCAGCAAGACTCCTCCCCAAAGCACCCCACACATTTTCAATGGGATTCAGATCTGGAGAACGTGCTGGCCATACGAGGCGTTGAATATCCTCGCTCTCAAGACACTCCTGGACAGCGACTGTTCGATGACATGTTGCGTTGTCGTCCATGAAAATGAATCTATCACCGACAGCACCACGGAACATGCGAACATGAGGTAGCAGAACATCATTAATGTATCGTTGGCCAGTCATAGTCCCAGTTGAAAGCACATAGAGAGACGTACGGCCATTGATCATGATGCCAGCCCATACCATGACACTACATGTCGGATATCGGTCATTTTCCTGTATGTTTGCTGGACAATATGCAGTACCACTATCACGCCAGATCAGTTGTCGTCGACAATCAGACGATAGACTGTATCTACTCTCATCTGAGAAGAGGACAGCAGACCAGTCGTTATCGGTCCAATTGCGATGTTGATGGCACCATTGCAAACGGGCGTCTGGACAACGGAATGCACACAACAGGACGGCGGGCGTATAGTCCTCCTTCATGCAAACGTCTGGCGACAGTTTTCCGAGAGATCCGCTTGCCAGTAGCAGCCATAAACTGATTTGCTACCTCACTAGCTGTGCTGCGCCGGTGTCTTTTTGTTGATAGCTCTATGTACCGATCTTCTGCAGGTGTCGTACTGCGAACACGACCTCCCCCGTGACGTTTGCTACACTCTCCATTTGTTGGAAATGATTTCCAAAGCCTTGAAACAACACTGTGGCTGACGTCGAACTCCCTGGCAACATCTGTTATTTTTCGCCCTTCTTCAATCTTGCCAATAATACGGCCACGCGTAAAATCATCTAGGTGATGTCGGGAAGACATACTGAAAATTGCAAGTTCGTCAATTGATTCTTTCCCTTTCAACTTTGCGTTTGAACAACAACGGTCAATACGCGTCAAATCCTTTATATCTCTTATCAGCGCTATGACGTCACGAACAAGTTCGGCAATCCAAAATTTGCATACGCACAACACGTCTTACTGTATCCCGCACTTATGCTAAGTTCCACATTTTCCTGCCTTCCATTTTATGGTTGCTATCGTTGCTATTGTCATCCGTCCTTAGCAATTGTCCGGCAGTGTATTACTACAGTGATTGCCACGGGCGTGCTAGTTTATATAGCTGACAACAGAGACTTTTAGCTCATCTACGCAGACACAAGGGCATGCAAGAAAAATAACATACACGCACAGCACGGGAAACACAACACAGACTTACTTGATTACACAAAGCAAAAATTGTTCTGACAAATAAATAAATGGTAACCCACCCACCCCAACTACAAGCTAACCTTCAACAACCCCCCCCTTCCTCCACCCCACTGCCCATAAATAATAAACCCCCTGATTCCATGACAAAATAAATAATAACCACAACAAATCATCGTCCCCTCCCCCCGCCAAACCCATCACACACACACCCTCTCTCAGCACTTCCAAAATCGAATAGAGTTATCCTTTTTGACAAGGTTCAGCAGTATCTTCCAGGGCAACGGGATATGTAGAGGTGTATTGTCGTTACAGCATCCACTGCTCAGATTGTGTATGTGGAAACTTTCCGCCATTACAACTTCAGTCCGAGTGTTGTAAGAATCTAAGAGAGGGGGGTGAGGGTGGTTAGTTGGGGGGAGAGGGAGGGGAGGGAAAACGATGATTTCTTGTGGGTATTATTTGTTTTGTCATGGACCTAGGGGGTTTATTATTTATGGGTGGGGGGTAAGGGGGGGGTGTTGAAGGCTAGCTTGTAGTCGGGGTGGTTGAGTTACTATTTCTTTATTTGTCGGGAAAACTTTTGCTTTGCGTAATCAAGTAAGTCTGTGTTGTGTTTCTTGTGCTGTGCGTGTATCTCATTTTTCTTGCATGCCCTTGCGTCTGCACAGATGAGCTAAAAGTATCTGTTTGTCAGCTATATAAACTAGCACGCCCACGGCAATCACTGTAGTAATAATACCATCTGATGAAGGAACTCGCTGAGCTTCGAAATATCTCATGGGGCTTTTAAAGTAACTTTTATTTTTAACTATTTTTTAAAGCTCATTAAAACATTTTATTCGTCTCGTGCTAAGACGGTATATAGGCCTAGAGTTATTGGACTTAGGTTGGGCACGATTATTATTCATTGTTGTATTAGTGGTGTAAAACATAAAGCTGTAACCTTTCCTTCTATTTAGTTTTTTTTTTTTTTTTAATTTGAGTTCAGTGCGATACTGGTTTTTTGACCTTCATTTAAATATAATCAGCTAAAAAGTGGTGAATGTGCATGATCCGTACCGCATGTTCAAAGAATATCTAACAAAGATTTTGTTATGTCGGAGTAAGTATGTTTCATATTGTACAAGTGACATATACTAGGGCGTAATGTAACTGTATTATGTGATTGGCTCCTAAAATTAATATTTTTTTCTTCTTCTTTTCTTTTTCTATAGATGATTATAGGTTACATGTTACAGATAAGATCTACTCTAGACAAAGGCTATTGTAGTCTAGGCAAAGTTACTTGGAAAATGTTTTCTTAGTTTTGTGCTAAATTTATCTTATAGTTCATTTCCTTTTCGTGAAACTTTATCCATTAGCTTTCTTCGTAGATGTTTCCTTCGTCTTAACTTTAAAGGAAACTTTCTCAATTTGAGCGGTCGGATTAAAACAAAACTTTTTCTCGCAGTGCGTCTTCGAAGAACAAACAATATAATGGCTATAACTAGGGGTTCGCAAGTTGCGCCAAATTGTGGAACCGGCTAACGTACAGTAGTTCAGAACTTTTCTGAAACGACCATCGTTAAGGAAAAAGCATAAATCCGTAAAATCGGAGCATTTTCGAGTACATAAGGCACTTGAACTACATGTCTCGTTGAACAGCAGCTTCACAGCAATTTGTCGAAAACTTACTTGGAAATTCAATTCGATTATATAACCCTTGCAAACGCCAGAAAGATGGAAATGAAGCGTTAAGAATAAATTTATTCCAAAGTTACAGATTTTAGTCAATTTATTCATGTTGCTTTTTTTTTTTAAAGTATACTAGGTCTTTTGGCACTCAAAAGGGACCACTTTGTTAGGCATGCTTTCTCATTTTGGCATGAAAGAGAACGTTTAAAATCAGTGTTCATTTAAAGTAATGTAAACACGTGTTTCCGGGGAAATAATTAGCTTAACACAGGCTGAACTTATTATAACATAACTACAAGACCAAATAATAACGTTAGCGTCTTTTTAAGCAGCGGGAATATAAGCTTTGAACTTTTGAAACCAGCTCATCCAGTTACTGATGCCGTCCCCCCATATTTTTGGAAAAATATAAAATATTTGCCGCACGCTTTCGCGTTTGTTTGGTAGACGCTCCGAGACAAAGAATTAATATAAGATGTTTGCATTCACTTGTTCTTGAAATGTAATTGCCAGTCCTGGTTTTAACTCCATCGCCTTGGTTTTGTTTTCAGTTCTTATCATTTGTAAAGTCAACACAGGAAACTAACTTAAGAACCTAACAAATAGCTCTTTTGACTGCCATTTTGTATTTTATTTTTAAAATTGCAGGGCACGGTTCCAGAACTTTTTTCGAAATCCAAACCGAAATACAGCAATTTTGACTTTATAAAATTATTATTAGGTCTTTTGAAGTATACGATTCTTATGTTACCACAACGGCCGTCCATCAGCCCGTGGACAACATATCTGCATATATTACTCCGATTTGAAAAGTTCTCAAGAAAGAAATACGGGATTACGCCATATAATACAAATTTTGAAGATGACAATCCCATTTTTGGGGTAAATGTGACAAGGATGGTAAGTCAGATAATATCCAAAAACTTGAAAATTGTCATCGTCGTGGAGCGGGACTGGAATCCGCGTCTCCCAGATAGCGCCCGAATATGCTAACCACTACACCACCCAGAACGACCAAGTTTCAAGTTGCCGATTAAAGTTGCTGTTCCGGGCAATCACGGAATAGGATTCTTAACCTCCAGATTCGCTAAACATGAATGCCGGTTGCTTCGACTAGCGAATCATGTGATCGTTATATTCAAATTAATCGGCAATTTGAAACTTGGTCGTTCTGGGTGGTGTAGTGGTTAGCATATCCGGGCGCTATCTGGGAGACGTGGATTCGAGTCCCGCTCCAGAACGATGAAAATTTTCAAAGTTTTCGGATATTATCTGACTTACCATCCTTGTCACACTTACGCCAAAAATCGGATTGTCGTCTTCAAAGTTTAAAAAGTTATTCTTGCATTGGAAAGTTTGAGCTACACTGGTTTCCATAAATTAAGCAACAAATGAAAAAAAATCGTGATAACTCCAAAAGTATGCAACCGATTCGGATGAAATTTGGTGGTACGCTTTACCAGAGCAAACGCAAAAAAAAAAAAAAAAAAAAAAAAAAACCATAAGAACATGTGTAACAAAGCATTTACATTTTGTATGAGTCATGTAAATACGAAAATACAGAAATATAGGTACCAAGATGAAATAGGAAAATGTAATTCAATACGGAGTGTGGTTACCCCGAACAGCAATACATTTCCGACAGCAATGTTCCATGCTGTTAATTATGATGTGGAGCAGTTCCGTGGGTAGCTCCGTCCATTGCTCGAGCAAAGCAGTGCGGAGGCCAGTGACACGCCTCCCGAGAGCATCCCAGTCATACTCAGTGGGTTTCAGATCAGGAGAGCGCGCTGGCCACTCCATACGGACTATAGTCTCCTGTTCCAGGTACTGGTGCGCGAGGCAAGCTGTGTGAGGGGGATGTGGGGGAGCGTCATCCGCCTGTAGTACGAATGCATCGGAAATTTTGGCCTCATATGGACGAACAATAGAGTCCAGATGTCGTCTCTATACATCTGAGAACTGAGGTTTCTATGTGGCAACGTATAGAGGTTGGTATGGCCGCCTAACGATATGCTTGCCCACACCAGAACACTACCACCACCATAGGTGTCCCTTTCCTGAATATTAGAGGGAACATAGCGAGTACCAGCCTCTCTCTAGATGTAAACACGGCGAGAATAACCCTGTAAACAGTATCATAACTCATCAGTGAACAGAACGGACCTCCACTGATTTTGAGTCCAGTTCACTTGCATTCGTGCCCAACTGAAACGATTCCTCTGATTGGGGGAGCGGCACGCATAATACCGGTCGACGAGCATACAGTCCTACTGCATGTAACCTTCTGCATACCATCGAAGCTGATACCGTCCGCCCGGTGGCTGCTGCAAGCACAGATCTGACATGAGTCGGTGTAGCCGTCCTGTTCCGCCGTGCCTAAAGCCGCAAATACCGGTTATCCGCGGCGGTTGTCACCCTTGGCCTACCTTCGCGAAGCTGAACCCATGGCTTGGAACTGCTGCCACATCCTGCTGACCACAAAGCGATCAATGTTGAGCCATCTTGTGACGTCCTCGTGCCGTTGCCTTGTATCGAGTCGGCCTATCACTCTTTAATGCAACTCCGCTGGTAAATAACGTCTCGAAGCCATGTTAACAAAATTGTTATCTTGAAACCTCGTCATTCACCGCAGCACACGAATTGGCGACTCCCTTCGAAACAGCTGGTTTTAAGCTCTTGTGCATTTGCATAAAGCGCTGCCAGCGCCACTTATTTGCTTTTCGTACATGGATTCTGTATGCCTTCGTTCGTAACATAAGCAAATTTCGTTCAATTTGAACTATGTTTCGCCCAATTATCGCGATTTTTCGGTATGTTGCTTAACTTATGGAAACCAGGGTACATGAGCGGAGATCCACATCGCATGATCAGTTTACTGCTAGGCTCTAGAGAGCCGTAAAGTAAATGCCATTGAATTCAAAATATGTTTTATTCCACATCATTGCTTCTAAAAACCGCCTGAAAACAATATTTTTAACCGATAGTTTTTTCCACGAAAATTAGTTTACTTACTGGTAAAAATTTTGCAGTTTCCCCCTAAAGGGCGTAAATGTATTTTGAATTTCTCCCGATACTCTTTTTTTCTAAACTCCCATTTTCAAAAATTGTTTTTGCTTCCGATAGCGTTTGTGGTGAAGAATATTTTGCATATAATTTTAGTGTTCATAACAAAAAAATATCTTTAAGGTACAGAAGTGCATATTTTTATATACCTACGCAACATAATTCTCTATTGAAAAAAAAATTGTTTTCGATTAGAAATTTCTCACTTCGAAAAACATTTTGTGCATATTTCGTGTCCAAAACGATGCAGAGTTCTCCGGCTCGGGAGGGAAGGGATCGTAAATAAATATTTTATTTTTCACGAATATCGGTTCTTCAAAAATCCCATTAGGGAAAAAAAATTTTTTTTCATCAGATATACGCAAAAGTATTTTTGCGGGATACACTGCGGTAAACATTTTCCATATATCTTTTTTCATTTTTCATAATGCACAGCTTTGACTTAAGATTATGTTACTGTTTGCAACTGTATCTCCACTTCGAAGTAATGCTTATTTCAAGTGTCGAAAACTTTTTTGTTCCTTTTTTGTTTTTACCTACACTATATTGACAAAAGTTACCGGACACCTAGAAAAGAAACACAGCATAGGATTTATTGACATAAATTAGTACTGTGTCGGTTCAACATTTGGCCTTAATGCATGCACTGACCCTTCGAGACAGGCTTTCGACAAGGGTTTAAAACACAGCGATAGGTATGCGCTTCCATTCAGTATATAACGCTGCCGCTAACTGTTGCCTAGTGGTAGGCCTTGGTTCCAAACTTTTTTTATCCAGCGCTCTAATTCATCCCATAGGTGCTCCTTGGGATTAAGATCAGGGTTCTGTACTGGCCAGTTCACACACGATACGGAATTATCATCAAACCACGCCGTAATAATCCTTGCTTTATGGCTCGGTGCATTATCCTGCTAGTACCAACAAGGCTCGGTTCCATAGTATTGCCACAGAGTTGATATGGCATAATTGTCCAGGAATATTGAGGTCGACGTGCTGTTTAACAGGTTTGTTCACGATAACTAATGGGCCGGGATCATACCACCAAAAACACTCCCACACGAGTACACTGCCAGCTCCAAACTTGACCGTAGGAATAGCACACTGTGGTAAATAACGTTCCCCCGGCTGCCGCGATATCCACACACGGCAATCAGACTGATGGATCGTGTAGTTCTCTGCAAATGGTACGTGTACATACCGAGGTTCCAGCATTTTTACTCACCTGTGCTCTGAGGTCTTGTGCAAGTACTCCGTCGATTAGCCGTAACGACTCTCCTGAAGCTTCGACTTCCTCACTGATTTTCTTTGGTCTGCCGGTACGTTTTACAGCTTCAGGCACGCCAGGTATCTTCCACTTATTCAGTACATCCAAAACAGTTGACTTGGGTATGTTTAAATGCCTCTCGACTTCTCTTATGGACAACCCCTAATATGACACCACACAATCTTTCCTTTCTGAAAGTCAGTTCTCTCCCGCCGCGACATTTTCAGTCAACCTCACAGTGCGATATGATCGCGGTCAGCTTCAGGCTTGTTTTTAAACCTTTTGCAGCTGTATCGCGCATCTTAACAACGCATCGGATCCGTTCCTTTGCTTTTGAAGGGGTGTTCGGTGACTTTTGTCAACACAGTGTTTGTCAGACTTACTTTTAAATATACTAGGATATAACGTCGTAAATATCGCTGTCCATGGGCTTCTACTGCATTCTTTTTTTTTTTTTAATTTTCCTTACACACTTTTTTTTTTTTTGGTTAGTAGAATGAATGTACATTTGTAATTAACACAAATGAAGTTTTAACTCAACAAAGGAAATGGCTCAGAAATTAGAAAACGTTTTTTGTCTCGAATAACGGAAAGCGTGTCAAGATTTACCATAATTTTATCATATTTTTTCTAGTCCAGAATTTTTCCACTTAAAGAAAATAAACATGTACAAATACTGGCCATTGAATTAGAAACTTTTATGTAATGCTGCACTGTAAAAAATTGACCGTAGATTTAACGGTTGTAAACCATTTTCTAGGGTGCCAACACAAAACCGTAAAATCCACTTGCGCAGTGTCGGAGCAAAACTATAGCTTTGCTCCGACACTGCATTTAATGAAGAAAACAGCACAGAATTTGGCTAGTGCGGGTCACAGTCCAAATAATCACGAAAGCACAAAAATTTGGCTGGAACGAATGTGTTGATTGTGTTGGAGCAAAGCTAAACACTGCATAAAACTGTAGATTTTACGGCTTTGTGTTGGCGCCCTGGAAAACGGTTTAAAACCGTAAAATCTACAGTCAATTTTTTACAGTGTGGATGAGACCTCCTTAGCACTAATTACAGCACGTATGCGGTTTGGCAGAGATTCCACAAGGTGCTGGAGTGAATATACGTCTACAGACGGTCTTTTAATGGGCTCAGATTTAACGGAAGAGGCAATAGCTCTCGGATCTGGTTTTCTAAAATGCCCCATACATTTTCAATGGGGTTCGGGCTTTGTGGTAGGCTGGAAAGCTGGTGGAAGTCGCTGGAATGATCGCTGAACCACTGCTAAACACATCTTGCGCGATGGACTGTAGCACTGTCTTCCATGAAACAGCCGTCACCTTCTAGATGAAAAGTTAACATTACAAAGTGGAGTTGATCGGCAAAAATGTTGAGATAATCCTTGGAGGACCCGACGTTCCAGCAATATCAGGGGACCCGTTGCGTACCAGCAGAATGTGCTCAACTACATGATACCACCTCCAGAATCTTGAGCTGTGTTCAGAAGGCAAGGTGGATCCGTTGCTTCATGAAGCTCCCGCAAAACTCTCTGCGTACTGTCGGTACAGAACATGGTGTACTGCGACTCGTCGATTCACACGACTTTTTCCCAGTTGTGTCCAGTCACGGTGTTCCTGGCACCCCTGTAATCGAATTTGCCTGTTCTTCGCAGAAATCAGTGTTTTCCGTGTAGGCATGCGACTGCCAATACCGATCCTCTTGAATTCCCTGTGCATAGTTGGCTGGAATATGGGTTGGAAGCAGTCTTTATTGAATTCTTCGGACAGTTGCTGCCCACAGGAGGTCCTGTTTCCTCGTACAAGCCCTCTCAGATGACGGCGATTTTGTTCCTAAGTGATTGTCGTGAGACCAGACTTACGCCTCTTATACACTGAAGAGCAATTGAATTAGAGATACCTGTCTAGTAACGTGTAGCACCACCTTTCGGCCTGATGACGGCGGCGATTCGTCTCGACAAGACACCAGAAGCGTTGGGAAGGCATACTGATCCACGACCCCTAAACAAGCTCCCACAGTTCACGAAGATTTGATGGAGGGGGTCATCTCTCTCATCGAGCACATCTGGCATCCCAGATGTGCTCGATGGGATTGAGGTCAGGTGACCTAGCTGACCAAGGAAGCGAGGTCACGTCGGTGGAGTGTTCATTCAACCATTCGGATACAATTCGGGAGCTGAATTGTCTTGTTGCAGGATGAGGTCCCCAGTGGGATGTTGAAGACGCACAAGCTGGAGCAAATGGTCGTCCAGGATATCCCGGTAACGTTGACCTGTGAGGGACGATGTCACACGTACCAGGGGTCCCATTTCAGTCCACGTAAATAGTCCCCAGACGAGAATTCCACACCCACGAGCTTGAAGAGTACTCTGCTGGCAAGAAGGATCCGTCGCTTCATGTGGTTTGCGCCGTACTGGTATCCTGCCATCCGCATGTGCCATCGTGAATCTCGACTGATCAGTCCAGGCAACATTTTTCCACATGTCTAGGGTCCAGTGGCGATGTTCCCGCGCCCATGCTAATATTTGCACCCTGTGGTGTGCGGTCAGCAGCGGTACCCTCGTAGGACGATGGCTTCTGTACCCCATAGCGAGGAGATGGTTCTGGATGGTGTGGCTGCTTACACGTTTGTGTGCACCAGCGTTAAATTCCCGAGTGATTTCTTGCACTGTGGCCCGTCTATCCGCTGTTACAATGCGAGCTAGCCGACGATGACCTCGCTCATCCACACGCTGTTGTCCAATGCAGTTGGCCATTGCAGGGATGGTTTTACCGGATTCGATGTACTCACGGTGCACCCGTGACACAGTGGCTCGTGAAAATCCAGTGCCTGCACGATTTCCGAGATGGAGTGACCCATTTGTCGGTCCCCTACGATATGCCCACGGTCAAATGTGCTTAGATCCTTCGTCTTACCCATACTGTGTCCGACTCTTACTTGATATCCACAATAAATTTTTTATGGAGCTCCGAAGGATCCTTTGCTTTTACAATTGTGATTAACCTTACTGACGAATAGCAGTCTTAAATAGTTGCCTAGATCACGTGGTGACGCACGTGGTCACGTATTTTGCATACACGCTGCGTAAGTGACGTTTGCGTACATTTTCATAATGGTTTCTAATTCAGTGGATGGTGTGTGTACTATAGTTGAGAAAACAAAAAAATACCAACACAATACCGTATTGCATCTCACTTTGGGACATACGTTTATTCCGTGCTATGGATTTCTGTTAGAATTTCTACTTGATTTTGAAATCTTGTACCCCTTTATAAATCTGCTCTTTTCTTTCATTTATGTACGCCCAATTCTTCCGTGAGTTCACTCTTGTTCATTTTGATACAAGAGCTACCGCTGTTATTTCGATTTTGTTCCCTCAAGGCATTACATAACGAACCTATGATAATATGCTTGTTACTTTCACTGATACACACAACTTTCGATATTCACCCAATGTCAGCGGAACGTAAAAGAAAATGTGATTTTCGCGTTTTTGACTTTCTCAGGGCCTACACTGCCTACCAAAATTACTCTTGTTACATATTGTATGGCGTTTGTATTAGAACGTAGCACATCAGTGTGTCTAGAGATGTACTATGTACTACCTGAAGCATTACACAGTTATTTTTCAGTAGATGTTTACCGTTTCATCATTAGCGTGCCGCCCCCCCCCTACCCGCAGCCCCAACCTACTTCTTTATACGCCCTAGATTGCTTGCTGTCATTTTGTAAGAACCCGGAGACCAGGTATTATTGTCTTGTCGTGTTCTGTTGTAATCGAGCTTCAGCGAAGGAGGAGCTGCTTAATATATTAGTCACGACACAGCGACTTCCTCCGTGTTGTCCAAGTTGCTGCATTCCAGACACCCAGTCTGTAGTCTTCCAAAAAAAACCAGGGGTCCACCCAAACCACGTGACCCGTACACCTCCACCCTCTTGTTTTGTGGTTCCTCGCCCACACTAAAGAGTTTCTCGACGAATTTCAGGTGGACGCCCACAAGCCCGCTTTTCGTTCCAGTATGAAAGAAACTACGAGACTCAGATCTCTCGGGATCTTAGGTCGTACTGTGTTGCGAATTGGCAGGAAGTCATCTGATCCTTAATTAGTGACATTCTTTTAATTTGCCACTCACCGAAAGCTTGGCTTGAAAAATCACGCCATTAGGCGAAATTTTGCAGCTGTTCTTTTTATTATTTCAAGTGGGGAAAACGAGATGTGTTACGCACGCATATTTAGGTGCTCTCTCACATAAGAAAACAAATCTTTCCGCTAGGATATAAATTATCTGGTTTGAAACAGATATTTTTTATAAAACAATAAGCTATTGTATACTAAAGAACATAATAAATTATGGCTTTCATTGTATCTAATGTCTAGTGATTGATGCCCTATCTGGTGCTACTGTTCAACGACGTTCCATATGCGACTCTTTTACTTCGCTGGTGGAAGTACACTGGCGTGCAAAAATTAAGGACGAGGCGGTTTTTCGAATGTATCGTCGTGCAGAAGTGCTCCACATCGACTCAAATAATACCATAAGATCCCCAAAATGTAAGAATATGGGACAAGTGAGCAAAACCGTCCAAACAAGGAATCCGAAGAATACAAAAGCACTTTATTGAAAAGGTAGCTTCGAGCATAACTGGACAGAAAACAGAAACGTCCATGTGACAGGCGGCTGCCAAGAAAAATCCAGTCTTTAGTAGGGGATATGATCACCGCTGACTGCGTTGCAGGATTTACAACGTCTGGTCATGCTGAGGACGACGTTGTCAAGAAGCTGTTGAGGCATCGCGGTCCATTCCTCTTGTAGCGTCAATCGCAGCTGCGGAATCGTTGCTGGCTGGTGACGTGCTGCCAAGCGTCTCCCGAGGAGGTCCCACACGTGTTCGATTGGATTTAGATCCGGGAACCTTGCGGGCCAATCCATACGTTGAATATTTTCACTCTCCAACAGCTCTGCGACAGCCACTGTACGATGAGGTGTAGCGTTGTCGTCCATGAAGAGGAACTCAGGACCCACAGCACCTCTAAACAGACGCACGTGAGGCAGGATAACCTCGGTACAGTAGTGGACACCAGTGACTGAACCTCCCTGGAAGATTTGGAGGTCAGTACGGCTACCAAGCATGATACCGCCCCAAACGAGAACTCCGCCACCTCCAAACCGGTCCCTTTCGATGATGTTGGAGGTGTGATTGCGTGTTCCCTGCTCTCTCCAGATGTGTATACGTCCTGAATCGCTTGTCAGACTAAATCGGCTCTCATCCGTAAAGAGAACTCGACCCCATTGCTGATGTGTCCAATTCTTGTGTTCCTGTCACCACAGAAACCGCCATCTCCGATGAACAGGTGTTAATGGCACACACCGTACTGGTCGTCGTTCAAATAGACCACCTTTGTGCAGCCTCCTGGCCACGGTAAAACGCGATAACGGACGTCCAGTTGTCTGTTGCATGTGCCTTGCGATTTCTCTCGCTGTCTGTCGTCTGTCTCTTCTCGCCTGTAGGACAATATATCGGTCGTCCGCCGCCGTGGTTGCTCGTGGACGACCACTGCTAAACTCTCGAGCAGCTGTTCCTGTCGTTTGAAATGCTCTCTAAGCTCGTGAAACGATGCTGCGAGCGATCCCGAACTCCTCGGCAACACTAGTCACACTTCGACCTTCTTCCAACTTCCCAATAACGCGACCTAGGGTAAAGTCATCCAGATGTCGTCTACTGGATTGCCTGTTGGCCATATCACACGGTGGCAGCAACTCGACGTCGTTCAAACCGATGTACACCGTGCAATAGCTTTCACCGAATTGCTGAGCGTACACCGCCCGTGTGCTTTATACCCTTCCGACACCCCCCACCCGCCCCTACGTCATGCTGCATATATGCGCATGCCCTACCGTACCGGACCCTAGTCTATCTCCTGAGTGGTCTTTCGGTCCGTTCTGCCTGCTCGTTCCGCTGATATGCTAATTTCTCCTCTTCGTCCTTAATTTTTGCACACCAGTGCATAATGCCAATTGTGAAAAAGACGCTGTTTAGTTAAAATTGCGTCTATTTAAAGGTTGCGTGTTGTGCTGATATATATATTAATTTAGAGTTAAGAGTTCTACCAATTAATGTTATTTAGTTCTCATGTTTACTACTAATCTTTAACGTTCGAATTAAAGTTTTCTGTTCTATAAGAATAAATTATCAACATTTATTCACAATTAAATGCTTTATTAGCATCGACTATAGTTTCGCAGAGCGTTTGGCTCGGCATCATCACAATAGGGATCCCAGATACATTGGAAAAAAATACGGGACACTTACGATTGAATGTGAAAGTTTAGTATGCGCATCCATCACATATGCCAGTCTTACAAAATGATTTTAACTATTCTTATTAATCAATCACTCTTGCTCACTCTTGCGATGCTTTTCTGAAGAATGAACTTCATTTAACAATTGTTTGTTTTTAAGAATCATGTCATGAAAAGCTACACAATCCTCATTGAAGAATGATTTTACAACTTTCTTTAAATTTGATAGTCCTCCTTCAGCCTTTTTAATAGATCTACCCAGACTTCATCTAAATGTATGGATTTCAGAGCTGTATTCACTACCATTACTTCATCAAACAAATCAGGTTCAACGATGTTTGATATGGCAGCGGTCTAATTAATACTTTGGACTGTTCGAAGAACATTTTCCCAAGATAATGCTGTTTTCAGTCTTGAACTCTAAAATACAGGACAAAAGCTGTCCCGAAGGGTTTTCTCGGGACAACGGGACGCATTAGCCAAAAACTGAACGATCCCGTATTTTACGAGACGTCTGGGATCCCTACATCAGGACGAATTCGCCTGATGATGCCGAGCCAAGCGCTCTGCGAAACTATAGTCTATGCTAATAAAGTATTTAATTGTGAATAAACGTTGATAATTTATTCTTATTCAACATCACAAGTGTGTAGTCTTGAATTATATATAGTGTTCTATTCTGTTGAAATGTTGCTGTTCAAGGATCTGTTGACAGAATGAAAGAATCACTCTCTCTAATTAACCTTTTCTTGACGTTTTCTTGGAAGACACCTGTTTCACTGTAGGTGATGTTTTTGAGAACTGATCTATGAACCGTTCAGATAGTCATATTTCCACGAACATTACAGCAGAAACTAGCTTATAAATATGTTTCGCCAGCTTTGGTGCCCTTGATAGGTTAAATTTCGTATATCTTCTTCAAAATGTTCAAGGGATGTTAGTTTTTTCAGGGGGAGGGGGAGACGACCACCCTGAGCAACTCGATGACGGGCTATAAGCAGTCGCCCGTCCCTAATTTAGGGCCACTGGCTCCAGGGAAGAAAGAGAGCCAGTGAATGCCGTAAGATGAATACAACATCCATGTCGTCACCATGATTCAAATCCAGACCCATATCAGACGAATGTAGTTGTTTTTTATTATTTTGGGGGCTTAACGTCCACCGTGAGCTACTGAATGGACAATAAGCAGCCGCCCGTCCCTAATTTAGGGCCACTGACTCCAGGGAAGAAAGAGAGCAGTAAGTACCGTAAGATAACACACAACATCCATGTCGTCGCCATGATTCAAATCCTGACCCATATCAGACGAATGTTGTTGTTTTTTTATTAATTTTGGGGCTTAACGCCACCGTAAGCTACTGAATGGGCAATAAGCTAGTCGCTATGCGTTGTTTAGAAAATAACGTGGAAAGAGTGATGACATCGTCCATTTACATTATCTCCACGTATTTGATATATATATTAAGGGCAATAAGCTGTTTCCCGTCTGTAATTTAGGGTTACTGGTTTCAGTGAGGAGAGACAGCCAATTCCGTAAGACTAACACAATATCCATGCCTCACCGGGATTCGAACTCGAACCCCATCATGTTCATCCCCACGTGGAATTGCTTTATTCGCGCCATTTTGCAGCAGAGCGGACGAACTCAGCATATTTTAAGGCTGCTGGTTCTGCGATCAGTCGCATTACATTCAGCTTGGTATGTAACTATGTCTGAGTATTTGAAGTGTATTGTACCTGTCTTATGTGGCAATGAGATTATTTCAAGGGTGCGTTAATAAGAGAGACACAAGTTTAAATGTGTTTGCAGGTAGCCCCGTGTAGTTGAGGATTAACTCCGAAACCCGAATAAGTGGAAGTGGAGATTTTCTGAAGTTTTTTAAGAGGGAAGGGACACTTTGGAAATGGAAGGGAGAGAGACGAGACCTTAGTTTTTCAGAGAGAGGTCGGGTCGAGAAATTGACGTCAGTGCGAACGAAATAATTTGTTATCGGAGAGCGATGGGTATTTTTGCGTCGCGTAGCTGCGGCGGCGGCGGCGGATTACGGGAAGCACGACGTTCGGGTCTAGGGTCCATATAGTACAGACGAAGACCAAGTCAACCAGGCATTCCATTAACCTGCGCTCCAGTAAATCCCAAGCCACGTAGTTTTAGTGAAATAAACTGGTTTTTTTTTGTTTTTTTTGTTATTGTTTCGAAAAGTCCGAACTCTATATTTTTCATGGTGTGATTCTATGGAACGAACCAACAAAATTATGTCGGCTATCGCGGGATCGCAGCTATGTTGAGAAAGATATAGAAAGGATCGTGAGTCGTTACAGCATTCTTACAGAAACCTTCAGAGGATTCACTGAATTAATTCCACGCCGTATGTCTGAAAGGGGTCATATTTTTTTTGGCTGGACTGTGTATGTTTCATTCCCTTGTTTCATATGTATCACCGTATTCACTGCGTATGAATACGTGGAGTTAAATTAGAGATGGGTTGCTCCTCCTAGTAATAAATTCACATGGGGAATCATTAAATTTCCATGAAGATTCATTGTGGTTATGGAGCGTTTTAAATGTGATGATTTTAGATTAAAGTCCGTTGTCCTGACTCCCGAGACTTCCATGAAAATCACCTTGGTCGGTTTATTTCTCTGCTCTTCTGTATAGCGACTGGGCTGTTTGCCCAACTTTTTTCTTGAGTGATGAAGCATCTCGGCTGCTTTACGATGACGCTGGAAAGTTACATAATTATGTCGGACATGTCCGACGTAATTATCAGCTCAAAGGACTGATCTCCATCGTGACAGCAGATGCAACTATAATCCTGTAATCCTTCGGAAAACAGTTCTATTATCCCCTTATGGTACATACTATCCATGTCGTGCATTATTTTCTGTGTATCAGTTCCATGCCACGCGAAGGATCTGAGATGACGGGAACAAAGAATTAGAAGGAATATTGTCATTCATATGAGTATTACAGAAAATCTCGGTACAGTACGCAACATGAATAGAATAAATTCTTCAGTTTCTGAAATTGTCTCAAATGCAGAGGGGAAAAATGTGTGAGCAATCGACGAGGTGAGTTCCGTTTGATTTTTCGAAAAAAAAAAAATTAGTACCATGCCATTTTTCACGAGTAACAAAACCATTCGAATAATTTGAAAGTAAACTAAATTAAGGAAAATATAATTTTTATATAACGCTGCTTTTTCGATTCGATTCGATGATACCTTAACGGTTTAGTTTTTGTATGCCTACAATCCACTGGGGGCTTTGTGAGGGGTGGGATAAAAGCGAGAACACACACAGAGAGCTCTGAAAGGAAATTATAAAAGAAAATGCTGAAAATTTTGATTTATAGGAGTGTATACGGTTTCTAAACAAGGGGACAAAGAGTAATGGACATTATTTAACTCATCTTCGTTTTGTGGATGACGGAGTCATTTTTGCAACTACCCCTTAAGAGCTGCAGAGTATGATCCAGGAACTTGCTGACAATAGTAAAGAAGTGGGATTAGAAATGGACTTTTAGAAGACAAAGCTAATGTGCAATGTTTTCACAAGAAATAAAAATTTTGCGATTGATGGGGAAATCTCCAGGTAACCGATACCTACATTTACCTTAGACAACATATGTCAAGCGAAAGTCACATTGATGAGGACATTAATCGGCGTATAGAACTTGGTTGGAGATCTTATGGAAGAAACAGTACAATTTTCAAGAGCAATATGCCACTATGTCTTAAAAGAAAAGTGTTTAATCACTGCATTCTTCTAGTGCTTAAATAAGGAGCAAAGACGTAGACCTTAGCTAAAAACGATATGCAATACCAGCAGACAACTGAGTAAAGCATGGAGAGATGCGTGCTTGATGTAACCAGGAGAGATAAGAAGAGGGATTCGTGGATAAAGAAAATGACAAGAGTAGAAGACGTTATGATCAGAGTAAAATCCCTGAAATAGCAATGGGTTGGGTATGTTGCCCGAGGAACGGACCCTCGATGGACAACCGAAATCCTAATCTGGATTCCAAGGGACAGGTAAAAACCCAGAAGAAGACCACATGGAAGATGGGTGGATGGAATCCGAAAACAATGGGGAACTAGCATAGAGAAGACTGCCGCAAGACAGAGTGTTGTGGAAGAAACTTGAGAAAGACCTACATCCAGAAGTGGATTGATAACTACATTCAGCAGAAGAATTCGTTTTTTTTTTTTTTTTTTTTTTTGGAATCTTTAAATACAGTCCTTTGAAATGTTTAGGTGCAACCTCAGGTGGACTGATTTTGCTTCGATTGCGTAGACGCATCTTCGGAAGTAGCAATTTCAGTGTTAAGATTTGACTGTCTTCCGTGAAAAAGATATATAACGAAGTAAATTTCTCCGTCATTTTTATCCGCGCCAGGATTCGAACCCGGGTCCCCTCATTCCGGAATAAGTTGCTCTACCAATTGAGCTACGCGGACGTTTTATTCTGATTCCTATCTGCTTCTATGTCGTGTGCGTCCTTCTGGCAGGTACGTCACATCTCCTGGTACGTTACATCATCTCCCCCTTATTATTATTATTTTTTTTTTCGAAGTGCTGGAGAAGGGATTCTCTTATTTTTCCTATCTCGCGGTGTGGAAAGAACATCACACCAATGCGAGATTTTGAACGGTCGGGTCATCCGGATAGTTCGGGCGCCATTATAACGAAGTAAATTTCTCCGTCATTTTTATCCGCGCCAGCATTCAGAACCCGGGTCCCCCTCATTCCGGAATAAGTTGCTCTACCAATTGAGCTACGCGGACGTTTTATTCTGATTCCTATCTGCCTCTATGTCGTGTGCGTCCTTCTGGCAGGTACGTCACATCTCCTGGTACGTTACAGATATTTTTCATGTGAGGTATTTAGATGTTGTCACAGAAGTGCCGTTTTCGTATGGTTATGTGAATGTTTTGATGCCTTGTTAGGAAGATTGGCTTCATTTTAAATATTAGGCTGTTGTCACGGAAATGACGCTTTCGTATGGTCATGTGATTGCATAGATGCCTTGTTTTTATAAAATATTTTTCGCTTCATTTTTAATATTAGATGCCACAGAGGTATTGCTTATGTATGGTAATGTGAATGCCCAGATGCCTTCTTAGGGGAATTAGTTTCATTTTAAATATTGGGCTGTTGTCTCAGAAAGAAAACTTTTTTTTTTCATTTGAATGTGTTATATTCCGCCTTAGGTATAAACATTTTGTTTTGTTCTCCTAAAACGTGCTGATGCAGTCTTAGACGAACTGATGCCTTATGATTTTTCCTGGACGATCTTTCATCGTGCGTACGTATTCGTACTTTATTTGCTCAAAGTCAAGAACTGACTTTACATCGAGTAGTTACTGCTGCAGACGCGAAGTGAGTGTTTGATAGCAACAGTAAACCCTATCGATGTCGAAGATTCGTTTTAAGAACAGCCTACTGGAGGAAGTCTTCTTTCCATGACAGTTTTGCTGTGCATTCGAAAACAAATGACCGTTGAATATGTTTATTATCGGCAATTTCAGACGTGTTGCATTCTGTCAGAAATAGTAGATTTTGTCAGTCTTAACTAGTGTGCCAGTGGAAAAACGCTCCCGAACAAATTATTTCTACCAAAAATAAAAGAACTTAGCTTGACAAAGTTCCACGCCCGCCATGTTCAGCATACCAAAGCTTATAACTTCGTTTGAATGTAAAGCGATAATAGTTTGACGACGGTCAAATCTACGCTCTTCGTCTTTTGTGATTCAAACCCGAAAGAATGCTATGAGTGGCGAGTTGAAAATCTTTTAAAAAAGTGGAAAGATTTCGTGCAAAGTGAAGAAAAATATGCATTTGATTAAAATTCGATTTGATGCTTTCTGTTTGGAAGAAAGGGTTCAAAAATCGGACATATGAAACTACCTGATAATTTTTGTCAGCTTTTTTTAAAGCTCCGAATGAAAAAAAAAATATTTCTTTCAAATTGTTGCTGAAGAATTCAATCTTACCCTAATTGTTGAATACGAATGCGTTACAAAATGAACTATGTCAAACCGGTTTTTTTTTCTTTTTAATCAGACAGAAACGTTTTCTACGCATCACAAGCAATTCATCTTGCGTGCCGTTGATTATGGTCAACGAAATGCTCATTGTTTGGAATATCTTCCGTAGCTATGAATAGATCGGAAAGAATTCTATTAAATGTTGATTACCTTTAAAGGATTCGACGAACTTTCTGGTAGAAAGTTGTTTAAAATTCTGATTGGATGCCATTTTTTGTGGATTGCTTTAGTGCTGTGTGTAATGATTTCAGGTAAATTATGATTTCACTTATAAAAAATACTCTTCATTTTTTTCTTCTTTGCCCGTGCGTTCTATCTACTTGATTGATGCTATGCTGTAACAGTTTCCTTAACGCAAACGAGTTTCCTTTGACGATGTTCTTGAAATACAGGTCCACGGACGGTATTTTGAAAACCCAATTCTTGAAATCTCGCTTTACGTATTTCTCAGAAAATCACTGCTCATATAGTTATGCAGAACTTTACAATGCCATTGTAGCATAAATAATCATTTCATTTTCGGGTTTGAAGTAAGTACGACGTCCTCTCGAGAACACTTCACTACGAAGGAAAGCGGAGCGGTAATTACGTAGGTCATTTCAAAAGTTTTACACACTGCGCAGGCACTTCCCATAGGATGATCCAATCGCTTCAATCTTCAAGCCATTTGTAAGTCAGACTTCAATATACAAAGTTATGTCTACGTTTGCTGGGTAATTTGTTCTTATTCCGAAAAATTCGGCGTAAAAATGGAGGAAGGGTCAGGTCAGATCTCGCGTAGCGAACAGCGATCGCATATTAAAATTGAAGCTTTGCAAGGAAAATCTCATACCGAAATTCATAAAGCTTTGTGTGGAATTTGTGGGATTAGTGTAGTGGATTATAGTACTTTGTGCGAAGTTTCTGTAGTTAGTGTAGTGTATCGTAGCGTTAGTGTAGAAGGCCCGGCATGCTCGAAGGTGGTGTCATCATTTTGCACGACAACGCAAAGACGCATGTTTCCCGTACCGTATGACACATTCTGGAAAAGTATGGATGGGAATTTCTTCCCCATAGCCATACAGTCCTGACATGATCAGACTATGACTTGTTCCGAAAACTGAAGAAGCCACTCCGCGGGAAACGATTCAGGATGTTTCTAATGATGTGACCCGAGTAGTCCGACGCCTCAACAATGGAGGTGTCCTGACTGGAATACAAGACTTGCCCAAACGTTGGGCTGATGTCATAAAGAAACATGGAAATTACTTTGAAGGCCTGTAAAGGTATGTTGTGAAATAAATTCGTTTTTTAAGAGATAGCCCACAGTGTGCAAAACTTTTGAAATGACCCACGTAAGTTCCTGTTCCTGATAGAAAAGATGGCGTGAGAAATCCACAGTAAAATGTAGGAGCGTCCTTCCTCTTCTGCTGTTAAAAACTGGTTGCCAAATTTAAGACTTGACATTTTAGCACTGTGGAAGAAGACTGTCCCGGACGGCCTATTGTGGTCACCATTCAACCAATTGTGGATGCTGTCCACAACATGACACTGCAATGCCTAAGAATCTCTGCAAAGAAAAGAATGGAGATTGTAGGAATATCTTGTGAATTATTGGACATCAGGAAGATCTACAGACAAATATGTGGCGAAATGTCTGCCTGCGGATATGAATTATATTATCATCAGGTTGTAGCAGCTAAAGCAATGTTGCAGTATTTTCAGCAGGATGCGAGCAATTTTTGGGCTTAATTAGTAAGCATGGATGAAACGTGGATATAGCTGTATGATGCGGAGTTCAAGAAATAATTCAAAGAAATGTTTGGGCTTGATTAGTAAACATGGATGAAACGTGGGTATAGCTGTATGATGCGGAGTTCAAGGAATAATTCAAAGAAATGTTTGGGCTTGATTAGTAAACATGGATAAAACGTGGATATAACTGTATAACGCGGAGTTCAAGAAATAATTCAAAGAAATGTTTGGGCTTGATTAGTAAACATGGATGAAACGTGGGTATAGCTGTATGTTACGGAGTTCAAGGAATAATTCAAAGAAATGTTTGGGCTTGATTAGTAAACATGGATGAAACGTTAATATAGCTGTATGATGCGGAGTTCAAGGAACAATTTAAAGAATGGAGACATACAGAGCAGTTCCCCTTGCCTAAAACAACTTCTGCAACAAGGCTGATGGCTTCTGTGTTCAGGGATAAAGACGGGGTAGTGTGAGTTGACTGCCTAAAAAGGGAAACACCATCACAGCAGCGTATTATACATCCCTCCTAAACAAACTTAAGCAGGATCTGAAACCAAAACGCCGGAGGAAATTGTCAAAAGGGGTTTTTATTTTTCAGGACAGTGCTTCGGCCATCACGGATGGATCAGGCAGGAAAATTTTGAAATTCTTTTTCAGCTCTTAGAACATCCTGCTTGCTCACCGGATTCGGCACATTCTGATTATCATTCGTTCTCCAAATTGAAGAAACATTTGAAGAGAACAAAATTCCAGTTTATTTCGGTTTCCAAGAAAGACCACTTTACCGAAAGTGGCTTCTGAAAGATTGTTTCTTTTGAAAGATCACTTCATCGAAAGTGACTTCTGAAAGATTATTTCTCCTCAAAGATCACTTCACCGAGTGACTTTGTAAAGATTGTTTATCCTCAAAGATCACTTCACGAAAGTGACTTCTTCTGAAAGTTTATTTCGTCAAAAATGACTTCTCCTCAAAAATCACTTCGCCAAAAATGATGTCTCTTGAAAGATTACAGCAAAAATGACTTCTCCTAAAATATCGGATCATCAAAAATACTTCTCCTGAAAGATCACTTCAAAAAAGTTGACTTCTCCTGAAAGATAATTTCGCCAAAAATGACTTATCAAAAATCATTTCGCCAAAACAAGTCGAAATATTATATTCGGAAAGTCGAAGAAATATATTCCATAAATGACGCTTGTAGCAGATGAGAAACGTGGTATAGTTTTTTCAAGAAACTTTTTATAAAACTATTATTCGATGAAATGACCTATGACACTTCGGTGAAATGCCCTTTTCGGTCAAGTGAGTTTCGGCAAAATATCCTTCGGTAAACTGATCTTCGGTGAAATTAGCGATGCCAAAATTATGCAAGGTTAGTTATGAAAGAGTATGAGGAGTATTATGTGTTATTTTCGTGTTTCTCTAGCCTTCGTTTGTGTACCAACGTTTGTTTGGTACGCAAACAAACGTTGGTACACAAACAAATGGAAAACGCGCGAACCTTCTATTAAAATAAAAATAAAAGCATTAAAAATAAAAATAAAAACATCCAAATTAAAAATAAAAATAAAAACATCCAAATTAAAAATAAAAATAAAAACATCCAAATTAAAAATAAAAATAAAAACATCCAAATTAAAAATAAAAATAAAAACATCCAAATTAAAAATAAAAATAAAAACATTTTCTTTTTAGCGCGAAGTTAAAAATTTTGTCATGGCGTCTTAAGCAGTAAAGAATTGTCCAATTATATTACAAATATATATTTTCCCTGTGACAACAAGCATGCGGATATTTGAGGCATTATTGGTTTTGCTTCTTCAGCCATTCTAAACTATCACGCAATATCACAGACGTTCTGCAGAAACAAAACTTTTATAGCCTCTCATTGCAGTATTTATGCTGTTTTTTCCAATTTAAACTTACTATCCGTTCATGTTATTAATCCTGTACCTGAAAGATTTTCCATTGAACTGGTTGATAACACTGATCGTTTATTAAATTTTATGTGAGAGTATAGCCGGTATGGCATACCAATGGTACGATAGAAGATAATAAATTTACTTCTTAAGAGATCCTTTCCTCGCAAATTAATTATATCAGAAATAGAGTTTTATGATTTTATATTTAGACTCTAAATTTGAGAGCTTTCATAATTTTAGATTGTAAAATTTTGTGATTATAATTATAAAATGTAAATTTTAATTAGAAGATATATATTTAGTCATTACGCAGGAGGTTCGCAACACATTCACTTGGCTGAAACTGGTTCGCGAAACAAAACACGTTGGGTGCCACTGTTCCCACGAAATTTGCCGATTTCCCGGGATTGTGTATTTAAATGATCACCATGTACCATTGTAAATACACTAGCGGAAGTAAGGTTTAATAAATTATAAGATTCGGACTGCAAAAATTTATCTTCGGCAACAAGGATTTTTGGCGATTAAGGAAAAAGGAATCCACGAAAATTTCGATTTATGGAAACTTACATAATAGCTGCGTTTTCTTTATTTGTATCCTTTCTTGCAATAATGTTGCATAATCGTATTGCTTCAAAACGATAATGGTTGGGGTAAAGATATTTATTCAGTTATTTATTTGTTTTTGTTTTTCGTGCCTGTTGTGAAATGACAGAACACATAAATATCTTTTGCTGCGTTTTACAATTGCTGTAAAACAATTTCTTCATGTGCTTTGCTTTTTTGGCGTTTTATTCTTCATTTTTCTTCTCTTTTAATCGAACTGCTGCTGTTACTCAATTTGATTTTCAAATAAAGTTAGTGGTAAAAGGATAAAATCCAAAACTCTTTGAGACTTTCCTGGAGGCCACGTGAGGCAGAAGTAAACCCATCACCAATCTTTTAAACCAATAATAATTCCCAAAGTTCCTTTTTTACGTGCTGAGTTTCCTGCGGCTAAATCACTTTTTTGTACCTTCGTTTTTCCAGACTTTCTAAGCGACAGAAAAGGTTTTTCTTTCGAGTTATGCTTTTCTCTCCATCATATGTATGTCTGTGTTGTCGGCCGCCGCGGCTTTAACCCTCAAAGCTCTATTGGGAAACAGAACTCATTCCAGGAATACTGGAGTATTCACGTGCATAAATACATACCGACCAAGCTGTCAACGCCAACTTCGGAAATGAGCTGCATTTTGATAAGAGCCAAAAGCTATTCAATAGGAATATTCCAAAGAACCAGCTCATTTTTAATCTCGATTTTTTGCCGCTGTTTATTCTGAAGAAATTTGATCTTTATACACAGCAAGTATTTGAATCTCGCCGTTTGTTGAATTTTAAGCATAGTCGTTGATATATCAGTTGTATTGAGTTCCTGTGAAAACAGATGCCTGCGGATTTCTCTTGGTCGGAAGCTTTTCTCATTATTTCTTTATGTTCTTCCGTGGAGACGGGTAAATAGCCAAAATACACATGTATGTAACGTTCTCATTCAATCTGAAGTTTCTATGCTTTGCTATACCGCCTTGACCACACTACGTATCTTAGCGGATTTACTTGTATTTTTGAAGTTAACTTTGGAAATATGTGTATAGTGCTTTCAATTTGTCTGAGTAGATGTGAAACTTCCTAAATCGCATGACATCATAGGCGTAGCAAAAGGAAGTCCTCGGGTCCAGACCCCCCCTCCCCCTTTTAAGAGTGATTGAGAACGATTTTGAAGCGATACATACAGTAGATATATATATATATATATATATATTCTATTTTGCTACTTTCGTTTTAAATTCTTAAGTTTTTCTTATGTTTTTCGGCTTTGCTCCTAGGAACAGAAGAAGGCTAAGCCTGTTCCTTTTCTATGCGCTGTCTATGCGCTGCTTTTTCAAAGTAGTTAAGTTCTTAATAACTAATTAATTATGCACTTAAAGCACTGCTGAAATACTTTGTACATATTGCAACTAACTGTTTAAGGTATATAACTTTCACAAAGTTTTCTTTAGTTAATATTTATCTTTAACTTATTCTCGTTTTCGTGCTGTCATAAGTTGTAGAGTAGGGGGTTTTAGACTCAAGTTTTCTTTCAAAAATCTGTTCGTTATAAATTAACATTTCCTTTTTTTTTTTTTTTAATTGCAATGTAAAATTTGGATTTCTTTTGCATTGTTTTTCAGGTTTAAATTCTCTCTCAAACGAACTTGGAATTTCGTTATAGCTGAAAATCATTTCCATTTATTATGTCACTCTCACAGCTTGAGTTCTCTTTAATCTTCTTCTCTCTGTTTAATAGTAACAGATGAGAGCATGGGTCGGGCCATGAAGGTTAATGGATGCAAGCGAAATTGTTAACTAGTGCTAGGTCATGCTACTCTACGGAGGACATGACTTATATATATATATTTTTTAACTATTTTAGGTGGGAATGTTACTTGCATCTATGGCCTTGCAGAAACCCATTTCCAACTAGGTCTTTGTGGAAGTGAGAAAATGCAGAGTTTTTGCTGGTCCTTGATAAAGCCAAGGCTCAGTATTCTCGACACCTTCTACATTCAGTTGTTTTATTTTATTTTTTTATCTTTTCTCCTTTTACTCACACAGGTAGATACATAACCTTTTCTATGTTGTATTAGGTGTGAGTCAAAATTATATTTGTATTTTTTTGCTTAGGTATCTTCTTTATAGAATGTGTATTCTGAATTTTCAAAACTGCTGCGTTGCGCGTTTTGATTTTCAGGTTATTTTGCACCCTTCGTTTTAAATTCTAAAATTTTTTTCCTTATGTCTTCAGTTTTGCTCTTAAGTATATATATATATATATATATATATATATATATATATGTTATCCAACTCTCGAGAAGATACCAGGCTCAGAGTATTCAAACTTATACACCCACCACAAGTCATGCTGAAGAAGAAATTGAAGAATTTTATGAGGAAATTCGTGATCTAAATAATAAAGGTAAGCAGCACTTGAAGATAATTATGGGAGATTTCAATGCAAATATAGGGCAACGGCAACAGAATGATACTTCAGTAGGTAAATTCGGTCACGGCAACAGAAACCAGCGTGGAAATACTCTCGTAGAGTTTGCAGAGGCAGAAGGGTTTTTCATCTTGAACTCCTTTTTCAAGAAAAACCCACACAGGAAATGGACATGGAGACATCCAAATGGGACGACAAGTGAAATTGATTTTATTATGTGTAACAAAAAATTCGTCATAGAAGACTGCAGTGTACTAAACAAGTTCAACACAGGCAGTGACCATAGATTGGTGAGATGTAAGATGCACCTCAACACTAAACTCGAACGTAGCAAGCTCATAAGACAAACAAAATGTATTGACATAACCAACCTTAAAAAACACCATAATACCTTCAAATTGGAACTGAAAGGTTCTCTGCTTTAGAAGGCCTAACATCGGAAGAAGTGGATATTTCTGAAGTTAACAGAAAAGTAACCAAAGCTCTTATGGAAACAGCAACAAAATTAGCTGGGTCTAAGAACAAATTGCATGTGAACAAATTATCAGGAAAAACCAAAATGTTGATGCAAAAAAGAAGAGTGATGAGGACAACTAAAGAAGATGTGACTTACAAAGTGGAATATATAGAGCTATGCAAGACAGTACGAAAAAGTATCACTGAAGACGTAAGGAAATTCAACTGTGAACTAGTAAGGAAAGCAATTGAAAACAACCAAAGCCTAAAGATAGCAAAGGGACATCTCAGTAAGGGAAAAAACAGATTATGGCACTGAGAAAAGAAGATGGTTCTGTAACAAGAAATAGAGGCGAAATTTTGACAAGAGTGAAAGATTTCTACTCCAAATTATATGAAAGGGATGATACATGTACTCCAGACATCATGAAAGGTACCAGTACCAGAGTTCTTCCAGTCCTTCCAGCAGAAGTTGCACATGCAATCAAGAACATGAAGCGGGGAAAAGTTCCAGGAGAAAATGGAATTACTGTAGTCATCATACAACAAGCAAGTGGAGAAATCGAAACAGTACTCGCCCAAATTTTCACTCGATGGCTTAATGAAGGAAAGATTCCTGAGGATTGGAACAACGCTACAATGATCTTGCTACATAAAACAGGTGACATTGAGGATCTCAGGAACTACAGACCTATCAGCCTCCTATCAGTGGTTTATAAAATCTTCACTAAAGTTCTTTCACACCGCTTGAAGGTGACACTGGACATGGCTCAACCGAGAGAACAAGCTGGATTCAGGAGTGGCTACAGCACAATAGATCATATCCACGTACTGAGAGAACTAATTGAAAGAGCGAGGGAATATGAACTTCCATTGTGCATGGCTTTTATCGATTATGAAAAAGCCTTTGATTCGGTGAAACCATCAGCAGTTGCAATGGCTCTGAAATCCTGCGGTATTGAAGATGCATACATTAATATTATTAATAACATCTATGAAATGCAAGTGCAAAGATTCGGCTGTTTGAAAATACAACACACATAAAAATTGGAAAAGGAGTGAGACAAGGTGACACCATATCTCCGAAGCTCTCTAATGCCACATTGGAAAATGTCTTTCAATCACTGAACTGGGAAAACAAAGGGATAAAGATTAATGGAGATTATCTAACCCACCTTCGTTTTGCTGATGAAATAGTCATTTTTGCAACTACCCCATCAGAGCTACAGAGTATGATCCAGGAACTTGCTGACAGGAGTAAGAAGTGGGATTAAAAACAAACTTTCAGAAGACAAAAGTGATGTTCAATGCTTTTACAAGAAATGAAGATTTATCGATTGATGAAGAAAAGCTGGAGATAACAGACACGTACGTCTATCTTGGACAGCAGATATCAAGTGAGGGTCACATTGATGAAGAAATTAATTGGCATACAAAACTTGCCTGGAGAGCTTTTGGAAGAAACAGCATAATTTTCAAGAGCAATATGCCATTATGTCTTAAAAGAAAAGTGTTTGATCAATGCATCCTTCCAGTGCTTACGTATGGTGCAGAGACGTGGACCTTAGCTAAAAGAGACATACAAAGGCTGCAGACAACTCAAAGTGGCATGGAGAGGTGCATGCTTGGTGTAACCAAGAGGGATAAGAAGAGGAACACGTGGATCCGAAAAATGACAAGAGTGGAAGACATCATGATCAGAGTTAAATCCCTGAAATGGCAATGGGCTGGACATACTGCCAGAAGGACAGACCATCGATGGACAGCCGAAATTTTAGATTGGATTCCAAGGGACAGGAAAAGACCCAGAAGAAGACCACATGGAAGATGGGTGGATGAAATTCGAAAGTATGCGGCAGTGACATGGAGGAGACTGGCACAAGACAGACCGTTGTGGAGGAAACTTGGGGAGACCTTCGTCCAGCAGTGGATTGATAATGGTTGACAATGATGATGATGATGATATATATACACGCACTATATTGACAAAAGTCACCGGAAACCCCTTCAAAAGCAAATGAACGGATCCGCTGCGTTGTTTCACTGCGCGGTACAGCTACAAACAGCATAAAAACAAGTCTGCAGCTGACCACGATAATATAGCACTGTGAGGTTGAGTGAAAATGTCCCGGCGGGAGAGAACTGACTTTGAGAAAGGAAAGATTGTTGGATGATATATTAGTGGGTTGTCCACAAGAGAAGCCGAGAGGTGTTTAAGCATACCCAAGTCAACTGTTTTGGATGTACTGAATAAGTGGAAGACACATGGCGTGCCTGAAGTACCAAAACGTACCGGCAGACCAAAGAAAATCAGTGATAGAGGACGTCGAAGCCTCAGGAGAGTCGTTACAGCTAATCGACGGAGTACTGCACAAGACCTCAGTGTACAGGTGAGTAAAAATGATGGAGCCTCGGTATGTACACGTACCATTCACAGAGAATTTCATTCCATGGGTTACCGTGGTCGTGCGGCTGCTCATAAGCCTTTAATCTCCACTCGGAATGCTGCTCGTCGTTTAGCATGGTGTAAAGAACATCTATCGTAGACCGTAGATCAATGGAAACGGGTCATATGGACTGATGAATCCAGATGCATGATCCATCAGTCTGATGTCCTTGTGTGGGTATGGCGACAGCCGGGGAACGCTATTTACCACAGTGTACTCTTCTTACGGTCAAGTTTGCAGTTGGCAGTGTACTCGTGCGGAGGTGTTTTTCGTAGTATGGTCCCGGCCCATTGGTTATCGTGAACAAACCTGTTAACCAGCACGTCTACCTTGATATTCTGGACAATTATGCCCTACCAACTCTGTGGCAATACTGTGGAACCAAGCCTTGTTGGTACCAGCAGGATAATACACCGAAATATAAAGCAAGGACTGTTACGGCGTGGTTTGACGGTAATTTCGTATCGTGTCTGGACTGGACAGCACAGAGCCCTGATCTTAATCCCATAGAGCACCTATGGGATGAATTAGAGCGGCGAATAAAAAGTTTGGAACCATGGCCTACTACTAAGCAACAGTTAGAGGTAGCATTATGTACTGAATGGGAGCGCATACCTATCGCTGTGTTCCAAAACCTTGTCGAAAGCATGTCTCCAAGGGTCAGTGCACACATTAAGGCCAAAGGGTGACCGACGCCGTACTAATTAATGTATGTCAATAAATGCTATGTTGTGTTTGTCTCCTAGGTGTCTGGTGACTTTTGTCAATAGAGTGTATATTAAAAAAAGTTCTTTCTCAGTAATATTTTTGCACAATACGACTTTTAAAGATTTTGGGCTTATTACCTCTTGTAGTATTTTTCCTGGAAGATTTTCACCGGTGAATCAAATCGATGGTCCCCGCCCCCCCCTCTTTTAAGAAATTTCTGGCTACCACACTACATGATATTAAAATTTTATTAATACAAATTTACACGTAAAATTGCTATATACACAAAAATTATTTTGCATGAGAAGCTAATGTTCTAAAAGAAATAAAATTAGAAAGATGTAAGATGCAGTAAGTAATTCTTTATCACCTAAGTATTTTTAGTTTCTGTTTATTTTTTACATTTTTTTCTTTTGGAGTCCCATTGGCTCGCGTAATCGTCGCATAGTACATTTGATTTCCAACTTGCATAGGTGATTGTGAAGCTTTTTAGAAGCTCCACTATCCCTATGCAAGTTAAAAGATTGTTGAAAATGTTTAGAAGCTCCACAATCACCAGTGCAAGTTAAAAGATTATCATCTATTGAAGTCGAAAGATTGTAAAGATTTTTGAATCCTGAAAGCGCAAAGCATTTCGATTCAGCAAATGCGATTTTGCCCCGAAAATTGTTTCGAAAACAAAATTTATTTGGCGAAAGAAGATGCTATCGCAAGGAAAATAAAATACGAAAGAATCTAAACGTTTCGGTCGCACTCTTTTTCTAAATTCTTCATATGTGTGTAAGCCGAATCCTTTCCACCGGTTATGAATGCGAACTGGAAATAATTTCTTGGTCAGAGCGAGGGAGAGTACAGACAACACGCAGCCAATGTTGGGTTCGAGATTCGAACCCAGCTCAAAAGCTCAGATTCCTAGCCTGCTTGTCTCATTAGTCTACAGTATTTTACTTGGGATATGTAGTCAATTCACATCTTCCAAGTAAAATTCTCCACTCGGGAAATTTGATCTCATCATAAATATTTCCGTTTCTATTTTCTGTTAGAATAGTTTCATTTGGTTATTGTGCGATGCCTTTGGGCCACTGCAGAATATGCATATTTTTTGAAAAAAAAATGAGGATTGGTTCACATTCTATCTATCTATTTATCTCTCCGAAATATTGTTCTACAGAACTCACATCTTCCAAGTAAAATTCTGCTCTCGCGAAATTCCATTTGTTCATAAATAATTCCGTTTCTCATTTCACTTAAGCTAGTGTACAACTCCATTTACCTAATTCCAAGTAATTATCGTGAGTAATGGGTGTGTGTTATGCATGACTAAAAACTCCATCCCCGAAGTGAAGTTTTAGAGCATCCGCTATCAAAGTCAAAATCGTACCATTGGGCCGAGTTACATATCTGGCCATTGAAGGATGAAATGCCGCTACATGGAACAAAGGAGGCGAAATTACCGACGATTCGTCATAGTTTAAAATCGACCTCTCCCCCTTTCCTCTAGGAAGTGAGAAAGCATCTCAGCTAATATTTTCGTTTCCCCAAGAGTATTACCAAATGAACACAAATGCTTCCTTTGCCTTATGTTGAGAACTGAGGAATACAAATGACTTTCGTTAAGGACTTTCAAAAGCTTCGTCGCACACGTCTGTCACTGAGGCCTTTTGCGGGAAGAGAAAAGATTGTTAATTGAGACGGGATGTTTTCAGCACTGGAGAATTCCCCAGGCTGCGGGTGACGAAAGAATGAGACTCTTCGTCCCGGATATAATGATGTTTGTGGAACATTGTCAAAGATAAATGAGCTGTTGTACTCAGACAGCATAACTTTGTTCATAAGAATACGGGCTCTGATGAGAGAGGTTTTAAAATGGAATTATTGACTCATGAATACTTTATTACTAAGTGAAACACACTCATGTCCTTCGATATTTTCACAGCGGAAAAGAAGAATTGCTCTTCAAAGTAGAAGTTTCTTATATGACAGTAATTTCCCTAAAGGATCCACGCAGGGATCGTTATTGAATGCTCCACGAAAACTCTAAAATGATAAGGAGTTTAAAGAAAGTAAAATTCAATATATTCGTACGTAAAATATGCAAAACACTCTAAATTAGCAATAAGCGTAAAGTCTTCATTAAGTCGCAATTTTAACCCAAGGACTATTAATTAATTAATTTTTGCGTCCTATAACCACACACAAAAAAATGCAGTCTTTAAATGCTTATGTGCTTTGCTTTCTGTGCGCATTTTTCTAGTATTAGTGACTGTCTGTATATTTCAGCTGAGAAAGATCGGGTTGTTGTTGATTATGTTTGTTGTGTATCTCTTTTTCTCTCCTTCCAAGGTTCTGTCATGCTAACGTAGTTTCAATGAACATAAACAACAGCACTAATGTGTCGGTTTTCATGAACTATCAGTCTTAATCTTTTACAAACCTACGGCTGTACAGTGTACACCACTAAGTTCGCTTAATCGCGAAGGATGTACTTGAAGAGTACATAATGACAAAACAGACTAACTAGAGAGAAGCGATTTTGTTTATTTATCTTAATTTTCAGGCTACGCTCTGCATCTCTGTAAGATTCGCATCTGACAAAAATCACTAGTTAGAAAACAAATTTGTTGTAAGAACCTCACCGGCATAAGTGCCGCACACCCAAACTTTTAGCCATCGATGTAAAAGTTTCACCGGCATAAGTGCCGCACACCCAAACTTTTAGCCATCGATGTAAAAGTCTCACCGGCATAAGTGCCGCACACCCAATTTTTTTGCCAACTATGCGAGAACCTCACCGGCATAAGTATCCCACACCCAAATTCTTCGCCATCGATGCAAGAGCTTCACCAGCATAAGTGTTCCACACCCAAATTTTTAGCCATCGATGTAAGAGCCTCACCGTCATAAGTGCCGCGCACAGAGGCGACTTTAGATCTTTGGGGCCCTAGGCGCTAAAATATTCACCCCCCCCTCCCTTTTTTATCGCCTCAGAAATTTTCATTTGTCAGATTAACAAAAAAAAGTCAAGAAAAAACTTTTTACGCTTTTTAATATGCCATTCTTCCTGTTATTAGAACGTTTTGTAAGAAACAGTCTTAGTGTAATTACTTTGTTTGTCTGTCCGTGCACATCGAACTTTTTTTCTGGGAGATATTTCAAAAACTATTTTTGTGGCAAATTCGAAATCTAAGGATATTAGGTTTGGCACTTTCAGTGGCGGATTTCCAAATCCTCATAAGAAGGATTAAATGCAAAAAATGCAGTTTGAAAATGGAAAAGTAGGAACCACAGCTTTTCGAGTAAGAGTATCATTGAAACTTTTATTGCTTTTCTCAAAAGTTAATTTTATGGCGATTTCAGGAATTTAAAAAGTGAGAATGCATGATAATTATCAATGTTAAACCAAGCGAGGAGAAAGTAATAAGAAAATGTTGTTGCAATACAATAGAAATTTCTTTTAACACTATTACATAAGAAAAAAGATAAACACTGTGACATTCTCAAATTTCTTCTTTTTTTTTTTTTTTTTTTTTTCAGCCTAAATATTTATTCTTTTGGTTTAGGATAGTTTAGGGGGGATTAGGGCTAAGGAAGAACTTGATAACCTGCCCCAAGGGGGTGGGGGAGGCAATGAACAGCAAACACTCCCGATCATCAAGACAGTTTCTACAAGCACTTCGCATTGCAACTCAGGGGAAAAGGAGGTTCGAACACAGATTTGGCTGGAAGTAGCATGAAAGTAATTTATGCAACAGCAGACCAGTTAAGTATTCGCCTTATACAGTAGAAGTGTGTGAAGAGTGAATTCTTCTTTCACCTACCACTAAATGGAAGGCTAAATTATTTTAACTGTTCCTTTCAAAACAAGGACATCGATAAGAACTCGAAAGTTTGGAGTACCAACAACAGCAAGAAAAATATATGTTACTAATATGAGAAAGTAAAATATCAATTCACAATGCAAATAAAGTGGTCGCTTTAAGGATACAAGGATTGATTTATTTTTTATTCACATTTCGGTCCCTGAAAACCAAAACATTACTGACAATCTAGTTATACCTTTTCTGGGCCCCTCAAACTCTGGGGTTCTAGGCGCGCGCTTAGTGCGCTTATTTGGAAATCAGCCACTGATCGCGCATCCAAATTTTTAGCCATCGATGTAAGAGCCTCGCCAGCATAAGTGCCGCACTCCCAAATTTTTTGCCTTCGATGTAAGAGATTGGAGAAATAACATCGTAGCACTGTATCAACTACCTGAATTTTTTAAAATCAGCTTTCCAAAATTTCATAGCCTTATTTTATGTTATTTTCGGTAACCTAATGAGCTAATATAAAAATGAAATGGATGATGGCATTGAAAATCATGGATATCTTTTCTTTCATTATCTTATTTATTTATTTGTGATTAATATAGTTTTTCTTAGAATGTGATATTCATTTTGAATTCCATCTTGTAGTTTTCACGGCGCAAATCCCGGTGTTGTTTTTTGTTGAAAAGGCTTGATTTGCTCTATCAAAAATTTTTGAACGAAAATAAATAACCATTTCTTTCAGTTTTCACTGCGTAAATACCGGTGTTATTTTTAGTTGTAATGCAGCTTTGCTCTATCAAAAATATCTGAACGAAATTAAAGAATCATTTCTTCTAGAAGAGCGTTCGTGGAAAAGTAAAAATGGATGAATGAAGCAGAAACGTGCCGAAAATCAAATCTACTTTTAATTTTAAGTATTTTTACTGCCTGTGTTAAAACAACAAATTTGATGACAGTTTAAGCCCTGTTTCCTAGAACAACATTCAATTTTCAGAGGTGCTGAAGTTTGTGGCGTGTCAACAACGATTGATCACAAGTACAAATTGGTTTTACTTATATTTCACTTTTAAGTTACCTTTGACGATGTATAAGGGAAATATCCCCTAATTCCACCATTAGTGGTAGTCGCTGTCCTTGACTTTAACATTTTAGTTAAAGAGGGGACGAAATGGTGAATCACCTGGGGATCAAAAGTATCGAATTTTAGAGGACAGTGAGAGACAGTTCCCATAAAAACAGTGAGATCCAAATTTTGCCTCCCAGAGTCCCTAAGGAAAAAGGGGACAAGGGGGAATGCAAGCGCTTGAACTATGGTATAAATAGACAATAATTAAGGTAAATTACGAGTTGCATTAGTGAAAGCATGTTAATGTGTTCAAATTCTGATGATCTTTTGAAGATGTAAATCCGATTTTTGGTGTAAATATGACATGCATGGTAAGTCAGATAATATCCGAAAACTTGAAAATTCCGTCGTTCTGGAACGGGAATCGAATCCGCGTCTCCCGGATAGCGCCCGAGTATGCTAACCACTACACCACCCAGAAAAGTCTCAAGGAAAACTTGAGACTTGGTCGTTCTACATTCGTTCTATTATTTCCGATTATTAATCGAAAACTTGAGACTTTGTCGACCTGGTCGACCTGGGTGGTGTAGTGGTTAGCATATTCGGGCGCTATCCGGAGGACGCGGATTTGATTCCCGCTCCAGGACGAAGGAATTTTTAAGTTTTCGAATATTATCTGACTTACCATCCATGTCATAGTTACACCAAAAATCGAATTTACATCTTAAAAATTTCTGTTGTATGGTGTAATCCCATATTCCAGTCATGATTCTGATGATCTGTTTCTTTAATATTTAACTTTAGTGCGTAACAATGCTGAATTTCGGTATTTTTGATTGATTTCGCTGTATTCTAAAAATTTTGCTCAGTGCAGTTTTGTAAAAAGAATGGAAAACACAAGTTACGGAGAAAGATATAGCGGTGATGAATCTTTCTCTCGTTCTCAGTAACCTTGGAGGGACAAACGTATGGCTCAAAAATTCATGGCTATTTACTGTGAGAGTGATGTCACTCACAAACTTACAATTTCTGTTCGTTGAGCAATTCTTTAGAAAAAAAAAATTCGGGGTGAGCGCAGCATCGGCATAAGAGCCACAAGACAAGTAAACCGCACTTTCTTCACCATAAGAGCCATGGTTCGTAGTCCGAAAATTATGGTATTTATTTTCTCGTCCTAACGAACTCATGTACATTACTGAATGAACAAGCAATTAGTCAGACTCTCTCTGTGAGCAACCGCGTAGCCGTTGCTAACAGGAAGCAGTGTTGCGACAGTTCAATAAGCATTATTACGATTCAATACAAGCTGCGATACAATACAACAAGCAATGTTACGATACAGTTGAGTTCCATTCTCAACAACAGGAATCGCTGCTACGTTTTTGAAAAGCTTTCCATTACACAACTGGACACTTCTTTCTCAGAAATGCTTCCCGTTACACTATTGGACCCTTTGCTCTTAGAAATACTTCCCCTTACACTATTGGACTCTTCGCTCTTAGAAATGCTTCCCCTTACACTATTGGACTCTTCGCTCTTAGAAATGCTTCCTGTTACATTATTGGGCACTTTGCTTTCAGAAATGCTTCCGGTTACACTATTGGACAGTTCTTCTGAGAAATGCTTCCCGTTACACTATTGGACAGTTCTCAGAAATGCTTCCCGTTACACTACTGGACTCTTCGCTCTTAGAAATGCTTCCTGTTACACCATTGGATAGTTCTTCTCAGAAATGCTTCCCGTTACACTATTGGACAGTTCTTCTCAGAAATGCTTCCCGTTACACTACTGGACTCTTCGCTCTTAGAAATGCTTCCTGTTACACTATTGGACTCTTCGCTCTCAAAAATGCTTCCTGTTACACCATTGGACACTTTGCTCTCAGAAATGCTTCCCGTTACACTATTGGACACTTCGCTCTCAGAAATGCTTCCCATTAAACTTTTGGACACTTTGTTTCCGTTACACTATTTGACACTTTGCTTCCTTTACACTGTTAGAAAATTCCTAGTTGCGCGCCTGATTACAGGCTAGTGACATTGTAACAATGGATTGTATTTTCGCCACTTGGATCTTCCCATGAATGTAACAGTAAAGACGTGAATTTGTTTCATAAGTGTCCTATACTGATTCTGTTCTCTGGCTGTTAGTGGGTACTTAATTATTCATGAAATTTAAATATATCTTCCACGAGTTCACTACGGACATTAACTAAAAGAGACTCATCATGTAATATTACAGCTATTTAACCCTTTTAGCGCGGCCGATGTGCATGACCCAAATGATGCCCAAAATTATCTGGGCAGAAATGTTCAGATTTTACAAAAGCTACGCAAAATAATTCCTTTCCTCCCTCACACCTAAGCAGTACCGACCATAAACCTTTCATGGTGATAAGCACTCTCTTCTACTCCTTTATTTTCTGCTCCATGAACCAAGGCATGATGGAAAATGGCTACGTCATGCCACTGCGTCGAAACAAGTGATTCAAATATCTCCCTCTTTCTTTGGTTCGTCATCATTGTTATAGCCTTTGTAGCAAGTAATCAGTCAGAAATGATTAGTGTAAGGGAAAGCAACGCGTTCTGATGTGCAGGTTCACTCGTTCCACGTCTTAAACAGCGAAAATGTTCATTCGAGCTGATTTCACTCCTTTAAAGGGTTAAAGCTGAAGCCGGTTAAAGGGTTAAAGCTGAAGCCGGTTAAAGGGTTAAAGCTGAAGCCGGTTAAAGGGTTAAAGCTGAAGCCGGTTAAAGGGTTAAAGCTGAAGCCGGTTAAAAGGTTAAAGCTGAAGCCGGTTAAAAGGTTAAAGCTGAAGCCGGTTAAAAGGTTAAAGCTGAAACCGGTTAAAGGGTTAAAGCTTAATCTGCATAACGAATAAGAAACTATAATTCCACAATTTCATTGCGAACATTCGCTTTACAGTGTTTCATGCTTCGTCATCGCACTGTAAAAATTCACGATCCATTTTCCGTGATTCCTTTCGTGAATTAACGAAGCGTATTCCTATTACAATCTTTTCCGTGAAATAACGGAAAACAACCTGGATTTGACGGATTTTTCGTGCGCCAAGAAAATTCCGAATTTTCAGAAACCTTTCTGCAATTTCTTTCATAAAAGAGAAATTCTGTTCTTACTTTTTCTATCCATATAATGCAAAACATCGGGTAATAGCGGCGATTTGTGGGATTATACTTCAGGTTTGCCCGGCACGCCACCGAGAAGCACTATAAGAAGGGTGCACAGAAGGCGGGGTGTAAGTAGTGGAAGTGTGTTGTGCTACCAGACCTGTGCGTGGGAATTTTCTTGATGCCTCGTCGCAGAACACGGCAGTCATTCCAGCATGTTTCGGAGTTCGACAGAGGACGAATAGTGGCTTATCGCGTCAGCGGTTTATCGTACCGAGACATCGGCGCCCGTGTGGGACGACATCCAGGCACAGTGAGGCGAGTATGGATTCGGTAGGTGCAGGAGGGACGGTCGTACCGACGTGAGCGATTGCCGCAGCCGCGGCACACCACCGAACGACAGGACCGGCATGATATGCGGCGGGCATTGACGGCTCGCACCGCCACATCACGAACGTTAGCGCAGGAATTAGGGTGTGTTGCTCAACAACCTGTGTCAGCACGTACCGTTCGACGTCGTCTGCAGGAGCGGGGACTTATCGAATGGCGCCCATTGCCCCGATTACCATTGACGTTACACCACCGGCGAGTGTGGCGGCAGTGGGCTGTTGAACGCCGCACCTGGACTACGGAATGGCACGACATTGTCTTCTCCGACGAATCCCGCTTCTGCCTGCAACACCACGATGGTTGGATCCGCGTTTGGCGGCACCGCGGCAAGAGACTGTATGACGCCTGCATTATGCATCGCCATTCAGGTCCGTCGCCTGGCGTTATGGTTTTGAGCGCAATTGGATATGACACCCGCACCCTCTGGTACGCATCGCCGGTTCCCTCGACAGCCATAGCTACATCTCCGACGTTTTGGAGCCTGTAGTCCTCCCTTACCTGCAGGACCTGCAGCGGCCACGTTTCAACAGGACAATGCGCGCCCGCACGTGGCACGCATCGTGCAACAATTCTTCACGGCCCACCAGGTGTCGCTGCTGCCGTGGCCCGGCTGTTCTATATATGTCGCCCATGGAACACGTCTGGTCGCTGATCGGCAACCGAGTGACCCGGCAAGCACCACCCGCGGCTACGCCTGATGAACTGTGGCAACGTGTGGAAGCAGCCTGGACCGACATACCCGAAGCCCACATCCAAAGCCTCTGTCGTTCGATGCCGCGGCGTGTAGCGGCCGTTATTGCCAGCCATGGGGGCCACACGAACTATTGATGTCTGCGCGTTCCGTAAGTCGCACGGGCCTGTAGGCTCAATCGTTTCATCTTTGTATCTGTTGTTATGTGTCCAATAAATCTGGCTTTGCTATCTCGTGTCCTTCTTGGTGTTGCATTTTGGGTGGCCAGCATTGTATTAAATTTAAAACGTTTGTCGGGGGATCGATTTTGAAGTTCTGTAGCGGACATTGCGGATAGCATATAGCGTGAAATTTCGGTTATTGTGGCCCAGGATATTGATTCCACTCCCCCTTTCTTGATTCCACTCCCCCTTTCGGGCACCAACTATTGTATATTGTGTTACCGTAGGAAACCGGGTACTAAAATTATTGTACAAGTGATTGTATGATGTCTATGTATCAGTGTGTGGACCCCTTAAGGCAAAAGCCATTATAGCTATCAAGAGTAAATTTTATATTTGGAAGTTTTGTGAAATAATAGCATAAAGTAGTAAATTTCGCCTTTTGTTAATGCTAATTGAAAGTCATTGTCAGTTTCAAAAGATCTCCATTTTCAAAGAAGCATTATGTTGCTTCGAAAAATCACGCTGAAAAAAATACGTAATTTGTAATGAGTCCCTCCTATAGAAAAATGAAATTCTTACAAACCTATTCAGGAAAATAATAAGCTCCAAGAGAAATTAAAATGACTAATTAACCCACATTTATAACAACAAAAACTCGTAATCGCTTGTGAAAACACAAGTTTGTTCGTAACTGACATCTAATCCGTGTCCCCTCACTCCGGAGTAAGTCGTTCTCCCAATTGAGCTACTTGGACAGAATGTCTTGCTGCAGATTTGTCGTCTTGACACATGTTTTCACCTCTGTATAGTATGTCACATCATCTCCCATTTAATTTTTTTTTTCTTTGAAGCGAAGTACGAATTTTTCATTTATTTTGAGCAATGTGTAGAACAAACATTACACATTTTTCGAAGAACCCAACGGCTAGTTGATCCATTTTCCACAATTGGGCGTCAATGTGAAAACACAAGTTTGTCCGCGACGGTCATCGAATCCGTGTTCCCTCACTCCGGAGTAAGTCGCTCTCCCAACTAAGCTACGCGGACAGAATGTCTCCCTGCAAACTTGTCGTCTTCACACATGTTTTCACCTCTGTAATACGTCACACGCTCACCAAAAATTCTACCTTATACCATGACGACACCGCGCGTGTGATTATCGCTCATTGGTAGGGCCCGCGACTCACGTTTGGAAGGTTGATGGTTCGACACCAACTAGGATTTTCGTAAGACGGCTAAAGAAGTTGAAGTTTTTGCGAAATTTCTGTATAAATATTGAAAAACCCGAAACAGACTTTTCTGAAATAAACGGAATAACTAACTACCAAAATTCTGTAAAAATACTGTAGTTAGAAGAAACGGGAGCTTTTAAAAACAGGAATTTCGTTAAAAAGTGCAGACTCTTACCGGAAACTTTGCTGCACGTTATTTTCAGGATTTTTTACGTGAGTTAGCACAACCTATTTTTTTTTTTTTCGAGAGTTTAGTCAAATCCTTTAAAGCTGTTGTGAAGAAAAGGGATGGTTATCAAACCTCATTCCTAGAGAACACCTTGCCGGTATGTTATAAATAGCTTTCAAACATGTAGCCTATAAACCAAGTTATTCATATCGTCCAGTCGGAAAATGAACTTCAACTTCTAGAGGCTTAAGCACGTTTGGCGAATGGTTTATTATGTGTTTAGAAGTTTGTAAAAGCTTCCCCTTGTTTGATCGTTAAGTCCAAGTTTGTAAAGATATATTTGATCACTTGTTTGCATCCTCTGGTTATTGTGAGCTTGTTCTCATAGTACGATAGCATCGCCTAACGTACTCAGAACAGACTGAGTATTTACACTGCCATCTCTATCGCAGAGTAATAACTAGAATTTCATCAAGGTCTTTGTTCTACGGATGCAGAAGGTGGGGGGGGGGGCGTGCCAGCGACCGTTATTACTGCGACTGCAAACCTGTATTAATTTCCGCGTATCGTACAAAAGGTGAATGTTAATATTTGAGGATTAGAAATTAGGTCATTCTGCAATAATCGCACGCGGAATTCCTCCTTTATGTGAAAGTCAGACTAACAGTTAATCTGTCTTGGGAAATTTTCTGCCTTTTATATGCTTCTCGTTGACTGGGCGAGGAGAGCAGTTCGGTGACAGGGGAATGTTTCTAAGGAAAATTATTAGTGACAGCGGGGGCGGAGTCGTATGATCCAGGAAGGGTTGGAAATTAAGCATACGGCAGCGTATCGTTCGATGTTGTCTACATTGTGTGTTGAGTTCCATAATGACACAGACTTGTTATGCTCGTGTTAATGAAACCGTAGGTGTTATCGTTTAACTTTTGTAATTAAGAAATGCAGGTTAATTAGGTGATATTCTTTTCCGGAGTTTTAAATGAGAAACATTGTACTCGCGAGTTAGTCTCGCGTTTGAATATTGAAACGACCTCAGCTCCTCTAGTGGGGGTCCTATATACATAGTGTTTGCGTTTCTGATAACATCTCTGTGATACCTGCTCCCAATTTTAGTTGAACCTATACAGTTATGCAAATCATAGCCGGGTTTGGCAGCCCCAGCTTTAAAACCGTTGATCTGATTGCAGAGGCGGAGGTCGTTATTAACCCAGACGAGTACTTGTCCATCCGCTTTGCAGTGTGTCTTCCGCGGACTACTCGATGGGTGACACCTCGTTTTAACACAATGTAATATGTGCAATATTTTTAATATGACGCATTTGTGACTCATGGGCATCGCTGGCGGGGCGGATGGAAGGATATGTCCCCTCCAATATTTCAGACTGTGCAACCCTTTTCGTGTTTTGTATTTTTGTTCATTCATTTAACACTTGCGTCCGATTGTGTGTGTCACCCCCCCCCATTCCTATTTATATGTATTAGGTTGATGATGGTAAAGTACTTTCAACTTATGGAACAAAAACACAATTATTTTCTTTGAAAAAGTGTTCTTATTAAATCAATCTTATATATAAAACACAAAACATCTGTTTGTCTGGAGGAGCTATAATGAATGAGCTTTATTTGCTTTCCGCTAAGCTAATGATAATAATGAAGCTTTCCTACTGAGCTAAGTATAATGCTTCTGCTACTGAATTATATGCTTGTACTAAACTTCAAATAGTGAATTCAAATGGTTGTTGTTACTAGTTAATTAAGAACATGAATAAAGTCTCCTGCTAGTAGTGTAGTAATAGTATTGAACAAACTTATAACTGGTAGTAATGTTGTAGCAGTAATTAGGATGAATAAAGTCTTAACGCTGGTTGTTAATAGTAATAAACTAATGACATAAACCTAACAGCCAGACAGAGATCTGACAAAAACTATGAATTGAGAAAGACGTACTTACGACAAAGCTCTTTTATTATGTAACTCTTGATCATCCAACGCACACACACAACTCGTTTCACAATAATGAAGAATCAAACTAATCACATAGAACGAAGCTCTCTCCTTCACAACAACAACGCTCCCCTAGTGTAACAACAAACGCTCTCCTAGTATAACAACAAACGCTCTCTCTGGCTATCGTTGAACGCGCCTATTTATACTGGCTACCACCACGTCATGACTTACACTCATTGCCAGATCTCATTCAGCGGGTGAAATAATATTTCGTTCAGTAAGAAGATAATTTACATAGTAAAATAAAATAACCAGAGATAGTAAAATCAAAAGGAAAGTGAATATAGAGTATACGTTACAGAGCAAAAACTCTCGAACGCCGAACTGTGGCATCGTGAAATTTGCTTGTCATGGCGAAAATTTTAACCTCTGATGAATTTCAGAGAGACCTGATCAATCTTTCTGTTTGTTTATCAGAGATTAATTAATGCAAAAATTTTCTTCCATGACATACGTTAGAAGAAAATTCCTGGTTGAAAGGCAGGGGAATTCATGCGCAAAATTCGCTTGTCTTAATCACAACCAGGAAAACAAAATTTCATGTTGGTGAAAAGAAAAAAAAAAAAGAATAATATTTGATTTAACTGACTTTGGGGTTTTGAAAATAATTATTTTATCGGTTCTTATATCGCGATAGGAAAAGGCGAGTAGGTGTGCAGCTCAGAGAATCAAAATTAATTTTACTTTAACATCACGGAACGAGAGAAAAAGAAAATTAAAACTAGTGATTTTCTGCAAAGCAAGAATCCGCCATTTTTGCGTTCCTGTTTCCAAAGTCGCACAAAAGTAACATCTTTTCGTCTTTTGGGGTAGGGAATTTAGCAACGAAATCTATTTTTAGAACCTCAGGGTCGAGATGTGCCAGGGTCTGCACGTGTGAAGGTCAGAGGTCACTCGAGGCGTGGGAGTGAAAAAAGTCCGTTGGGAAGGAGTGAGTTGCTAGGCTGAAGTTTCGACCAATGAGAGGGGTCAGCGGTTTTCAAGCACCCCCTGAGTTTTATCCGTTGAGAGTCACTTTTGTACTGGACTTTTTGCTGACCGGCAGAGAAAGAGGACACAGAGCCTCTCCTCGCCTTTTTGGCGGAGGAGGGGCGGCAAGAAGGAAAATTTCGTATCGAAATCTAAACGGACAACCGTTAAAATGGAATTTCAAGGATCTCATTACTGGAGAGGAAATGCTTGCAGATTCAACCCTCTCCTCCTCTCCTAGTGGACGACGGAGGAGTGAACTGCAATAAAAAAGAAAAGTAATAACTACCGGGAATTGATCTCCGCAGGAGAATTTTCTGCCAGCGCAACCCGAATGCTGTTACTACTCGGTTCAATATGGAATGAACTCTTCAAGCCAGTTCAACCAGACACTGGAAGTTCCGAAAGAAAAAGGGGCATGCACAGCTTTGTAGAAGATACCGCCTTTAACTGCCGAATCGTCGAGTTGGGCCCTACTGATTACAACAAGGGGTCCACCAGCAGGGTTCCAAAATGCCCGTTTCCTGTATCGTTGGCCAAACACGCTGCCTCATGAATCCGTTTTCACCATTTGCTTTTATACTTCTGTGGTAAATTTTGGAAATGCCTCAGAAAAAGGAAAAGAGAAAAAAAAAAAAAGAGGAAAAAAAAGCACCTTGGAAGTGAAGTGAAAATCAACCGGGACAGAGGTGTTCTCTGAGGGAGAGTTTTTTTTTTTTTTTTATTATATTCATTTTATCTATTATTAGGCTGTGAAACCTTTTTTTTATTATTATCGACGGTTAGTGTGCTTGGCAGGAAGTGTTGCTGCCCCCAGTCCTAAAGGTAAATTTCTCTCGGCATTTTCTTTTTTTGTATTATGTTGTGGTTTCTTTAAAATTATAAAACGAGTTGATTTTAAAAGTGGGGGCTGTCGGAAAAATATATTGCAAGACAAAAAAAGAGAGGGGAGTTGAAGATGCTTTCATTTATGTTTTTTTTTGTGTTGTCATGTCTGGTAGTTTAGCAACTTCCCAGGCCAGTAAATTTTGATGTATCGGAAAAATTTAGTTTAATAGTTGGGCACAGTAAATTTTGGTGCATCGATAATAGTTTAGTTGGGCATGTGATAATTGAAAAGCAGTGTTATTGTGATGTCGTGGTTGATAAAATAATTGTAAACATTTTTTCTCTAGCCTTTTTACAGCGTTGAGTTATTTTTTTTTTGAGTGAAGATAAATTATGGGAGGATTTATATTGGAATTTTGGGAACATATTATAGTGTGATGAAATTGGAAACCTAAAGTGCTGTTTACATTCTTGGAGTGTTGAGTGTCGAAATTGAGATGGTAGGAGTGTTAATTGAGGACCAGTATTTTACATGCTCCAGATGAGTGTTAATCTCCCATTGGAAAGGGGTGATCTTAGGGCAAGCAGGGAACTTGTCCTAGGGCAGAGGGCTCTGAGTAGGGAATTTTCACCAGGATGCGATATGTGCAAAATAAAAGTTGAGGTATTTAGGTTCTCAAGTTTAGTATTTTCACAAAAAGAATGAACATCATGGGTTGAGAAGACACACTTTTGCTCACCAGTTCCAGTATTAATTGTTCTTTTCTTTGGCCTAAATTTTCTTGTTTTACTATAAGGTTAAAAGTCTAAATGTAATTTTAATTTTCAATAAGGTGAAAATATTTAGTGGGTTATGTAAATGGTCAGTGTTATTGTCTGAAGTGGACCTGCGCATTGCCATGGTGCAGAGGAATTTCCTTGCTAGTGATTTTTCCTGGGATATATGTGGATATAGAGATAAGTGAATTTTCCTGGGACATATGTGGATATAGAGATAAGTGATTTTTCCTGGGATACATGTGGATATTGTGATTTAGGATTTCTTGGGATATATAGAGAGAAGTGAATTTTCCTGGGATATATGTGGATATTGTGATTTAGGATTTCTTGGGATATAGAGAGATAAGTGAATTTTCCTGGGATATATGTGGATATAGTGATTTAGGATTTCTTGGGATATAGAGAGATAAGTGAATTTTCCTGGGATATATGTGGATATAGTGATTTAGGATTTCTTGGGATATATAGAGAGATAAGTGAATTTTTCCTGGGATATAGGTGTGTTAGTTCTGGGCCAGATGTGCCTGGAGTATTTAGGGTTGAAGTACGACAGGCTCTTGCAGGCGTGGTTGATCAAGGTGAGATCATGCATTGGTTCGAAAAGGGGAGATCCTTGAAGACGTGGTTTTTGGGGGAAAACTTGTCTTCAAACCCCCCAGTAGTTTCGCTGCTCACGGAAATATGTACTGCCAGCGAGGGTCGGTCGAGCGTTGCTTCAAGAAATGTGGTGAGATCATGTTAGAGGAAATTCTGTGCCTGATGATGATGTGTCACACTTGAGGATTTTTTCCTTTCCCTTTGCATAGGCTGAAAGTGGATTCACGACCCAATTTCACGCCTTCAGCCTGACTTGGTATTTTCTTCCTGTGTTGGTTCTCAAAACCCAGGGTAGTGTCTGAACTGAGAGTATTTGCCTCACCGCTACTTCAGTAATTCACTGCAGATGTTAAATTTAAGTTTGTTTGGTGATTTAAAGTATCTAAATTTATTTGTTTATGATTTGCTGTAGTGCTAGGGATGTAAATTCTAAATTCTGGTTGTTGGTGTTAGTGAACTTGATATTTAGTTTGGAAATTTAGTTAATTGGTATTTTGAGCTTTTGTTTACAGTGTAGAGTTATTAAGTATCCTGAGCTATTATGTGAAGTGCAGAGTGAGGTGATTTTTATGAGCAAGCTAGTGCAAGAAGATTGTTTGAATTTCTGAATTATGTTGATGTTATGAATAGTGATAATTTTTTTAGATTAGTTAGTGAGGTTTCTTTATAAGTGAAGTAGGTTCATTCAGGATAGTTCTATAGGTTATGTAATGTTAATTAATGCTTGTGCTCAGTGTAAATTCTGTTTTGAGGATAATTTACTTGGGTCGTTTACTTGCTGATAGTAGATTTGTTAAAGTATAATTTGTGATTCTTAAAATAACTGTAAATTTAATTGAAGTCTTTGAATCTGGTCTGGGAGATTGCGGAGTATGCTAAGATTGTTTAAATTTAAATCAATAAGTGTAAAATTGTAAATTGGTCATTGAGCTAACTGGGTGAGAGAGAAGAGAGTACGTTTCAAAAGAACAGAACTTGTCCACCTTGTGGAATTAAAAATAATCCAGTATCTTTTTCTTGTGTAAACCATGCGAATCATAGTATGATTTTGAAGGCATAAATTAAAAGCCTAGTGTTCAAACTAACTGTGTTGACATATGTAAAGTTGTGCTGTTCATAAGGCCAGTGGCCAAATAGAAATAGAAAGTAAATTGAGATTCTGTTTTATACTGCTGTGTTTAAGCAAACAAGAAAAAAAGGAAATAATATCTGTTTGTCCATTAAAATTAACTCATTAAGTTTTTAAAGAAAAATAATAAATACAGGCAGTAGCCTTTCAAAAAAAAAGTTCAAAATGAGTGCAGTGTGAAAAGTTTTTTGTGTGTTGTTGTCTTCCATGACTTGGTCCCATGTACTCCCCTTAGCTTGACTAAGGCTATCGATCCAATCCTGGTTTTCTAAGGTAGTTCATAACTGCAATTTTTGTCCTATCCATTTTAGATTGACTTTCACCGCCTCCACAAGTTGTTGTTGAACGAGTACATTTTATCATATGTCTTATAGTGACACATTTTTATACACATGCAACAATATTCACTTATTTTTGCACTTTCAGGTGACTCAACTCTGCTTGAACACAAACAACGCAAACTTTCCAATAACTTCTTGTGGAATGTAAATTTTCAGATGCATTTTTGTTTAGGATGTTCATGGCCTTTTCTAGTACTTGGAAAATATTTTTGTTTCGAAATGCATCCACCCATCTCCCAAATTTAAATTTTCTATAATTTCCATATTTTGAATTTCAATACCAGCATAGATATAATGCCTTTGGTAAATAACAACCAATTCTATATGCCCAAAACAAAATAAATTCTTATTTTTTTCCACCAAAACACATAGCTTATTAATACTAGAATTCCTAGGTCAACGCAACTATTTTAAGATCTCTACGTTGTTCCGTTCGCGAGTTATGAATTACTTAATAAGCTAATCAATCATGCTACGCCATCGTTATCTGAAAGCACGTGACTGCATCGCCGCGGCACATCCACAGGTGTTTCTATTCTTTGAGAACTGTGCATAAAAAAAATGCAAAAACCAATTTTGCGAAATCTTAACGAAACGGGCTGAAATTTTTATCAACACCATAAATTGGTAATAAGAGGAGTCCCTCAAATTTTCACCGGAATCCGGTCAAAACTGGACAGCTGTATGTTGGACTGTCAAGAGCAAAGGATCCCACAAAATTATATATTGTCGCCGATGAAGGAGAAACCAAAAATGTTGTGTACGGCCATGTGCTGAAATAATCACGCTATGAATAAATAATTTGTAATGACCGAATTTGTGAAATCAGCTTTTTTCTTTCTTGCAACCATCAATTTTTTCCCCGATTTTTTCAGTGACTTGTAAGGGAATATGATATTAATAAACCTAAATCCCGGGCAAAGCCGGGTAGTAAAGCTAGTTATATATAATTTCCAGTATTTCTTTTAATAGTACTCCTATCTTATATGAGCTTGCTGATACTGCAAGCGTATGTGGTCTAGTGGTCAACGTTTGCGACTGCTACGGAGAGGTCTCAGGTTCGATCCCAGGACAGTACAAACGCTCGAACAACTAAATATCCGCCGTGCGTCGTATGGGCACGTTAAGCCGTCAGACCTCGGGTACTGATCCCCCGGTTATAAATAAGGGCGTCTTCCTCCCCTTTCTACTTCGCTTACGTGTGACTTTCCTGTCGGGCACTTTAGCCCAAATCTCCTAGCTTCCTACTTCTAAGGGTTGTTTAAACCTGGGGTCAGACACTGCCTTTCTAAAATCCTCTACATATGATCTGATCTGATCTGCCCTGTATGAGGCATGCTGGTTTGGACTCAAAGAAGTCGACAGTTCCCTTTTTGACTGCATGAAATAAATCGAGCATTTTACTCTTCAGGTGCTTTCACCTAAGATCTCTGCCTTATGTTTCCAATGGTAAAACTTCTTTACATATTTTCTTCGCAATTAATGTATTCCCAAGAATGAAAATTTGCACATCGATAAAACTAACTTTTGAGTTAGAGCATGGGATATAAATAATTGCTAAAATATAACCATAATTATATTAAAAATCAATCATTTTTCTTTGAGTAACGTTCAGACCTGTTAATAGATGGCGCTACCTGTACATTGATTACGTCAGTAGACAAAATGTTGGATTGCTTAATTATGGTTATGTTTTAGCAAGTATTAAGTATCCCATGCTATAATTTAAAGTTAGTTTTATCGATGTGCAAATTTTCATCTTTGTGAATACATTAATTGCAAAGAAAATATGTAAAGAAGTTTTACCATTGGAAACATAAGACAGAGATTTTAGGTGGGACCACCTTAAGATGCTTCTGCAAAGATCGAAACGCATAGAAATCAAAAGGTGCTATATGTGGTGAATATGGACGATGAGTAAGAATTTAACAGCTAAGTTGTTTCAGTTGGATGTTCATCTTAACAGGTCTGGCACTATACTAGTAGAAGGTTGTACCATTTCTGTTAACAAAGTTTTATTCAGTTGCTGGCAACAATGTTCAAGAGTAATTGTTTCATAAGAGTTTAGCAGCTGATAATACATGTACAAGTTTTTCCCTACTTACGAATTTTTGCCTTGCGAACCTGAAGAATACGAGTAGCTAAACACAGTTTCTGGGTTTTAGCTCTATTATTTCCAGATGATGAAAGGATTGAATTGCTAGCAAACTGAAAACTCGCTCATCTACAGTGATGCTCTTTATTCAATGCGGTATACGGTAGGAATGTCAGAAATGCACTATTAACCCCATTGCCACCATACCAAGCCATGGTGGACCTCGCAACATGACAGGTGGCATTGTCATCCTGAAAGTAACATGGGTCCACCCCGTAAAACTTCGACAACGTAGGAAGCGCATGGTCATCCAAAATGGTGCAGTAGGTCTCGGCGTTGAGTCTACCAAGAATTGCGACCAAGGGTCCCGTGCTATACCAGAAGAAGCACCCCCATAGCATAATTCCACCGCCGCCGAACTTCACGGTTGGCACAATACATTCCGGCAGGAGACGTTCTCCAGGCAGACGCCAAACCCAGACCCTGCCATCCGAACGGTAGAGGGTGAACCTTGATTCGTCGCTCCAGAGAACCTGTTTCCACTGTTCAACGGTCCACTGTCGACGTTCTTTGCACCACGTTAGCCGAGCAACGTTATTGGACTTGGTGATCAAAGGCTTGTGGGCGGCAGCACGTCCATGATAACCGAGCAGATGGGCTTCCTTACGGATGGTATTCATTGAAAGAACACTCCCGGATGCCTGTTGAAACTCCTCACGGATGTGGCCTATCGATTTGGTGCGGTTCTTCCGAATTTCTCTGGCCAGCACCCGTCGGTCTCTAACTCCCAGTTTTGTGGGTCTGCCGGGTCGGGGCACATTCCGACAGTCACCTCTCATCTTCCACTTGCCAATCACGTAGGCCACTGTCGATTTTGGGTACTTCCACTCGCTGGATATGTCACGTATGGATCGGTCATTTCTGTGATACCCGACGATTACACCTTTCTCGAAATCAGAGAGCTCCAAACTGCGTGGCAACTTTCATGTGGCTGGTTGCGTTGTTGTTTCCCACACGATATTTAACGGCGGCAGCTGTGGCGTGTATCAGGACCGCAGATATCGTCGATTGCAGGGGTGTCCAATTACTTGTTGGTACATAGTGTATCCCTTCCCCCATATGCTACTTAACATTTAGAATTTTACAAGGGTTGCGTTGTTAATGCGCCCCTCCAGACAAGGCGCCTTGATGCTTTGCTTATCTTTCTTGCCATCTTGAACCGGTCCTGTCCGCACAGCTTCAAAAAAATTTGCTGGCTATCCCTAATACGAAACTAACAGACCTTCTAAATTTCCGCGGATTTGCGCCCTGCGTGATATGAAAAGTTGTTCAGATAGAAAGATATAAGTCCATCTCGAAAAAGGGTTTTTTTTTTTTTTGTAGTATATGTAGCTGTGAGACAAACAAGCTAAAAATTTTAAACATGACTTTACTTTAAACTCCACATATGAATTTTGGGACATTTCCACATTCCATTTAGTTTACGGTTTGACAATCTTATATGTGTTCTTTGGAAAAATAATTTCCTTGTCTCGAAACATCACATTACCTTCCTTTCTACGAACCCAAAGTAATTTGAAGTCCCTTTAACCCTGTGACTCTTCTTCTTTCTTTTTTTTTCTTACTGTGTTGTACAACAATAACTACACACAGTTTCCTGGCACTTGAGCCGTTAGTGTTTTATTACCATGAGACTTTAATTAGCAACCGCTTGGGGAAATTTTACGGACAAGTAGGTAGCATTCTTTAAACCTTCCCACGTTATCCTGATTCTCATTAAATAAACAGACTTTGTGGTTTTAAATAAATTCTCTTCATTTCCATTTTCTTTGCAGGTGAATTCCGCGTACAAGAATAATGAAAAAAAGAAAAAAAAAAAAAAAAAAGGAAAGGCATCAGTGTTTCTTTTTCCCGAAAAGATTGGCTTTGAGTCTTTGAAAGCAGTGAAACTGCAGCCGTGGGATTCCTGGCGTATTTGTCAGTGCCCATTGTAATCTCTTATAAGCACAATCCGAAGGAAGGAATGTCGAGTGCAATCCGAATAAACCTTTTCAATCATATAAAGAAAAAGAACGGAAGGAATCTAATATCTGTAACTTAAAAATGCCACAAGATCCCGAAAAACTATCCATAAAAATGAAAAAATAAGAGATTTACTTCATTATTTAGCTTCCTTTTTAAAGTTTCGGATCTCATTTTCCAGATTAGTATCTATCTTTTGGCTCAAGCAGAAGATATTTTGCTTTTTAATTGATTTTCATTTTTTTGTACTGCGAAATGTCTATAATTTATTCCCACTAATTAAATGGTCCTTTGTTCCTTTTCCCATCAAAATTATTTCAGTGCGTTCCCCAGCGCAATGAAACTAATCTGTGTGGTAATTTGTATCATAGCACCCCGTTTTACAGCCGGCTGTTTCCTTTTTGAGAAATTTGCCTTTTTGTTGTTTTTGTTCTTTTCTGCGGTTTTAATGAAAATTGCCCTGCGTCGATCTGCCGTTTTTAATTCCTTTCTAATTTTCTTAATGTTGGCTTTTTTTTTTTTTATGTTTACGTGTTTTTTTTATTAAGTTATTAGTGCATTGGGAAATAAACTTCCTTTGCTACGCTATTAGCGCTGATCTTAATAACTTAGTAAAGCGTGGCTGTTGCGGGAACTCATTTTTGAGTAAATTGTGACGTCTGTAAGAAAAGCGCTCGTAAAGAACGCCAATTTATTTTTTGAACTACCTCGTTAAAAAAGCAGGACCTTAAATAAAAATTTTGCTAAAGAAGAAAGGAAAATATCCCCACCCCCTCTCCCCTGCTTCAAAAGGGAAAAAGAGATAAACTTGGTTTGCGGATCTACTTCCTTCAGAAACCAGCCGTAAATCAAAGCTTTCACTCCTTTAAGAAAACACACTGTTGGCTTATTTTATCAAGACCACTGATGAATCACCTGCAAACGATTCGTTCGGAAGGACGAATCTGTAAAGTGAGTGGTTGGCGCACAGATCTTATCAAGACCACTGATGAATCATCTGCAAACGATTCGTTCGGAAGGGCGAATCTGTAAAGTGAGTGGTTGGCGCACAGATCTTATCAAGACCACTGATGAATCATCTGCAAACGATTCGTTCGGAAGGACGAATCTGTAAAGTGAGTGGTTGGCGCACAGATCTTATCAAGACCACTGATGAATCATCTGCAAACGATTCGTTCGGAAGGACGAATCTGTAAAGTGAGTGGTTGGCGCACAGATCTTATCAAGACCACTGATGAATCATCTGCAAACGATTCGTTCGGAAGGACGAATCTGTAAAGTGAGTGGTTGGCGCACAGATCTTATCAAGACCACTGATGAATCATCTGCAAACGATTCGTTCGGAAGGACGAATCTGTAAAGTGAGTGGGACGAATCTGTAAAGTGAGGTTGGCGCACAGATCTTATCAAGACCACTGATGAATCATCTGCAAACGATTCGTTCGGAAGGACGAATCTGTAAAGTGAGTGGTTGGCGCACAGATCTTATCAAGACCACTGATGAATCATCTGCAAACGATTCGTTCGGAAGGACGAATCTGTAAAGTGAGTGGTTGGCGCACAGATCTTATCAAGACCACTGATGAATCACCTGCAAACGATTCGTTCGGAAGGACGAATCTATAAAGTGAGTGGTTGGCGCACAGATCTTATCAAGACCACTGATGAATCATCTGCAAACGATTCGCTCGGAAGGACGAATCTGTAAAGTGAGTGGTTGGCGCACAGATCTTATCAAGACCACTGATGAATCATCTGCAAACGATTCGTTCGGAAGGACGAATCTGTAAAGTGAGTGGTTGGCGCACAGATCTTATCAAGACCACTGATGAATCATCTGCAAACGATTCGTTCGGAAGGACGAATCTGTAAAGTGAGTGGTTGGCGCACAGATCTTATCAAGACCACTGATGAATCATCTGCAAACGATTCGTTCGGAAGGACGAATCTGTAAAGTGAGTGGTTGGCGCACAGATCTTACCTACAAAGATTAAATTCGTTGAAATCAACTCAACTGATGGCGAGCAGTATAATGGAACGCAATTGATTCTGCGCATCATCATCCTGTATCCAATTCTACAGTGGTGTCGAAAATTAAAATCCGCAAGGCATTCGCAGAGATAAAACAAGTTAGTAAAATCATGCAATGCATTGTTTATGATACGCTTTCCAACATACCAGAAATCATTACTCAAGTTATTGCTCAAGTTATGAGGATAATGGCTGTGAAATAAATCTCACCCCATTTCGATTATATTAAACCGAATTGGTTCAGTTTACCTCCGGAGCAGCATACTAAAGTTTTGTAGCAATAGAAACACTTTTAGTCAAGTTATGAGAATAATGGCTGTGGAATAAATCTGGCTCCTGTGTCCTGACCTTTGACCCCATTTCGATGATAATCAACAGAACCGGTTTAGTATGCCTGCGGAACAGCATACTAAAGTTTTGTCGCAATAGAAGCATTTTACGTAAGTTATGATGCATAAGTGCTATGGACTGGATCCCGCTCCTATGTCCTGACCTTTGACCCCATTTCGTCCATTTTCAATAGGGTTTGTCCCCAGGTGGTCCCATTCCACATACTAAAATTTCATCAAAATCGAACCATTTTTACGGGAGTTATGATGCGGACGGACAGACGGAAAAAGCTGGAGCATATATGCTTCTTCAACTTACGGTTGGAAAGCGTAAAAAAAGAAAACACGTAACAGTAGGTAGAAATTTGGCATGTAAACAGATGCAATCATAAGGGTAATAAACATTTTATAACAACAGATAAGTTTGTTCACATTTTGCGTATACAAGATCAAACGGCAAATATCACCTACAGGGATTGGATAGAATAATGTGAACAACGCGCTCAGAGACGTGACTTTTAATGCAGCTGCGTACGTCGCAATACGCAAAGGTATGCACCACTTTTTGGTTGTAATAGCTTTATATAGAACCTCAAGGTTCTGTTTAAGTGCATTTAAAGTGTCTTGTTGCAAAATTTCTTTCAGGGTGGCGACGAAATGAGCGACCTAACGGACTTCGAAAGAGTGCTAATTCTTGATGGCCGACTTGTTGGTGCCTCTCTGACAACAGTCGCCAGGGTAGTGGAGGTATCGAGAACTACTGTGCCTAGCGTCATGACAACATACCGTGTTCGTGGCAAAACCTCATCTGCGAAACACAACAGCTGCCGGAAAACGACCCTGACTGATAGACAGACAGGACAGCATTAAACAGGATTGTTACACGTTATAACAAGACCAAGGCGCCGAAAATTAGTGCGGAGCTCAATCTGCATCTCCAGTCCCCAGTATCAACAAAAACAGTGCGCAGGGAACTGGATGAACAAGATGTTCATGGCAGAGCTGCTATTGCAAAACATCTGGTGACGAGGGCGAATGCACAAGGGCGACGGCAGTGGTGCCAATGTATGAAAGCGTGTAATGTGGTCGGATGGATCTAGATTCACACCATTCCTCGCCGAAAGACGTTTTTACGTGTGGAGAACACCGTTAAAAGCGTTAAACTCAGACTGTCTGCTCCAAACAGTGCAGCATGGTAGTGGTTCTGCCATGCTGTGGGAGGTCATATCATGGTTTTCAGAAGGTCTCTTGATTACCTTGAAAGAAAGGGTGACTGGCAGGGTGTATGAAACCATTTTGGCCGACCAAGTCTATCCAATGGCTCAAACTTTGTTTCCTGCAGGGCATGCCATCTATCAAGATGATAACGCCCGAATTCACAGAAGTCGGAATGTCCAATCATGGTTTCAGGAACATAAAATCGAACTTTCACATCGTCCTTGGCCTCCTCAATCACCAGACTTAAACATTATCGAGCCACTGTGGCCTGTTTTGGAAAATAGAGTAAGATCCCGTTATTCTCCTCTTGCATCTCTCAAGGACCTAGAGCAGTTTCTGCATGAGGAATGGTGTAACATCCCACTAACCACCATCCAGGATTTATATGTATACATTTCAAGGAGGATTCAGTCGGTTTTGGGTGCCAAAGGTGATGACACATCCTATTAGGTACGTAAAACGTTCTTTTCCTAGGTGTTCACATTATTCTGTCTAACCCCTGTCGGTGATAGGGAAGCATATAACCTAAAAATAATTTAATAAGGATGTGATCACCTCTTACGGACAGACAGCTCTCACAACAACGATACGTACTCATCACCAAGTTGTAGATGAACTGTGAAGCCAATGACCGAAACCTGTTATCCAATAGCATTTCATGAACCTTTTATTAGTTTACCGCCTAAAAGGAAAACCGTACAACAAGGTAAAAGAAAAAGAAATTCATTTTTTAACTTGTGACAACTTAGATAAAAAAAGATCTTTACATGGTCGTGTCACATGATTGTGACCAGCAGCTAATACCCAGGGTAACCGCCATGTGCAGCGCGGACAGCAGCTAGACGGCCTGGGAGTGACTCAATAAGGTGCTGGAAGGTGTTCACAGGTATGTGGAGCCATGTTTACTGCAGTGCATCTGGCAGCTGCTGGAGGTTGTGTGGTGGAGAATCCATAGAGCGAACAACACGATCTATGGATCGTGTTGTTCGCTCTATGGATTCTCCACCACACAACATGATCCAGGCGTAAACGGAATTGAGCATCTGTGAGGTTGTCCCACAGATGCTCAATTACGTTTACGCCTGGGGAATTAAAGGGCAAGGGAAGTACTTTGAAGTCTTTATTGTGCTCTTCCAACCACTCTCGGACATTTCTAGCTGTGTGACACGTCGCATTGCCCTTCTGGAAGATCCCATCCACCCCAGTAAAGACATCAGCACGTATGGATGCACGTGGTCTGCAAGCATGGATTCATAACGAATTCGGTCCATAATGCCTTCCAAAGGGATGAGTGTACCCAGAGAATGTCACGAAAACATTCCCAAACCATAACGCTGCCCCCACTAGCTTGTGTTCTGGCAGCAATGGTTGAAGAGTGTTTGTTCTCCGATGTTTCTCGCCTTATACGCCAACGCCCATCCGTTCGATGAAGCAGAAGGCAATCTTTTGTCAATCAGCGGAGGTCCAATTCCGATACTGCCGTGCAAACGTGCAAAAGCAAGCCTTTTCTGCCGATGCACCTTCGTTAGCAGAAGTGCAGTGACAATCCGTCTGCAACGGAGCCCCATACGCAGCAGGGTTTGCTGAACTGCCGTTTTAGACACACTTCCTTAGCCTCAGTGGTTCATTCGGCCAGTGAGTTGCTCCACTAAACGACCTTGTGACATCACACAGTTAACGACTTATGAACGAAGTAACATAGCAATTTTGCATAACAAATTGGCACGTAATTTACATAACACTATATCTACTGCTTCCACTTTTTAATCATTCAGCACCCGTCTTACGGAGATACTTTGGTCGAAGTTTCATGTGATTCCACCAATTCCTTCTGGGTGTATCAATTTCCGTTTCCGCCAGTGTATTATACAATATCCTAATTAAACACAGGGTACTTCACTAGAATGAATGAGATGATAAACAAACTCACATTTGCAACGACCAGTTTTTCTGGGCATTCAGCCTCATAGTAAAATATGTAAAAATTCTAAATTGGAGACTGAGATATATATATTTCATGATGAATTATCGGGGGTGATTAGTTTTTAGAAATAAAAATATTTACTTAAATAATAGGCCCATGAATAAAGATATCAAATTTACTCCTCTGTGTAGTATTCAAGCATGATTGCATTTTTCTCCGATTTCTTAGTGTTATTAAATTAACGTTGGTTTTCCTTAATTTACGGATTAACTTCTGTGTATTTATTTATGAAAATGACAACAAAATTGAGAGTTTGTTGATTTATTTTTAAATGAAAGTAAAAATAAAGCTGGTTCACTTTTAGAAAAAGTCGAAGTAGTTCAAAGGAAATATGTGTCGAAATTGTTTACTTTTTCAGTGATTCTGAAACTACGTATTAAATTGGAAGTAGATATTAAGACGCATTTCATGACAAACTGTGATCTTTTAAGCTCAAAATTACTCCATGCATGAAATTCTTTGGCATGCATTAGTTTATCTCGGGAACGCATTAATTTCTGATATATAATGCACCAGTTAAGTAGCCCGAAAATAAGTCGTCTCAGCTTAATGCTGATGCCAAAATAGACGTTTGTAATTATTTAGAAACAGGTATTTGACATGGGGAAACTGTTTGCTCCTGTAATGATGTATTACATTTTCCTTCTTTTTCTTGTAGAAATATAAATTACGTTGAGAGAGGCAACGCCGTCGTTTTGTTATCCATTTTATAAACAACAACCATGATTACAACATACTGATGAAAGCAATAACCTTTCAGTTCACTGCGAAATGAATATATAATGTAGAGTGCAGGACCGGAGCAAGTTTTTCTTATTTGGGAAGACAAGAACTGAAATTTCGCCCTTTTAGGTTCAGAAGTTCACACTCAAATAGTACGCAGTTTTTACTTGAATCTTTTAAATCTGAATCTTTTAAGAATCATTTAAAGAGATCTGCGCCTGTTTTTGTTTCTTTTTAATTTTTTTAAATCAGACTTTTAGGTGTGGAAGTGTATTTACAAGCAGAAACACGCACTCACACCCACTATCGCCATAAATATGCGTTTTCGAAAGAAACAATATTATTTTACACTACTAAATGGGAAAACTGTTAGGCACGAATTCATGTAAGGCTTTTCTGGGCCTTGCATGAATTCTTGAACTACAGTTCTAGGAAGTCTACTTCAGCCACCGCAAAAATACTTCCATTTGAAAGTAATTAAATAATTAGTCTTCGCATTTTTCAAATTTCTCACTTTATAAATTTGCTCTGAAAGTCTTGCATTTCTAGAAATTTTCAATTTTTTCAATACAGCCACGAAAAACTATTGGGTTGTCGGAAAAGTCATGACGTATTATGGCACCCGATGGCGGTTGGGCGGTTTTGGAAGTGCTAGAGTCATGAGCAGCTTTGTTATCGCTATGGCATTCGATAGGTGCCAGTTCTATCTGCAGTCTAAAAGGAATAGTGAGCGATTTGGTTGATTTGACATCAAGTTGAAGGTGGAAGACTAAACTGTGCATTTTCGTTATATTTTACTGTTTTACTTCCGTAAAGGGAAGAACGCGCGTCAAGCTTGTGAAAAGTTGCGTAAAGTGTAGGTGATAATGCTCTACAAGAACGTCAGTGCCAGCGGTGGTTCGCCAAAATTCCGTGCCGGTGATTTTGACCTCAACGATGCTCCTCGGTCAGGGAGGTCCACCGAAGTTGATGACGACCAAATCAAGGCATTGATCGAGTCAAACCCACGTTACAGGACACGAGAGATTGCAGACACATTGCACATCCATCATTTAAGCGTTCACGACCACCTGAAGAAGCAGGGATATGTAAGCAAGCTCGATGTGTGGGTTCCTCATGAACTCAAAGAAGCTCAATTGACGGCTCGTATAAACATGTGTGATATGCTCATTAAACGTGAGGAAAACGATCTTTTATTGAAGCGACTGATAACTGGTGACGAAAAGTGGATTGTGTACAACAGTGTGCTGCGCAAACGGTCTCGGTCCCGACGTGCTGCTTCGCCTCAAACGACATCCAAAGCAGACATTCATCAGCGGAAGGTTCTGGTCTCAGTGTGGTGGGATTTTAAAGGAGTTGTGTTTTTGAGCTCCTACCATGGAACCAAACAATCAATTTGATGTGTACTGTCGGCAATTAGACAGTTTGATCGAATCCATCATCCAGAAACGTCCAGAGCTCGTTCATCGTAGAGGTGTTGTGTTCCATCACGACAACGCGAGACCACACACAAGTTTGATCACCCGCCAAAAATTATTGGAGCTTGTGTGGGATGTGTTGCCAAACCCAGCATACTCGCCTGACCTTGCGCCGTCAGACTTCCACTTGTTTCGCTCTCTTCAACAGTCCTTGCGAGGCATAACGTTCAATTCAGATAAGGCTGTAAATCAGCACCTTGTAGAGTTTTTCGCCATGAAAGACAGGTCCTTGTAAGAACGAGGCATTCTGCAGCTCACTGAAAGATGGCAAAAGGTTATCGAACAAAACGGGCATTATATCATTGATTGATCTTTGTTCTTTCGATCAATAAATAACCTTTGCAAAATATGGCTAAAATACGTCATGACTTTTCCGACAACCCAATATTTTGTTTATGATAAGAAAGAAATAATTCATTTTAACACATGTGGTAATTCTCATCTGACTAAAAGCAATGCAATTATTACAATCCAGAATTCAGCTATCACAATAAAATCCGTAAGAATGGAATAAAGTCTTTAACAATCTCAAAAAGAACGTACCTTGTTTTTTGCTTCATGAAGGAAGCAAATATTTTCGTACATTAAGTTTAACTAGGGATATTTTTTTTTTATTGCGGTCCGAAGAAATGTGTAAAATGATGACCTCAATACAAACTGCAGTATTTCGCAGAGTGGTGTTGAAATGGTACTGCTGATATACTTGATATTTTTTTCCAAAAGTGGGACGCAAAAAATTCGTTTCCAGAGCCGTTTAGCCGTTTATTGATCGCCAGTCCGCCACTGATCATCATCAACCACTGTTAATTCACTTCTGGGATCAAAGTCTTCCCCCAAGTCTCTTCTACAACACTCTGTCTTGGCTCATTCTTTTCCATGTCACTCCGGCATGCTTTAATTTGCATCGAGGCATCTCTTACTTGGTCTTCTGGGTATTTTCCTTCCCCTTGGTATGCAGTCCTCTGTCTCAGTTGTCCATTTTTGATCAGTTCTTTTTGCCATAAGTCCATCCCATAGTCACTTGATGGTCTTTACTATGATGTCATCCGCTCTTGTCATTTTCTTTATACCTGAGTTTCTTTTCCTATCTTTCTTGGTTACTTTGGTCATGATATCATTCACTCTTTTCATTTTGTTGATCCTTGAATTTTTTTTTCCTATCTTTCTTGGTTACTTTGGTCATGATATCATTCACTCTTTTCATTTTCTTGATCCTTGCATTTTTTTTCCTATCTTTCTTGGTTACTTTGGTCATGATATCATTCACTCTTTTCATTTTCTTGATCCTTGAATTTTTTTTCCTATCTTTCTTGGTTACTTTGGTCATGATATCATTCACTCTTTTCATTTTCTTGATCCTTGCGTTACTTTGGTCATGATGTTATACACTCTTGTCATTTTCTTGATCCTTGAGTTCCTTTCCTATCTTCCTTGGTTACTTTGATCATGATATCATTCACTCTTTTCATTTTGTTGATCCTTGAATTTTTTTTCCTATCTTTCTTGGTTACTTTGGTCATGATATCATTCACTCTTTTCATTTTGTTGATCCTTGAATTTTTTTTTCCTATCTTTCTTGGTTACTTTGGTCATGATATCATTCACTCTTTTCATTTTCTTGATCCTTGCGTTACTTTGGTCATGATGTTATACACTCTTGTCATTTTCTTGATCCTTGAGTTCCTTTCCTATCTTCCTTGGTTACTTTCGTCGTGATACCATCCACTCTTCTCATTTTCTTGATCCTTGCGTTCCTTTTCCTATCTTTCTTGGTTACTTTGGTCATGATGTCATCCACTCTTGTCATTTTCTTGATCCTTGAGTTATTTTCCTATCTTTCTTGGTTACTTTGGTCATGATATCATTCACTCCGGTCATTTTCTTGATCCGTGAGTTCCTTTAATAATGAGAACTGTGGTGAATAAACAGGAATGGCGAACCTTGACTACCGACAGGATGTGAATTGGATCACGACGCTCGAACCGAACAACGAAGAGAGAGATGTGTTTCTTTTCCTATCTTTCTTGGTTATCGCATGCATACATCTTCCTATGGTTATTTGAGCTGTCCTCAGCCTCTTTATGTATTTTTCAGTTAAGGTCCATGTCTCAAATCCATATGTAAGAACTGGAAAGATACATTGATTAAGCACTTTTTTTTAAGACACATTGGTAAATTGCTCTTGAAAATTATACTGTATCTTCCAAACGCATTCCAGCCGAGTTTTATATGCTTATTATGTTCTGTGATGTGGGCCTCGCTTGGTACCTGTTACTATGATGGCAAATGATTTTCAGTGAATCGGGCTTCCACATGAGATGAACATTTCCGTTGAAAACGCCAGGTACAAACCTGGTGAAACGCGCGTCCGGATACACCGTGAGATATGGGTATATGGTGAATAGCAGCTCGTGGTGGATGTATACAGTGTACATAGAGACTTTATATTCAATCTTTGTATTATATTTTTTCGTTCAGTTTATATTTCGCATCTAGGATACTTATGTTATGTCATTTAACAATTTTGACCCCACGTCCCCACTGAACTGAATTTATAAACTGGTACTGCTGCTGACTCGATGATATAGGTTTTAATCCTCAAGAATTAAATTTGTATTAACAGAAGGACATAGCAATTCATAGTAAGGAACTTTGCTTCACAGTGCCTACAAGTTACAGCTGGCTTCGACACAAGATTAGAAGTGATAGGCCTAAAAACGAACTTTCATTGGATTACTACTAGACGCATGCAATTCTTACAACGGATGGCAATGATGAAGCATTTTATGTAAGTAGCATATTTGTGGAACATTAAAATTGAATTGTATATAATATTTACATTTTATGCACCTCCATGGATGGGCTGTAATTAATTTTAAACGTGAACAACAGAATGTAGAGAGACGGTGTTCGTCTTTAAGAGGAAATGTATAAGTGTCGGTTTTCTCCCGCTTTTCCCGATCAATCGGTAAATCTTCATTCCTTGTAAAAGCGTTGTACATCTGTTTTGGCTTTTGAAAACTAATTATATAAATGGGTCATTCCGTGTCAAATCAGCAAGGCTCACAACCCGATCCCTTTTGATTTCCTTGAAATTTGGTGTGATTGTTAGGCATGTAGACTTGTGCATAAATTGCAAATTTCAGCCCTGCCCTGTCCACTCACGGGATTTCAAATTAGATGACCTTGAAAATTAGAAAATCGTGACCGGACAATTTTGAGTAGTTAGATCTTGTTACTTAATTGGACTAGAAGGTTGAAATTCGTGTCTTTTTACAGCATTTTATATGAACTTTTAAATCGTGTACTTAAAAATAGAAAAAAAAATGTGTTGACCGTGTCAAGGTCACCGAAATAACCTTTTAACTTGAATACTTAAAAAAAACTAATTTTAAAATTCTGAAAAAAATATACGGCATCGTTAGACTTTTATTCACCAGTATGCCAACTTTCAGGGTGGGACCGCAAAGGGATCATTATTTATAAAATATTAAAATGAAATTGACCGTCGCCAAAAAATGGCCTTCAAAATGGCGTAATGAAAGGTGAAAGAGTTTTAGGGTTAAATAGTCGATTTAAATTGGCGGGATTCATCAGTCAGAACGTATCTCCATGATATGCTAAATAGCAAACATTTAATAACTATAATTTTTTGAGCTAAAATGTGAAAAAAAGAAATATAGCAATGCCTTTATATTATATAGTCTTAAAAGATTAAAAAAAATCAACAGACTCTTCTGCTGATTTTGTCACAGTTTCAGATGCTTGGTTAATAGATACCCACTGCTTAAATGTCACAGAATCAATGTTAGTTTTTTCTTCAAGATGTATAACGAAACTTTTCAAAAGTAAATCTGATCCTCGGGTAAAATTGGCATTTACTAAAGTAGCATGCAGCATGTAAAGGATTACATATTACTTTTGCATTGCAGTCTTTAAAAGTTTAGCTGTTAATGGGAATTTATGTTCAGTAGTTACTTTTGCCATATGACACCCTAAAACATGACTTTAAAGTTTTGATAAAACGGGATGCACATATGTATACTACATGTACCACTTACTCCAACAACGATACAAGTTTCTTGAATGCAGTTCTGCAAACTTTGAGAAGCCAATTTTTATCTCTGGGTATGCAATCTAAAACTGTTTGTGAATACCTTTCAGATTGTTCAATAAGACACCCCCTGCTGCCCCCTCTTTTTTTGTAAATCTCTTTTTTTCAGGTAGTACTGCCTTTACTGCAACAAACTTATTTTCCAGGCATTGGCCTGCCATTGCAATCATGGCAATAAAAAATTTGCACCAGGTCAGCTGTCTCCTGCTTTAATATCTTTCTTAGCTTTAGGTTTTGCAAAATAGTTTTTGCCTTTTTTGCCATGTAAGTTGAATTATTGAATTCATCCTGCAAAGTTTCCAAAATTCCTACATTTTGGTAGTACAGTACAAATTTGCAGCTTTTATGCTCTACACTTTATATTATTTAATATTTCTTTAAGCTGAGCAATAATCTCTGTTTTATGGTCAGATGTTGAAAGTTCAGCATCAGGAAAAAATTAATGCGCCGTCCCGGTGTCGCAGTGGTCTAAGCGATGGCTTCTGATCATTCGTCAGGGTTCGAATCCCGGTGAGGCATGGATGTTGTCAGGCCTGCTCATCCATCGGTCTTTCTTCTCTCAGGTCCTGCGTGAAGGCTCGCTAAAAATTGCACCGCGGGATGGTTTCATTGCTTCGACAGATTTTTTCCACCTGTGACGTACCTGCTAGCAGGACGCACATGACATAAAGGCAGATAGGAATCAGAATACATGTCTGCGTAGCTCAGTTGGTAGAGCTGCTTGTTCCGGAATAAGCGTACTCGGGTTCGAATCCCGGCGTAGACCGAAAATGACGGAGAAATTCACTTCGTTATAATGGCGCCCGAACTACCCGGATGACCCGACCGTTCAAAAATCTCGCATTGGTGTGACGTTATTTCCACACCGCGAGATAGGAAAAATCAGAGAATCCCTTCTCCAGTGCTTCGAAAAATAAATGTGTGTGACGTTGCATTCCACACACCAGATTGACGGGGAGTTCTCAAGTGCACGTTCTTCAGTGGTTGTCTGCCTGCAACGATTCATGGTCACGGCTGATCCGTGGGCCATGCCCCCGGCCCTCTTTCGGGGGGGGGGAGATGTGACGTACCTGCTAGCAGGACGCACATGACATAAAGGCAGATAGGAATCAGAATACATGTCTGCGTAGCTCAGTTGGTAGAGCTGCTTGTTCCGGAATAAGCGTACTCGGGTTCGAATCCCGGCGTAGACCGAAAATGACGGAGAAATTCACTTCGTTATACACCTGTGTGAAACGGGCTTTAAATCTTCACTTATTGTAAAACAATCGTACCTGAATTTTGTTTTCTGTGAAAATTCGTTTTTAAACCCATTTCTTTATTCTTGTCAGCAAGTTCCTGGATCATATTCTGCAGCTCTGAGAAGGTACTTGCAAAAACGACTATGTCGTCAGTAAACAAATGGGTTAGACAATCATAATTAATTTTTATTCCCTTCGTCTTTCCAGTTCACTGATTAAAAGCTATTCGTAAGCACTGGTATCGTAAAAGAGTTTATAAATTGCACATTAAAGGCAAATAGTGCCAGTGATAGTGAAATTGTGTGCTGATCTTAAAAAGGATTACCCTTAAGGAACTGTTAGAATAAACGTTCACTTGTGAAGTCAGGGGCTTGCGCATAAACAACATTATTCAGTTTGACGTGGTCTTAACATTCCAAACACAGTGCTATAAGAGTAATAGTCAGCAGCACTCCATTATTTATTATTCAATAAACATGTTACCTCGGATGGGCGAAATCTTTGGCGACTCAGGCAACAAAAGCATTCTCGATGTTTGCTCCCTTATACTATCCCCACACCGAGTTATGCGGAAACACACTGGCTGGCAGGCAGACTTCGCTCACTAAAGTCCAAAATAATTCACAGCGGCATGAGTTAGTAGCAAAATAAAAGCGAGCGCTGCTCTAAATAAAATGTTTTGAAACATGCATTTTAGAGAATTTGCATTTTCTCATGCGAACGTTGCATTTATATGAGGACGCCTGGAACGTAGTGGAAGTCTCATGTGTGAGTTAAAATTGCTTCACAAGGGAATGTCGGTTTAAAAAGTAATGGACAACTTTTCTCGAGGGTTTCGTCTTAGTGTTGCGCTTCCCTTAGAATCTTTAGCAACTGCTTAAAACAGCGACGGAAATTCTACGGTCTCTGTTAGTGCATGAATATGGGAGAAAAAACAAACTGCAAATATAGCGCGAGAATCTTTCGCGTTTATTGCCTTAACGAATCATTCCCACTTAAATGATGTATGCGGCGAAATATAATCTCTTGGATTTAAATGAAATTTGAGAGGAATATTTTGTCTGAAAGTGACATTTTAAAGCAATTGTTTCAAAGTCTAGGTTGGTGGTGGATCAAATCGTTTATGGAAATAAAAGGTAATGCGAATAATTTCGATTTGTTTTTTCCTCAGGGCTTTGATAAGTTTTCCTTAAACAGGGTTAAAATTAAGCAGATACAGGTAACTGAGTAATATTGCTTTGAAATATTTCTGAACATTTCAAACTGTATTATGTCGAAAGTTACCGCAGTAATATCGCTATTTTACGTAATCGCATTTGCAATTCTATTTTGTTGATTTGTCTCGAATCCCGTGTGTCTGTTTGTGTGTGTGTCCTAGTCTTAAAATTAATTTCAAAATTTCCTGCTTGAGAAATGATTTGCTTCATTTTTTACTCCGTACATAGCAGCCTCAGGAAGTAAAATTAGCTTTATTTAGCAATGACAGCAAACCTTAATTCACATTGAAAGTCACTCTTCTTAATCGCTGTGTGTGTGAAGGAATCACCAGGTAAGTTAAAACACTGACGAGCGCAACGCCATCTTCGTGTAAGGATTAAAAAGCCTGTTCTCAATTAAATTTCAGCCTTCAAAAATGTTTGAAAGCTTTGTGTTGTGAAATTCACAATTTTGCCGGCGACGAAATTGAATACGTATCCCTCTGCTGCGGAGCCGAATGCTTTCCCAATTAAGCTACACCGACGGAATTTATCGCTGCAACTTTGCCGATTTGGCGTTACTTCTCACCTCTGTAATACGTGATGTAACCATTTTCACCTCTGTAGTACGTCACGTCATCTCTCCCTTAATTTTTTTTTTTTTCGAAGCACAAAAGGAATTTGTTCAGTAATTTTTTTTTTTAATTGAGGGTTTAAAAAAAAATATTTATTTGACCTGGTAGTACAGATACGGTGACAGGATAAAGAGACATAATTGTACAGTACTGTCAGGCAGACATAAACGGTATATTCATTTTACATCAACAATGTAGGGAAAATGTTGGTAATTTCTTGGCATAGGATAAGTGGCAGCAAATATCCAGTTTCTACAAACGGAAGGAGATCGTCAGCAAGTTGTTTTGTTCGTGTCACAGAGAAAGTTATTCAACGTGTGGCGGGAATCCAATGGTCTTTTGTACTGGTGTCTAGTGTACAAGGTAAGAAGAACGGATTTTAAAAAGGAAAATAGAGGTAATATGCAATATTTAAGGCAGTTATTTATTAGATTCCTATCTAATTTTAAAATGCACTGGAAAGTCATTTAGCAGCAATCAATAGCATGTTGAGGCTTAGCCACGGACGCATAATCCTTCGCTTTGCTGAGTTAATTTCTTCAGACATTAATATTGATTTCAGTAACATTTTTTCCATAATTTAACAACACAAGGTCGAGCCACATTGTTGTGACAACCAGCTAACATCCAGAGTAACCGCCGTGTGTAGCGCGGACAGCAGCTAGACCGGTTGGGAGTGACTCAGTAAGGTGCTGGAAGGTGTTCACAAGTATGTGGTGCCATGCTGGCTGCAGCTGCTGGCGGGTACGTGGTGGAGAATCCATAGAGCGAACAACACGCTCGAGGTGGTCCCACAGATGCTTTATTGGGTTTAAGTCTGGCGAATTAGAATGCCAGGGAAGTACTTTAAAGTCTTCGTCGTGCTCTTCCAACTACTCTCGGACATTTCTAGCTGTGTGACACGTCGCATTGTCGTGCTGGAAGATCCCATCCGCCTCAGGGAAGAAAATCAGCATGTCTAGGTGTACGTGGTCTGCAAGCATAGATTCATAACGAATTCGGTCCATAGTGCCTTTAACAGTATGAGTGGAATCATGGAATGCCACAAAAACATTCCCCAGACCATAACGCTGCCCCCGCCAGCTTGTGTTCTTCCAGAAATGGTTGAAGAGTGTTTGTTATCCGATGTTTCTCGCCTTATAGGCCAACGTCCATCCGTTCGATGAAGCAGAAAACGTGACTCATCGGAGAAGACAATCCTTTGCCAATCAGCGGAGGTCCAGTTCCGATACTGCCGTGCCTTTTCAGGCAAGCCTTTTCTGCCGATGCAGCCTTCGTTAGCATAGATGCAGTGACCATCCGTCTGCATCGGAGCCCCATACGCAGCAGGTTTCGCTGAACTGCCGTTTTAGACACACTTCCTTTCGCCCCCTTGGTTCATTCGGCCAGTGAGTTGCCCAACTGTACCGTGTCGATCGGCCCTCACGCACCTTCGAAGCCGAAGTTCACCTCTCACATGAATGGCACCTGGTGCTCCGCAGTTTACACGTCGCTTATTTGCAATGGTGCCGTTTCTCCAATTACGATACACTTTAACCACAGCAGTACGCGAACAGTTCCCAAACTGCGCTGTTTCAGAAATACTGCCACCCTTTGGTCGGAGCCGACAATCATCCTTTTTTTAATTTGATAAATCGTTCCTTTTATCCATGACAGCAACGAGTGATATGTTTTCAGAATGCCTACAGCACGCCTTATATACCTTCGAAGCCAGCTCCCGACACGTGCCTCCTTTCATTTGCTACGGGCTGTTGATGTCAAAAGTAGGAGGTGGTCACAATAATGAGACTCGACTGTGTACAGTGTCTGATTTCTGAATCATAATCTATGTACAGTGTCTGATTTCTGAATCATAATCTGTGTACAGTGTCTGATTCCTGAATCATAATCTGTGTACAGTGTCTGATTTCTGAATCATAATCATTGTAGTTGGGATTCAAATAAACATTTCAGTTCCGGTTTTTAAATAATTTTAGCCTGTCACGAAATAACCGAGGTATCACGAATGTAACACGTGCAGGTGCTAACTTCGTGATACGCAATAGTTGATGAATAATGATACGTAATAGTTAATTGAAATGTAACAAAATATACCTCATATACACACAGTTTTTATGAACAGGCCCATACAAAAAGTAGACGATAATTGAGATTGCGAATTCTGTGGACACAAATGTAACGAGGATGTCAAAAAAAATGGAGCTCAGTGTGTTCAATATAGCTTTTGCTTGATATGGCACCACATGAAGTGACTTTTACGATGAAAATGAAGACGTGTTCGTGTGCAAGGCCTGTGAAAGCTGCTGATAATGTCTGAAATTAAAATGCGAAAATAGCACTTTATGGAAAAAGAGAGCATTTTATTGATGAAAATATGTATTTCTTCCATGTTTGACTAGAGTAAACTGTGCAATATATCGTGTTTACTATTATTTCCGTATTTCTTTAGATTCACGCTATGTTGTGCGTACAAATGGATAGCTTCTTCGCTATCACGAACTTAGCAAGGTATTATCACGAAGTCACCAAGGTTATCATAGAATAACCACTGGTAAACATTATGCGAAAACATCTGTTGCGGAACACAAGCATACAATCCTACTATTTTCCAAGTTAGTAGTATTATGCCCAAATGTGTTGCGTTTGCGGCACTGGTGTTTGATAAACATGGGCGATAATTTTTTTGTGGTCAAGATGGAAATTTCTGAAATTATAACGAAATTGCCACGGTTTTTCCTATATAGCGATAGAGACGGATTTCGCAATAGGCCGCCTAAGCCCGAAATTAGGGTGGCAAATTTCAGTGGTAGTAAAAATCTATAATTTGTTGATTGCCCATAAAAGTAATGAGAGAAACATTTAAAATTAAAGTAACAGTGGAAAGTAACATTTATTCTGAAAACTGATGTGTACAAAATTTTGTTTCCGAATTTCCGTAATCCTTTTCCTCTTCGACTTGAAAAAATATATAGACAAACATATATTAATTTTTTTAGAACTTCCTTAAAACTTGGCAATTTTCAAAATTTCGATACTGTTAAAATTTTAATGTAGCGCTTGTGCATGAGTTCTAAAATTCGCTTTTATTTCAACTTTGAAATTTATTTATTACAACGTGACACAACGAATCATATGCATTGAAATTGCAAACAAAATCAGTGTTCAAGAGATAAAGCGTCAATTGAATTTCAGTCAACCGGTGTCTTTAGCTGACGAGCGAAAACTATGTCCAAGTATACACTGAAGTGCCAGAAAAACTGATACAGACGAGCTTATGCAAAATATATAGCAACGTCACCTATGCGCGTACTCGCTTGCGTCCGCCAGTGCGTGTATAAAGCGATAGATAGACATCCTTGCCAGCTCTCAGGGCTGTTTTCGGCATGAGAATGACAAGTAATGACGATTTAAGCGATTTTCAACGCGGTGTCATAGTTGGCCCTCGTGAGATGGGCCATAGTATTTCGGAGGTAGAAACGAAGTTCGGATTTTCTCGGACGACCATTGCAAGGGTGTACCGTGACTACAAGAATTCCGGCAAAACCTCCAATCTACGATACCAGTGTGGCCGTAAAAAGACATTGGGTGAGCGTGACCATCGACGGCTGTCAAGAATCGTTTCACGCGATAGGCGTGCAACACTCTCGCAGGCATCATCGGAATTCAATGCTGGAGCCTCAAAAGGCATCAGCGTCCGGACTGTGCAACGTACCCTGCACGATATGGGCTTTGGGAGCCGACGCCCAACTCGAGTCCCCTTGATGGGTGCACGACACAGAGCTATACGCCTCGCTTGGGCACGGCAACACCGCCACTGGACACTTGATGATTGGAAACAAGTAGCCTGGTCTGACGAGTCGCGTTTCCAACTGTATCGGGCAGAGGGAAAGATTCGTGTGTGGCGCAAACCACGTGAAGGGAAAGATTCGTGGCGCAAACCACGTGAAGGGAAAGATTCGTGGCGCAAACCACGTGTGGCGCAAACCACGTCAACCACGTGAAGCCGGCTGGTGGGGGGTCCGTAATGGTATGAGATGTGTTTAGCTGGACTTTACTGGGACCCTTGGTACATCTACAAACGTCTGTGACCGGCCAACGCTATGTGCGCATCCTTTCTGACGAGGTACACACGTTCATGTCCTGCATTCATGCTGATGGGTTGGGCCTGTTCCAACAGGGCAATGCGCCTCCACACAAGTGTCGGGACGCCACATTATGGTTAGAGGAGCATTCAACTGAGTTTGGGGTGTTGCCCTTGCCACCCAAGTCCCCAGATCTGAACGTGATAGAACACATTTGTGATGCCATGCAACGCGCTATCGAACATAGGAATCCGAGACCTCGGAATATACCCGAATTGTGGAACGCTCTGCAGGAAGTATGGTGTGCTTTGCCTACAGCATATTTCCAGAAGCTAGTGGAGTCCGTGCCCCGTCGTATTTCTGCAGTCCTGCTCTCCCGTGTTGGCCCTACCAAGTATTAGACTGGTGTACCAGTTTTTCTGGCACTTCAGTGTATGTCCAATTGTCCTGCCGGAAAAGCTTTGTGTTGCCACGAATCAAAACATTAAGAATTTGAAAAAAAAAAAAAAAAAAAAAAAAAGGGAGGACAGAAAGAAGACAAACTTCTACCAAAGTAACTGGTTGATTACAAATATTTAATCAGTTTTGGGATTGATGGCGAAAGTCATAAGTAAGGAACTTCTGTCAACAATAGACGAAATATTGTTATTAATTGTTATAAGAAAACTTGTGTTTCTTTATTTTATGTTGCATCCCTGACTTTAATGAAAGCCGACTATGAGATATTCATAAAGAATTGTTAAGGAATTTTTTTTTTCTGAATCACATTTAAACACAACTTTTACTCACTTTCATGCCATTTATTTAATCTAAAGATTTATCTAAAAATGCGGAATTTATTTAAGCTACTATTTTGCAGAATAGATAGGTAAGGAACACTATAAAGGAGTTCCTGGGTTAAAATAAAACAAAGAACACCAAGTTAAATTATTTCTCACAGATATACTATTCAGACTAAATTTCATGTGGATCCAAGAGACAAAATTTCACAATAATTACTCATAAGTTTTAGCAATATTCGTTCACATTTTTCAAAACATCTTTGCTGAGGTGGGGGGGGGGGGGTAGGCCGGTCCGAGAAAACCACCCGAAACAGGTTTAATACAATTTATTTAGAATCACCCCATCAGGGAACGCTATGAAAAGACCCTAGCTGAAGTGATCCTTTGAAAATGAGAGAAAAGGAAAAAAAGAAAAAATCAATAAGAAAACCTCTTTTTACAGTTTCACCACTTTTAAGTTTTAAATTATTATATTTATTTGTACTTTCTTTGGATAGGCTACATCCCCCTACCTACCCTTTAACATTTCGTTTTGCTCCTGAATTGGATCCGAATGAGTTACATGAAATTGTAGCCATCAAATTCTTTATTTTAAAGGGAGTAGGGGCGACAAATTTGTCTAGGCTTAGGGGCGTTAAAGCCGTAAATCCGTCTCTGAATAGCGAACATGGTATACAGTATGCCAAATGATGAAGTAACACAGAGAGAGCCAGTGCTGATCAGGTAGCACGTTGAGACCCAGTGCCGAAACACAAACAAAACATCCATGCTCACCGGGATTGGAACCCGGACCCATCTCGGACGTATGATGAGAATCCATCGCTTAGACCACTGGCTTTTCAGTGATTCCAGTTGATGTGTGAAACGAACATCACACATTTTTCGAAAAACTCAATAGCTAGCTGATCCATTTTCCAGAATCGGGCGCCAATGTAAAATTCACAATTTTGCCGGTGAAATCGCATCCGAAATCGAAATCGCATCCCCGTGCTCCGGAGCGGGATACTTTACCATTAAGCTACACTGACGGAGTTCATCGTTGCAACTTTCCCGGCTTGGCATGCGCTACAACTCTGTTGTACGTCGCAGTGTAACTGATTACTACTTCTGATTCATTTTACGTGAATAAATAAACGAAACAAAGTTTTTTTTTTTTTTTATTTTGGAGGTTTAACGACCACCGTGAGCAACTCAATGGGCTATAAGCAGTCGCCCGTCCCTAATTTAGGGTCACTGGTTCCAGGGAAGGAAGAGAGCCAGTGTCGTAAGACAAACACAACATCCATGCCTCACCGGGATTCGAACTCGGACCCCTTCTGGACGAATGATCAGAGGGCATCGCTTAGACCACTGCGCCACCGGGGCGGCACGAAACAAAGTACCTGGTGCGGTCCCCTTGGCCCAGTGCTGGTTTTTGATAGGTCGTCTCAGATGGGTCACGGCTTCAAGTCCCGGATTTATTTTTATTTATTTTTTTGATTGAAAGTTTAATGACTACAGTGAGCAATTAGATGGGCTATAAGCAGTCGGCCGCCTCTAATTTAGGGTCACTGGTTCCAGGGAAGGGAAAGAGCCAATGCCGTAAGACAAACACAACATCCATGCCTCACCGTGATTCGAACCCGGACCCCTCACGGACGAATGGTCATAAGCCAACGCTTGGACCACTGCTCCATCGAGACGGTGGTGGTCCTGGATTAAGTATGGGTGGTATGAAAGCCTTACCCAAAATGTTAGCTGTCTGCGCTTTTTTAATAGTCTCCGAAAAGGAGGTGGTTCACGAACATTTTTTAAATGGCTTGGTTGTTAATGTGTTGAGACAAATTTGAGCCGCAGTCCTCTAGTTTCTGCAGTGTGCGTTAACAGATTTTTCTGGGCGTAATATAGAGTTTGAAGGAGCAAAACGGTCACAACTGTGTCAGTTAATGCTAGGACGTTTGATGCTACTGTTTTGAGTGACAGAAATGTAAGAATTCTGATTTTGTTAAAGTATTTTTCGGCGTGTAAGACGAGACCTCTTTCTTCAAAAGTCTGTGCCCGACTTAACGCAATATTACGTCCATAAGAAATTATTCCCAACCTCTACAAAATGTACTATCCCGTTCGTGAAGAAGAACCTGTTTAAAAACTGCTGAAGCGGATATTTCCGTTCGGCAGAGATATCATTTAAATCCTCGTGATCGATGTGGAGTGGCAGCTATCGTTTGTTAATTGCATTCCCCTCGCGATCGCGTTACAAGCATTCCTTCCGAATTCGGCCATCTCAGCTTGATGTGGTGATTACAGATCTCCCGACAGATGGCAGCACATCAGCTCTTATTTCTGTAGTTTCTTTTGAGACACTACCGTAACGGAACGAATTGCACTCGATTGCGAGTTCAATTGCTCCGGAAAAAATAAAAAAAACACCTGTCGAAACAATTTACCGCTATAAGACATACCAGCAGTAATTCCGCTGCAAAACACAGCGGAGCTAACAGCTACCACGCTAGTGTAAACGAGAGGTGAGCTCCGACGTGCTGCCATCTATATGTTCCGTGGGAACTATTTCCGTGCCGAATTCGGAGCAACACGGTAGCGTCAATTTGTAAGAAAGAAACTGAACTAACGAAATTCAACTTTTTTTCCCGAAAAGAAAAATTTGCACTGTCTCTGTCTTTTAATGTTTACTGAAACATTCAAAACATAATTACAGAATTTCGGAATGCTAACTGTATTTGTTTTAGCCTCCCTCGTCTTATATACAGGGCTTCCCATAATGGTGTAACCAATTTCAAATAATCGTAACAGTTTTAATATAAATTATCTCAATACGCAACTTGTGTTAATTGACAGAACAGATCATGAAGTTTTATACACATTTGATCCGGACAATGTCTAAACGGTATTCAAGTTTCAATCATGTTCGTTTTAGAATGTCCGTATTACCTTTCTGCAGTGCGTGTGTGATCCTCATCTTTAGGTCAGCAATGTCTTCAACCGGGGCGATGTAAACCTCACCCTTGATGAATCCATATAAAAAAAATCGCAGGATGTAAAATCCGGCTAAAGTGGGGTCCATGCAATGGGACCACCACGCCCAATCCATCGATTAGAAAATTTGGTATCCAGAGACCTCCTTACAATCAAAACCTAATGAGGTGGCGCCCCATCTTGTTCGAAAATGACCGGAGTTACAAGTTCATCCAACAGGAGACACAGAAACTACTCAATCGTGTCGAGGTTATTACCAATTCTCACGGTCGCTTCCCGAAAGAAAAAGCTCTTTGTAGATCACAAGAGTCATAACACGGTCGACCATTGTGCCACACCAAACATTCACTTTTGGGCTAGCATGTTCATGCTCCGTTGTGTGATGCGGCTTTTCAGTTCCCCAAATTCTCACATTCTGTTTATTAACCTTTCCAGAAACATGAACAGTGCACTCATCCGAGTAAGAGATTTGTCTCAGAGAAAAGATTCAGCACTTGTAATGTTCTTCAATATCTCTTTATCAAACTGTTTACGTTACACGTGATCATCTGGGGTTATGTGATGGGTTATCTGCAGTTTATACGGGTGCATTTCCAATCTCTGACGTAACACTCTGTGCGCTGACGACTAAATCAGCTGTCGTGCTGCTTGACTTCGACTGCTACGAGTGAATGTTTGTCTCACACCCTCATCCGTCACTGGAACCAGAGATGTTCGTCCAGGGCTTTTCTTTGTAAGGACGATACCAGTTTCTTTGAATGATTTGTACCACTTTCTGATACTGTTACGTGTGGGCGATTTGCTCCCATATTTTTGTTCTGAAATTTCGCTGAACCTGAGTTTCGGATCGGGTTTCAATAAACCACTCCGCAATCTGTGCTTTCGTCGCAGGATCCATTATGTACACCTCTAGAAAAATTGAGTGTATTCTTTACCACCTGCAACAAACAGAATGGTGATATTAGTTTTGTATCAAAAGTTATCATTTGAAATTGGTTTCACCTTTTTGGGACACCCTGTACTCTGGTTCGACTTGTCTAAGAATGAAGATAACAAAATTAAGGGGGGTGGGGGAAAACAACCCATTCGACTCCCTATTCACATCGACTTATAGGCCGAAAAATACGATATATTTGACGTTCGTGTACATCAAAATTTAATCGTTGATGTAAAATTTCGTTGTATATGGACACACCAGAGACTTGAAACAGACGCCATCTTGGATTGGAGGTTTCCAAGAAAAACCCTCTTTCATTGTGCGCTCTTTTCTTGGTACTAATTCAAGGATAATGAGAATAATGAAAAATTGGCTTCTTCAGTAACCTGTCTCTTGAGACTTGCTCTGCGACGGTCCGGTGTTTGCACAAAATGAGCTGATAAATAACCTTTGATTTAAATACTCTGTTCTCCTTAACTGTACTTCTTAATAAAACCTGCCTTACAGAGAAATTAATCTTGTGGAGCTTTTTTTTTAATCCGAAATTATCACGTCGTTGCGATATGAGTGACACAGTGAGTACAGGTTTAAAGGATTAGCCAGCGACCACCTGTTCGTCGTTTGCGTAAGTTTTCGAACAGGTGATGTCGCGTGCAGCGGAGCCTCCGATAGTGGACTAATTACCCTTCGTCACGCGATTTTCCTCTTCAAAAAGCGGAAGAAGAAAAAGAACCCCAGTCTCATTTATTCAGCGGGCGATCCAAATGACCCTGCAGCTGTGAATCCGTAAATTCCTCGATTTCAGGAAATACGAGGGCCATTATTCTTCGAATAGCTAAGCTGGATCTTCACGAAATTCTCTTCCGGCACAGGGTTTACGGTTACGGTTATTTTGACTGTGAATGGTTTAATCAAATTGCTCTTGTACAGAGAACACGGTCCATTTTTAGGCTTGGTAGTACCTTTCGTTTTAAGTGGGAAATAAAACACTCAGCAGACTTTATTTGACTTCGAGGGAGAGATTCTTAAACGACTTAGGGAATGCTCGTACAGCCTACTCACAAAGGGTAAAACATTTCACCGGGGACATAAATCACTAGCGATAATGGTCTTCTCCCATTTGTTGTGTTGATTCTTTACTGAAACGTGTGTCGTATGCCCACATCGTCGTAAAACGAATCGCTTATTTCATAAGGAATGATACACTGATGTGCATAAATTAAGAAAGACATACACAGTCCAGTCAAAAAATTATGACCACCTGTTAATATGAGGTCTGACCTCGTGCCGCCAATACCGCAGATATACTGCGTGGCATTGATTCAATGAGGCACCTGAATGTTTCTGTAGGGATGCTATACCATGCAGACATCAGAGCTTCTCGTAGATCATCCAGAGTCATCGGTGGTGGATCCATACGTTGAATCTGATGGTCAAGATATACGGCCTGGCATTGATTCAATAAGGCCTCTGAATGTTTCTGTAGGGATGCTATACCATGCAGACACCAGAGCTTCCCGAAGATCATCCAGAGTCATCGGTGGTGGATCCATACGTCGAAACTGATGGTCAAGATATACGGCCTGGCATTGATTCAGTAAGGCCTCTGAATGTTTCTATAGGGATGCTATGCCATGCAGACACCACAGCTTCTTGCAGATCACAAGTCATCGGTGGTGGATCCATACGTCGAATCTGATGGTCAAGATATGCGGCCTGGCATTGATTCAGTAAGGCCTCTGGATATTTCTTCAGGGATGCTATACCATGCAGACACCAGAGCTTCTTGTAGATCATCAAGAGTCATCGGTGGTGGATCCATGCGTCGAACATGTTGGTCAAGATATACGGCCTGGCATTGATTCAGTAAGGCCTCTGAATGTTTCTGTAGGGATGCTATGCCATGCAGACACCACAGTTTCTTGCAGATCACAAGTCATCGGTGGTGGCTCCATACGTCGAATCTGATGGTCAAGATATACGGCCTGGCATTGATTCAGTAAGGCTTCTGAATGTTTCTGTAGGGATGCTATACCATGCAGACACCAGAGTTTCTTGCAGTTCACAAGAGTCATCGGTGGTGGATCCATACGTCGAAACTGATGGTCAAGACATACGGCCTGGCATTGATTCAGTAAGGCCTCTGAATGTTTCTGTAGGGATGCTATGCCATGCAGACACCACAGCTTCTTGCAGATCACAAGTCATCGGTGGTGGATCCATACGTCGAATCTGATGGTCAAGATATACGGCCTGGCATTGATTCAGTAAGGCCTCTGAATATTTCTGTATGGTTGCTATAAAATGCAGACACCAGAGCTTCTTGTAGATCATCAAGAGTCATCGGTGGTGGATTCATGCGTCGAACATGTTGGTCAAGATATACGGTCTGACTTTGATTCAGTGAAGCCTCTATATTTTTGTGTAGGGATGCTATCAAATGCAGACACCAGAACTTCTCGCAGATCAGATGTTCAGTGGGATTGATGTCCGGCAAGTACGATGGCCAGGATAGTAAGCTAAAGTTATTGGAATGCTCCTCAAACCATTTTCGCGCACGCATAGGATCATGACAAAGGGCATTACCATGCTGGAAACAATCCGTACCGCTGGAGTAGACAGTCATCATGAATAGCAGTACCTAATCCGCAGAAGTGGATACGTATCTTGAAGCGTCCATCGTGTGATCGAGGGGGATGATTGCTCCCAATGATTCCCAGGAAAACCTGCTCCACACGAGTAGATTGCCATCTCCTGCGTGTTTCTTTTCGACCATCTTGTCGGAGGGATTTCTGTCAGCAGTGCTTCGCTGTACTCTCCATCGACCATCCACACGATAAAACAGAAGACGTGATTCGCCTGAAAAGACAACTTTCTTTTATTGCTCCAAAGCCTCTTCTCAGACGCAAATTCGCGCCGTAATCGTCCATATCTGGTCGTCAGCATGTGTACCTTGAGTGGACAGTGGCTCCAGATACCATAAAGAGGACTGCGGTGCCTGCATTAAATGCTTTGTCCAACTGTTCCACTGTGGCCCGTCTGTTTGATCGTACTATTCGGGATAGCCGTTGCTGCCCACGGTCGTCAATGCTCCGTGGACGTCCACTATTACTACAGGTCTTGCAGGTTTCCTTCCATCCTTAGAACATTTTAACAACTGCACCACTTGAGCAGCCCACAATATCGGCCGTTTCTGTAATGCTACCATTCTTCAGTCGGTAGCCAACAATCATTCCTTTTTCAAACTCTGCTAAGTCACGTTCCTTTTCCCATTTTCACGCGAAACTGCATACCGTCCCCGAGTTCGTGTCCTTTTAAATGCCTTTCAAGTTGTGCACGCAGCCCATCTGGCTGCTGGTTACGGTTCCTTCTTAGCTCAGGTCTGGTCATAATTTTTTGACTGGACTGTGCATATAAACAAAAGTTTTTTTTTTTTTTTTTTTTTTTTATTGAAGATTTATTAACTTTAACGACCACCGTGAGCAGCTCAATAGGCTATGTGATCAGTGTCCCGTCCCTAATTTAGGGACACTAGTTCCAGGGAAGGGAGAGAGCCAGTTTCGTAAGACAAACACAACATCCATGCCACACCGGGTTTCGAACTCGGACCCCTCCCGGACGAATGGTCATCGCTTAAACTACTGTGCCACCGGGACAGCTCAAATGTTTTCATGAAATTTTCATAGAATTCAATAAAACTTTGTGTGAATACATATTTTGAAATATCTTGTCAAAATTATGTAAAATATATACAAAATCATGGTCATGATAAATGTTTATCATCATCAACAACCATGGGAAAGATTCCCATAGGGAAATGCTGGCATCAGATTTCAATTGTCTTTTATTGTTTTACTACCAGCGCATCGTCACTCATCTGGTAAACCCAGGAAGCCTAGGGAAGGAGGACCAAGGACAAAGTGCGTCCGGGGCCGACTTGAGAGGGAACCATCTACGCATTCGCGTCCCCAAGCACGAGGAGTCTGCGGAAAACCCCGGAAAGCCCGCAGGCTAGATCAGGACCCGGGATTCGAACACTCGTCAGAAACGCCCACCTTCCACACAATGCGCAGTGACTTACCAACTGCGCTATGCCGGTGATATGATAAATGTTGGAAGCACGTAAATATCAAAATTGAGACGTTAGTGTTTCTGGATCCGCTTGGGGTCAATAATTTATATGGTCCCCTCTAGCCGCTATGTAAGTCTCACGATGATCCCTCATGCTTCCAGGGCCGTGGATAGCCTGGTGGTCAACGTTCGTGACTGCCACGGAAAAGTATCAGGATAGATACCAGGCAGGTACGAACGCTCGAACCACTAAATATCTGCCGTGTGTCGGATAGGCACGTTTAGCATTGGGCCCCCTGGTACTGCCCCTTCCCCCAGTTATAAATACGGCACTGAGAAAAATGTTTTGTTAATTCAACAAAAATTTTGTTGAATCAACAAAAAGTTTTGTCGATGTACAGTCAAAAAATTTTTTGTTGAATTTGCAAAATTATTTTGTTGAAAATTATTGTTGATTTAAAAAATTTTTTTGTTATCATGACAATATGTTTTGTTGCTGCAACAAAACGCATTGTCATGGTAACAATATGTTTTGTTGGATAAAACAAATTTCCCAAAATCGCCCTAATCCTTTTGTTAAATGAACAAAACGTTTTGTCGTGATAAGAATAAATTTTGTTAAATCAACAATAATTTTCAACAAAATAATTTTGCAAATTCAACAAAAATTTTTGTTGAATTAACAAAACTTTTTTTTCAGTGGGCCTTCTTCCGCCCCCTTTCTACCTCGCTGGAGTGTGACTTTTCTGTCGAACACCCTAGCCCAAATCTCCTATTTCTAAGGATTATTTAAGAACTCCCGTCCTGAAATCCGCTACATAAATGGCTGTAATCTTTTTTAGGGGGGGGAGGTTGAAGGTTTAACGACCACCGTGAGCAACTCAACGGGCTATAAGCAGTAGCTCGTCCCTAATTTAGTGCCGCTGGTTCCAGGGAAGCGAGAGAGCCGGTGCCGCAAGACGAACACAACATCCATGCCTCACCGGGATTCGAACCCGGACCCTTCTCAGACGAATGGTCATAAGCCAGCGCGTAGACCACTGCGCCACCGGGGCGGCTCTGTGATATCTAACAAGGTGATTCAGGAGCTCAGTCGGAGACCTTCCCTTTCCTCTACGAGAGTAGCTTTAAACTCTCAGTTTTGGGCGACTTTGCTGCCCCATAGCATCCAGGGCAAATAGCCTTTTTTTTCCTATACCAATTTGTTATCGAGGAAAGTTTGATGGTATGTCTCGGGTTCGATCAAGAGTAAGGGCTGCGCATCCATTCTTAACATCCAGCTTTCCGACCACATTCGTCACTTTTGGAGATGAGTGATCCGTTTGTCTGCTAGCAGCGAAACACCTTTAAAATGATTGCTTTTAAGAAAGAAGTAATTTCTTTTGCTTTATTAATATGCCAAATGTGCACCGTTTTGACCTTTTTCGGATTCCGACGAATCCCGCGCTTCCCTCATATTTTCATCAATAAAGGACACGGCGAAATGTGAAGAACCCACGTGATTGTTACGTTTGCATATACACCGAAGAGCCAAACCATTATGGTCATTTTCCTAATATGATGTTGGACCTCCACGTGCCTTCAAAACAGCTCTTACCCGGCGAGGCATCGACGCTACAAGATTTCTAAAGATGTTCTGTGGTATCTGGTACCAATACGCTACCGGCAGATCCTTTAACTCTTGTAAGTTACGTAGTTGAATCACAGCAGATCGGATTTGCTGTTCCAGCTCAAACCACGGACGCTCGATGGGATTGATGTGTGGGGAATTTGAAGGCCAAAGCAATACCTGGAAGCGTTCTTCATATTCCGCGAACCATTCTCGAACATTCTGGGCAGTGTGGTATGGCGCACTATACTGCTGAAAGGAGGCACTACTAGGGGGAATACTGTTACCATGAAATGATGTATCTTGGTCCGTAATGATGTTTAGGTAGGTGGTAGACTTTATAGTTTCGTGCACATGAATGACTGGACCAAGGATTTCTTAGCATAACATTGCCGAAAGCATTACACTTCTTCTACAAGCTAGTTTTCATCTCACGGTGTATCCTGATTCCAACACTTCTCCAGGTAAACAACGCACACGTTCCCCGCCCGCCCACATTGTGCAACAGGAAACGATATTATTTGGAGTAGATAACCTTCTTCCAATCATTCAAGGTCCAGTTTTGATGCTCACGTGCCCGTTGCGGGCGCTTTTCACGGTGAACTAAGATTAGTATGGACACTCGGAGCCGCCTGATCTCCATTTTCACCAGGGGTCGATGCACTGTGTATTAGGACACATTACTCTCGTCGCCAGCATTCAAATTACCGACGTGTTGATGAAAATGGAGATGCGTAAACTCAGGTTGCTCCGAGTATCTCTTGTGTTGGTTCATACCATACGGGATAGCCTTCGCTCACCTCTAGCATCGATGAGCCCTCTTCGGCTCACAACCACCTTTGGTTGGCACTAACCACGGCTGTCTATGAGCACCTCATAAGCCTTGCCGTCCCGGAGATTCGGCCTGAGGCTAAGCATCTCCATTTTCACCAGGGGTCGATGTACTGTGTGTTGGGGCACATTAATGTCGTCGCCAGTATTCAAATTACCGGCTTGTTGCTTACAGTACCTCTTCTGTTGGTTCATACCATACGGGTTAGCCTTAGTTCACGTCTAGCATCGATGAGCCCTTTTCGGCTCACACCTTACCGGCGGATCGTAGTTTTTCCTCCTTGGACCACTTCTGGTTGGCACTAACCACGGCTCACTATGAGCGCCCCATAAGCCTTGCCGTCCCGGAAATGCTATGGCCCAGTTGTCTGACCATTACAATTTGGCCTATGTCAAAGCAGATTAAGTCCGCTTTCTTTTCCATCTGAAAATCAGGAATAATACTGATTAACAGTACTCAGTATCAGGTTGTATTTATACTGTTTCGTGATCTTGGCCTGCTCCGTTCTTTACCTGCAGTTGCTTCGACGTGCATTAAGACGCGCTGGTCTTAAAGTTTTGGCTCTTCTGTGCATTGTCGTTTATCGTCTGTTGCTGTCTTATCATATACAGGGTTTGGACAGAATAACGTGAACGCCACGCTCAGAGACTTGACATTTAATGCAGTAGCGTACGTCGCGATACACAAAGGTATCCACCACTTTTTAGTTGTAATATCTTTCTTTTGGACCTCAAGGTCCTGATTAAGTACACTTAACCCTTTAACGACCATAATACCCAAAACCCCCGTACATAAAAACGACCATAGCCACCCGAATCGCCTGTCTAGAGTGAGTCTGACTTCCTACCCTTACCAGTTTTTCAAAGTTGCACAACGTATGAAGGATCAGCAGGTGTAACCCTCAGTCACTATTGTTGTTACTAAACAAAGAAGTGAACCAACAGACAGTTTCGGGCTTTATGGTATTTAGAATAATACAAGATTTGTGGGTCATGGTCGTTAAAGGGTTAAAGTGTCATGTTGCAAAATTTCTTTCAGGGTGACGACGAAATGAGCGACCTAACAGACTTCGAAAGAGGACTAACTCTTGGTGGCCGGCTAGTTGGTGCCTCCATGACAACAGTCGCCAGTGTAGCGGAGGTATCTGTGTCTAGCGTCATGACAGCACACTGTATTCGTGGCAAAATCTCGTCTGCGAAACGTAAGAGCGGCCGGAAAACGACCCTGACTGATAGAGACAGGAGAGCATTAAACAGGATTGTTAGCCGTAATAAGAAGACCACGGTGCTGACAATTAGTGCGGAGCTCAGTCTGCATCTCCAGACCTCAGCATAAACGAAAACAGTACGCAGGGAACTGCATAAACAAGATGCTCATGGCAGAGCTGCTGTTGCAAAACCTGACCCGGGTGAATGAACAATGGCAACGGCAGTGGTGCCAGGAGCATACAACGTGGACTGCAATGCATGGAAGCGTGTAATATGGTCGGATGAATCCACATTCACACTATTCCCCACCGCCGGGTGTGTTACATGGGGAGAACACCGTCAGAAGCGTACAACCCCGACTGTCTGCTCCCAACAGTGCAGCATGGTGGTGGCTCTGCCATGCTCTGGGCGGTCATACCGTGGTTTTTAGTAGGTCCCCTGATCACCTTGAAAGGACGAATGACTAGAAGGGCGTATGAAACCATTTTGGCCGACTAGAACCATCAAATTGCTCAGGCATTGTTTCTTGCAGGGGATGCCATCTATCAAGATGATAGATAGCATCCCCCAATTCACAGTGCTCGGAATGTTCAATCATGGTTTGAGGAACATAAAGGTGAATTTTCACACCGTCCTGGCCTCCCCAATCACCAGACTTAAACATCATCGAGCCAATTTGGTCTGTGTTGGAAAACAGGGTATGATCCCGTTATCCTCCTCCTTCATCTCTCAAGGACCTGGAGCAGTTCCTGCATGAAGAATGGTGTAACATCCCACTAACCACCATCCAGGATTTGTACGAGGGGATGCTGATAAGTTCTCAGCCTCACCAAGAAGAAAACGGGTTAGAGCCACGAAACTTGCTGACTATTTCACATATTCACCCCGAAGTTCAACACACTTGGCACAGCGTTTCCGGATTTTCTTTAACCCTTCCAAAAAATTCTGAAGTATCACCACCCAAATACTGCCCTGCTACTTATATCACCTCCGAATCATTTGAAAAATTATTCCCTTTCAACCTTTTTTAAGGTTTAAAAAAAAACATTAAAAAAAATTCTTAAAGTTTTTTTAAGGATTTGGAACGGAGTTCCACATTCGAATAGTCCGATGGAGCAAGGTCTAGGGAGTAGGGTGAATGGTCTATGCACTTAATCCACAGATCCCTCAAAACACCGATTGTTTTGCCAACCTTGTGAGCCGGCACATTGTTCTGCAAAAGGAGAACAGCTTTCCGTAGTTTCCCTCGACTTTCTTCGTTCAACGCCTCTGTGACGTGCCTGCCCATCAGGACGCACACGACATTAAAGCAGATAGCAGTCAGAACGAACGTCCGCGTAGCTCAATTGATAGAGTGACTTATTCCGGAATGAGGGGATCCGGGTTCGAGCCCCGGCGTGGACAAAAATGACGGAAAAATTTACTTCGTTATAATGGCGCCCGAACTTTCCGGATGGCCCGGCCGTTCAAAATCTCGCAATGGTGTGATGTTATTTTCACACCGCGAGATAGGAAAAATAAGAGAATCCCTTCTTCAGCGCTTCGAAAAATAAATGTGTGACGTTGCATTCCACACAGCAGATTCACTGGGAGTTCTCAAGAGCACGTTCTACAGCGGATGGCTACCTGCAACGACTCATGGTCACGGCTGACCCGTGGGCCATGCCCCGGCCCTCTTTCGGGGGGGGGTGTGACGTGCCTGCCCAGCAGGACGCACACGACATAAAGTTAGATTGCAGTCAGGACGAACGTACGTCCGCGTAGCTCAATTGCTGGGGTGACTTATTCCGGTATGAGGGGATCCGGGTTCGAACCCCGGCGTGGACAAAAATGACTGAGAAATTTACTTCGCTATACCTGCTTTAATCGGCACAGCAAGTTACAATAGTATTCAAGATTTATTGTTTGGCCCATTCGGGAGATTGTCAGTCTGTAAAACGCCTTCCGAATCACAAAAAAACGTTGCCATGACCTTTCCTGCAGACCTTTGGTTCTTTATTTATTTTTTTTCGGTGGAGAACTTGATTGACGTTACTGCAGGGACTGTTGTTTCGTCTCTGGATCGTAGTGGTGTAACCGCGTTTCATCAACAGTGACAAATCGCTGCAAAATATTATCACCAGATCGCTCAAAATGCTACAAAACCAACTTGGGAGTGTCCACTCGTTTTCGTTTCTCATCGGCGTTCAAACATTTGGGTACCCACTTCGCCGACATCTTCTTCATATCCAAGTACTCATGAATTATGAACCCAACATGTTCTCTAGATATCTTCAGTGTCTCAACTATTGGTTTAGCCGAGATTCACCGATCTGACAAAATCAAGTCATGAACACGATCAACAATTTCGGGTGTTGTCACTGTTGAAGGCCTCCCAGATGTTGCTGCATCTTTGGTCTCAAAGTCCCCACGTTGAAAGTTGGCACACCATTTCTTCACAGTGGAATATAAAGGGCACTTGTCACTTAATGTTTGCGTGATACACTCATAGATTTCCTTTGCAGTGTTCTTCTGCAGGAACAGAAATTTCATGACAGTTCCACATTCGGAATTTCAACGCTTTGCATTGACATGATTCAGTTCAGGACGTCAAGCAACTGCCTTGTAAAGGAAAAAGAGCTATCAGCCTTTGTATTGGCACTTTACAATACAAAAGAACCCTCCTTCGAGCTTCAGTGACAAAATAATGCTACAATTATAGGAAGTGGGTTAGGCCGAGAGTTTTTCAGCAATGCGTCCATTCCAAGGAAGATTCAGGCGGTTTTGAATGCCAAAGGTGGCCCCTTCTTTTCCTAGGTGTTCACATTATTCTGTCCAACCGCTGTAGCTTCGTAATTTTTTGACCAGTGTGTCTCTATAAATGTTCTTGAAAGTGGGCGGAGGGGGATCTAGAAAAGAAATGTTACATTCAGGTATTGAAGTTTCAGGGAACGCAAGATGATGCAGTTCCGCTTACCGGGAACAGAGGTCAGAATTTTCTGCTGCCAGCGCTGTATTGAGTGTGAGGCAGTTAAAAGTTAATCTGGAGACACTTAGGAACTTCATTCACAACATAAAAAAATAATAAAAGTCGATTTAGAACTTCCCACTGTGTTGTACGCTTTGAGCTTTTAAGCAACGATGTCGAGAACAGTGGTGCTGATTTACTTTTAGCATTACCGCTCTTTCAGTGTTTCTTTGCTACGGCGTCGTGACTTGAAACTTGTTCTACTTCTAACGAAAGATCAAAGAAGAAATTCAAAGGAATCACCCAGGCGAAATTTCTTAGTTGCCTTTTGTTTTACGTTTCCTCGGGTGTTTCAAAGGCAGTTTCCACAATGCGCCTTTTTGCGCATTGTTTCAATCGGTGCTAGTGTTCATAAACTGAGAGAAAAGAAAAGAAAAGAAAAAATATATGGCGGAAAACCAAAAGAATATTGCGTGTACCGGAGGGAGGGAAAGCAGCAGTAACGTCGCTAGTAATTAAGGTTAATTAATTAAGGCTATTCGATTAACCTAAACTGTTCAGAGAAAGAAACGTTTTTAAAGGGAAAAAATCGAACTGTTTTGTGTCATTCGTTTTTGTTGTACTGCACATTTGCATGAAAATACTTTCTTGACTCAAACGTTCCGAATGAACATAGAAAGGATGATGGTATTCAGAGATAGATAGCTGCGTGATTAGCACGTCTTTTCCTTTAAAAAAGTGAAAGAAAAGAAGAAGGTACATTGCTTGTTAAAAAAAACATATTAATTATGATAAAATCAAATTTAAAGTGTTCCGTAATATTTTTGAATGTTGCGCAATTCGTTGAAATATGGTGCCCACAAATGAATACGGTGTAGTTCTTTCATGAACGGGCCACTGGTGGATACAGAATTTGCTTCGAAAGAGAAGGGGGAGGGGGAAAGCAGCGTGAGTACGCAAACCTGTAGTTGTTACTAGCCACCAACCAACATACAGAATTTTTCCATGATTCGTTTTGTCATATTGTTGTCTTAGGGATTAATTAATAACGGGAAATACTGACATTACATTGAGTGCTGCTAATTTTCAATCCAGAGGTTATGTAAAACGTTTAAATACCTCAGCCATTCATGAATACTACGGAGCACTCCAAATTTGACTAGGACCCGCAAAAATTAATAATATATCTCCACCCATTTTCCAAAACTTAATAATATATCTCCACCCATTTTCCAAAACTTAATAATATATCTCCACCCATTTTCCAAAACTTAATAATATATCTCCACCCATTTTCCAAAACTTAATAATATATCTCCACCCATTTTCCAAAACTTAATAATATATCTCCACCCATTTTCCAAAACTTAATACCATATCTCCACCCATTTTCCAAAACTAAATAATATATCTCCACCCATTTTCCAAAACTTAATAATATATCTCCACCCATTTTCCAAAACTTAATAATATATCTCCACCCATTTTCCAAAACTAAATAATATATCTCCACCCATTTTCCAAAACTTAATAATATATCTCCACCCATTTTCCAATACTTAATAATATATCTCCACCCATTTTCCAAAACTTAATAATATATCTCCACCCATTTCACCCATATGATAAACCTGCCTAAACACCGCGCTTTGTTGCAGAAGTTACTTGCAAGTATAATATTATGAAACAAGTAATTCAAAACAATCCCCATTCCAAAATCACAAACCATCAGTACCCCACAGGAAAAACACAAGCTCTCAGCACGTCGCAGGAAGAACACGACCAACTAAGCTTCAAGCGAATTGATGTGAAGACATAAGCAGACAAAGATTAGCAAAAAGAAGCAAATTAGATGCAAAAATAAATACAGGAAGAAGCCCAGGAGATCCAGACCAATCTTCAGGGGAAAACGTCTGCAGCACCTGAGTCAGGAGTTCAGGTTTCATGAGAGTGCCCAAATATACAAAAATGCGACGTCAATATCCAATTTTGAGATGTTAAAATATTTTCTTTCCTCCTAGAACTCCTGACTCAGGTGCTGCAGACGTTTCCCCGTGAAAATTGGTCTGGAGCTCCTGAGCCTATTCCTGTATTTATTTTTGCTTCTTATTTGACTTATTTGCTTCTTTTCGCTAATATCTGTCTGCTTATGTCTTCACATAATTTCGCTTGAAGCTTGGTTGGTTGTGTTCTTCGTGCGACGTACTGAGGGCTTGTGTTTTTCCTGTGGGGTACTGATGGTTTGTAATTTTGGAATGGGGATTGTTTTGGATTACTTGTTTCATAATATATATATATATGTGTGTGTGTATATGCACTGGCGGAAAGTGAAAAAAGAACACCAAGAAGGAGACGTCTGATACCAACCAAATTTATACAGCATAATAACGGAATACAGAGGATAACGTGATCAAAACATTATGGCAAAATACAGCTGTATTTGCTGGTAAACTGAAAAATAACATTTCCATGTAACATGGTTAGTACGAGGTTGAACGGCCATGAACTGCGTCACACTGTGCAATTCTGGCATGGAGTCTGTCGTACAGATGTTGGATGTAAGTTTGGGGTATTAAGTTCCAAGCATCCTCAACCTGGACACGTAAATCGGGGATGGTCGTGGCTGGCCGTGGAGACCGGATAAGTCGTTGTCCCATAAAATCCCACACGTGCTCAATGGGGGACAAATCCGGTGTACGTGCAGGCCATGGAAGTTGTCTCACGCCCTGAAGTGCATGTTGCGTTGCACGTGCCGTGTGTGGGCGTGCGTTATCTTGCTGGAAAACACCACGATGGACTGACCTTACAAATGGCACAACAACGGGCTGAATGATGTTGTTGATGTAGGAGGTGCTGTTTAACGTACCCGGTACAAACACTAGTTGTGTACGGGAGTGATAGCTGATCGCTCCCCACACCAGGAGACCAGATGTAGGCCCTGTGTGTCGCTGGCAGATGCAAGAAGGGTGGAGACGCTCCCCTGTGCGTCTGCGAACACGCATACGGCCATCGGACGCTCCCAAGCAGAATCTGCTTTCATCGCAGAACACGACAGATTGCCATTGCGTTCTCCAGTGCAGACGTTGGCGACACCACTGCAGCCGTTCCTGACGGTGGGCTGGAGTCAGAGGTACACATGCCAGAGGCACACGTGCACGTAGTCCTGCATCCAGTAGACGGTTGCGGATTGTTCGCTCAGTCACCTCAGGTGCAACGGCAGCTCGGATTTGCGTCGCAGTGGATGTTCTGATTGACAACGCCGCTCTTCTTATGCGTCGATCGGTCCGCTCATCAGTCCGTCTGTGACTCCCGGTTCTACGTCTTCTCGTGTGGGAATGTTCCTCGGATATTCTACGCCACCATCGTACCACCACCGATACTTCCCGTCCAATTCGCTCCGCAATACGACGATACGACCACCCGGCCTCGCGGAGTTTGAATAGACGACCTAGCTCAAAGTCCGATAACTGCTGAAATCGTACACGTCTTCCATGTCCAGGCATTGCAGCTTCTTCAGGGTTTTCGCACGTGTCCGTACGCCGACGACTGATTACATTCACTTCGCCGTACTGCTTAAATACCACCGACGATAATTTGCATATTATGCCGTGCTGTGGCGTAAGCGCTCACTGGTTGGTCCCGAAATTAACATCACACCTACGTACACTCGACCCCATTAACATATGTAAATTTCATGATCGTCCGCCAATTCCTTCTTGGTGTTCTTTTTCACTTTCCGCCAGCGTATATACTGCCGGAAAGTGAAAGAAAACACCATTAAAAATTGCAGCTACCTCTATGAGATATATGTCGTAGCAACAACTTGTTAAGGAAAAGTGATCACACGTGTGAAGAGATTCAATGTTTCTTTTACCTTTTAATGCGTATTACAGTGTACAGAAGGCACATTTTACTAAGGTGTTGCACCTCCTCCAGCAGCAGTACAAGCTTCCAATCTGGCATGCAATCTTTCGTGCCTTGTGAAACACTTAAGGAGTTTTGTGAAACACTTAAGGAGTTTTGTGAAACACTTAAGGAGTTTTGTGAAACACTTAAGGAGTTTTGTGAAACACTTTAAGGAGTTTTGTACTTCACAATTCCTTAGGAAACACTTTAAGGAGTTTTGTACTTCACAATTCCTTGTGAAACACTTTAAGGAGTTTTGTAGTTCATAATTCTGTCGCTAGGTGGTATTTCTGTACTTCTGTTTGCAGCTGCATCTTCGCTTCTAAAAACCCTATTGAGAAATTTCTTTTTTTCTGTTTGCCATTCACTACAATAAATATTGAGAACATTATCCTCTTTAAATTATCCACAGATTTCCAGCTAGGTGGCGTAAAGGTCTAAACCTTTTTCGCTCTATCTCTGCTTCCGGGAGACGTGTTTCAAAAGTTCTTTTTCCCTAGCATAGCTTTTCCTATGAAGAATATTATTCACCTATTTTTTCCCATTATGTAAAATTCTTCAGCTAGAAAGCTGTTTCTATTCTGGTTGTTTTATCGATTGTAAAAATATGGTTGATTTTTTTCTAACCGGTTCCATTGACTTTGAATAGCTTTGATAAATTGTATTAGCGTCGGAAAGGATTCAAAAGACGTGCTCTTTACAACCGAAAATTCAGTGACATCTTTCTTCATCAAAGAAATACGGGATTACGCCATATAATACAAATTTTGAAGATGACAATCCGATTTTTGGCGTAAATGTGACAAGGATGGTAAGTCAGATAGCATACCTAGGCGTTTTCTGGGAGACGCGGGTTCGGGTCCCGCTCCAGGACGATGAAAATTTTCAAGTTTTCGGATATTATCTGACTTACCATCCTTGTCACATTTACGCCAAAAATCGGATTGTCATCTTCAAAATTTGTCATCTTTCTTGTTTTATGATGTTCACAGTATTCTACATAGTAGCGCGAAATAACAGTCACCAAGGTTTAGTCCAACTTCCATCCCCCTCTTTGGGTTATTAAATCCATCATTGGAACTCACTCGTTCGACCAATGAAATTTTCACATAGGATTCATTATTCACTATGTTCCTTAATTAAATTGTGGGGAGGGGGAGGGGTGACCAGCCTAAAAGTTTGGCTTCTGTGCTGTTTGTATATGGAATATTTTGCTCGTCCAGAGAAGGCCACAAATAAGAATCCTTTTAAACAGGAGAAAGACGAACCCACTGCAGTACTGCTGAATATTCATCACCGCAGCGAAGCAACTGGTAGCCATCTCCATGTTCTCAAAAACTCACCGAAGATAAGGAAAAGATCGACATTTAAATAATAATAATGCTGCAATTGATATTCGAGACTGAAATTCTTGACTGGATTCCAAGGGACAGGAAAAGACTCAGAAGAAGATAACATGGGAGATGGGTCGATGAAATTCGAAAGCATGCGAGAGTGACATGGAGGAAATTGGCGTAAGACAGACCGTTGTAGAAGAAACTTGGAGAAACCTTCATCAGCAGTGGATTGATAATAATTGTTGATGATGAATGCTGCGATTAAATTGATGTACTAAACCTAAAGATCTCGGAGTTAGGTTCATTGTAAGTAAAATTTAATTATTTTAAATTTAAAACGCAATTCAATTAAAAGTGAAAACTATCAATCAATTTTTAAACTCTGTTGCTTTGTTTTCATTACGGTACAGGGGATAATGCCCCTTCCCCTGTCCAAATGGTTTTAGTATAGCGATGCCTCTGGTCCCGTAGGAAATTTCTTTGTTTGAAAATGATGAGTTGAGAAATGTTGATTTCACACCAATGTGATTGCCTTCGTCCTCCCCCCAATTTACATGTCATAGAACGAAGCCATTTGTTGTGATCATAAATATTTATTGGTATTGCTTCTTGTAATGAATGTTTCTCATTGTTCCTTATGATTATGAATCAGTCATTTTCGTCACTGCTTGGAGTAATGAATTATTAATTATTATTTCAGGCGATGATGAAAAGCCAACTTCGTGAGTGTTCGTGGAAATTAATTATTGCATTAAATTAATTTTTAATATAAAACAGGAAAGAAACACAGTTACTTGATATCTTTTACGAAGCTATGTTTTTTTCTTTTTCCAATTATCCATGAATTTTGACGAATCATGGGAGAAAATGATTGTAAAAGTCGAAAAACAGAAATGTGTGTGTATGTGTTGCTGAATAAGTTCTGTCTTTTGAGCTTTTACAGTAAAAAATAAGAGCGTCTTTGTTTCTTTCTTCCGTTTGAAGAAAAGATTAGAAGGAAGTTTAATCCGTTTGGAGACTTAAATAGCGAAGCGTCTTTCATCTCTAAATCAATGCCTGCTGGAAATGACGTAAAGGCATTCCGACTATCGGAAAAACTCTCTTGTTTATTTTATTTTTGTCGATTTTTACCGAGCTTTGCCTGAATTTCTTTTAAATTCATTTGATCCCCAAGCAGGAAGAAAAGAAGCAAGCATAACCAATATGCGATTTTTTTTATTTTTTTAGGAAATCACCGGGTAAAAAAAAAAAAGAAAAAGCATAAACTTCCTAACTTCTCTTCTGACTGGGAATAAAATCAACGTGAATTCGAATCGACGGACCAGTGAAATCATTCATTTAGAATGACAATTGCGGGTTTCGGGAAGAAAATGTTTTCTTATTCTCTTTCAATAGAAACGGAGTAAAAATGCAATGAATAATAACTGAATGCAATATTATACTGTTGAATTTTTTACACTGAGTTGCACGTACAAGAGCAGGAAAAACCAGTAATCCCGTTTGTTAATAAAAATCTTTTAATGGGATGGTATAAATATGAAATTTGGAATAAATAAACTAAGAGATATAGGAAACATACAGATCTCTACATGTAATGATACACTATATTGACAAAAGTCACTGGACACCTAGAAGAGAAACACAGCATAGCATTTATTGACATACATTAGCACAGTGTCGGTCCACCTTTGGCCTTAATGCATGCACTGATCTTTCGAGAAATGTTTTTAACTAGGTTTTGGAACACAGCGATAGGTTTGTGCTTCCATTCAGTACATAATGCTGCCGCTAACTGTTTCTTAGTAGAAGGCCTTGGTTGCAAACTTCTTATGCATCGCTCTAATTCATTCCATAGGTGCTCTATGGGATTAAGATTATGGCTCTGTACCGACCAGTCCACACACGATACGGAATTATCGTCAAACCACGCCGTGACAGTCTTTGCTTTATATGGCTCGGTACATTATATTGCTGGTACCAACAAGGCTCGGTTCCATAGTATTGCCACAGAGTTGGAAGGGCATAATTGTGCAGAATATCGAGGTAGACGTTCTGGTTAATAGGTTTGTCCATGATAACTAATAGGCCGGGACCATTCCACCAAAAAAGCCCCCACACGAGTACTCTCCAAACTTGACCGTAGGAACTGTACACTGTGGTAAACAGCGTTCACCCGGCTGCCGCCGTACCCACACACGGCCAACAGACTGATGGATCGTGTATCTAGATTCATCAGCCCGTGGGACCCGTTTCCATTGATCTACGGTCCACGATAAATATTCTTTACACTATGCTAAACGACGAATAGCATTCCGAATGGAGATGTAAGACTTATGAGCATGAGCAGCTACACGACCACGGTAACCCCTGGAATGAAGTTCTCTGCGAATGGTACGTGTACATACCGAGGTTCCATCATTTGTACTTACCTATACACTGAGGTCTTGTGCAGTACTCCGTTGATTAGCTGTAACGTCTCTCCTGAGGCTTCGACGTCCCTTATCACCGATTTTCTTTGGTCTGCCGGTACGTTTTGCTGCTTCAGGCACGGCATATGTCTTCCACTTATTCAGTACATCCAAAACAGTTGACTTGGGTATGTTTAAACGCCTCTAGGTTTCTCTTACGGACAACCCAGTAATATAACACTCAACAATCTTTCCTTTCTCGAACTCAGTTCTCTCCCGACACGACATTTTCACTCAAACTCACAGTGCGATATGATCGTGGTCAGCTGCAGGCTTGTTTTTATACTGTTTGCAGCTGTACCGTCCATCTTAACAGCACAACGAATCCGTTCATTTGCTTTTGAAAGGATGTCTGGTGACTTTTGTCAATATAGTGTATGTTTGGCTATCACTGTTTATCGAATATTTGGGAAAACTGCACTTCCGCTCAAATGAGCCAATTTTTAATTGTCGTTTGTAACACTACATCATAATTATAGTAGTTACTTTTTAAAAGGGCCGTGAGGCTAGATGTCTGCATGGTCCGGTTCTATACTAGGAGGTTTAGCATTTTTCTCGTGGATTAAAAAAAAACGCTTCCACTCGTAAAACGAAGACTAACTTCACTGTTAAAAACTTTGTGGTAGGTTGCACCATAAAGTGGTATTCTGAGAAAATATACACCATCGTGTTTGCAAACAAAAGCCAACAATGTAGGTCAACTTTTCACCACGTTATGGTACAAGGTTTCCCCATGTGGGTCACAGAATGGGGTATCTTTTCTAAGTAAGTGGTGCAGTTGGTGTAGCACCACTTTTTGGTGCAACCTACCACAAAATTTTTAACAGTGTTGTTGAATAATAAGAAGGGGTAAAATCACAGAGTGAAACGAAAGACATAGATAGCAGTTCAACCGCCACTGGATGCGTTGATTTATTACAACTGAAATGGGCAAGCTGGGATGTAAGGTGAGAAAATAAAGGTTGAACTCAAATTCCGTTCTCAGCTCGTTTGTTTTAATTTCCTTTAAGAGAATGTCCGCGGCAGCGGACGGTATTTGAGTTACTAACCTACCAACAATTTTTACACACGATGCAGTTTCTTCTCGACTTAGGGGGAGTTTTTTGAAATTCGTATTTGGAAAGGTAACTCAGTTATGATCACTTTTATGCTGAACTGGCACAGCGGTCATTTTGACTGCTATGAAAGGTTTCATGTGAAATGCGATAATTACTGGGGATTTGACATAGTCATAGTCCTTGGATGTCATACATCAGCTGACTGTCGTTTTCGAGCGATGTTTATATTCAGGGTTCGCACAACACCTCGAATTCTGGAAAAGTCCTGGAATTTTATTTTCCTTTTTTTTTTTCCGGGCCTACAATTTTTTGTGAAATGTCCTGGAATTTATATAGAGAGTTTGCACTGCCACTGGAATCCTTGAAAAGTCTTGGAATTTATATATAGAGTTCGCACGGCCACTGGAATCCAAGAAAAGTCCTGGAATTTTATTTTCCTTTTTCCGGAACTGGAAAGTCCTTGAGTTTTAATATATGTATGAAAGGTCCTGGAATTTATATACAGAGTTGGCACGGCCACTGGAGTCCTAGAAAAGTCCTGGAATTTTATTTCCCCTTTTTCCGGGCTTGGAAAGTCCTTGAGTTATAATATTTTTATGAAAGATCCTGGAATTTATATACAGAGTTGGCACGGCCACTGGAATCCTAGAAAAGTCCGGGAATTTTATTTTCCCTTTTTCCAGACCTGGAAAGTCCTTGCTTTTTCATATTTTTGTGAAAGATCCTGGAATTTATATACAGAGTTCGCACGGGCACCGAAATCCTAGAAAAGTCCTGGAATTTTATTTCGCTTTTTCCTGGCTTGGAAAGTCCTTGATTTTTGATATTTTTATGAAAGGTCTTGAATTTTAATATAGAGTTCGCACGGTCCCTGGAATCCTGAAAAAGTCCTGGTATCTTATTTCTTTTTTCTTTTTTCTTTTTTTTTTTTTTTCGGACCTGGAAAGTACTTGATTTTTCATATTTTTATGAAAGGTCCTGGAATTTTTCTTGCAGTGTGAAAAAAAAAATTGGTCCAATTGTTTAGATTGATTGCTTCACTTTTTCTGACTTTCTGTGACGTCTTCTCACGATTACATCACTTCTTCCTATGGGGTGTGGACACGAGATGTCACTTCTTTCATCTCATCTGATGCTGCAGTGCAAGATGTTTGAGTGTCCTATTTCCAGCGACCTTGGTTTGTGGTAAGCAGTTGTGTGCATCTGGAGTCATACCAGCGTGTGGAAACCTTCCCCTGAGTCCAAGATGGCCGTTCTTTCTGGCACAGACTTTCTTCACTAAAAGAGATTGATATCTGTCCTCCCTATCGCCAATATACGTGGTAACACATGACTATGGAATGGGGAATCTTCACTATGAATTAGGAAATCTTTTTGTATTATTATCACTCTGCTAAGTTCCAAATTGCTTCGTATAAATTTTATACACTGCAATTTTTATACGGGAAAGTTTTTCACTCCACTGAAGATGTAACACAAAATGAGGAATAAGTCTGTTACAGCGGAACCCATTGGACTTCATAAGAATTCTAGATGCATAAGAAATTTCGCCCTAATTTCTACAAAATCTGAAACAAAGCAGTATGATTCTAACAAAACTTTAAGCTCCTGGAATTTTTGAATGAACTTCTAGAAAAGTCCTGGAATTTGTTTTCTGTAAATGTATACGAACCGTGTATATATATATACAGAGTTAGCGACTAAAGCAAGTGGGTTTTTTTGTTGTTGTTGTTGTTGCTGTTATTTGCATTGCCTGCTTCCAGGAAGTATGTTTTTAAGATCGCCACTTATGTTTTTATGTTAAATTAATGAAACTCGCGTTAACTGTTATATTAATTTGAACTACACGTTAAAGTCTCGAGTTGTTGTACACTCCTGAACAATGAAATTTGCGCACTAAGAAGAAGAAACCATGCTACAACCGCGAAACCTTGCAGATAGCTAGAGTGCATGCTGGTATGCAAATGATCCACGTTTGGTGCGATTACGCATGACCGCACACCCTGTGCTGGCGCTGCAAACACGAACCGGCAGCCTTATAAAGCGAGGGTTAGTCGATGCCCCACGAAAGCAAAAATCACCGGCCTACGCAAGCAAGAGTAGAGTGACAAGAATGCCGGGTAGACGCCAGAGACGTCGATTTACGCAACTTACGAACTTTGAGAGAGGCCTGATCGTCCGGCTGAAAACCGCAGGGTGGTCGGTGTGCCGTATAGCCCGCAACGTGGATCGTTCTGACTATACCGTCTGACTGTGTTGGGAGCAGTGGACACGTGACGGCACTGCCGCACGGCGGAGCGGCTTCGGACGGAATAGGAGGACCGCCGGTAGAGAGGATCGACGGATCGTGCGCCAGGCACGAATGGATCGCACGGGGACCCGGCCCACTATACAGGCAGATGTAGGGGCTTTTGTGTGCCCACGAACCATTTCCCGAAGCCTCGCGGAAGCGAATCTGCAATCCCTGCGCCCCTTACTTGTACTGCCATTTACACCGGAACATCTCCGGCTCCGTTTGCATTGGTGCCAGGCCAGAGCGACGTCGAACGCCACAGACTGGCGATGTGTGGTGTTTGGCGATGGGTGCCGCTTCGTTTTGTGGACAGATGATCATCGTGTCCGGGTGTGGAGGTCCCCGGGTGAATGGCACAATCCCGACCTCGCTATCGAGCGCCACACCTCCCCCACTGCAGGAATTTTGGTCTGGGGACATGTCCCCTATCAAACATGTATGGGACCAGTTGAAACGTCGGTTGCCACCGTGCCGCATCATCCGGGATTTGGAGCACACCGTGCAACACGTGTGGGCCAGACTGCCGCAGGACAACATCAGGTGTCTATTTGCCTCCATGCCGGACCGCATTGCAGCATGTATCGTAGCACGAGGCGGTGCGACGCGCTATTGAAGATGACCGAACTGCGTGCCACAGATCCCTCTGTAATTGTCCTGCAGCTCTGTTTTTGCCATCATGTGTATCATTCATCTGTATCATTAGTTCCATAAAATTTCAGTTCAATCCGATGCTTCCTTCTTGGTGCGCAAATTTCATTGTCCGTGAGTGTATAAACTTTAACACTAGGTTATTGTTCCGTTAACTTTACTGTAGAAACACAACAGGATAACTAACTGCTCGTTAGGCTTATCGCACTGTAACTTTCGTTGACCCAAATAACTTAAAACTTAATAACTAAAAAGTCCTTAGCTAGATATATAATCAACTTCAATATATGACCAAAAGTCCGCAAGGAATATGATTTTTTACGTTAATATTCCAGTCTCTTATTTGAATGGCACATAATGATGTACGCACGTTATAGAATATTCAATTCCACTTTACGTGGTTTAATCCACATTCGGATTTATCCGCTAAATACTTCCGTTAAGACCATAAACCTAAAACATTGGTTGAAAACATAAGCTTGAGTTAAGATTGTTTTCCGATAGCTTAAGTAGAACTACCTGTTGGAGACTGATAATAAAATTGCCTTACGAAGACTCTTTTTTTTTTTTTTTTTTGATTGATTGAAGGTTTAACGACCACCGTGAGCAACTCAATGGGCTATAAGCAATCGCCCGTCCCTAATTTAGGGCCACTGGTTTCAGGGAAAGGAGAGAGCCAGTACCGTAAGACAAACACAACGTCCATGCCTCACCGGGATTCGAACCCAGACCCATCTCGGACGAATGATCAGAAGTCATCGCTTAGACCACTACGTCCCCGGGGTGGCCTTGCGAAGACTCAACACTTTGATTCTTTTCTTTTGCTTTCGACTTACCAGTTGTACTTCGACCTGTTGTCTGAGTTGCCAAAACAAATTCTTCGATAGAGGAAAATGTGGCGTTCAGACTGAAAAACGTTTAACGACAATAAATAAGATTTATATCAGCATACAGGAACTGAAAGGAAGGTTCAATTAGACTGTACGTTACAAAGAGGGATTGTAAATTTTCTATTGACGTAATTATGGAAACGTTTTTCTGCGAGATGTATTTGAATGAAAACTTTAAAAGTGAAAACAAGAAAACGTGTAATCCATACCTTGGTTAAAAAGCTCATTCACTTTTTCGCATAACCCTCTCTTCTTAGAACGTACGTTCGCGAAATCAGTGCATAAATTCCGTCAGAATAAAATTTCTTAGTTTGCATGCGTAGTAAGTCGGGTGTCGTGTTCCACTTCGTAAAGTGTTTCTCCTCGAAACGCCTCTTTGAGTGAGACTAGAAGGATGTAAATCACACTGTGCTAGGTCCGGGGAGTACGAAACATGTGATAGCAGCTCTAAATGCTGTGCCCCAATGGCTGACAAATTCTTGTCGAACTGTGGGGCGCTCATCAGAAAAATGCATTTATAAATCTCTAGCTCGTCGATCCGATAACAGGTTTTACTGCAAAATCAATGCAGCGAAGCGGTTTCAAGGGAAGGTGCTGTTTCGATCAGACTTGGAAACGGGTCAAAAATTTTGGGCCCCGGACGTCACGTAATTGGACCCGATCCGGACCCGTAACTGATCCGACAAACCCTGTGTGTGTGTGCGTGCGTGCACCACAAGGCGCTCAAAACGTCTCTTCGCAGTGGGTATCGTAGGTTATAGTATTACGGGAGAAAGTATAGTTTACTCACTTACTTACAGGAAGCGATGAACTGTCGTCCTTCATTTGCAAGACATAACCTAACTGTTTTTGAAATGTTTTCAAAAGTCCCTCTGCATTAATGTTTAAGCTGTTCCACTTAATTCTGATGGCGCCTCAGTCAACATTTTTTAATTAAGTAACTCGTTGTATGTTTAATTTCAGTTTTTGCAGTATCCTTGATGACATATGAAGTTTCATGTTTCACAGCAACACTAATTTTCCCAAGCTTCTGATGAGTTGAAAATTTCCAAAATGTAGATGTTGATTTCATCATTCCCACTCAGAAGGAAGGGGTCACTCATGGGAACAACATTCACATTTTGGAAAACTTTCAACTCATCACCATCTTGTAAAAATTGGTGTTTCTGTGAAACATATTCTGGTTCCTTAACCCTTTAACGACCATGACCCCAAAACCTTGTATCACTCTAAATACCATAACGCCCGAAACTGTCTCTTGTTTCACTTCTTTATTTAATAACAACAATAGTGACTGACGGTGACTCCTGCTGATCCCTTATCGAGAAAATTTTAAGACACTCATTCTAGACAGGCGTTTTCGGGCGGCTATGGCAGTAGTAGGTACGGGCGTCTTGGGTGTTATGGTCGTTAAAGGGTTAATTAGACGATACATCTTCCAGCATGTTTTCAACAAGCCTGTATTTTTGGCCTCGACGCCTTTTTTAAATCTCCTTAATATTAAATTCATTCATATTAACAAATACGTCATTAATTCCGATACGACATGCTATTGGAACGGGATGTTAGCACATCAAACGAAAACCTCTGAATGCTCATGGCAACAGATGCGATATGAAAAGTAACTCTGTCTATGTGACACGCTGGGTGTGAAAGAGTAAATCAGCAGGGAAGCAGGCAACAGGGTTTTGCCTGTTCCTTGCTCCTGACAGTCGCATTGAAAACAAACGCAAAAGAAGTATCGTTTAACGGTATAGTGTCGGTGTGTCTAGCGTCTGCGCTGTATCATCAGTTGGTGGAAACCTTCATTGCTTTAGGAAAGAGACGACAATATTGGTACTTGACAAATCATTTTTCACTTCGCTGGCACCAGTATCGAGCACAAAACCCCACAGTATGCATTTTTCTTTGAAATATATACTTTTTTGTCTTTTCAAAAATGAAACTGAAATAAAACTGTGTCGAAATCGGGTCAGGAATCACCTTGACCCGACCCGTTTGACCCGCAAGAAATTGTCGACCTGCTGTCCCGTGACCTGTTTCCATCTCTGGTTTCGATTACTTGTTTTTTTTTTTTAAGAACATTTACTTGTTTTTTTTTTAAGAACATTTACTTGGTTTTTTTTTTAAGAACATTTACTTGTTTTTTTTTAAGAACATTTACTTGTTCTTTTATTATGAAGATCTTTTTGTTTCGATGGCTTGTTCCTTTTGAATACTGCGGTGAAATTTTCTTGTTTCGGCTGCGTTTATTTGAATAATCAGCTTAATTTCCATTCCTGTTGATTTGTTGTATTAGGTATACAAATAAGTTTTAAAGCGTTTTAAGACAACGCTACATGTAATTTGAGAGAAAACAACAATACCTTTACGAATCAAAATATGCCTCGCCATTATCTATCTCTTTCTGCCATCGGTCGGGCTGCTGACGGATTCCAGCCATGAAGAATACTTCGTCGTGTGACGCGATGAAGTCGTCAATCCCTTTTCTTCACTTCGTGACATTTCCGGAACCGTAAAGCAGACAAACCATGTTGCATCAATCGGAACAAATGATAGTCTGAAGGGGATGTGTCGGGTCTATACGCCGGGTGCTCCAAAACTTCCCAGCCAAGCGTCAGTAACGTTTCCTTGACTGATTTCGCGACATGCAACCTAGCGTTGTCATTCAGTAATTTCACGGGACTCAATTCTTTGCCTGTAAATGGACGTTTCCGACAGATTTCCTGGTTCAATCTCAGCAATTGTTGCTTGTAGCGATCAGCGGTGACAGTTTGACCCTGTTCCAATTGTTCATAATAGAGCACACCCTTCCCACCAGATGCATAGCAAAACTTTCTTGGAGTGAATATTGCGTTTCAGTGTCGAAGTCGTTGCTTCACCGGAGTCTACCCAGTGTTTTTTGTGTTTGTGATCGTCGAACTAAATCCACCTTTCATCACCCGTAAAGATTTTCCACAGGAAAGACTTTCTGTGTTTAGTCAACAGATTCAAACATTTCATGACACGCTCATCCTTGTTCCTCTGGCTCAGGTCATGTGGCACCCATTTTCCTTCCTTCTGAATCTTCCCATTGCGCGTAAACGATTGGAAATGGTTTGTTGTGTTACCCCCACTTGTTCAGCTAGTTCTTTTTGCATTTGAGACGAATCTTTATCCAGCAATGCTTGCAGTTCCTCATGTGCAAACCTTCTGCGGGGCGCCGCTAAGTTCTTGATCGCTAACATCAAAATCACCTGCTTTAAACCGTCTAAACCAAAACTCACACGTGCTTTTCGATACAATATTCTCCCTCAGAACAGAACAGATCGATGCACATTCTTTTGCAGCACGTTTTACTTGCTGAAATTCGTAAGGAATGCAGTGTCTAATAAATGCAGTATCGCTGGCCATCTTTCACCTACCCATGTGCAAGTGTGTTTGACTGTTGGGCAAACTTCTGTGTCACATTTTATACTCTGGACTAGTTATGGTCACATGACAACAACGCGGGTGAATGTCGGATATGTAAATTAGCGGTATACGTTGCACAAAAAACGCTTTAAAACTTATTTGTACACCTAATAGTAGTAACGTGTGGAGTCCATGAAATACACTGACGGAAACACAATCCCCAACACCAAGAAGGGGTTGTGTTAGATAAACGACAGTTGGTAGGCGGTGAGAGTACATCTGTAAGATGACGTCTATGCAAATTTCGCGCTCGGCGCATACGTGTGGCGCTAGTAGCGCCCCTCGGAACATGCAAAGCAGGTTTGCTGTAATACGCGCTGTAACGTTCGTGAGCATTAGTTATCGTTGAGATTTGACGTAGTGTGTTGATGTTAGTCAAGAATGCCTTTAAGAAGACGAAGAAGGCATTATCAACAGCTCACGGAGTTTGAACGAGGTCGTGTAATAGGGCTACGAGATAGAGGATTTTCGTTCCGCAATATTGCAGAACGACTAGGCAGGAATGTAGCCACTGTGCATGATTGTTGGCAGCGGTGGTCAAGGGAAGGTACTGCCTCAAGAAGACCGGGTTCCTGTCGGCCACGTGGCACTACTGAAAGGGAAGACCGCCGTGTACGGCGTATGGCCGTGGCGCATCGTACCGCTTCTGCGGCAGCAATTCGAGCTGCAGTTGCCACCACAGTGACACAACGAACTGTTACAAATCGGTTTCTTGAAGGACAGCTCCGAGCCAGACGTCCTGTAGCGTGCATTCCACTTTCTCCAAACCACTGCCGTTTGCGACGTCAGTGGTGTCACGCTAGAGCTCATTGGAGGACGGAATGGAGATCTGTTGTGTTTTCTGATGAAAGCCGGTTCTGCCTGGGTGGCAATGATGGCCGTGTGTTGGTTAGAAGGAGGCCAGGTGAGCGCCTGCAACCAACATGTCTGCGGCCGAGACACACTGGACCTACACCTGGAGTTATGGTCTGGGGAGCAATTTCCTAAGACAGCAGGAGCACTCTCGTGGTTGTCCCACGCACCCTGACGGCACAGTTGTACGTCGGTCTGGTGATTCAACCTGATGTGCTGCCATTCATGAACAGCATTCCAGGGGGTGTTTTCCAACAGGATAACGCTCGGCCGCATACCGCTGTTGTAACCCAACATGCTCTACAGAGTGTCGACATGTTGCCGTGGCCTACTAGATCACCAGATCTTCCACCAATCGAGCACGTATGGGACATCATTGGACGACAACTCCAGCGTCACCCCCAACCAGCATTAACCGTCCCTGTATTGACCGACCAAGTGCAACAGGCATGGAACTCCATCCCACAAACTGACATCCAGCACCTGTACGACACAATGCATGAACGTTTGCGTGCTTGCATTCAACATTCTGGCGGTTACACCGGTTATTAATGTACCAGCATTTCACATTTAAAATGGCTCTTCTCGCGCTTACATTAAGCTGTGATCTTGAAACCTTAATCGATTAAATATGTTACCTATACAAATGTATTGCCGCCATTTCATTCCTCTACAACTATTTTTTCGTGGTGTTGGGATTTTTTTCCGTCAGTGTATTAACAGGACAGTTTCTACCTGTGGGCACTGTATCGCTATGACCTTAAGTTTTTCGAAAAGGGATTTACGCAATTTTGTGATTCGTAAAAAATTGTGTGATCTCTCCTATTTCTTCTACTTTTTAAACCTTTTGATTTAATTCGACATGCTGAACGCATAAACCTGGCTTATCCAAGGATTAGTTGTTTTTGCTCTTGCTGTCACCTACATATGATATCCCTTTCATAGGTATTACCGAACGTTCGTTGCTAAGATGTAAATACATCTCCCATTTCTGTTTTCCCTTTAAATCTAGAGACAAAAAATATTCTCTAAAACGAATATATACGTATTGAGCTTATGTAAGAGAGGCAGAGCAGCATTTTTTGAAAATCCAGAAACTTGTGAGACTCAAAACTCAGCACACATACCAAAAAGACCTTCAAAATGTCCCCAGGGCCAGAATCTCTGTTTCTCAGGGAAACTAAGGGAGAAAGGAGATTCTATGTAATCATGTCGCACTGCGCAGCATCCCAAAGGGAAGCTAAAAAACCAGTTACGGTGGTTTCATATTTTTTTCGATGGCCCGCGTGGAGCAGCTAAAACATTTCTTTTCGATATTTTTCTTCACCACAGTTCCTCAAATTTTTTTTTATCTCAGTTGCGGTAGCATTCATTATAATGCAGTATTAACAGAGAACTGAATGCCTCAGTGAATATACATTTGTTTGAAAACAACTTTCGATGTATTGTGCATCACATTATACGAATATCAGGCTCATCAAAGAGACAAAATAATTGTCAATATGCTGTTGTTGCAGAAATGCAAAGGCCACTCCATAAAAACTGAGAGCAATTTTTCGTTTAGTTGGCAACAGTACGAAGGAGTAAAGTAACCACGCAGACGACTACCTGAATTAAAGAAGTATCTATGGCAGCAGTTATTAACCATGGCAGACGATTCTGGTTTTGTTATTGCGCAGTTGTTTAAGCTCCGTCTGCATTTCTCCATACATCTACGGAGGTGAGTGATTCAGAGTTTCTTAAGAAGTGAAATGCGTTGTGCGATAAAATTTTGCTATCGTTTGGGTAAAACGGCTCCAGAGAGTTAATGAAAAAAGTTTTTAAAGATAAATGTTTGGGTGAATCAACGATTTTTAGATGTCACCATGATTTCTAAAAAGGGCGTTTCTCGGCAGAACTCGCTCCTAGGCCTGGTCGACCTGAAAGTGTTGTTACGGAGTGTATTGTTAACACTGTTTGGGCAATCCTACAAGAAGATCGACGAATGACGTGTGAAGACATAGCGGCGTCAACTCGTATTTCAAAAATGACGGCATTCCTCATTCTACGCGACAAATTACTGCTGCATCGTGTGTGTTCCAGATGTGTACCTCATCACCTGATGAGAGAACAATTTTTAGCCAGAGTTTCAGGTGTGTCATGAGTGGAAACAAATTATTGCAAAGGATCCAAACTGTCTAAACACAGTAATAACTGCCGAAGAAACATGGGTCACTATTTCGACCCCCCTTCTTATGAAGCGCGCAACGAGTGTCTGGAAATACACAGGCTCACCTCCTCCGAGAAAAGTCCGCCAAACCAAATCAGCTGGGAAGGTGATGATAATTTTCTTTGATCATAAAGGTGTAGTCTACCAGCATGCCGTTCCTCCATAAATTACTGTCCATGCTGAGTATTACATTTCAGTCTTAAAGAATCTGCGACGACACATATCGATTAAGCGACCGGAACTGGTGGGCAAGTGGACTCTATACCATGATAAAGCTCCCGCACATGTGGCTGCTTGTGTTCAACAGTTTCTTACGAAATGCAGTATTAAAATCATGCCACAGCCTGCCTACAGTCCTGGTCTAGCCCCGTGTGATTTCTGTTTGTTTCCAACAATGAGTTCCGTGGCGCATAATTCAACACAGATGCTGACGTTATTCAAGCTGTATAGGTGTCGCTAAAGCAGCTTCCACAAAATGCCTTCGCCACATGCTTTGAAAAATGGACTGAACTATTTGACAGTTTCATATCATCCGAGGGAAGATACTTTGGGAAAGAATTACATATATTTTGCTGTACCTATATTTCTCCATTTTGTGTGATTTCACTCTCAGTTTTTATTGAACGGCTGTTGTATATGTTGGCAATGGCGGCAGAATTTTTCGACAGTTAGAAATAAATTATACAGCCATACTAAGAACATGTACACATGCAACAAAAAATGAAAAAAAAACAAAAAAACATAAGAACAAAATCCGTCGTTTTGTATTTTATTTATTTTTTTGCAAGTACAAATAAATAAATAAAATACTAGAGACAGTATTGCTATAACACCATAGTGCATTAAAAGTGATAATTACAATCTTGCAAAATATGCTTTACGAAAGAAATCATAACTTACATTAAATATATCCGGGCATTCTTCAAGTGAGTTGTGTAATCTTCACATTTTGCATAACAGATAATTTTTCCAGCTTCAGTCCTGCAGAATGGCACTGCAATTACTTCTCGTTTTATCCTTGGTGAACGTGGCACACGGACATTCAATCGGTTTACAGTTTGAATATTTGAATATCATCTATCGCTCCATTAATGATACCTTTCAGAAACTTAAGTTGGAGAACTTGTGTGAAAACACAAGTTTGTCAGTGATAGTTATCGAAGTCGTGTCCCCTCACTCCGGAGTAAGTCACTCTCCCAACTGAGCTACGATGACAGAATGTCTCGCTGCAGATTTGTCGTCTTGCATGTTTTCACCTCTGTAGTACGTCACATCATCTCCCTCTTAATTTTTTTGTCTTTGAAGCGAAGTAGGAATTTTTCATTAATTCCCAACAATGTGAGGAACAAACATCACACCTTCTTCGAAGAACCTAACGGCTAGTGGATCCATTTTCCACAATCGGGCGCCAATGCAGGGTGTCTGCTGGTCATGAAAGTCATGGAAAAGTCATGAAATTGAGCAGGTGGTCATGGAGTAATGAAAAAGTAATGAAATTGAGTGGGTGGTCATGATTTTTTTTTTTTTTTTTTTTTTTTTTTGTAAGCACCTGAATGAAGACAAATTTGCACACCTAGAAGAAAACACGAACCTGCACTATTATAACCGGCGTGTGGTCGATGACCCATGACATATACATATAAAAAAATATGGCTTCATCAAAAGCTGATGTTGTGAAGATGGAATATTTGCAATTTTATGAATCTTCTAAAAAACAACTGAAACAGTTCAATCCTAAGGAGGACAAACTTGATCACTTCCTGATGAATTTACTACAAAGTGCGAACCATGGCTTTATCAAGTTCTTACAGAAGTTACTATGCATGTTTCATGGCAATGCTGCAGTTGAAAGAGGCTTTTCTTTAACAAAAAACTTTTAATTGAAAACTTAGAAGAAGATGCAGTTGTTGCAGAAAGAAGTGTTTACAGTGCAATACAATCGTTAGGTGGTTTAGCTAATAGTGAGAAAGAACTGAATGTGGACATCACAAAATCAATTATATCAGCTGTCAAAAATGCTTCATCAAAAAGAGTAGAAGCCTTAAAAAAGAAGAAATCTGATGAAGATGATGTGGCCAATCGTAAAAAGAGAGCAGTCCAAGAACTAAAAGAACTCAAAGATAAGAAAAGAAAGCTTATAGAAAAGGCAAAAGAAGAAGCTGAAGTTCTAGATTCTGAGATAACAAGTTTAGCTAAGATACTTAAACACTGAGTTTTTTACTGTGAAATTTCAGTCTCTATAAATTTTGTACATTCATAGTTTTTATATTACCTTAATAAAAACTTGTAAGTTTTTACAGCATTACCATGTTAAAAGAATTTGTGTATTAATAGATGTAATGATAAATATTTCTGAAAATAGCCATACCCCATCCTAGATGAGAGTTGAATATTTTCCTGTAAACCTATAGAATTTTGTGAATGGCATAGTGCAAGCCATACATAATTGCATTATTCATGTAAAGAAATTTTAGTGACATAAGAATAACATTCAGCTTTCATCTCAGCTAGCTTTCGAGAAGGGGTTCATTAAAAAGCACCCCACCCAGCCCCCACCGCATAGCCATTTTAGCAGCAATAACTATTGTCGCATGGAATTAATTTCAGTGTTTGTAAAAATAAAAAATAACCTGGGATCTTAAGCCAAGGGTACTAAATTATGAGTCTAGAATGGTTGTCATTGTGCCTCGCATTGTCGAAAAGTCATGAATTTAACTGAAGATGTCATGAAAAAGTCATGAATTTGGTTCATTTGAAATCAGTAGACACCCTGCAACGTGAGAACACAAGTCTGTCCGCGACGGACATCGAAACCGTGTCCCCTCAATCCGGAGTAAGTCGCTCTCTCAACTGAGCTACGCTGACAGAATGTCTCGCTGCAGATTTGTCGTCTTCACACATGTTTTCACCTCTGTAGTACGTCACATCTTCCTTTTCGAATGTAGCGAGGTCATCTTGAAAGTCAGCCGTCCGGATATCCGCAATATAAGCTCCAGTAGCTCTGTGAAAAAAGATGTCGTAGAATTTTTTTTTTTTTTTTTTTTGTACTTTCTCATTTTTATTTACGAGTGTTACGAAGCTAGGGCTCCAAATAATCGCAGCATACATTAATGAAGGTCTGACCGTCGTCTTAGAAATGCGAATAAGTGTCTAAGGATTGAAAAAATACCTAGAAAGTCGCACAATAAATCCAAGATTTCTATAGGTTGAATGTAAGTCCCAGTGTCTATACCCATCCCCACAGAAAACATATGACGAGCCCATATGACTTTTAAAGTTCAATTTCGAATAAAAAGTAACTCCCAATCCCAACTCATAGACATTGTTTGTCCGGCTAAGAAAATAGTCGCTAGCTTTGTAATCAAAAGGAATTGGGTTTCTTTTCTGCTTAAAAAGAAATGACATGACACTTGCAGATGTTGAGGTGGAGATGGTTTAAAGTAAACCACTGAAATGCAGGTTACTGATGTCAGTTTGAAGAGCAAGACAGTCATCAAGTGTCTGTACATTGCGATAAAACTTGAGATTATCAGCAAAAACTGACAAGGGCCATAATGGCCATCAGTGTCAAAAGTTAGACCATTTAAATACACTTTATTGGCAAAAATCACCGGACACCTAGAAGAGAAACGAAACATAGCATTTATTGACATACATTAGTATGGTGTCGGTCCACCTTTGACCTTAATGCATGCACTGACCCTTCGAGACATGCTTTCGACAAGGTTTTGGAACACAGCGATAGGTATGCGCTTCCATTCAGTACACAATGCTGCCGCTAACTGTTGCTCAGTAGAAGTCCTTGGTTCCAAACTTCTTATGTGGTGCTCTAATTCCTCCCATAGGTGCTCTATGGGATTAAGATCAGGGCTCTGTGCTGTCCAGTCAACACACGATACGGAATTATCATCAAACCACGCCGTAACAGTCTTTGCTTAATGGCTCGATGCATTATTCTGCTGGTACCAACAAGGCTCGGTTCCATAGAATTGGCTTAGAGTTGGTAGGGCATAATTGTCCAGAATATCGAGATAGACGTTCTGGTTAACAGGTTTGTCCAGATAACCAATGGGCCAGGACCATACCATGAAAAACACCCCCAGACGAGTACATTACCAGCTCCAAACTTGACCATAGGAACAGTACATTGTGGTAAATAGTGTTCCCCCGGCTACAACCATACCCACACACGGCCATCAGACTGACGGATCGTGTATTTGGATTCATCAGTCCATAGGACCCATTTCCATTGATCTACAGTCCACAATAAATGTTCTTTGCACTATGCTAAACGACGAATAGCATTCTGAGTGCAGATGAAAGGCTTATAAGCAGCCGCACGACCACGGTAACCCATGGAATGAAGTTCTCTGCGAATGGTACGGGCACATACTGAGGTTCCAGCATTGTTACTCACCTGTACGCTGAGGTCTTGTGCAGTACTCCGTCGATTAGCTATACACAAATAACAACTCTCCTGAGGGCTCGACGACATCTATCACTAATTTTCTTTGGTCTGCCGGTACGTTTTGCTACTTCCGGCGCGCCATGTGTCTTCCACTTATTCAGTACATCCAAAACAGTTGACTTGGGTATGTTTGAACGCCTCTCGGTTTCTCTTATGGGCAACCCACTAATATAGCACCTAACAATTTTTCCTTTCTCAAAGTCAGTTCTCTCACGCCGCGACATTTTCACTCAGTCTCACAACCTCACAGTGCGATATGACCGCAATTAGCTGCAGGCTTGTTTTTATACCGTTTGCAACTGTACCGCGCATCTTAACAACACAGCGGATCCGTTCATTTGCTTTTGAAGGGCATGTCCGGCAACTTTTGTCAATATAGTGTATATGGATAACAAAAGTGGTCCTAAATTAGAGCCTTGGGGTATCCCAGACATGGAAACATATGGATCAGAAACATGGTTGTTTCTGACTAAACAACCATGTTTCTGACCCATATAATAACAGACTGGGACCGGTTATAGATAAAAACAGCAACGTTTATTCACAATTAAATGTTTATTTAACATCGACTAGTTTCGCAGAGCGTTTGGCTCGACATCATCAAGGTGAATGGAGCGTAAACATTCAAATCATCGTGACATCATCAGAGTTCTGATGGTCACGGATTTTGGTGAGTTGTTTTCACGCGCTTGAAAGAAATGGAGTAGACTTCATGTCGTTGACAAGCCATGAATAGTTCCGGTATATGTGGAAAGCTTCTAATACATGATAGTCGAATTAGACTTATCAATAAACCTAGCGTTTCGAAACAAAAATGCATGATAATTTTCATTACAATGTTGGGTTATTGATGACTTCTTCAGTTCATAGTTTCGTACGTAAGTCTTGTTTCCCTTCACACGGAAACTTTAAGCCCTGTGGGTCCCCAGGAATCTATGTCTACAAAGCGACGTATTCTTTTGATTCATAAAACTTCACCAGTTTAATTTCTTAAGCAAAACGACAATTTTTTAATGTTTATGCTCCTGTGCTGGTTTACTTTTCACTCTGCTTTTCGGCAGCATGTGTTGTCAACATTCACATAATTTTTGCATTTTACTTGATATTTACATCCGTTGGCTTTTTTTTTCTTTTCTTTGGTTGAAGGTTTATTTATCACCGTGAGCAACACTATGGGCTATAAGCAGTCGTCCGTCTCTAATTTAGGGTTACTGATTCCAGGGAATGGGAAGAGCCAGTGCCGTAAGACAAACACAACATTCATGCCGCACGGGATTCGAACCCGGGCTCATCACGGACGAATGGTCAGAAGCCATTGCTTAGACCACTGCTCCACCGGGGCGGCCCGTTTGGCTTTTGGCTATTTGCCTAATTCTTATATTTTTAGTACAATTATGTCAAAAACCGAAGTGATAGTTTTGTAGTATTTTAATACTTTCCCGTAACGGCTGTGTGCGAAAGTAAAACTGGCTTTGAGTGGAAGTGGGGAACTTTTGAACCCGAAGGGGCGTAATTTCAAGTCAGATCAGATCAGATCATATGTAGAGGATTTTAGGAAGGGAGCGTCTGACTCCAGGTCTCGAACAACCCTTAGAAATTGGAAGCTAAGAGATTTGAGCTAGAGTGATCGATACAAAAGTGGCACGGAAGCGAGGTGGAAAGAGGAAGGAAGTCGCCCTGAGCCGACGAACCCCGGGTACTGGGGGCCAGTACCCGGGGTTCGTCGGCTTAATGTGCCCATCCGATACACGGCGGATATTTAGTGGTACGAGCGTTCGGGTTATACGTCAGTTCGTCGCGGTCAAATTCGTCGCGTTTATAAATTTTGGTTACATACAAATCGCATGCAGGAAAACGTACGATTTATAAGGTTTACACACCCAGACAGGTTAATACACTGCTGGCCACCCAAAATGCAACACCAAGAAGCAAGCATCCGATTGGCCCGAAATTCGCAGCATGCGTCGCCCGCGAGAGGACATGCAAACGTTTAGCATTGCAGGGCAAATGCAAATCATGTGCGCCCGACACGCCACCGAGAAGCGCTATAAGAAGGGTGCACAGAAGGCGGGGTGTAAGTAGTGGAAGTGTGTTGTGCTGCCAGACCTGTGCGTGGGAAGATTCCTGATGCCTCGTCGCAGATTACGGCAGTCATTCCAGCACGTTTCGGAGTTCAACAGAGGACGAATAGTGGCTTATCGCGACAGCGGTTTATCGTACTGAGACATCAAAGCCTGTGTGGGACGACATCCAACCACAGTGAGGCGACTATGGATTCGGTGGGTGCAGGATAGGTGTACCCGTACTGGATTAACCATGCACAAACATCCAGGAGAAAGGCTCACATTGGTCAGCCACACTTGTTAGCTGCTCCCGTACTACTGTATCAAGGGTGTACCAGGACTGGATTAGCCAGCGATTGCCGCAGCCGCGGCACACCACCGAACGAGAGGACCGGCATGTTGTGCGGCGGGCATTGATGGCTCGCACCGCCACATCACGAACGTTAGCGCAGGAATTAGGGTGTGTTGCGCAACAACCTGTGTCAGCACGTACCGTTCGACGTCGTTTGCAGGAGCGGGGACTTGTCGCACGGCGCCCATTGCTCCGATTACCATTGACGTTACACCACCGGCGAGTGCAGCTGCGTGGGCCGTTGAACGCCGCACTTGAACTACGGAATGGCACGACATTGTCTTCTCCGACGAATCCCGCTTCTGCCTGTAACACCACGATGGTCGGATCCGCGTGTGGCAGCACCGCGGCGAGTGACTGTATGACGCCTGCGTTATGCATCGCCATACCGGTCCGTCGCCTGGCGTTATGGTTTGGGGCGCAATTGGATATGACACCCGCACCCCTGTGGTCCGCATCGCCGGTTCACTCAACAGCCACTGCTACATCTCCGACGGTTTGGAGCCTGTAGTTCTCCCTTACCTGCAGGACCTGCCAGCGGCCACGTTTCAAGAGGACAATGCGCGCCCGCACGTGGCGCGCATCCATGTCGCCCATCGAACACGTCTGGTCGCTGATCGGCAACCGAGTGGTCCGGCAAGCACCACCCGCGGCTACGCCTGATGAACTGTGGCAACGTGTGGAAGCAGCCTGGACAGACATACCCCAAGCCCACATCCAAAGCCTCTTTCGTTCGATGCCGCGGCGTGTAGCGGCCGTTATTGCCAGCCATGGGGGCCACACGAACTATTGATGTCTGCGTGTTCCGCAAGTCGCGCGGGTCTGTAAGCTGAATCGTTTCATCTTTGTATCTGTTGTTATGTGTCCAGTAAATCTGGATTTGTTATCTCGTGTCCTTCTTGGTGTTGCATTTTGGGTGGCCAGCAGTGTAATATTTCTGTTTTTCTTTGGCACTAAAAATGAATTAATATGCGTAGGCCTAAGCTTGGGCCTTTTTAACAGTTTTCATTCCATCGTGCTCGTATTCATAAAGTTTAGACACCAAGTCAAGTTAATATTATTGCGTTTTTACTTGTGCATTAAATATTAATGCTTAGGCCTTTTTAACAGTTTTTTTATTCCATCGTGCTCATATTCATAATATTTAGACACCAAGTCAAATTAGTACGGTTTCACTTAGACATTAAATATTAATAGATAGGCCCTGGGCCTTTTAACAGTTTTTATTCCATCGTGCTCATATTCTTAAGATTTAGACAACAAGTAATTTAAGTAATATTGCGCTTTTACTTAAGCAATAAATATTAATAAGTAGGTCTTTAGGCCTAGGCCTTTTTAAGAGTTTTTATTCCGTTGTATTGGTATTTATAAGGTTTGGATACCAAGTCAAGTTACTATTATTGCACTTTTACTTAGGCATTAAATATTAATAAATTGGTCTTGGCCTTTTTGACACATTTCGTTCTGTCCTGCTCATTTTCGTAAGGTTCGGGCATGAAGTCCAGTTAGTAGTATTGCGCTTGTACTTAGGCATTAAATTTTAATCAATAAGTCTATGGTCCAGGCCTTTCTGACAGATTTTGTTCAAGTGTATGAAATACTTATTCTTAAATAAAATCGCAACTAACTTGATTGTAACTCGCAACTACTTTGACTTGATGCAAAGATTATAAACATGAGCTCGATGGAATAAAACTGCTAAAAAGGCCTAAGCCTAGGCCAAGGGATTAATATTTAATTCCTAAGTAAAGGAGCAATAATACTAACTAGACCTTGTGTCTAAATCGTATGAATATGAGCATAATCGAATAAAAACTGTTAAAAAGGCCTAGGCTTAGGCCAAGATATTCATATTTAATACCTAAGTAAAAACGCAATAATAATTAACTCGACTTGGCGTCTAACCTTTATGTATAAGCACGGTGCAATAATATCTGTTAAAAAGGCCTAAGCTTAGGTCTAGTCATATTAATTTTATTTTTAGTGCCAAAGAAAAAGCGTAATATTACTAACCTGTCTGGGTGTGTAAACCTTATAAATATGATCACGACGGAAGACAGCCGAAATCATACGTTTGACTGCATGCGATTTGTATGTAACCAAAATTTGTAAACGCGACGAATTTGACCACGACGAATTGACGCGACACCGACTGTTTGCACCTGCCTCCGGAATCGAACCTGAGATTCCTCCGTGGCGAACGTTGGCCACTAGGCCATCCGCGGCACGTAATTCCAAATCTCACCCTGCCGGATTATAAAAGCTTTCTCCGACCCCTGGGGCTACGGCTTTAACGTATATGGGCAAATCCACTACTTGAAAAAGGTGTCCGGATTCTTTTGAACTCATAGTATATAAGGAGATCAGAGCTCTGTATGGACTGTTGTTGTTCCACGGAAAAAAATGAATGAATGAAATATTTTCTTTTTCCTTGATATGTATGTTGTAGTTTTTATTTTATGGCCCCTTTTATTTTTTTCAATGTGGAATATGCATGTACAGATTCTGACCACTTTTCGCTTGAATAAAATTTTATTTTTTTTAAATAAGCGGATACCACTTGAATTATTATATTCCATGCTTCTTTTAAAAGTAAGGCTACCATTCAACCTGATAATAAATGTCGACTTTTGGTCATTAATTTTAAAAAGTGCCTTAACATGGAATCTCATCAGTGACAAGTAAAAGAAGCTTGAAATACGTATTTGAAATTGTAGAACCTACACAAAACCGACCGTAATCTTCCAGTTCTTCTACGAAATAAATAAAAGCACAGCAATCATCTCGTTGTCATTACCAAAGTAACGTAGTAATCCCAGTTTTTTTACAAAATACACAACTAATAACGATAAAAGTAACCATGTACTTTAAAATAATCTCCTTAAAGTATACTCAACATAGATCACTTAGGGAAAAAAGTTGGTTGTAGAAACGTCCTTCAGAACAGCTTCATTAAGCTAAACTTTTTCCCCTCATTATCTCCGTCTGCGAGATTCATAAGCAAAACCTGTGAATTTCTGTACACAAAAATTCTTTTCTATTTTATGAAGAACAAGAAAAAATGATATATTGATTCGAGAGCAGTGATTTTTTTTTAAAAAGGCGCAGTTCTCCTTAATTTATTTTTGATAGCTTCTGCAAATTCATTTTTCGCTGCGTCAGACAGAATTCTCCAAGTGAAACAAATTGGCTGTTGAAATTTTGGTGTTTATACTTTTTGTGTAATAATTGCTACGGGTTTCAAATTAATATATTCATAAATACACTGGGAGGCCAAGGACATTACATACACCCTTATATCGACATAAAGGAACACTAAACGATTAGTCACAACAATTTTTGAATACTACTTTTGCAAGAAAGTATGTGCTGACGACAAGTTTTATCGCAGAATAAGCAGGTCTCGTTTTTGATTTTGCAATTTACTCTTAAGATCGGTTTTTATTTCGGCGTGCGCCTGTTGGCGCAGTGATCTAAATGCTGGCTTCTGACCATTCGTCCAAAGTGGGTCCGGGTTCGAATCCCGGTGAGGCATGGATGTTGTGTTTGGTAGTAGTGGCCCTAAATGAAGAACGGACGACTGCTTATAGGTCACTGAATTGCTCACGATGGTCGTTAACGCCCTTGCTCCATCAAAAAAAAAAAAAAGGACGAGAGGTTTTGCACTGAGTTAACTTTGCCTTAGAAGCACCCCGTTTTACATATTCGGAGCAATAATGAAGTACCACGTGATATCTATGTCACGTGTTGCTACTATAAATTGTGCACAGCTATCCTCTGTACGTAATCGGGATCGCGGATGGCCTGGTAGTCATCAACGTTCGTGACTGTCAAAGAAAAGTCTAAGAATCGATCCCAGCTGCTACGAACACTCGAACCACCAAAGTGTGTTGGTAAAACCTGGAAAGAGCGATGTATTAGTTTATTTTACTGACGCTACGTATTTGGAGGATTTTCACTAAATATCCGCCGTTCTTCGGATGGGCACGTTTAGCCGTCGGAACCTGGGTATTGCCTTCCCCCTCTGGTTATAAATAAAGGCGTCTGCCTCCCCTTTCTACCTCGCTTCCGTGTGATTTTCGTGCCTGGTACTGTAGCCCAAATCTCATAGCACCCTACCTCTAAGTCTTGTTCAAGATCTGGGGTCAGACACTCCCTTCCTAAAATCCTCTACATAAATCTCAAATCTCTCTGTGCGTACTCAGTAAACGTTTGTCAGTAATGGGGAAACGTGGCGACTTAAGCCAATTTGACCACGGCTAGATAGCTGGGTCCCAGAGGACAGGCGTTAGTATTTCGGAAACAGCCGCATTTGTTGGATGCTCCCGTACTACTGTTTCAAGGGCATACCAGGACTAGATTGACCATGCACAGACATCCAGGAGAAGGGCTCACATTGGTCTGCCACACTTGTTGGCTGCCCCCGTACTATTGAATCAAGGGTGTACCAGGACTGGATTAACCAAGCACAAACATCCAGCAGAAGGGCTCACATTGGTCAGCCACACTTGTCGGCTGCTATCGTACTACTGAATCAAGGGTGTACCAGGACTGGATTAACCACGCACAAACATCCAGCAGAAGGGCTCACATTGGTCAGCCACACTTGTCGGCTGCTATCGTACTATTGTATCAAGGGTGTACCAGGACTGGATGTGCCATGCACATACATCCAGCAGAAGGGATCACATTGGTCAGCCACACTTGTTGGCTGTTCCCGTACTACTGTATCAAGGGTGTACCAGGACTAGATTAACCAAGCAGAGACATCCAGCAGAAGGGCTCAAATTGGTCAGCCACACTTGTTGGCTGATCCCGTACTACTGTACCAAGGGTGTATCAGGACTGGATTAACCGTGCACAGACATCCAGCAAAATGGCTCACATTGATCAGCCACACTTGTTGGCTGCTCCCGTACTACTGTATCAAGGGTGTACCAGGACTGGATTAACCATGCACAGACATCCAGCAGAAAGGTTCACATTGGTCAGCCACGCGCGGTTGATCAGAGAGGTGAGCGTCGGGTGTCACGACTGGTATCTCAGCAACGACGTGCGACAATCACCCAGCTCAGCCACCAGTACAACAGAGGTGCAATTCAACCTATTTCCACATGTACCATTCGCCATGTCTTTCTTTGCCTTGAGTTCTACAGCCGGAGGCCAACGAGGGTACTCATGATGGCGCCCTTTCATATCAAACAACGCCTCGCATGGGCCTCGGAGCGACCACAGTGTACCCTCTACTGATGAAAGAATGTCATCTGAAAGGATAAGTTCCGTTTCCTCCTGCACCATACTGATGCCTGGGTCCCCATATGCCGGATACAGCATGAAGTTTTTTCCCCTGGTTGCACAGTTGGGGTTCAACAGGCCGGTGTAGATGGTGTTCTGATCTGGGAAATTTTTTCTGCCAAATAAAATGATGTCCGTTGGCTATCATTCCACAAAAATTGAATGGTGGACGCTAGCCGAACATCTCCATCGGTATCTGCAGGAGGTTTACCCGAAACACAGGGCCATCTTTCAACAGGCCAACGCCCCGTGTCATCGGGTTCTGTAACGTATACTCTAGATTTACTTTCTCTTTGATTTTACTATCTCTTGTTATTTTATTTTCCTATGCAAATTATCTTCTCACTTAACGAGATGTTGTTTCTCCCGCTGAATTATATGTGGCAACGAGTGTAAGTCATGACGTGGTGGTATGCAGTATATATATATATATATATATATATCATCATCATCATCATTGTCAACCATTATCAATCCACTGCTGGACGAAGGTCTCCCCAAGTTTCCTCCACAACGGTCTGTCTTGTGCCAGTCTCCTCCATGTCACCCCCTGCATACTTTCGAATTTCATCCACCCATCTCCCATGTGGTCTTCTTCTGGGTCTTTTCCTGTCCCTTGGAATCCAATCTAAAATTTCGGCTGTCCATCGATGATCTGTCCTTCTGGCAGTATGTCCAGCCCATTGCCATTTCAGGGATTTAACTCTGATCATGATGTCTTCCACTCTTGTCATTTTTCGGATCCACGAGTTCCTCTTCTTATCTCTCCTGGTTACACCAAGTATGCACCTCTCCATGCTTCTTTGAGTTGTCTGCAGCCTTTGTATGTCTCTTTTAGTTAAGGTCCACGTCTCTGCACCATACGTAAGCACTGGAAGGATGCATTGATCAAACACTTTTCTTTTAAGACATAATGGCATATTGCTCTTGAAAATTATGCTGTTTCTTCCAAAAACTCTCCAGGCAAGTTTTGTACGCCGATTAATTTCTTCATCAATGTGACCCTCACTTGATATCTGCTGTCCAAGATAAACGTATGTGTCTGTTATCTCCAGCTTTTCTCCATCAATCGATAAATCTTCATTTCTTGTAAAAGCATTGAACATCACTTTTGTCTTCTGAAAGTTCATTTTTAATCCCACTTCTTTACTCTTGTCAGCAAGTTCCTGGATCATACTCTGCAGCTCTGATGGGCTAGTTGCAAAAATGACTACGTCATCAGCAATATATATATATATATATATAGGCGCGCTCAAGTATACGAGAGAGCTTCGTTTTATGTGTGATAGGTTCTTCCTGATTATTGATATGCGATTTAATTACGTTTCTACGATATTACGATAGTACGAAAGTTCGGGCTATCAGTAGTTGTGTTATTTTGGAGTGTGTATTTGAGTAATACCAGGAGCTCCAAAATAAAAGGTTAAAAGTGATTACGTTTACTTAGTTCATTTTATTGTCAGACCTCTGTCTGGCCTTTAAGTCTATTTCATTGAGTGTTTACGTTAAGTTCAGGGAATATTGTGTTTACCGCTCTAATAAGGAGCCTTCAAGGTACTAATGTACTAAAACCGAAGTTATATTACTGATATTCAAGATAATGAGGAACGCTGAGTAAAAATAAATTCCATATTTTTGGAATTTATTGCACGTGCGTGTCTTACCTAAACAAACTCTAGCACTTTGAAGATTAAGCACACTTTAGCTACGTCAAGTAACCTTTCAATAACCCTAACGTGACTTAACGTAAGCTTTCCTGCACTACACGTCCTGCCGGAGTATTTTATTTATTATAGTTCGTATAACTACTGTGTGGTTGGAGGGACACGACAGCAAATTCGCCACATTGCCTTGGCCCACAAACTCCCCTGACTGTAAGCCAATTGAACATTTGTGGGGGTATGCTAGGAGAGGTGTGAGAATCGCTGATCCTTTTCCGCTGGATGAGAGTGAACTGACGAGGCTGCTGTAGCGGACATGGGTCAAGTTACGCATGGAGGATGTTCGACACCTTGTAGAATCTGTTCCTAGGCGCCTGCGAGCCGTGATTCCACAGAAAGGTGGACCAACGCGTTATTAGGTAGGCGTTCTTAATGCAAATCTAACTCAGGGTATTATGCTGTAGCGGACATGGGTCAAGTTACGCATGGAGGATGTTCGACACCTTGTAGAATCTGTTCCTAGGAGTCTTCGAGCCGTGATTGCACAGAAAGGTGGACCAACGCGTTATTAGGTAGGCGTTCCTAATGCAAATCTAACTCAGGGTATTATGCTGTAGCGGACATGGGTCAAGTTACGCATGGAGGATGTTCGACACCTTGTAGAATCTGTTCCTAGGAGTCTTCGAGCCGTGATTGCACAGAAAGGTGGACCAACGCGTTATTAGGTAGGCGTTCCTAATGCAAATCTAACTCAGGGTATTATGCTGTAGCGGACATGGGTCAAGTTACGCATGAAGGATGTTCGACACCTTGTAGAATCTGTTCCTAGGCGTCTGCGAGCCGTGGTTGCACAGAAAGGTGTACCAACGCGTTATTAGGTAGGCGTTCCTAATGCAAATCTAACTCAGGGTATTATGCTGTAGCGGACATGGGTCAAGTTACGCATGAAGGATGTTCGATACCTTGTAGAATCTGTTCCTAGGCGCCTGCGAGCCGTGATTCCACAGAAAGGTGGACCAACGCGTTATTAGGTAGGCGTTCCTAATGCAAATCTAACTCAGGGTATTATGCTGTAGCGGACATGGGTCAAGTTACGCATGAAGGATGTTCGATACCTTGTAGAATCTGTTCCTAGGCGTCTGCGAGCCGTGATTGCACAGAAAGGTGTACCAACGCGTTATTAGGTAGGCGTTCCTAATGCAAATCTAACTCAGGGTATTATGCTGCAGCGGACATGGGTCAAGTTACGCATGGAGGATGTTCGACACCTTGTAGAATGTGTTCCTAGGTAGCCGTGATTCCACAGAAATGTAGATCAACGCGTTCTAAGTAAGTGTTCTACCTAGAAGCTAACTCAGTGTACAGTGTAAAGTAGTCATTAATTAACGTGAATGAGATGTTTCCATTCCACATCCGTATAAGTTTCGTAGGTGCTAATATGTAGGAATTTATTGCTGTAATCAAGTTTTAATGCCCTTCACTGAATCATAATTAAAACTGGTATAAAGGATCATAACTTTCAGTGTGGCATTAAGTATGCATTTACTATTTCCCGATTTCGTCTCTGGCCGGTAGATATCATTAATGCAATGAACATAAGCGTATTTTTGTTTTACATTGAAATACTGTAATGTATTGAAAATTAGTTTCAATATATTAAACGATTTTCTTGACTTCGGGCTCACATAAATGGTTTAAATACAGAATATTCCGAATGCAATTTTTGCTATGTGAACAGAAATGCGAGCTTTAGTTACTTTTTTGAAAGAATTGAACCCGTATGGCGAAGGACGAGTGCACAAAAAATGCCGCAACAGCCCTCTGGCATTCCGTGGTATTGCTTGTCATCTCTTTAAGAGCTTCCAGAGATCAGCCAATAAAATGTTAATGATTGATATATTGCTGTAGTCGTTTCTAATATCAAACCGACGTGACATCTTTTTCCTTATTGCCTTTACGACCTCCTTACCAAATGCCAAGAGGTTACCTCACCGTGAAAAATTATATATATATATATATATAAAGTGTATCTACTTTTATCGATTTAGACGCCTTGTTGAGAAATGTCGTTTGATAATTCCGATGCCAAGAATCTTTACTTCGCATTATACGTCTCAAAATCCAATTTTCTTCATGAGGATGCGTGAAAGAAAGAAAAAAAATCCAGGACAACTTATCAAGAAAAAGAAAAGAATCCGAGAATCAAAGGAAGGAAAAGAAATGTTTCAAAGTTTGTAATTCATGAGTTGTATGCAAACACGCCCACAGGCGACATTTCAACATTTTGTCGGGTGGTTCGGGATCATGATTTTCGACTTAGAAAATAAAAAGTTGAGGCTCAGCGGTAGTTGGGGACAAAAAAAAAAGGGGGGGGGGATAGAAAGCTTCCATTTGTATTCTTCTTAACTTACTCCCCAATATGAGAAGAATAAAGGAAATTAAGTATTTTAAGAACTTTATGATGGTCATTTTTCTATTTTTTAACTCTGGTATTTTCTCTCTCGTTGTCCACGTTCAAAAATGGATGTATTGAAATTTGAAAAGTTCTAGCTCTGTTACCTGATGCTTCAAAAAGTTTTAATCAAAGCTAGCAACGAAGTCTGCCAAACCGCCCGATGGCGGTTTGGCAGACTTCGTTGCGATGGCTTCTGATCTTTCGTCCGAGTTGGATCTGGGTTCGAAACCCGTAAGGTGTGGATGTTGTGTTTGACTTACGGCGCTGGCTCTCTCCCTTCCCTGGAGCCAGTCACCCTAAATTAGGGGCCGGCGACTGCTTATAGCCCACTGCGTTGCTCACGGTGGTCGTTAAACCTCCAATCAAAAAAAATGTAGGTAGTCTCAGTTCTGATTGAGCCGTCAGTTTGGAACGTAGTACTACGACTTGCAGATCGGAGAGTGAAATGAGCTAGTCCAGTATGATTTCAAAGCGTGTATTTAATTTGTTATAGCCAACACAGGTCTATGATATGAAAAGTAGCTTACATAATTTTTACAAATAATGTTGGATACATTGCGAACACAAAGCACATCGATACATGAATCATCCAACGTTGTGCTCTGTCTTCTTGGGCTTCTTACATTCCTTATCACTTGCTCTTGCCTCTCGTTTTAATTTTCTCTACTTTTGTTTGCGTTCATTCCGCGGCATAGTCAAAAATGCTACACGAAAACATTTTTTCAAAAATCAACCACATGAAAACATTTTTAAAAAGTTTAAACCATTCTGATATGTTCTTTATATATTTGAACAGATCTTCCCCGGTTCACAAAAAAACAATTTTTCAAATGTTCAGTTCAAACCACTGTGAAATGGTCTTCACATATTTGAATAGATCTCGTCGAGAGCTTTAAAACGATTCCACGCACAGCCGTGTTGCGATCACGGTTGCCGAGATAGACTGAGTCAAACGCGGCGGCACCCCCATAAATATTGCATCATCTCCCTCGCGCACAGGGAGCGAGGGGAGCATCGCGTGCACGATGTATTGCGCAGTACACGAATTGGACTCCATGCTGTTTACGAATATGCTAACACGATTAGTGTGCGGTAGGTATTTTTAACTCTATAATGATTTCAATTGGGACCTATTTTTGTCACAAGCGGTCGGCCATAAGTGGCCCCATACTATCTGCGGAGTTAGTCGTAGTTCTACGTAAAGCAAAAACAAAAGAAGTCTGCGAAATGATCGCGAAAGTTTTTTTCCGGTCATAGCTACAGACTTCTATTAACTGAACGTGTTTTGTGCGCTTCCTACTAATGCGGATGCACTTCAAAGATCAGATCCGTTGCCTGTACCTTCTTCTCTTGCATTCCGATATCACTTTTGAGGTAATCGTGTTCTCAGTTTTGCGGATGGTAAACTCTTCATACTTCTTACGCTCTGGATTATCGATTAAGTAGTAATGATGCATCGTTTTTAACCCGATATTAAGGAGAAAGGAACCTCTTATATTGAAGCTTTTGGCGTGAGGTGAAGACAACTACCGATACTTTGGCTATTGGTCATGGCGATCTGTTATCCTTCCTGATGGTTGAGTTGTCAGAAACGCGGGCTTCTTGCTTATCAATCAAATTTTGCCCGATTTGAATCATGAATGGTCTGTTTGTTCTACGATACTGCTTCTGCCTCTTCCCTGGAGTCAGTCACCCCAAATTAGAGACGGTAGACTTCTTATAATCTTAGATGCTCACAGGAATAAAAAAAATCCTAAAAACATGTTCATAGATTTTTTTTTATTCTTGTTATTCATAAAATTCATAACAAGAATAAGAAAAATTCCTCACTCGTTAGGAGCCGCCCCAGTTGCGCAGTGGTCTAAGCGATGGCCTCTGATCATTCGTCCGAAAGGGGTCCGGGTTCGAATTCCGGTGAGGCATGGATGTTGTGTTTGTCTTACGGCACTGGATCTCTCCCTTCCCTGGAACCAGTGACCCTAAATTAGGGACGGGCGACAGCTTATAGCCCATTGAGTTGCTCACGGTGGTCGTTAAACCTCCAATCCAAAAAAAAAAAAAAAATCGTTAGGACGGATCTTTAAATTTGGCGGTATTAAACGAATAATCCAGTCTGACGATGTACCAATATATGAATCCCAGCATTGGACAAATGCGTGTGAGACGAATTACTTTTGAATCATAGCATTGGACAGTGCGTATGGACGAATCACTGGATGAATAATATTAGATGTGTAGGATTACTCTTGACCGATCGGGACTGTGAGAATAAAGAATCAACATGGGATGAATCAGAATGGTCCCAGTCAAATGCGTAACTAGGCATTTCTGCGCCCGAGGTAAACCAGAAAATAGTGCGCCCCTATCTGTATTTATGTCTTGATATACACTAAAGTACCAAAAAAAGTAGGGATACTTGTCTAAAACCGCGTTGGTCCTCTTCGCGATCGGATAATGGCAACAGAGCCACTGGGCACGTACGCAACGAGCTCTCTGTAGTACTGTGGAGACAGTGCATACTATGCTTCCTAAAGAGCATCCCACGATTCGGCAATATTCGCCGCTGAAAGATTCCTGTCATTGACGGCACGTTGAACAGCATCCCAAATGTATTCGATGGCGTTTAAATCCGGCGAAAGAGGAAGCCAAGTCAAGATGCCAAACTCCATGGCTATAGAAGAGAAGTTCTGTTCTTTAGAGCTAACTGCCCTGAAGCCTGAAGTTGAAGGTGGTGACGTAGTCATGCTTCACCAGTAGCATGGTGGTGGGTTCTCTGAAGCCATTGTTGCATGGGAAATACAAACTAATCAGTGAAAAAAGGCAAAAATATTACATAAACCTGAAACCCTGGAGTGAATGGAACGAGAAGAAACTGAACTCCATGTCATCATCGTAATTTAAAAGAAACAAGATATTCTCTAAACGCATGTTTCAAACATTACAGTATTGGGCATATCGAACTGAGATTCGTGAAAATGCAGTTGGCACATTTCTTCAGAGTTTGTAATTTGCTTTTCTAAAGTACTTATATTTTCAGTTTGCTTTTTAATTGCTGAATTTCAGAAATTAGAGATCTAAAAGTGGCCCATCTTTTCGATCGTTGAACAGAAATTCTCTATTTTTTTTCCTTCCTTTTGATTTGGAGATCTTTTTCAAGTAGTGAATTTTTTTTTCATTAAATTATCATTACAGATTTATAAAAAAAATGCAGTTACGGCATTCTGTCGTCTGTACATTGCCATTGATTCCCCATTTCGTACTCCAGCGTTCGTTTCACCTTTAGTATCCAGATTAACTTTCTTCGGGCTTAATTCACTTTATTGTTCCAAAGCACTTCGAGCATACATTTTTTTCCCTGTGTCTCTCGGTCCTCTGTGTTATTTCTTCAGAATTTAAAGAAGGTACATTTACGCTGGACACAGCGTCAGATTTGAGTGTCTTTCGCAAAGGCAATCCAAGTAATCGATTTTATTTTACATATTATCTTCGTAACCACAACTCTGAAATGCTCGCTACAAATTCTGGCGTACTTAACATTAACAGAACTCAGTCTTCGACAGTTCTTTATTTATTCTCTTACCAGCACTGATTTATTTCGGGGAAAAGCATGCAATACAATATTTATTCCTTTTTCAGTGCCTGTATTTATTCCGACACGTTGCAACGGCACACGTAAATATTTGTTAAAAAACAAAACAAAAAGGCCGATTTACGCAGCTAAACTAACTATTGGGTTGTCGGAAAAGTCATGACGCATTTTAGCCATGTTTTGCAAAGGTCATTTATTAATAGAAAGAACATAGAACAAACAATCAATGATATAATGCCCGTTTTGTTCGATAACCTTTTGCCATCTTTCAGTAAGCTGCAGAATACCTCGTTCATAGAAGGACCTGTCTTTCGTGGCGAAAAACTGCACAAGGTGCTGATTTACAGCCTCGTCTGAATTGTACGTTATACCACGCAAGGACTGTTGAAGAGAGCGAAACAAGTGGAAGTCTGACGGCGCAAGGTCAGACGAGTATGCTGGGTTTGGCAACACATCTCACCCAAGCTCCAATAATTTTTAGCGGGTGATCAAACTTGTGTGTGGTCTCGCGTTGTCGTGATGGAACACAACACCTTTACGATGAACGAGCTCTGGACGTTTCTGGATGATGGATTCGTTCAAACTGTCCAAATGCCGACAGTACACATTCGAAATGATTGTTTGGTTCCGTGGTAGGAGCTCGAAAAACACGACACCTTTAAAATCCCACCACACTGAGACCAGAACCTTCCGTTGATGAATGTCTGCTTTGGATGTCGTTTGAGGCAAAGCAGAACGTCGGGATCAAGACCGTTTGCGCAACTCATTGTTGTACACAATCCACTTTTCGTCACCAGTTATCAGTCTTTTCAAAAAGGATCGTTTTCCTCACGTTTAATGAGCATATCACACATGTTTATACGCGCCGTCAATTGAGCTTCTTTGAGTTCATGAGGAACCCACACATCGAGCATGCTTACATATCCCAGCTTCTTCAGGTGGTCGTGAACGCTTGAATGATGGATGTGCAATGTGTCTGCAATCTCTCGTGTCGTGTAACGTGGGTTTGACTCTATCAATGCCTTGATTTGGTGGTCATCAACCTCGGTGGGCCTCCCGGACCGAGGAGTATCGTTGAGGTCAAAACCACCAGCACGGAATTTTGCGAACCACCGCTGGCACTGACGTTCTTGTAGAGCATTATCACCGTACACTTTACCCAACTTTTCACAAGCTTGAAGCGCGTTCTTCTCTTTACGGAAGTAAAACAGTAAAATATGGCGAAAATGCACAGTTTGGTCTTCTATCTTCAACTTGATGTCAAATCTCCGCAAATCAACCAAATCGCTCACTATACCTTTTAGACTACAGCTAGAACTGTCACCTGTCGAATGCCATAGCGATAACAGAGCTGCGCATGCCACTAGTACTTCCAAAACCGCCCAACCGCCATCGGGTGCCAAAATACGTCATGACTTTTCCGACAACCCAATATTTATATACATGCATACAATAGATACACTATTAAATGTTCACACAATTAATTTCTTTACATGTACACTAATAAATATATCGCAAACGATAAAATAATGTAGTTTGATGAAATAAAGCGCAATCTAGAAACGTCTTCTCGTAATGACAGCACAGCAGCACTGGAGATGTTCAAGCTGCACAGTGACATCACAACTGGCCCCCAGCCTCTCTCATGAAGACCGTGTTGGCATTCTGTTTCACAAAGTGACGGACCAGCCCTCGTCTCTCTTATACCCGTGGTGGAATGTTACTCCATCCGTAATCGGACGACTGTTGGCGTGTGCCGTGGTGTATTGTCGTGTTGAAAGAGGTCGCACCCGTCGGAGTGATTGCATGACAGGAACGGGTGCAAATGATCCCCATGGATAGCTACGTGGCCTCCACGGGTCAGAGCGGTCTGCAAACGTATGACGGGTCCTATTGCGTGTCATATAAAAACACCTCACACCATCACAGATCCACTTCGGGCCAGCCCTGTCCCTTGTAGGCGTGCGGGATCCATTTTCTCGTGGGGATGTCACCACACCCGGTGTGGACCATCTGCTGAAACGGTAACGCGTTTCGTCAGACAAAGCTATACGTCATCTTGCGTCCTATGACAGTGTTCCTGAGCCCTGGCGAAGCGTATAGCCTTGTGTCGTCGGCTCTGGAACCCCGTAGAACACCGGGAACGTTGCACTGTCCGAACGCTGACGCTACTACTGGCACCAGCATTGAATTGAGCTGTGATTCGCGGCAGTGTTGCACGCCGGACGGATGTTACGATGCTTTCCAGACACCACTGTCCACATTGTCCAACGTTTTTCTACGGCCACACTAGTCTCGCACTGTGGATCCCCCCTTTCCCGCTGAGTTTGTGTAGTCCAGGTACACCCTTGAAATTGTTGACGATATAAATTCAAATTTCGTGGTAATTTCCGAGACGAAGTGACTCATCTCTCGAGCGCCAACTATCATACCCCGTTCGGAATCGCTTAAATCTTGATAAGCTTTCATCTGAGCTGCGAATGCTGCTACTTGGGCATGCGCAGATATCTACCTGTATACATACGTCGTTTCCGGACGATATCATTTACTGCATAGGTGTGTTAGCATGCAATGGAAATGGAAGTGCCCTTTTCAGTTTGGGCACCTTAGTGTATTTTTCCTGACTTTCCTAAAAAATATCAAAACTGAATTTTAAAGATTGTCTGTTATTAAATTTTTATTCTTTTCCTGCCGACAGAGTTTGCTTCGTGTCTTGTGATATTAAGCAATTAGGCATAATGTCCCAATATACTCCAGCATGGAGAAACTAACCAATGGATCCAAGCTCTTTGTTCGTTGTTTCTGTTGCAACATCTTTCTCAGAGCAGGATTTCATTTGGTCATTACGCTTAGCTGCATTCCGTTGTAGAAAAATGAAAAATTGGATTTATCTACTAACAGATTTTTTCTTACATACGAACCGTTTCTGTGGGAATGTATTAACAAACAGTGCGTTTGCAGTGTACCGCTCAGGTTCATAAAAGATCATGAAATCATCGTGCAAAAAATCATGTGCATAATGCATTTAGTTCTTATATTAATTAAAACCAGGTAAAGATTGTTATTAGATAATTTACGAATGTGTGCTTTGGTGTGAAAACGCAAAAACGGAAGGAACTGTAACACTTCATTGAAACGTAACGTGGGTCGTTGTAACGTGAAAGCCATTTGCCGCTGGCAGGAATCGAAACCGCACCCTTCTGCTCCGGAGTCAAATGCTTTCCCAATTAAGCTACACCGACAAACTTTATCGCTCTGCAACTTAGCCATTTTTCATATGTGCGTCACCTCTGTAGTATGCCACATCTATCCCCCACCCCCGTCCCTTGAGAAAGGTGAGCGAATGAAATCGCAGGTTTCGGGATCACAGCAAGCCATGACTGAAGTAACTTTTGTAGAAGAAGGAATTCCTATTAATTCCAGATGACGTGTGGTAGGAACATCACATATTTTTCGAAGAACCTAACGGCCAGTAGATCCATTTTTACATCCGGGTGCCAATGTAAAAACACAAATTTTCCGGTGGCGGTGATCCATAGTCGTAGTAGACCCCGGACGCAGCTCAAGAGATGGTGCAAAACCCACTTCTGGCGATCTCATTAAAATTGTAACTGAAACTTTTGCACCAGCTCTTCGTACACTTCAAATTCGCATTTCGTTCTCAAAACCTTCAGGGATCGTTAGTTGCACACATTAGGAAATCGAGGCAAGATTGTATAGTTGGGTCCAACTACAGGAAAACCACAGCCTTTGTCGACAACAATGGGGCCCGCCATTTATTTATTTTTTTACTTGGATGACTAAATGTACTATGCAAGACAAGGATGTTGTTTACGTTGCTGAAGATTCTCTGGGGCTATTCGATCATTACTGTGGCTGCGAGCCACGACTTCTAGCTTCATTCGGTCCCGGTCTGTTTCTCTATCAGTCTGTCTGTCTATCTAATCTTATTTATATAGCAGATGAGGGCGCCCCTGCGGTGATCGAGCCCGCATTCACCTACTCCGGAGTCGGATGCTTTCCGAATTAAGCTACACCAACAAGTGTATCGCTACATCTTTGCCATCTTCACATGTGCGTTGCCTCTGAAGTACGCGGTGTTGGAAACGGGTGAAACAATTTGGCCCCGGCCATCACATAATTCGACCCGACTCTTACGTGACCCGGACAAATATGCTTTGAACGACAAATTCGAATATATCATCTTCATAATCATCATTGTCAATGCTGGGTGAAGGTCTCCCCAAGTTTGTTCAACAACGGACGGTCTTGGGCCAGTCTTTCTCTATCCACCCATCTCGCACGTGGTCTTTTTTCTGGGTCTTTACCTATCACTTGGAATCCAGTCTAAAATTTCGGTTGTCTATCGGTGGTCCGTTCTTTGGGCAATATGTCCAGCCCATTGTCATTTCAGGAATATTACTCGGATCATGATGTCTTCCACTCTTGTCATTTTCCTTATCCACGAGTTTCTCTTTTTATCTTTCTTGGTTACACCAAGCATGCATCTCTCTTTATGCTTATTCCATTTGTCTGCAGTCTTTGTATGACTTTTTTAGTTAAGGTTCGGGTCTCTGCTACGCACTTAATTATTGGAAGGATGCATTGATTAAATACTTTTCTTTTAAGGCATAGTGGCACATTGCTCTTTAAAATTGTACTGTTTCTTCCAAAAGCTCTCCAACAAAATTTTATACGCCAATTTATTTCTTCATCAATGTGACCCTCGCTTGATATCTGCTGCCCAAAGTAAATGTAGGAATCTGTTATCTCCAGCTTTTCCCCATCAATTGATAAATCTTCACTTTCTTGTAAAAGCATTGTGCGTCAGTTTTTCTTCTGAAAGTTCATTTTAAACCCATTTCTTTACACTTCTCAGGAAGTTCCTATATCATACAGCTCTGAAGTATTATTTCAAAGACCTCTGAAAGGTTCTTTGAATTTTTGTTTTCTTTTCAAAAATGTAACGAAAATAATATCTGATCGAAATCTGGTCAAGAACACCTTGACCCAACGCGTTTGACCCGCAAGAAATTGTCGACCAGCTGACATTTGACCCGTTTCCATCTCTGGTTGTACGTCCCATCATCGCGCTGGAAAAATTTTCGAATTTTTTTTTTAACTTTTGAATGTGAAGCTTGCTACGTTTTTATTTGTGAGAGATTTGTGTTACGAGAACTTGTATTATTTGTCAATACATAGTTTTAAGAAAATGCTTCTTAGGCATTATGGCAATTCATATTTTGTTCTGGAAGGTTGATATCGTTGAGTCAGGAAGCCGATATAGACATTTATTTTATGTTGCTTGCTGTATGCAAGCGTAGTTAACGGCAAACCATGTTTCTCACATGTAATGTAAAAAAACATTGCGAGCCAAATTTAAGATCCACTTCTAAAGAGATCTTGCCTATGTCACCATCGGATGATGTATGAAGTTGTTGCCACGCACGTGATGAAAAAAAGGGGGACAGGGAAGGAAAACAGGACGTAAGGTTTTTAATCAACAGAGTTGTTCCTTCCTTCTTAGTTTTTCCGAGTCTTATTTCTGTTTCATGAAAAGTAATAATGCAAATGCAGGAGCAATGTAAGACGAGATTTGCAGGACAAGAAAAACGTCGTAGTACAATTAAGAAAGTGAAAATCCGCAGTCAAAAATCGTTACTGATGTATATGTAAGGAGATAAATTCTCTTCTGTGAAGATATAGGACATTCAAATGTATTTTAAGTTTTGTAATAATGGGAAGTAAATTTGTTTTTGATTTTTTCTTTGAAACATTGTGGTTTTAAAGGCCCGTAACTCAACAACATTGTGAATACCTCTGGAAGTGTAAGGGGACAAAATTCGATTGTTTGTGATGAGGGAAACAAAACTGAGTGAAACCTGTTCGTCGATCTCTTTGTTTCTAAGCCATCGGAATATTCAAGAATGGGAAACATCTATTTTAAAATATATATACAGGAGTTCAACGCTTTTAGGTGGCGCAAAAGTTTTTTGAAAGGGGTTAAACAAGGTGTCACCATAATTTACAAGCTTATATGTACACTGAATTGCCAGAAAAACTGGCACACCAGTCTAACACTTTGTAGGTACACCACTTGAGCGCAGAACTGCAGAAATACAACGGGGCGTGGACTCCATTAGCTTCTGGAAATATGCAGTAGGCAATGCACACGATACTTCCTGCAGAGCGTTTCACAATTCGGGTGTATTCCGAGGTCTCGGATTCTTGTGTTCGATAGCGTGTTGCATGGCATCCCAAATGTGTTCTATCACGTTCAGATCGGGGGACTTGGGTGGGAATGACAAAACCCCAAACTCAGAGGAATGCTTCTCTAACCATAATGTGGCGTCCCGACACTTGTGTGGAAGTGCATTGTCCTGTTAAAACAGGCCCAGCCCATCAGCATGAATGCTGGACATGAACGGGTGTACCTCGTCAGAAAGCATGCGCACATAGCGTTGGCCGCTCACAGACGTTTGTAGACGTACCAGGGATCCCAGTGAAGTCCAGTTAAACCCACCCCATACCATTACGGGACACCCCCCCCCACCACCACCACCACCACCACCACCACCACCACCACCACCACCACCACCACCACCACCACCACCACCAGCCGGTACAGTTCCTTGTTGACAGGCGGGATCCATGACTTCATGGGGTTTTCGCCACACACGAATCCTTACATCTGCCCGATACAGTTGGAAACGCGCTTCGTCAGACCAGGCTACTTGTTTCCAGTCATCAAGTGTCCAGTAGCGGTGTTCTTGTGCCCAACGAGGCGCATAGCTCTGTGTCGTGCACCCATCAAGGGGACTCGAGTTGGGCGTCGGCTCCCAAGGCCTACATCGTGCAGGGTACGTTGCAGAGTCCGGACGCTGATGCTCGTTGAGGCTCCAGCATTAAATTCCAAGGATACCTGCGAGAGTGTTGCACGCCTATCGCGTGAAACGATTCTTGACAGCCGACAAGAATCGTTCGCCCAATGTCTTTTTACGGCCACACTGGTATCGTATGTTGGAGGTTTTGCCGTAGTTCTTGTAGTCACGGCACACCCTTGCAATGGTCGTCCGTGAAAATCCGAACTTCGTTTCTACCTCCGAAATGCTATTGCCGATCTCACGAGCGCCAACTATGACACCGTGTTGAAAATCGCTTAAATCGTTATTACTTGTCATTCTCATGCCGAAAACAGCTCTGACAGCTGGCAAGGATGTTTATCGCTTTATATACGCACTGGCGGACGCAACCGAGTTCGCGCATAGGTGACGTTGCTAGGTATTTTTCATAAGCTCGTCTGTACCAGTTTTTCTGTAACTTCAGTGTATATGTAAAGACAAACAAGAGATAAACAAGCAAAAGCTAATAAGAAAATTAAAATAAATAAAAACTTAAAAAACAAACATGGATTCGAAAAAGTAAAAAATCCATAATTTCAACCTGGAGAAAAAACAGGGATGGCAGAACATGCGGCAAATGTTACCAATGGCTTCGTCAGGGGCAGTCACGAATAAAAGCTCTCACACATATACCACAAAGTGTGGGGTTCGTGCTTATATATATATATTCAGTGTATTCTATTAAGAAGAGACCTAAGCAAAAAATATATATATATTTTTGACTCATACCAAGTACAACATAGAAAAGGTTATGTATCTACCGGTGTGAGTAAAGAGAAAAGATAAAAAATAAAATAAAACAACTGAATGTAGAAAGTGTCGAGAATACCGAGCCTTGGCTTTATCAAGGACCAGCAAAAACTCTGCATTTTCTCACTTCCACAAAGACCTAGTTGGAAATGGGTTTCTGCAAAGCCATAGATGCAAGTAATAAGCCCACCAAAAATTGTTTTAAAAAATATATATATGTCATGACCTCCGCAGAGTTGTATGACCTAGCTTTAGTTAACAATTTAGCTTGCATCCATAACTTTCATGGCCCGACCCATGCTCTTCATCTGTTACTATTAAGTGGAAGTGAGAAAATGCAGAGTTTTTGCTGGTCCTTGATAAAGCCAAGGCTCGGTATTCTCGACACTTTCTACATTCAGTTGTTTTATTTTATTTTTTATCTTTTCTCCTTTTACTCACACCGGTAGATACATAACCTTTTCTATGTTGTACTTGGTATGAGTCAAAAATATATATTTTTTTGCTTAGGTCTCTTCTTAATAGAATGTGAATTCTGAATTTTCATAACTGCTGCGTTGCGCGTTTTGATCTTCAGGTTATTTTGCAACTTTCGTTTTAAATTCAAAAGTTTTTCCTTAGTTTTCAGCTTTGCTCTTCAGTATATTCAGTGTATATATATATATATATATATATATATATATATATATATATATATATATATATATATATATATATATATATATATATATATAACTTAACAAAAAACCCTACGTCCAGATAATCAAACGAAATAACCAACCTACAAACTTAAAATAAAATGAATAAAAACCACAAAAAAGCCGTAATCTTCAGGAGAGTGTCGGTTTTATGGTTGGCTTTTCATAATCGTAAACAGGAGGTAATAACCTAAACCTGTCGATACGCTCCCTAATTTAACCCATGAACATAAATGAGAAATAATAAACAAGCAAACCTAAAACACGTACATGAAATTGCAACACCAAAAAGAAAACCACGCACCTCGATCACTAAACTAAACACTTTAACATGAAAACAAGATGACACCGAAAAGAAGACCACCAAGCATAAGCTGAAGCAAAGAAACAAAATAACCTATTGATGACGAAACATATGTTTAAAGAAGAATGCCACCGGTAACCTACTAAACTTCAGACCCTTAAGTAATTTACGTAACATACTAACAACACATCTCCTTGGTTATCCGTTTGTCTCACCGGATGATTACGGCTTTTTTTTTTTTTTTTTTGTGGTTTTTATCCATTTTATTTTAAGTCTGTAGGTTGGTTATTTCGGTAGGTTTTTTTGTTAAATTATAAATATTTTGTGATATCTAAGATTTGCTGCTGTGCGCAACTTTGATTACTTCGCATTCTTGCTTCATTTTTCGTTCTTTTATTTTTTTTTTTAATTTTCAATATTACGTATTATTGCTTTGTTCGTTTTCTTTTCGGGTTTTTTAACTAATAATATATACTGTATATATATATATATATATATAAGAGAGAATAGTCAACCACAACACACAAAACCACATTTACAATCCCCCTCCCCTTTCCATCCCATAACTCCCCGCACCCAAGCTTCCAACCCCCAAAACAAACCAATCCAAACTAAACCAAGCCGGTGGCGCAGTGGTCTAAACGATGGCCTCTGATCATTCGTCCGAAAGGGGTCCGGGTTCGAATCCCGGTGAGGTATGGATGTTGTGTTTGTCTTACGGCACTGGCTCTCTCCCTTCCCTGGAACCAGTGACCCCAAATTAGGGACGGGCGACTGCTTATAGCCCATTGAGTTGCTCACAGTGGTCGTTAAACCTCCAATCAAAAAAAAAAAAAAAAACTAAACCAAAGCAAACAAACTGAACCAAGACACTAATAAAAACGCACCCATCCCTTGAACTAAAATCCCATAAGGCAAGTACACCTAAATTCAACCTACGTAATATAAAATCACAAGATTCAACCAACTAACATGGAATGACACCCAAACTTTGTAACAAGTAATTAAATCATTCATACCTCAAATCACCAAATATAATAAAAATCTCACACTTAATAACGAACAAGCGGAACGAGTAAATATATAAAAAGATGTATGAGGCAAATAGAATAACAAATCCTAAAAGGAGTGCCAAAATACACAAAATTTACCCCATATGAAATGAACCAAGACAGGTAAGGTACATGTCGTAACTTATCAAGGGAACACCGACATGTGGAATGTCGATCGATATAAAAGTCATTGATAAAAAAATAATAGCTATGTTAAGGAGCCTTAAAATTAGAGACATTAACTTACGCTACCCATATTTATATGCTATTCCAAAATTCCATAAATATCCGATATCGTTCAGATTTATTACAAATGCAAGAAACTGCTACAATAACTATGCAGGTAAGCTTGTTGAGAAACATCTAAAGAGGTTGTCCTACAGCATATACATAAATGCTGGATTATCAATAACAACGATGAAGTGTTGAACTATCTCAAGGGGGAGTGATGATTCAGAGGTGATTTCGATTGAAACTTTCGATTTCAGGAATCTTTTCACTTCTATCAAGATACCTGATTTGGTCAGGGTATGCGACATAATGTATCGGAAATATGAAACGGTATTACAGATACCTAGAACTTTTTGGGAACATCTTATTTGCTTATGTATTGAAAATAACTATGTGAAAATGGGAGATGCAGTCTATATACAGAATCAAGGGACACCTATGGGTTCTTCCTACTCCAGCATTTTGGCGAACCTCTACTTACACCATTACGAGGAAACGTACAATGCAAGGTACGGTGAGCCCGATGGAGAAGTGTTTCGTTATATCGACGATTTGGTTGTCTTCAACTGGAGGGATTTTCATATTGCAACTAATACCATATATCCCCAAGATTTAGCACTAGTACGCACAACAGCATATGAGAGTAGTATAAACTACTGGGACGTTACAATTAAGAAAATTAATGGCTCGATTATGACCGATATTTATGATAAAAGAAGAGACTAAAAGTTTGACATTATCTTGTACATAAGATGGGGTTTCAACATTTCTCGTCGTGTTCACAGAGGAATACTTATCTCGCAATTCTTTAGATGTTTACTGATTTGCTTTGTTCAAATGGTTTCCCTTTTGGATTTGTTTTTACCTTGTTCAGACAATTGCTGAATTCCGCATTTGCTACAGGTAGGTTGTGTGGAAACATACATAACTTATGTCAGACCTAATTAACAAAGGATCCAACAATGTTAATGTGTTAGGGTGCTAAGTGCTACTTGATGGGTCACTTGTATCCATACTTACTAATAGTGCTAAAACACTTATATTTTCTATACAAATACACCTTTTGATAATATCATCATCATCATCATCATTGTCAACCATTATCAATCCACTGCTGGACGAAGGTCTCTCCAAGCCTCTTCCACAACGGTCAGCCTTGTGCCAGCCTCCTCCACGTTACTGCCGCATACTTTCGAATTTCATCCACCCATCTCCCATGTGGTCTTCTTGTGGGTCTTTTCCTGTCCCTTGGAATCCAATCTAAAATTTTGACTGTCCATCGATGATCTGTTCTTCTGGCAGTATGTCCAGACCATTGCCATTTCAGGGATTTTACTCTGATCATCATGTCTTCCACTCTTGTCATTTTTCTGATCCACGAGTTCCTCTTCTTATCTATCCTGGTTACACCAAGCATGCACCTTTCCATGCTTCTTTGAGTTGTCTGCAGCATTTTAGTTAAGGTCCACGTCTCTGCACCATACGTAAGCACTGGAAGGATGCATTGATCAAACATTTTTCTTTTAAGACATAATGGCATATTGCTCTTGAAAATTATGTTGTTTCTTCGAAAATCTATCCAGGCAAGTTTTATACGCCGATTAATTTCCTCATCAATGTGACCCTCACTTGATATCTGCTGTCCAAGATAAATGTAGGTATTGGTTATCTCCAGCTTTTCCCCATCAATCGATAAATCTTCATTTCTTGTAAAAGCATTGTACACCACTTTTGCCTTCTGAAAGTTCATTTTTAATCCCACTTCTTTACTCTTGTCAGCTAGTTCCTGGATCATACTCTGCAGCTCTGATGGGGTGGTTGCAAAAATGACTACGTCATCAGCAAAACGAAGGTAAGTTAGATAATTTCCATTAATCTTTATCCCTTTGTTTTTCTAGTTCAGTGATTGAAAGACATTTTCCAATGTGTAATTAAAGAGCTTGGGAGATATGGTGTCACCTTGTCTCACTCCCTTTCCAATTTTTATGTGTGTTGTATTCTCAAACAGCCGAATCTTTGCACTAGCGTTTTCATACATGTTATTAATAATATTAATGTATGCATTTTCAATACCGCAGGATTTCAAAGCCATTGTAACTGCTGATGGTTTCACTGAATCAAAGGCCTTTTCATAATCGATAAAAGCCATGCACAATGCAAGTTCATATTCCCTCGCTCTTTCAATTATTCTCTCAGTACGTGGATATGATCTATAGTGCTGTAGCCACTCCTAAATCCAGCTTGTTCTCTCGGTTGAGCCATGTTCAGTGTTACCTTCAAGCGGTGTGAAAGAACTTCAGTGAAGATTTTATAAACCACTGATAGGAGGCTGATAGGTCTGTAGTTCCTGAGATCCTCAATGTCACCTTTTTTTATGTAGCAGGATCATTGTGCCATTGTTCCAATCCTCAGGAATCTTCCCTTCATTAAGGCATCGAGTGAAAAATTGGGCGAGTACTGTTTCGATTTCTCCACTTGTTTCTGGTATGATGTCTACAGTAATTCCAACTTCACCTGGAGCTTTTCCCCGCGTTATGTTCTTGATTGCATGTGCAACCTCTGCTGGGAGGACTGGAAGAACTCTGGTACTGGTACCTTTCATGATCTCTGGAGTACATGTATCATCCCTTTCATATAATTTGGAGTAGAAATCTTTCACTCTTGTCAAAATTTCGCCTCTATTTCTTGTTAGAGAAGCATGTTCTTTTCTCAGTGCCATAATCTGTTTTCTTCCCTTACTGAGATGTCCCTTTGCTATCTTTAGGCTTTGGTTGTTTGGTTGTTTTCAATTGCTTTCCTCACTGGTTCACAGTTGAATTTCCTTACGTCTTCAGTGATACTTTTTCGTACTGTCTTGCATAGCTCTATATATTCCACTTTGGAAGTCACATCTTCTTTAGTTATCCTCGTCTCTCTTCTGTTTTGCATCAACATTTCGGTTTTTCTTGATAATTTGTTTACATGCAACTTGTTCTTAGACCCAGCTAATTTTGTTGCTGTTTCCATTACAGCTTTGGTTACTTTTCTGTTAACTTCAGAGATGTCGACTTTTTCTGATGTTAGACCTTCTACAATAGATAATCTATTCATCAATTCTAATTTGAAGGTATTATGATGCTTTTTAAGGTTGGTCACGTCAATACACTTTGTTTGTTTTATGAGCTTGCCACGCTCGAGTTTAGCATTGAGGTGCATTTTACATCTTGCCATTCTATGTGTTGAACTTGTTCAGCACACTGCAGTCTTCCATGACAAAAATCTTGCTACACATAACAAAATCAATTTCACTTGTCCATCCATTGGGATGCCTCCATGTCCATTTCCTTTGCGGCTTTTTCTTGAAAAAGGAGTTCATGATGAAAAACCCTTCATCGTCTGCAAACTCTACGAGAGTATTTCCACGTTGGTTTCTGTAGCCGTGACCAAATTTGCCTACTGAAGTTTCATTCGGTTGCCGTTGCACTATTTTTGCATTGATAATATACCGATGGATATTTAACAGTGACCATGACTTGGGACTTCGCTGTATTGGTCCTGTTAATTCATTGGATTTTGTTTTAGTTAACTTTGAGTTTGGAGGTGTTGGGGCCAGTTGTTTTGTTTCGAAGATTGTGGTTTGATGATGGTGTTTATGCTTTCGATTTTGTTCTGGTTTTGTGGCTTCGAGAACACGGTAGCAGGTTTTGCGTTTCGCAGCCTTTGCCATCTACGAAAAGCCATATTCCACATGTCGGTGTTCCCTTGATAAGTTATGACATGTTCCTTAACTGTCTTGGTTCATTTCATATAGGGTAAGTTTTGTGTATTTTGGCCCTCGTTTTAGGATTTGTTATTCTATTTGCCTCATACATCTTTTTTTATATTTACTCGTTCCGCTTGTTCGTTATTCAGTGTGGGATTTTTATTATATTTGGTGATTTGAGGTATGAATGATTTAACTATTTGTTACAAAGTTTGGGTGTAATTCCATGTCCGTTGTTTGAATCTTGTGATTTTATATTACGTAGGTTGAATTTAGGTGTACTTGCCTTATGGGATTTTAGTTCAAGGAGTGGGTGCGTTTTTATTAGTGTCTTGTTTAGGTTTGTTTGGATTGGTTTAGTTTGACTTGGTTTGTTTTGGGGGTTGGAAGCTTGGGTGCGGGGAGTTATGGGATGGGGGGTGGGGTGTAAATGTGGTTTTGTGGTTTGTGGTTGACTATTCTCTTCTATAGTTCCGGGTAGGTGTTAGCTGCTTATGCGCGACCCCACTTTGGTATGTTTTGATTCATTTATTTATTTTTTACTTTTGGCCTTTATTATTACTCGTATTCTTTAGACTTTTTGGCTATAGATATATATATAAGCAGTTCAATATTAGCAGTTCAAACACATGGCGAGTGCAACTGACCAAGATCTTAGGGAACTTGGAAAAACGTATGTGAATTTTTCGAATTTACAGAAAGTTTGTAATGTAAAAGGATTTTTTTGTTAGATTTAGTGTTTTACTATTCTCTGAAATGGAAGAAGTTCTCTGAGCGATTGTCTAAGAAAGTATTAGAAAAAAGGATTTTCGTAATTATAGTTTTAAAAGATGCACGAAAGAGAATGATAGAGAGAGATTCCTTGTTAGATTTGGAACTAAAATTAATGAACAGCCATATGACAGTATATATATATATATAACTTTAAGAATGACGTAAGCAAGCTAAAATTGCGAAGAAATAGTAACTCTTAAAATTTCATGGAGGTTTGTACCCATGGTTTCCAGTACCACATACATTGAATATTTCTTCCTTTTTTGAGTGGGTGTCTTAACAACCACCGTGAACAACTCTATGGGCTATAAATAGTCGCCTGTCCGTAATTTAGAGCCACTGGTTTAAGGTAAGTGTGAAAACCAGTGCCGAAAGACAAACACAACATCCATGCCGCCGTTATTCGAACCCGCTCCCATCTCTTACGAAAGGTTAGAAGCCCGCGCTTAGACCACTACGGCACGTGGTGTTCGCATTAAGTAAATGTTACGTGCAGTACGTACTTAAAACTTTTTCTTTACTGGCATAACTCCTTGAGCATCGGTTAAAATCCAAATGAACGGAATTTTTTGGCAAAATTTCTGCCGAGCTCATCACAATTTGTGCTCCCCGTACAATTCTATCCCACCCCCTATAGTTCTAAACTGCTGGCGTTGTCACTGCATGATATTCAACCAAAAGCCGGTATATTAACTTTACCTTTTTTTTTATTGAGGTTTTAACGACCACCGTGAGCAACTCAATGGGCTATAAGCAGTCGCCCGTCCCTAATTTAGGGCCACTGGTTCCAGGGAAGGGAGAGAATCAGCGCCGGAAGACAATCACAACATCCATCTTCACCGGGATTCGAACCCGGACCCAACTCGGACGAATCTTCATAATCCAGTGCTTATACCACTGCGTCACCGGGGCGGCAAACTTGTACTTTAGACCGAGGAATATATATAAAATTATCTTTGAGCAAGCAGGAAGCCTTTTGCTGAAAACTGGGTATGGAATATTAAAACTGACAGTAAGGCATCTGGAATCCCAGGAACAGGTTTTCCACTTGTGAAACGGGAACGTAATGAAGCTAATACAAATTTTGCTTTAAAAGTTCAGAAAGGAAAATAAGAGCTTCGTGTAGACAGTAGCTTTTATCTCATCCAAAGAACAGAATAACAATTTGTCATTCTAGATTCCTCATGGGTGAAGTTTTTTATCAGTTGGCTGAAAATATTTCGAAATATTTAGGGCTACCCCGGAAGCGGAGAGTTACGAAGCGTTGACTTCTAGTAGTTCGTCCAAAATCAGTCCGGGTTCTTATCCCAGGTGAGGCATTTTTTTTTCATGTTTAACGACCACCGTGAGTAACTCAATGGGCTATAAGCAGTCGCCCTCCTTAATTTAGGGTCACTGGTTCCAGAAATGGGAGAGAGCCAGTGCGATAAGACAAACACAACATCCATGCCTCACCGGGAATCGAACCCGGAAACATTTCAGACGAGTGTTCAGAAGCCAGCGCTGAGATCACTGCGCCACCAGGATGTTAGTTTCTCACATTTAGATATGAATATGCCAGTTGTATGTACTTTGCAAGATAAGGATGTCGTCGACATTGTTGAAGATCTTCTGGGGTCTATTCGATCATGACTGAGTGCTGCATTCGGTTTGTTTGATGCAATACCTTAAGCCCGAATTCCGAAGCAGTTGGAAAATGCTGTACAGGTGAAGCATGGATGGTGCTTTTCATACGGCACTGTTTCCTTTCCTTCCCTGGAACGAGTGGCCCTCAATTAGGGACAGGCAACTGCTTATAGCCTATCGTGTTGCTCGCGGTGGTCGTTAAACTGCCAAAGAATAAAACAATATTTAGGATATTGTTGGTTTTACAGTAGAGAAAATTTTTGATAGCTTCCCGGTAACACTGCCAATTTATTTTCAGAGGAAGCTGTTGCTTAAAGTTGCTCCAGTTCGATAAAGAAGTTGTGCATTCCACAATATGAACAGAAAGGAAGAGGACAATTCTTCTTTAATAACATTCATTTTATGTTCCTTTTTTCGGGATGTTAGTGGAACGAATTGTATGGTAAACGCGACAAATGCCTTGTGGATTTCTCAAGAACGGAATTCTGTAAACTCCAGCAAATTTAAGAGGTTTAACGTCGTCTCTATTTTGAGTTACAAAGCTTAAAACAGGATAAAGTTTGATAAGTAATTTACACCCATAATTATTGAAAATGGCAGTGACATCTTGGGCAACTGCTGAGCGGAAAGGAATGCAGAAGAAGAAATAGGAATTGAAGAAATGATTTTCTGTTATTTTCAATATCAGGTTTTTGATAAGCTTCTGGGCAACTGCTGAGAGGAAGGAATGCAGAAGAAGAAATAGGAATTGAGTTGCTGTTATTTTCAATATCAGGCTTTTAATGAGCTTCTTTAGAAACAATTTCAAGGGTGTGACGGTTATTTAGTGCAATTTCGAAGGTTGTAGTTTCTTATTTCGTTCCTGCAATTTAACGTGTAAAGGTTCCTCATATAATATGCTCAACCATATAATTGTATGCAATTAAATCTTTTCATGAATCGCAAGTTTTTCGTTTCTCCAGTTGTTACTTTTCTATTAAAAACACGTCTTTGGTTATGAGTGTATGCATAAAACCCTGCAACGGATTCCTACATGACGGTGCAAAAGCTACATCTGTCAGCGTACTCGAGTGGTATGAGGTTATAGCTGCTGACCAATCGCTCAAACTAGGCCTAGGTACGAGACTCCGATTAGGTGTTGGTGGTGTGTTTGTCTCACAGCGATGGCTCTCTCCTCTCCTTGGAACCAGTGGCCCCAAATTTAGGACATGCGAGTGCTTATAAATAGTTTTAGATGCTCGCCCTGGCCATTTAATATGGAAATTAAAAATAAATGGGCTTTCCAGCTAGGCGTTCTCATCCACTTATTTGCTTTCTGCTCAAATAGATACGGCGTCAAGCAAAAGGGAAAAAAAACTTATAAATTGTGTTTAAAAATTCGGAACAAATGGCTAAGTACGTTTCATTTATTAAAAAGGAAGTTTCAGGCAACAGAAAAGTGGGTCACTGGAGCTAAGTCCATAAATTGATATTAAATGCGTTCTTGTGACAAGAAGCATTTTTAATTAAAGTTTGAAATGATGAATTTCTGCAAAAGAGAAAAACAGTTTCAGTGCTTGACATTACTTCCATGCCTAACTTGATGAACAGGTTTATCGTAGGTGAGTGGGGTAATTAAAAGTACGTGTAGGCAACCTCCTGTTCGTCGTTAGGAGTGTAGGGTGATGTTCTTGCTCTCCGGAGGTCATTTAAGTGGGTGGAAGTCGTCAGTTCGTAAGGGCTCTTAGTTTTAATAATTTTCATTCATAGGGAATGAGATTCACTCAGGTAGGTTGATCCAGGCCAGTTCCCTATTCTTTAAGTGATGTTGCACACGTGATGTTTCCTTACTTCCAAAAACATGTTTTTCCTTGAGCTGATGTCCTATAAATTACGTCACTTCCTCATATGAACAGAGGGAAATGAGTTTCACTGAAAAGAAATGGTGTTAGATTAAATCAGCATCGTTTACTCACAGTTGAATATTTTATCATACTAGTGTTTCGCTCAATGTTTGTCTTGGTTTCTCCAGGTCAAACGATGAAGTTGAAATGTTTAGCACCATCTTGGTGGCGGAAAGGTACGAAACTTCATCGGAACATTGGTCCAATAGAACCGCTTATAACAAGGAAGTTCTTGGTTTCTTCAGGTCAAACGATGAAGTTGAAATGTTTAGGACCATCTCGGTGGCGGAAAGGTACGAAACTTCATCGGAACATTGGTCCAATAGAACCGCTTATAACAAGGAAGTTCGAGACCGACTTAAATCCTCGCTAAATTCGTTTTTGGGGTGAAAAATCTTATGTAAAAATATGCATACGTGATAATATGCATACACGTTTATACAGGGTGCCCCACTCACTACTTTACCAAAGTTTTTATTAATAACGTCGTGAATAATTACAATAATTGAATGATTTTTGAAGAACATACCTTCATCCATGGAAAACAGAACCATATCATAAGAGATATCGAAAGTATCCGTCCTGTGCATCGAGGCAGAACACGAGACTCCATATTTCGGAAAGTTAGCACCAGTTGCTCCGGCGTAATCGCTGCCACTACCTCGCAGATGTTGTCTTTCAATGCCTGTCGGCGCGCTCGTTGTGACTTTGGACTTCGCGCGTGTCAGGTTCGTGATTCCCCAGGGTTAGTTCAGTTGTTTGTTTGTCGCGACTCCTCATTTTTTTCCAACGAAGCGTGGATTCACTTATCTGAATATAAAAATGCACGAAACACACGCGTGTAGGCAGCGACAAGTCCTCCCGCATTTATCGAGAAACCACTTCACGCACAAAAAAGTGCGGAGTGTGGTGCGCACTGTGACGTCGGCGGATCATTGTGCCCATCTTTCAGCACACGGCCACAACAGCCGTCTGCATGGAAAATTTTCAAGCATTCGTTAACCAACTGCACTCTGAAGAGCTGACCACTGGATATTTTCAACAAGACGGGGCAACTTGCCATACATCACGTGTATGGCAAGTTGCCCCAACTTTGGATCTGTGGCTCAGCTCATCGTCATTTGCAACAGTTGACCCAACATTGGACCTGTGGCTCAGCTCATTGTCATCTGCAACAGTTGCCCCAACACTGGACCTGTGGCTCAGCTCATTGTCATCTGCAGCAGTTGCCCCAACATTGAACCTGTGGCTCAGCTCATTGTCATCTGCAACAGTTACCCCAACATTGGATCTTTGGCTCAGATAATTGTCGCAACAGTTGCCCCAACCCTGTAGCTCAGATCATTGTCATCAGCAACAGTTGCCCCAACACTGGGCCTATGGCTTAGATCATCGTCATCAGCAACAGTTGCCCCAACATTGGGCCTGTGGCTCAGCTCATTGTCATTTGCAACACTTGCCCCAACACTGGACCTGTGGCTCAGCTCATTGTCATCTAGAACAGTTGCCCCAACATTGGACCTGTGGCTGAGATCATTGTCGTCCGCAACAGTTGCCCCAATGATCTGAGCCACATTGGACCTGTATGTAGCTCAGATCATTGTCATCAGCAACAGTTGCCCCAACACTGGACCTGTGGCTCAGCTCATTGTCGTCTGCAACAGTTGCCCCAACATTGGACCTCTGGCTCAGCTCATTGTCATCTTGAACAACTGCCCCAACACTGGACCTGTTGCTCAACTCATTGTCATTCTCCAACAGTTGCCCCAACATTGGACCTGTGTCTCAGCTCATTGTCATCTAGAACAGTTGCCCCAACACTGGACCTGTGGCTCAGCTCATTGTCGTCTGCAACAGTTGCCCCAACTTTGGACCTGTGGCTCAGCTCATTGTCATCTGCAACACTTGCCCCAACACTATTAACTTGCCCCAACACTGGATCCTGTGGCTCAGCTCATTGTCCTCTCCAACAGTTGCCCCAACATTGGACCTGTGTCTCAGCTCATTGTCATCTAGAACAGTTGCCCCAACACTGGACCTGTGGCGCAGCTCATTGTCGTCTGAAACAGTTGCCCCAACATTGGACCTGTGGCTCAGCTCATTTTCATATGCAACAGTTGCCCAACATTGAACCTGTGGCTCAACTCATTGTTGTCTGCAACAGTTGCCCCAACATTGGACCTGTAGCTCAGATCATTGTCATCAGCAACAGTTACCCCAACACTGGACCTGTGGCTCAGTTCATTGTCGTCTGCAACAGTTGCCCCAACATTGGACCTGTGGCTCAGCTCATTGTTGTCTGCAACAGTTGCCCCAACATTGGACCTGTGGCTCAGCTCATTGTCGTCTGCAATAGTTGCCCCAACATTGGACCTGTGTCTCAGCTCATTGTCATCTGCAACAGTTTCCCCAACATTGGATCTGTAGCTCAGCTCATTGTCATCTTGGAAGACGTGGTCGCCATTGGGGGAAAAAACTGCAACATTGTTGGGTGTAGAGAGTCAGCAAAAAAATCACAATAGTGGGCACCAGTCATACGTTGTTCCATATGCTCCAAAGTTCCAAGTTCCTTCCAGGTAAACATGCCCCACGCCATAAAACCACCTCCACCGGCTTACACTGTGGAGACCATGCAGGATGGATCGAATGTCTCATGTTGTTTGCGCCAAATTCGTACACGGCTATCCACGCAGTGGGGTAAAAAACGCGACTCGTCAGACCAGCACTCTTTTTTCCAGTCATCCGACGTCCAACTTGCATAACCTTTGCACCAGACGAGTCATTTGTGCCGATGAACCGTGATTAGGAGGTTGTCTTCTGTTATTGCCCATACGTGCGAGTGTGCGATGCATGGTCATGAAAGATAATGTTCCAGGTTGACCTCTGTTGTGTTGGGTACTCAACTGTTGAACAGTGATACGTCTTTTGACCTGTACGAGTAGTCAGATCCGGTGGCGCTCGCCTCTCACATTAACCTTTTGCTGTCATAGGCAGTTTTGCCTTCTGATTATTGTTTGACCATTTTCACAACAGTCCTGATACACTGTAACTACGCTGGCGAGCAACCAACCGCTTCAGCCGTTTGGGAAATTGGCTCTCTGAGCTCCTACAATCCTTCTGTTTACCCATCAGGCGCCGAATTTTGCTCCACTCACACCTTGTACACGGTTACGTCGATTGACTAATTGCGTCCTCTGGGAAATCACGTCAACGTGCTGCATCGACTTTTAACATCGATGGTCATAATTCAGTGATCACCTGGTGTATTCTTTCAGTGAATGTTTGTACGAGAAAGAATCAAAAAAGAGGTTTGGTGTTTCAACTGAAAATTTGGGCGTCACTTCCTCCATCGATTTCAAGAAGAAGATTTCGTTTTATATAATTTTCAACCAAGTTTCGTTTGGATCCTCGACAAAGGAAATCTTTGTTGAAATGACAACACACCAGCCACTTTGACAAGTGTACAGATGTCGCCACACTTTATTAGCCATGCTGAAAGATGCCATAGAAGATTTCGTTAATTTTCAACCAAGTTCGCGTCAAATTAGGTCTTTTCTATATGCTGCCTGAGCAAAGAAGATTTCGTTTTTAATTTTCAACCAAGTTCGCGTCATCATCTTCAGATTGTGTGTTTAACAAATAAATCTTGCTTCAACTATGTCAACTACCTCCATCGATTTCAAGATTTTGTTTTAATTTTCAACCAAGCATCTGCTGGAAACGGAGGCATTATGGTAAAGGTAAATAAACATCCGTGTCACCTAGCGAGAAAATTTGCATTAGCGAAACAGTTTAAACAATAACGGTTGCATCCATGTCATTCAAAAGGAATTTTTTTCAATATGACGTCTAGAAGCAAAGATATCTTGTTCACCTTGAGACCTACAAAAGAATAAAGCAAGCACAACATTCTTCTTCACACGTAGGTATGTTAAAAGTTATGTTAAGAATGCACGGACGCGCGAAGAAGGGCAACTTAACTTTCTGGTAAGTGTTACTAAGAAATCATTCCAAATAAATGTACTGACCGGATTTCTGAATTTTACTTCCTTCATCCAAAAATAGCACCAAAAATTTCGGCCTAAACGATACACTGTCGTAACCGCCGCACCGGACAAAAGTCGCTTTTTCAGGAAACAAATTTGTTGTAAGAACCTCATCGGCATAAGGGCCGCTCCACAAATTCTGTAGCCCATCGATGTAAAATCTTCGACAAAAAAACCTTAACACGTTTAAATCACTAGCTGAATATTTTTAAGGTCATTTTTCCATAATTTAATAATGTTTTAAATTATTTTTAATTTAAAACATTATTAAATTATGAAAAAATGACTATATATATATATATAATTTAATGAGCTAACATAAAACTGAAGTGTGGGATGGTATTGAAAATCCGAATGTTCTTTTCTTTATTATCCTTTTACTTATTTGCCGTCAATACGTTCTTAGAGTGCGATTCTGATTATTATTGCCCGGAGATATTTTTTGAAAAATATAATTTTTGTTATGAAAATAGTATTTGAACGAAAACAAAGGGAGAAATATTAAATCGCCATTTCTTATAAAGGAATTTTGAAAAAAGTATAAACAAACGGATCTTTGAAGCAGAATGTGTTGGAAAGATGAAATAAAAATAAATTCTGTTTCAAAATTCAAGTGCTACTGCCTGTGTGAACACCACTAATGCTATTTCGGATAACAGTTTTAACCCTGTTCTGTGGAACAATACTAAATTCGCAGTAGTGCTGCAGGTTGTAAGTTGATAGAAACGTGTGACCACAGCTACAAATTCTTGTTTTTTATATTTCGCTTTTAAGTTACTGCTGGCCGTGTGTGAAGGAAATGTCCCCTAAAACCATCGTGCTGTTTCTTTCTCATTAATGTCAAATTTAGTGACAAAATTTAGGTATTTTTGATAGATTTCGGTGTGTTCTAAAACTTAGCAAACTTTTGTGAGAAAGGTGGAAAATGTAAGCCACTGGGGAAAAATGCAGGTTATGGATCTTCCTCTCGATATCACGCTTGAACTTACAATTGTTGAGCAGTTGTTTAAGGTCATGAAAGTACTTTCTTTGGGTCGTAGAAATAGGACTCTTCTGTGGAAGGTACAGAATAAGTATGGTATTACTGTGAATCTACTTAATAGTGTGAAAGCCATGTACGCTGGCAGTAGAGCATGTCTATGAGTGAATGGTGTTTTATCCAAATCGTCTTCTATTGGTGCAGGAGTCAGAGAAGGTTGTGTAATATCACCCTGGCTTTTTGATATATTTAAGGATGCATGCATGCATGCGTGTTACCAAAATGGATAATACTGGTTTATGTCTTAGTAATATCCGTGTGTTCAAATGCTCTATGCTGATTGCACAGTCCTGTTGGCAGTGAGCAAAAGTGAGTTGCAGAGTAGGTTGTATAATGTAATGTCTTTTTCATGAGCAAGATTGACGTTACGCTAAGCCTAAAACCATTAAATAAGAATACGATGCAATAGTTTACGGCCAGATGAAACAAACAGAAAACTTATGATAACTTTTTATTGGTCCAGCAATACTTCAGTAGATCCAACATATAGCACAGCAGGTAAACTTCACATTTATTTTAGCGATCGAACGTCTACACACACACACACACATCCACACAGCAACTGCTGTATCGTCCTTTTTATCTAACGTTTTTATCACATTCATACGTCACTTCCTCTCTGACTTCCAATGTGTTACCAACTTCATTCTCGTGAGAGAGAAGATATCACGTTAAGTTTGGAAGTATAAAGTAGAACAAACTCAAATTTACATAGGAAAAGGAACTAAAAATGAAATTTATATTAGAATACACGTCACAGTTGTTCCGGATGTACGAAGTTTGTATGAAATTCAAACTGAGCATAAAAAATAAAGGGAAAACCAAAGTTATGGTTTTCGAGCGAGGAACTGTTAGTACTGAATGCAGCATAAGTCTTAATGGCACAGATATTGACTAGGTGAATGAGTTTGTACATTTAGGAAGTATATTTGATCTGTAAATTAGATGGCGAAATTAGTAGGCGAGTGAATTCTTCATTGAAGGCCATAGCTGCTTTCGGAGGATTTCACAGGAATGATGGGTACTCAAGGAAGCCCCGAATGGCTATGTATGAAAGTGTAATTGTTCCTACTCTGATGTACGGCAGTGAAACTTGGGGTACTGCAGAAAATACATAGGAGTCGTTTGTGTGCTGGGGAGTTGCGTTACTTACGGGGTGTTTGTGGTAAGACACGCTGCAATCATGTGAGGAATGAAGATGTGTTGCAGATGAGTAATGTGAGGCAAAATGTTGTTAGTACGTAAGATGGAAACTGATATTCCTAGGTGGTTTGGCCAAGTTGGAAGAATGAGTAATCAAATGCTCACTAAGAGAATTTATTCAGCCCAAGTGGCACAAAAGAAAGGTAGAGGAAAGCCAAGGAAATCATGGGAGGACCAGATTCAGAAATATCTACATGAGAAAAAGATTATGAGTATGAAGTACAAAAGGTCTTGTATGCGGCGTGTGATGGATGTTAATGAAGCTCGAGCTGAGTGCCAAGATCGTTGTAAAGTCTATTCTAGTTCTATTAGTTAAATGTTTACTTGGCAGATGGTCTTTCTTTGAGGAGATAACCTCTGAATCTCAGAGGATAGCTCAGTGATATGTATGTATGTATGTTTAGGGAAAAGATTCGGGGTGAGTACCGCATCATAAGAGCAGCAGAGCGAGCACACCACACTTTTTTCAACATAAAAGCCGCTACTCTGAGCCCCGAAATTACGGTAATTGATGGCTGTAAAAGATCCGTATCCAGATATTAAACCGACAGAAGGAACAGTCTTGCTTAAACTCTATATACACCAAAAAGCTAGTCTAGTCGAGTCTGTTTCAGAAGTAACCATTGGAAAAAATACCACAAAGAAATGGAATAGCGACTGCATGTGTGATTGGTCAGAAGCGCGGGCTTCTGGCTGTTAGTTCGATCTGGTCTCGGATGTGACATGGTTGTGGGCTTGCCCTATATCTCCCCCATCCTCTCTCTGCAGCCAGCCGCGACTCTGAGCCCGAAAATTATGGTAAAGAAGTCTAAGAAGCAGCCAGCGGCCCTAAGTTAGAGGTGGGAGATTAGTTACAAACCTAAATACTCATGGTGCCACTTTAACTCTGAAAAAAGTGTGAGGGGGGGGGGATCACCATCACCGTGTTTCTTTGACTTTTATGAACCAATTACTTTTAACCACTGTTCATAAAAAAATTATCAGGTTTAGTACTCATTGTGCGTAAATTCCGATCGCTCGCAAATGTAGGAATAAAAGAACGTGTTGCAAATATGTTTCGACATAAAGCATCATGACACAGCTCATTCAGAAAAATCTTGTTCCCACGCATTTTTTTTTATCGAGATAAATATTCAGTCTTGCTTTTGCAATCAGCCCTTTTACTTTTTAAAGCGGGCTTTGAGATCAAATTCACCCTTGTTTTTTTATTATACGTACTTTGTAACCGAATTCACTCTCGATATTTTTTTTTTATGAATAATGCGTCAAATTCGCTCTGTATGAGAACTGATTAACTGCAATTCTTGGAAGACCTCTCAATCGTCGAATTATGTCCATGCGTACACATTCTTTTCTAAGAGGGCGAATTATCGTCGAATCCAGCTATTTCCTTTTCATTCACCACTCTTTTAATTATCAAAATACGTTTTAATTATCGAATTCAATGTAAAAACACTTAATTAGCCCTTCGATTCCATAAAAAAAGGCCTTTTAATACTTGGATCCGGCCTATATGAATTTTAATCAGTCCTTGTAACACTTGTTTTTGCTCAATTCTTTGGCCGCGTTACCAAGAAATTGCTGTAGCTTGAAAGAATTGCTACAGTAAAGATTGATTTCAACCGCGAAGTTTTCAGTACTGACACCCACATCTTTCTTTCGCTGTTTTACTAGCGCACTGCCGTAACTTGAACACTGAAACTGCAATAAAGAATTGTAATATTTAACGTAGCGAGCATTTAAATCTTGCGAATGATTAGTTTGATACGTACAGCGCTTTTGTCCTTTTTATTTTATCGTGTTACTTAAATCTTTGAAGTTGAAGATGTTGCTTCGGCATTGTGTTTCCACCTGAACTGATGGAGAAGGAGAAATCCTTTCAGAATAAGAAGTCTAAGAAGCAATTGCTTCACGAGAATACTGAGATTATTTCTTCACCCTCGGGACACGAAGTCTGCCCCAGAGGATTAGAGGTAAGCCTGCTTGCTGTCTGTTGCCAAGGAGCAGTGCGGCGACGGCAGCTTCTCGTTTTTCTGTGATTCTTGAGGATGGTTCATCTCCTCCAAACTTCGAATCACTTGTTGGATTTTCTCCATAATTGAACTTTTAAATGACTTCCTGCGTCTCACCATCCTATCTCATTAAAACTTTTGATAAATGCCGAATCACGATTGCCTTCCATTGGGAGAAAATACTGCGTTTCGGTTGCATCGCTCCTAATGACTGGTAATTAGCGCACATAACTCTGTTCTACTTGGCATTTTATTATTATGTAAGATATGATGCGAAAATAGCTCTGTTTCTGAGTATCACTTGGAGTGTAGTTGCTGTTGGTATCCAATAAATGCTTTATTAAAATAGCATTTGCCAATCTTTCGGGAACATGAAACAGTGATAACATGCCATAGCTATGCATCAGTGCTAAATTATCAGTGATACTTATAAAAACATTGTAGATATGTACAAAATATTATATCAGATGTTTTTTATGGAAAAAATGCATTCAGCATGGATTTTTTGTAAGTTAAATGAATGTGTGTATGCTATTGTCCTATTTTATTCGAGATTTAATGACCACCGTGTGCTACGCAGTGGGCTATAAGCAGTCGCCCGTCCCTAACTTAGCCACTACTTCCAGGGAAGGGAGAGAGCCAGCGCCGCAAGACAAACACGACATCCATTCCTTCCCGGGATTCAAACCTGGACCCATCTCGGATGAATGATCAGAAGCCATCGCTTAGACCACTGCGCCCCCGGGGAGGCCAATGTGTGTATGTCATCATGCTCATTAACCAATCTCAATCCACAGTTGGTTGAAGGTCTCCCTCAATTCTTTTTCACAGCTATCTCTGTCTTGAGGAAATCATTCTCTTCCATGTCATTCCAGCATTCTTTCTGATTTCATTGCCTCCTCAGTGGCGCAGTGGTCTAAGCGCTGGCTTATGACCATTCGTCCCCGGAAGGGTCTGGGTTCGAATCCCATTTGACATGGATGCTGTGTTTGTCTTACGACACTGGCTCTCTCCCTTCCCTGAAACTTCTAACCCTAAATTAGGGACGGGCGACTGCTTATAGGTCACGGTGTTCGTTAAACCTTCAAAAAAAGATCATTCACCCATCTCTCACAAGGTATTCTTTGAATTTTTTTCCTGTCCCTCGGTATATCCAGTCTGGAGTTTCGTTTAGCCACCGGTAGTGAATTCTGTGTCTTTTCTGCCCCATAGTACCCAGTCTGGTATTTCATTTAGCCATCGGTAGTGAGTTCTGTGTCTTTTCTGTCCCTTGATATCATGTCTGGTGTTTCGTTTAGCTACCCGTAGTGAATTCTGTGTCTTTTCTGTCTTTTGGTATCCAGTCTGGTGTTTCAGTTAGCCATCGGTAGTGAGTTCTCTGTCTTTTCTGTCCCTTGGTATCCAGTCTTAAGTTTCAGTTATCCACCGTAGAAATGAGTTCTGTGTCTTTTCTGTCCCTCGGTATCCTCTGTAATGTTTCATTTAGCCACCGGCTAAATGAAACACTAGGCAGGATACCGAGGGACAGAAAAGACGCAGTGCATTTGGCAAAAGTCTTCCTCTGGTCCGCCGAAAAGCTATCCCTTTCTTAAAATCTATTGTACAACCGTTAGTGATTATTAGTTATCAATTAACTGCAAGAGAATGCGATAGAAAAAAGTATGAAATTCAGGTTTAAGCGAAATGTCAGAAGCACCTCCCGGTAGCTAGTGTTGTCCCCCCTTTTCTTGCTTTTGTTTTTTTTAATGTAATTACATGTGCGTGTGGGTACTAAATAATTCAAATTTGTGGGTATTCAGCACACAGGAGACCAGTTTTACTATCCTAAAAGCTCATGCAACAGGCAGGATTATAATATTTCAGGCAGTATAGCTCTTTGTCTCAATGGGGTGGCGCAATATTTTGTGGTTTGCCTCGGGCGTAGAAATGCCTAGTTACGCCTCTGTCCGTCAGTAACGACGGGGGGGGATATGATATGTAGAATATTTTTTTAATAACCAGGCATTTTCTTTCTGTTTGTGATGTCCAAAGTGAAAGTATGTTTCATGAACATTACAACAGCTAAAAAAAAAGTATTTTGCTTGAGGTAGGGATTCGAAAATTAAAACAGACAAGCACTCTTTCCACTGCGCCACCAAAGTGGGACAAAGTTCACACAAAGGAAATTATATTGTTTGTGATGTATTTGAATTCTTTGCCGAAAAGGTACTTTAACAATGCTTTCAAAGTAATTTTTAGCCGCTTGGAGCTTTTATTTTCTCTCAGGTTCCACTTTTAGAGTGCAGCTGACTTTTACCCTGACACCCTTTGAAATAAAGCGAAAATGCGTTGTGTAGTTTGGTAATATGAATTGATTAAATTGCAATGTGTTTCCCTGGCGAGTAGATACAAGGGAGCCATGGCTCTCTAGACGGAGATTTAACGATTTAGCCAGTATCTGAGAGTGCGAAATGTCAGAAGCGAAGAGGAAAATATCCTCTGAGAAAACTCGTTCACCGGAAAACCATAACAGAAGTGTACCTGTGAAATACAACCCAGTTCATGAGTTTCATCAGAAGTTGAAGAAAGAAAACGTAATTTCTTCCTTACAAACTTCAGACTTGAGATGATACTCAAGAACTCAGCTGTGTTCCGCATGTAGAACAACTCTTAATATCGCATGAGTCACAGGTTTGCCCAACCGTAAAGTATTGTTCTTACATGTATAAGTGCGCCGAAATCAGCCATTAAATTTCTTGATGATGTGCAGAAAAGAACGATTCTCTTAGTTAACAGCGTATCCATTCAACGTCTTCTGTTGAATCTTCTGTTGAATGAATCGCAGTTCTGTGTATATTTTACATGTACTACAATAGATATAGCTCTCAAGAGCTCTCATTCCTTTGGCTCATGTCCACTTGTTCCTGATTTCCCTACAAGGAACTCTGTCATACCCAAACCTTTTTTCAATGCATTGCTGAATGCTTTACTTAATCCTCGTTGCTGCTGCATCGAAACTTTGGAATTTCTCATTTGTGTGTGTGTGGGGGGGGGAGGCTATATTTTCTAAGAATATCATAATCTTCAATTATTTAAAGCCGAGAGGATTTCTCATTAATGTATTTTTGAGGGTAGATATATACAGTGGCTCCTTGCCAACTGCACAAAGCTTTTATCCCAGGAAAACGTCGCTCGTGGTGAACTAGAGATCCGCATGCGAAAATGGGATTAGAAATACCGAAGGCACAACTTACCCTAATACGGCCCCTGAATATTTTCTTTCTCAGCTATTACGTGTGTGTGCAATGCTTCGAGGAGTAGGCTACAAAATGGCACCAAGTATGAAGGTGCATCTCCCAGTAAAAATGAAGGTGCATCTCTCAGTAAAAATGAAGGTACATCTTCATTTTTGCTTATTTCGTGGAAGCAAGCAAATGATGCGTTTCCAAGTATGATGCGTTCTTAGTATAATGCGTGTCCACACTCTTAATATGATGGTTCTTAAGTAGCATGATGCATTTCCAGCATGTTCTTAGTATGATGGTTCCTAAGCATGGAGTTCTTAGTATGATGGTTCCTAAGCATGGAGTTCTTAGTATGATGGTTCTTAAGCTTGGAGTTCTAAGTATGATGGTTCTTAAGTAGTATGATGCGTTTACAAGTTTTAGTATGATGGTTCTTAGTATTATGGTTCTTAAGTATGAAGTTCTTAGTATAATGGTTCTTAAGTAGCATGATGCATTTCCATGACGCGTTTCCAAGTTCTTAGTATGATGGTTCTTAAGTATGATGCGTATCCAGGTTTCCAAGTATGATGCGTTTCCAAGTTTTTAGTATGATGCGTATCCAGATTTCCAAGTATGATGCGTTTCCAAGTTCTTAGTATGATGGTTCTAAAGTATGATGCGTATCCAAGTTTCCAAGTATGATGCGTATCCAAGTTCTTAGTATGATGGTTCTTAAGTATGGTGCGTATCCAGGTTTCCAAGTATGATGCGCTTCCAAGTTCTTAGTATGATGCGTATCCAGGTTTCCAAGTATGATGCGTTTCCAAGTTCTTAAGTATGATGGTTCTAAAGTATGATGCGTTTCCAAATATGATGCATTTCCAAGTATGAAGGTGCATCTTCGAAGTAAAAAATGCATGTTCCAAGGGAAAAATTTAAGTAACAAGTGTGGCAGTTAACGCATGTGATGGCCAAAATGCTTCGCCGAGCAGGCTATAAAATGGCACCAAGTATGCCGCTGCGTTTCATTCGTAAGCAAGTCACACAAGGGTTAACATATCAAGCACTAAGGATCACAATAGGCATGATTTGCTCTATGAGTTCGACAAAGGCAATAATGCAGCTGTAACATTTGTGAGGTGTATGGCGAGGATGCTGTAGACGAAAGCACATGTCGCCGTTGGTTCCAGAAATTCTGTGAAGGACACGAAGCTGCAGAAGTCAATCAAGTCCAGGGCGTCCATCAGAGGTTCCTGAAGAGAATTTCAACCAAGCTTTATCAAATGACCAACATCTAACCGTTGAAGAGTTATCACAAAGGTTTTCTGTACACATAACAATATCAAAAGGAAGGATGCATGATCTTGGGCTTATCACAGAGTTCGACCAGTGGGTACCACATGACCTGTCTCAAGAAATCTATCTGACAAAGTGACCACCTGTCTTTGTTTGCTTGTACGTCACAGAAATCAACAGAAATGTAAACCGTCAAGGGACTGTATGCCCAGCAGGAGAACCTGCTCCATTGACTTCAAGAGGAAGACTGAATCTGAGAAAGGTCTTGTTAGATGTATGGTAGCATGTCAAGGGGTAACCAATGAGAGATACTTGCACCTAACCAAATGATAAAGGCTGAACTGTACTGCGAACAGTTGGAAAGGCTGAAAGAAAAATTGAAATCTAAGCGTCCAGCACTGTCTAATCGCAAAGGCGTCATCTTGCAACACGACAACACAAGATCCCATACAGCTTTAGTCAGTCAGAGAAAATTACTCGACATTGAATGAGAATGTTAACCACCACCACCCACCCCCCGCGTATTCCCCAGATCTTGAACCTACGGGCTACCACCTTTTTCTTTCGATCTCTTCGGAGCAACTTTGCTGAAAAAACCTTCGATGAAGTTGGAGATCTCGATACTGCATTACAGAATTTTGACTCCAAAACGGAGGACTTCTACAGGAGGGGAATTCAATTTCTCCCAGAAAGGGGGGCAAGAGGACATAGATAATAGTAGCGATTATGTAAAAGAATAAAGATATTTATTCGAAAACAATTTGCTTTTCTTCTCCACTAGAAAAGCAGATAAAACTTTTACACACACATAATATTATGAAGTAAAGTAGCAACATCAGAGTTACTAAATGGACATGGTCTTCAGATGGCGACGTACCGGGATCCGTGGTTTCCATTACGCACACTTCGTTATTTCCATATTTCAATCTTTCTACCTGCTTCTAAACTTTTTTCTGTCCCAAACATTTATTACTATATAGTGCTGCCATTCTTTTATAATTTTAAGCCGGCTTGACTCTTTCTGCCCAAAGAAACCTTATTACAGCACATTGTTCAACAGCGGTATAATCGGAAAGACGAACTATCATGTTTTATTAATTCAAACACTCGACGTGGATCAGGAACACCAAACAGAAATAATCGCTCTTTCCACGTTAATCAGTGAGTCTCGGAAAAAGTCTCTCTTCCCGGTGACGGCCGATGAGAATTTTTCCGAGACTCACTTATTAACGTGGAAAGAGCGATGATTTCACTCACCGCTAGAGCCAGACTGAGCTGTAGTGTTGTGCGCGCAGATGCCACCTTTTCTAAAAGTAAATAAATCCATCGCTCTTTCCACGTTAAGCAACGCACAGCAGCCGAAAAATTGTTATTCGGCCGCCGTCGGGGAATCGAATCCCGAATCTCTCGATATCCAGCCGATATCGAGAGATTCGGGATTCGATTCCCCGACGGCGGCCGAATAACAATTTTTCGGCTGCTGTGCGTTGCTTAACGTGGAAAGAGCGATGGATTTATTTACTCAACTGACGCCACGTATTTAGATGATTTTCACCACCTTTTCTAACTACCGTTATGTTGTGTACATGTTGGTCAGCTGATGTTGCTTGCGATATTTTAATTCACTTTTAATTTTTTTAATTAAGAATTGATCGACCACCGTGAGCAACTGAATGGGCTATATGCAGTCACCCGTCCCTAATTTAGGGCCACTGGTTCCAGGGAAGGGGAGAGCCAGTTTTTGATTTCCCCTCGTGTATATGTGTAGTGCTGACAAGAGTAAAGAAGTAGGGATTAAAAATGAACTTTCAGAAGACAAAAGTGATGTTCAATGCTTTTACAAGAAATGAAGATTTATCGATTGATGGAGAAAAGCTGGAGATAACAGACACGTACGTTTATCTTGGGCAGCAGATATCAAGTGAGGGTCACATTGATGAAGAAATTAATCGGCGTACAAAACTTGCCTGGAGAGCTTTTGGAAGAAACAGCATAATTTTCAAGAGCAATATGCCATTATGTCTTAAAAGAAAAGTGTTTGACCAATGCATCCTTCCAGTGCTTACGTATGGTGCAGAGACGTGGACCTTAACTAAAAGAGACATGCAAAGGCTGCAGACAACTCAAAGCAGCATGGAGAGGTGCATGCTTGGTGTAACCAGGAGAGATAAGAAGAGGAACTCGTGGATCCGAAAAATGACAAGAGTGGAAGACATCATAATCAGAGTTAAATCCCTGAAATGGCAATGGGCTGGACATACTGCCAGAAGGACAGGCCATCGATGGACAGCCGAAATTTTAGATTGGATTCCAAGGGACAGGAAAAGACCCAGAAATAAGACCACATGGAAGATGGGTGGACGAAGTTCGAAAGTATGCGGGAGTGACATGGAGGAGACTGGCACAAGACAGACCGTTGTGGAGGAAACTTGGGAGACCTTCGTCCAGCAGTGGATTGATAATGGTTGACAATGATGATAATGATGATGATATGTGTGATATAATGCTCTTTGCAGTGGTGTTTATTAGATAAGTAAACAAAGCTCTTGTCTTGAGAAACTGCAATTTCCGTAATTCTTAATTTGCGTAATAAACGCACACGCTGTAGGAGAACCGACGGATTTTTTTTCGTTTGAGGAAACTTTGTGTATTGTAGGAAGTATGAAAAATCGTGAACTTATACGAAGCTGATGATGTGTAAAAACTATGCTAATGGAAACGTCTGGCTCCCTCAGAAATAATTAAAACGGGTCAGGTTGTATTTATTAGGAAAGCTAACCTCAGAATTAGAGGCAACAACTAGGCAGAGCACGTATGGTTGCAAAACAAATAGCGAAACTTCAGCTTTTTACTTCTAGAGTTTCCCCGTTATTTAGAGTCGAAAAACAAGAAGAAGAAAAACGGGAGCGAAAGAAAATGGTAGCGAGAAATAAGCGACTGCGTAGTTTTTGAGGCGACATAGCTATCGTACAGCTGGTGATGTGTTTCTACGATGTTTTTCTCGATTTAATAAAATCAAGATTGTTATGCAATCTTCGGTCGATGTAACTGTCCATTAGCTTCTTTCTGCTTCTCGCTCTATCGCCTCCCATACACGTACAATCCACGTTTCTCATTTTTAAATCACGTACCTCTGTTGTTGCAGCTCCGGCTGGCATTCATAATGAGCGCGTTTCTTTCAAATGCGCCTCGCAGTTCAACGTGAGTGGATTTCTGAATGCTAATACAAAGTTTGATCTTTATTTTTTACTAGCTTCGTGCTTGGGGTCTCAGTTTTCCTCGAGGAAAAGAAAAAAAAAGAACTCCAGAGATTTGTGAACTTTTGAATGTGCTTAAGAAACGTGCGGTACGCAGTTTGTTAACATGATATCTGGCTCTGCTGTCCTTCATGTTCATGAACTCCTAATAATAAAAATCTGCCGCTCATCGCTTTTAGTATGTATCTGAGCATACTTATGTATGTCAAAAAGTGGCATTTTTATGTCGTGGTTTTTTTTTTTTTTTTTTTTGATTGGAGGTTTAACGACCACCGTGAGCAACTCAATGGGCTATAAGCAGTCGCCCGTCCCTAATTTAGGGTCACTGGTTCCAGGGAAGGGAGAGAGCCAGTGCCGTAAGACAAACACAACATCCCTGCCTGACCGGGATTCGATCCCGGACCCCTTACGGACGAATGATCAGAGGCCAGCGCCTTAGACCACTACGCCACCGAGGCAGCATGTCGTGGTTTTGACGCTACTACTAAAAACGCGATATATCGGCTTATAACTGTCGTATTGGAAACATTTCCTTTTGCGTTGGGCTTTCTTTTGTTTGTCCTCACACGACTATATTTCTCTCACTGGTACATTCACTGTGAAAAATGAGTAGAATTTCGGTTTCCGGCTAGAACAGATTTTTTTTCTCTGTGAACAGTTTTTATCATTAAGTCAATTCACCTAATGGGGCACCATTGATTTTTACACATGACATAAAGTACGAAGTGAACCGTAAAGCTTCCTAATGCTGTACGGGAAGATTATAGGAAAGCACAAATTTGCCTGTCGCGGAGCTCGAATCCTTCTGCTCCATCGCCGAATGCTTTCCCAATTAATCGACACCGACAAGTGCTTATCAGTACTACTTGCCGTCCAGAGATGGAAGCATGTCACGGGTCAACGGTCGACAATTTTTAGCGGGACAAACGGGTTGGATCAAAGTGTTCCTAACCCGGTCTTATTTCCGTTTCGCTTGTGAAAAACAAAAACAAAAATTTATTTTGAAACTAAAACGTGCACTGTAGAATTTTGTGCTCGATACTGGTGCCCGCAGACTGAAAAATGATTTCTCATGCAATATGAAGGAAAACTGTATACCTTTTTTCTGAGGGGCAATGATGAAAACAACATTCACATTTGGAAACTTTCAACTCATCATAAACTTGTGAAAATTGGTTTTGCTATGAAACATATTCTGAAGCTTGATATATTATCAAGAAAACAACAACTGAAATTAAACATACAAAAAGGTTCTTAAATCAAAAATTGTTACTGTAGCGCCATCAAAAATACGTGGAACAGCCTAAACATTACTGCCGAGGGAGTTTTTGACCGTTTCAGATGTGTTTGAAAACATGTGTAAAACAGTTAGGTTATGTCTTGCAAATGAAGGACGACAGTTTCCACACTTCCTGTAAGTAAGTAAATTATACGTTCCTATAATACATTTGTTTTATTTCCATATAACCTAAGATACCCGCTGCGGAGAGACTTTTTGAACGCCCTGTATATACACTGTATTGGCAAAAGTCACCGTGCACCCCTTCAAAAGCAAATGAACAGATCCGCTGCGTTGTTTAGATGCGCGGTACAGCTGGGGACGGTATCAAAACAAGGCTGCAGCTGACCGCAGTCATATCGCACTGTAAAGTTGAGTGAAAAGCTTGCTGTACGGTTTTCTTTTTAATCTGCAAACTAGTGATAGGTTCATGAAATGCTATTGGATAACATTTTGTTTTATCCCTCATGATTTGTAAAGAGCAGAAGAAACAAATACAGAAAGGTAGTTTCCCCAGTCCTTGTCTTGTAAGGGCAACAGCCGTTTTTTGTTACCTCCATCCCCACCATGCCTAATGAGCAGAAGTAAAGTAAATGTTCTGCTCTTCCTTGGATCTGCCCACCGTAGGGAATGCAGCAGGTTCTGACACCAGACACAAGCCAGTTTTTATTTCTGCCCCAAGAAAACACACTAGCGGAGGAGGTCACTTGGGTGCTTGAAGGTAATTTTTGCAAAAAGGACAATTTACATGAAATAGTGTTCAATGGGGAACTAGGTAAGGAAAGTAGGAGGGATGAGCAAATAAGACTAAAATAAGGAAAAGGAAACTAAACCCAAAACAATAAAACATATAAAAAAAGTTTGCTAATGTATGTGAATTTTCGTACCTTTGGGGAGTCTCTTTGTTCCATTCTTACTTAAAAACAGATTGGGAATGCACTCTTCCTCTGCTATATCACCAATCCATCGGAATCTTGTTCTGGAAACATTCTTTGTTCTGTGATCAAATTAGATTTTTTAAAAACATATATAGGAGATAATTCCATTGAAATGATACGGGTTTTTTTTCTACATATATTGTAAGTGTCTAAGTTTCTTTTTTATTTTATTTATTTATTTATTTTTTTATGTTGTTCAAAGAACAGTAATTTATGAGTTCTAGTGGTTCGCTAGGCCAGTGAAATATTTATTTCTAATTCTAACACTGCATTATGTCTTAAAAGAGAGGTCTTTAATACATCCTCAAAATTTCTAGACTGGATTCCAAGGGACAGAAATAGACCAGGGAAATGGGTGGATGAAATTCGAAAGCATGCGGGAGTGACATGGTGGAGACTGGCACAAAATAGACCGTTGTAGAAGAAACTTGGGGAGGCCTTCATCCAGCAGTGCATTGATAATGGTTGATGATGATGATATACCGAGACAGAAAGCCTGATAATGTGGAAACGCGAAACTTTTACAATTTTGTTTCAGGAGTGCTTAGTTAGAGAAGAGAATGAAATTGAAACAGACTTAAGAGGTAGCAAAGTAACGCAAATCTAAGAAAAAAACTGAACTCCGGTTTCTGAAAGGGGTTTTAAAACCCTTAAAGCCGTATCCTCGTTGCTCCCGTGCTCACGTAATAACTCACACTGTATTTACAAGCTCTTATCTGGCTTTTCTGACATAACCCTGCCTAATGAATTATAGCTTCTTACAGTAGACACATAAACAGTGTGTGTTTCAAAGAGAGCCGATTTGGACATAGATGGTTGTCAACCACATGCTAAAGAAATGATTTATGGTTCTAACGTCGTTCAGCGTGAGAAATCAGATGCCGAAATTTCAGTGGATGCTTTCGGATCTGAATATCCATCTGGAATTCGACTATCATGTTCAGTGAGAGAGATGGAGGCGAGGAAAACTGTGAAGTCAGTGAGAGAGACGACGGGCTCGTGACTATCCACGAGTGATGGATGTACCACATAATTCACGCGCGAAAGGAAGTATGCTATGAAGAAACTGCCATTTGATGAGAATACCATCCAACGGAATGCACACATAGCCAACGATATTTTTTTTTTTTTTTTTTTTTTTTTGCTTTCTCTGTCTTCTTGTTTTTCATCTCTTTGCTTTTCTTATGCGAGTGGTAGGAACACTCATTTATCGATTTATTTGTGGGCAAAAGATGGGTCATAAATTAGGATGACAAGGCTACACCTTCCTCTCGTCCTCCTCCCCCCATAACCAAATGGCGGGGTGTTTAAGTCAAACTGATACACAGCGATCAATAGCTGGCGACAGGTCACGTTTTCAGATATGTCATACGAAATCTATTTTAACGGAGCATCAGGGCCTATCTCTGTAGAGAGAATCGTATCGATCAGTGCTCTGAGGTACGCCGAGTTCTTCCAAAGACTTCTTGGAAAAGATTCCATTTGAAGTCGCAAAAGCTCACTCTCTGAAAATTTACTTCCTTGTCCCCTAGTTTTAACTTTACGACTTTTCTGAAATTGAGACCCTCTTGATGAGGCGATGTCGGGAAAATTTTCAATAAATGTTAGTCGCCAAACTGAATTCCTTCCAAAAATGGCAATTTGAGTATACTGTTACCCAAAAATGTATTAAATGGAAAACTCCTTTTTTTTCTTTTTGGTGTTTTCCCTTCATCATCATCTTGCTTGCAAACTTTTTTAATAAACGATTAAATGCCAATCGAAAATTTTGAATGCATTATTTAAAAAAACTTTTTTGACTCTTCTTTCTTTGTTATTTTTATTTATATATTTCTTTATTGCATGTGGAGGCTGTGCAACATGTTTGTCATGCTCAGTAAATCTCTCTGAAGTGGGAACTGCGCAGTAAAATTATCTCCAAGATGCCATTATACACATTAAAATTAATGCAGTTTGCTTTGCCAAGGTGTACCGAGGCTTTTATTTAATTCTAAATTCAGCGTATCTTATTCATTTATTTTTCGGGGTTTAGTTCTAATTTCAGCTTACCTTATTTATTTTTTGGGGTTTACTTCAGAAGTTCAGTGTATCTGATTTGTTTATTTTTCGGGATTCAGTTCTAAGCTAAACGTACCTTATTTATTTATTTTTCAGGGTTGATTTTTAAGTTCAACGTATCATATACAGTATATTTATTTTTCGGGGTTTCGTTCTAATTTCAACGTACATTTTTTTTTTTTTTTTTTTTTTTTTGGAGTTTAATTCTAAGTTCAACGTATCTTATTTACTTATTTTTCGGGGTTTAGTTCTAAGTTCAGCGCATCTTATTTATTTATTTTTCTGGTATTAGTTCTAATTTCACTTATCTCATTATTTTTTCGGGATTTAGTTCTAAGTTTAGCGTATGTTATTTATTTATTATTCGGTGTTCAGCGACTCTCACGGCGCGCTTCATTTTCTTGTAGGAATTTTTCCCAAACGTGAGATTCCAGCCTTTGTGCCAGGTGTGCTGTCAGAAGTGACGAATTGGCTGAATGGGGCCAGGGCCTGTTCACTGTACCGGCCTGCAAGGCCCGGGCCCCCTCTTTTACAAGTCTCCTTTTTAGAAATTGTTTCTAAAAATGATCTAATTGAAGCTGAACTTCTCTCCATTATTATTATTTAAATTGTGGGGGTTTGTTGCATCCTCTTATTGGTCAATTATTGTTTCATGCTCCTATTGGTCATCTCCAGTGCTTCCGTTAAATGATGAATTTCAATTTTCACAAAACCCTTTATTTCTATTATCTGATATTCCTCCCTCACTTTAAAACGCAATCAATTTTGCTGTACAATTCATATTATTGAAATCAATTTTGCTTTAGAATTTCGATTTTTAAATATTTAATTATTAAATATCATTATTACAAATACGTATATTATTAATCAAATTGTACGACTTTTCAACTATTACACAATAAAATCTGCTACATGGGATGAAATCTGAAACTGCTCCCTCTTTTTTTTTTATTATTGGATAGGAGGGGGGGGTTAACACCACCGTGAGCAATTCGATTAGCTATAAGCAGTCGCCCGTAACTAATTTAGGACCACTGGTTCCAGGGAAGGGGAGAGAGGAAGCGCCGTAAGACAAGCAATATCCATACCTCTTCGGGATTCGAACCCGGACCCGTCTCTGACGAATGGTCAGATGCCAGCTTTTAGACCACTGTGCCACCAGGGCAGCTCCCTCATTTGACGCAAACGTTAAGTAAAAGTATATATATACGATAATATCATCTCAGGAACTACAGTCCTATCAGCCTCCTATCAGTGGTTTATAAAATCTTCACTAAAGTTCTTTCACACCGCTTGAAGGTGACACTGGACATGGCTCAACCGAGAGAACAAGCTGGATTCAGGAGTGGCTACAGCACAATAGATCATATCCATGTGCTGAGAGAACTAATTGAAAGAGCGAGGGAATATGAACTTCCATTGTGCATGGCTTTTATCGATTATGAAAAAGCCTTTGATTCGGTGAAACCATCAGCAGTTACAATGGCTCTGAAATCCTGCGGTATTGAAGATGCATACATTAATATTATTAATAACATCTATGAAAATGCAAGTGCAAAGATTCGGCTGTTTGAAAATACAACACACATAAAAATTGGAAAGGGAGTGAGACAAGGTGACACCATATCTCCGAAGCTCTTTAACGCTACAATGGAAAATGTCTTTCAATCACTGAACTGGGAAAACAAAGGGATAAAGATTAATGGAGATTATCTAACCCACCTTCGTTTTGCCGATGACGTAGTCATTTTTGCAACTACCCCACCAGAGCTGCAGAGTATGATCCAGGAACTTGCTGACAAGAGTAAAGAAGTGGGATTGAAAATGAACTTTCAGAAGACAAAAGTGATGTTCAATGCTTTTACAAGAAATGAAGATTTATCGATTGATGGAGAAAAACTTTAGGTAACAGACACGTACGTTTATCTTGGACAGCAGATATCAAGTGAGGGTCACATTGATGAAGAAATTAATCGGCGTACAAAATTTGCCTGGAGAGCTTTTGGAAGAAACATCATAATTTTCAAGAGCAATATGCCATTATGTCTTAAAAGAAAAGTGTTTGATCAATGCATCCTTCCAGTGCTTACGTATGGTGCAGAGACGTGGACCTTAACTAAAAGAGACATACAAAGGCTGCAGACAACTCAAAGCAGCATGGAGAGGTGCATACTTGGTGTAACCAGGAGAGATAAGAAGAGGAACTCGTGGATCCGAAAAATGACAAGAGTGGAAGACATCATGATCAGAGTTAAATCCCTGAAATGGCAACGGGCTGGACATACTGCCAGAAGGACAGACCATCGATGGACAGCCGAAATTTTAGATTGGATTCCAAGGGACAGGAAAAGACCTAGAAGAAGACCACATGGGAGATGGGTGGATGAAATTCGAAAATATGCGGGAGTGACATGGAGGAGACTGGCACAAGACAGACCGTTGTGGAGGAAACTTGGGGAGACCTTCGTCCAGCAGTGGATTGATAATGGTTGACAATGATGATGATGATGATGATAATAATAATATCGTGTGTGTCACGTGATGCATCCAGTAGTGTACAATAATGAGAAATTTTGTTTGGATGGGAGCTTCGCCGATTACCTGACCCTGGACATCTGGGTATCTTAGTGAGGCCCTGGTTGAGGCACCCTGATGGCGGGGGATAATGGTCTTGTTTACATATCGAGTGATCCTTACCCCGTGACCTTTACCTTAGCACGCTCTCCGTGGTGCTTTTTGGTAATAGGCTTTGACACAGCATCAGGCTTTTTCGAACTCGCAACCAACAGTTTGGCAGTCAACTGCTCCAACCATCTGGTTACTCACAGCCCATTTAATGAGCCTTATGTGCATCTAAAAGCTATTCCCATTATACAGCAAACAGTTTCAGCCAAAGGACAGACACACTAGCGGCAAACGGAACATTCATGTCTTGTCCCGAGATTTAAACCCATAAATCCGATAAGTGATAAGCCTGCATTAAATTCTGTAAACTCGAACCTTACATTTTATTCTCAGGACGTGTCAGGTACATAAAACACGAACCCAGCCCTTCCTTCGGATAAAATGAAATTAAATTTGATCTTGTACGACAAAAAAAAAAAAAAAAAATCAAAGTGTTTACACTCGAAAGGTGAATTCCTCCGAATGCATGTATTTCAAGAGATATTTCGTTTAGATTTTTTTAACAAAAAAGGTCAGTCTGTCCCTTCTCCATTAGCACCACCCGTACTTGCTGCTTCCAAAGGATAAACACAAAGTGAAAATCCGTTTTCAGTTCCTTTTCGGCTGGAATTTGCTCTCTTTATGTAGCTGGTGCGGTGTCTTCTCCACTGCTACACGTGCTTAAGAACTAACAAGCGGAAAACATGAAGATGTATTACTTACCGGGCGTGTTCATTAACTGTAGTTGATATCAACTAGCCGCACTATAAGTTGAAAATCTAAAATGGGCCAGGAAAGTATCAGAATTTGAACGTTCGTGCTTATGTCGGGCCAGAACGAGTTAGAAACTAGCAAGTCTGAAAGAAAAACTTTACCTGCCGCGTGGCGTAGTTTGCTAATCGCCATCCTCGTGTCTCCGTGGTAGGAAATTGTTAGGGGTTCAGTTCTCGTTGCCGACCATTTGCGTTGCTGAATCCCCGCTAATCGTCTCTGTTCGTGTGTTTCGTTTTCTAGAATTTTCTCCTACGCTTCATACCCTTCCGCCAACATTGGACTGTCCTCCCAATTTAGTGTTTTCCCGACTGAGAATCTTAATGGAGGCCATGGCTCCGATCGACGGCAAGGGATCTTGGCGATCTGTACAGGACAACCTACTAGGTTTGAAACAAAGAACCTAGGTTTGGTACGCAAGTGTGCTGACAACAAGGCCATATGCTGCCTAAGCCGAAAACTTTACTAAGTCCAAAACTTTGGAACTCCGAGTTCCATTTGCTCGGAACTAGGGCGGAGGAGAAAAACGATTTAGCAATTTCGCACTCAGCATGCATTTGGGGTGAAAAGAAAACAAAATAAGGTGTTATACTTTGTGTTTTTATGTAGCTATTTTTCGATTTTCTCTCTATCTCTCTCTCTCTCTCTCGCTCCCTTCCCCTCTTCTCCTTCCCCAATCTCTCTCTACTATACTGTGCATATTAATTGGGACAAAGTAAAAAATTACTCTTTTTTCCAAAACTATGCCTTTATATCATTCTATGCCTTGATATACACTGATAAATACCTGTATTAGTATGAAGTATGACCTCCTTTAGCAGAAATGACCTCTTGAATTCGTTTTGGCATTGACTCCACTAATTGAGTGCACATATTTTTGACTTCATAATCGTGGAACCACATTTTTTATAGCATTCGTTATCATGCTTTCTTTGGTTGTACAGTCCGTTTTACCTAAACGTCTCTTCAAAATATTCGACAAGTTTTCTATGGGATTTAAGTCTGGAGAATTTCCAGTCCAATCAAGCAAATTAATTTGATTTTCCAGCATGAAATTCTTGACCAATTTCGAATTGTGACATGCTGACAAGTTATGTTGAAATGTCCCGTCAAAAGTTTGCAAGAATGGAACAATCCTACGTTGTAATATTTCTACGTACTTGGCTGAATTCATCCTACCTTGAACAGGGACTAAGCTTCCAGTGCCATTTGATGTGAAAAAACTCCAAAACATCTGTTTCAGAGGGTATTTTACAGTTTGTTTGACATGCTCAGGTCTTAAGGGTTCACAGTTGCTTCGTCTAACGATATTTGCTTGGTGACCCTGCACAAATAAATGAGTTTCATTACTGAAAATTACGTTTTTCCAGTCGTCAGCAGTCCATGATTTATATTTTTTTTGGCCCATGCTAAACGTTTTATCTTCATTTTTGCATTCAAATATTGTTTTTTCGTTGGTCTTCTTGCCTCCTGCCAACTTCCAGAAGCCCATGGCGTACAGTTGAATCACTAACATCACAACCACTATCCAATAAATCTCTTTGAACGTCGGTGCTTGTTTTTTTTATTATTATTATTCATTTTACTATTTCTGATTATATATTTATCGGTTCGTGGAGTTGTTTTTCGTTTTCTCTCCTTTTTGGAGACGATGATCCAGATGCATTGTATCAAGTAAACAGTCTTGATACACATGATTTGCCTACACCAACTGCAGAAGCGATATCTCTCACTGTCATAGAAATGTGATCCTTCAGAGCAATTACTTTTACACACTTCCTTGGGGAAATATCCATTTTTCAATACACGAAAGCAACACGTACTCACAGAGAGCAAAAACTAACATCCACCTGTCACACACGAAAGCTCACAAATGAAGCTGAAGTGCCTATTTCCTGTTTAAAACCGGTCAAACCACATTCTTACTATCAAGTTCTAACAGTCACACCACCTCACAGCTGATAAAATTGGTTTACGTGGGTTTCCGACATCAACTGGCAATCACATTACAATTCTGAGAATAAAATAGCTTGTCCCAATTAATTTGCACGGTATAAATAGCTTGTCCCAATTAATTTGATCTCTCTCTCTCTCTCTCTCTCTTTCTCTCTCTCGAGTTGTTTTCCCTGGCCTTTCTTCCCTTCCGCTTCCTGATGTGCCGGAGATTAGTTAAGAAGTGATAATTCTGAAAAATGTTCTGCAAGTTCAAGTAGTGCTGCTTTCTGTGTTACTTTCCTATCAAGTCACTCTGTTTTAATATTTTTTCTACCCCCTTCTCAGAAGTCGCTTCGAGTCGTCTGTGGTCCAAATATTTTTAGATATCTTGGATCCGATGACTCATGTTGAAATACAAATAATAAGAATCAGTTTCACGTATTTAGAAATATAAGCACATAAGTGGCCACGATTATTCTGTCCAGGAATCTTAGGAATTAGTAAAGTATCTTCCAAGAATGTGGAGTACTGTAGTTTTCTGCAGCTGTGCTGTTATTAACCTGTCTATTCTAATCACTTCAAAATGTTTCTTCATTTCGCTTGGAATTGCTCCTAGCCACCAACCACAACTGAACAGCTGTTGCTCTTTTCTCGCAAAGAAGTTGAAGTTGGTTTTGCAAATACTGTATCGATATTTCGTAATATTTTTTACTTCTTAACTGTACCATCTCCTAGAATGGCAGCATCTATTATTGTGACTTTGTTTTTTTATTTTTCCGCTACAAGCAATCAAGGTGTGTCATGATCCGTTTTTATGTCCCCATTGAATTTTAAATCCGTTAAAAAAATTTCCTTCGATGAACCTTTGCGTTTTTCCCATGATTATTTCACCTTTGTACTCCCACCAGTTTCTTGCAGATTATAAAATGATATTTTTTACATACGTTCCTATGCAGCATTTTTTATACATATGCTCCTATTGAATGAACTATGTTGCGGTGTTTCATGTATTATATCTGATTTATTATTATTTTGTAAAGTTCAAGAGCATGTCATAGATTTTTATTTTTCATTTTCAGGTAAGTGCGTGTATACGCCCTATTTCTGACATTCTTTGAAATAGTTGAATGTTCTTTCCCAAAAAGTGATCTTACAGGGGTAAGTGATATTTTTCTTTTCGACTGAGTGTTCGGCAGTGAAAACAAATTTAAAAAAAAATCCGAAAATATTTGCTTGGTATAATATGACTTCGTGTGTCATTTTGCAAAGTAATGTCAGTTTCATTTTGCCTTGTCTTTGCTTCATTCATAACTGTAAATATCGTGAAGTATGTCACAATATTTCTTGTATATAAGGCTACTTATATATTATTAGTAATTATGCATAATGTATAAGCCTAATATCAAAAATTATTTTTCAGGATTGAGGTAAACATTCATAGGATTTCTGAATTCCTTTTTTTTTTTTTTTGTACTTATCCGTCCGTAAGAATGTCTGTCTGAAGACTTGATTCTGTACTTTCAGAATCGAACTACAGTCAATACTTTCACACAGAAGATTGTCACATAACGGAAATATTCACTGAATTTTACCGTTAAGCGATGTAAATGTCCTTATTCTATGAAGAAAGAATTTTTCAGTGGCAAATGCCTCCATCGGACTTACAAGCGTAAACAATCTGCGAAATAGAATATACATTCGCGGGAAATCTGTGCATTATCTGAAGTGGAATATGTGCGGTAAATTCGCATCATGGTCAAGAATAAAAGGATTTTTCAATCGTATTTTTAAAAACGGAGATATGGTTGCAAATAGGAAATTGCCTATCCGTCCCTTAGCGACAGGGTAGTGCATGGTACAAAATGAGAGTTGAGCGCAAAACGTTTCTCTTCGTAAAAGATATCTGCCACAAAAATAACTTTTGGAGACCGGTTTTAAGAGCAGAGTTAGAAAGAAGAAGAGAATGCACATTTATGGCCTATATCTGGAGAAATGCATTATTTGAAGCTGAAAATAAATTTAAATGCGTATATACACTGATGACCCATTACATTATGACCACTCCCAGCCTAGAAAAATGAGCGCGCCTGGAGACCGAACGGTGGCGCGGGTGAAGTCAGAGTGCAGTATATATACAAACCAAGGACCGGCTTTCGGTTAGTAGAGTCGGAGTCAGAATGTGAAAAGCTGTCGATTTATCGGAGTTTGATAAAGGACAAATTGTGATGGCTCGGTGCCTCGGAACTACGATCTCGGAAACGGCGCGGCTTGTGGGTTGTTCACGTGCCGCTGTAGTGAGTACGTATCAAAAGTGGTGCATAGATGAACAAACGACGAACCGTCGTCCAGCCGTTTGTCGACCGCAGCTCATTGATGCCAGAGGGGAGCGGAGACTCTCGCGCATTCTTCACAGCGACCGCAGGGCCACAGTGCGACAAATTACCCACAATTACAACAGTGGTGATCAGGGCAATGTGTCACAGTACACAGTTCATCGCAGCCTTCTGCGCATGGGCCTGCGTAGCCGGAGACCCAGTCGGGTCCCCATGCTCACTGCACGTCATCACAAATGGCCTGGTCTGGCAAATCAAGATTCCTGGTGCATTACGTAGACCGCTGAACGCGGATACGCCGATTACCAACGGAGGCTATGTCCCCTTGATGTACTGTTGGGTGGAAACGAGCCGGCGTGGCGGTGTGATGTTGTGAGCTATGTTTTCTTAGGACACTTTAGGCGCCATTATGCCAGTAGCACAATCCTTGAAATCTGTCAGGTATCTGAACATCGTTGCGGACCAACTTCATCCATTCATGGCAACTGTGTTCCCTGCTGGCAATACCCATTACCAACAGGATAATGCGCCGTGTCACACTACCAGAATCGTCATGGAGTGGTTAGATGAGCATGCTGGTAACTTTCTGTTAATGCCCTGACCTCCAAATTCACCTGACATAAACCCAATCGAACATTTGTGGTTCGACTTGGAAAAGCGGGTTCGCGTTAAATCACCACCACCTCGTAATGTACGGGAACTGAAGGACCCGCTGTTGACATTATGGTACCAGATATCCCAGAATGCCTTTCGCCACCTCATTGAATCGATGCTACGCCGAGTGGCCGTTTTTTTTACGGGCTGAATTGGGTCTTACAGCTTATTAGGTAGGTGGTCATAATGTAATATGGCATCGGTGTATATTTTTAAATATTGCCTATAATGTATCTTCTTCAAAATAATACCTTTCTGAGATAATGCACTAATCACAGGTTTTTTCCACTCCTTAATGCTCATTTTGAAGTATTCTTTTAGGTCCGTCTTAAGCTTTTGTGGTGTATTCTGGGTAATGCTGTACGCACTCTGATATGTTTTGTCCTAAGGAAAAGAGGTGACACAGAGCGCGATACCAGTTGAATAGGTGGCTGTAGTACTAAGAGATTTGGTATTAGGTCAAGAACTCACGAATGGACAGTGTTATGTATGGTGGCGCATTGTCACGATGCAGCATCCTGGATTAAGACTCTCATTGTTATAGCCGTTTGCGCCGAATTTTTCCCTTTGTCATTTTCAACAGAACCTCTTTTTAACAAATCTGGGTCACATTTTGTCCACCCGGGGCAAATTCGAAATGCCTCACACCTTTGAAATAAATAAGAAAAAAAAAAACAGTCAACATTATATTTACATTTGATTTCACTTGCCGGACTTTTGGGGTTCGAGGATTGGGTTTTGTCTTCATATCAGGTCGTTCAGAAAATAACGGCCGACTTCTTGATGTGGCACATTCAACTCGCCAGAATGATTGCAGATCAACCCGCTCGCCATTCGAACGAGTCGAAGAGCAACTCAGACACCACATACAAGCAATAATCGGTTGAGCTGCAGTCGTTGCTACTCGTATGCGAGTGGTCTGTACAACATACACGGAAGAGCAAATGTGGCGCTGTGGGCGGCCCTGTAAACAGAAACGACATGACGTATGCAGCGATCCGACAATATAAGGAGTGATGCGACGGGAATAAGACGAAGGATCTAAGCGCATTTGAACGTCGGCAAATTGTCGGGGCCCGACGAATAGGTCACTCCATCTCGGAAGTCGTGCATGCACTGGGATTTTCACGAGCCATTGTGTCACGGGTGCACCGTGAGTACATCGAATCCGGTAAAACCATCCCTGCAAGGGCCAAGTGCCGTGGACAACAGCGTGTGGATGAGCGGGGTCATCGTCGGCTAGCTCGCATTGTAACAGCGGATAGACGGGCTACAGTGCAAGAAATCACTCGGCAATTTAACGCTGATGCAGAAAAACGTGTAAGCAGCCACACCATCCAGAACCATCTCCTCGCTATGGGGTACAGAAGCTATCGTCCCACGAGGGTACCGCTGCTGACCGCACATCATAGGGTGCAAATATTAGCATGGGCGCGTGAACATCGCCACTGGACCCTAGACATGTGGGAAAATGTTGCCTGGACTAATGAGTCGAGATTCACGTTGGTACATAAGGATCGCAGGATACAAGTACGGCACAAACCACGTGAAGCGATGGATTCTTCTTGCCAGCAGGGTACTCTTCAAGCTGGTGGGGGTGGCATTCTCGTCTGGGGACTGTTTACGTGGACTGAAATGGGACCCCTGGTACGTGTGACATCGTCCCTCACAGGTCAGCGTTACCGGGATATCCTGGACGACCATTTGCTCCCCTTTGTGCGTCTTCAACATCCCACTGGGGACCTCACCCTGCAAGAAGGCAATGCAGCTCCCGAATTGTATCCGAATGGTTGGATGAACACTCCACCGACGTGACCTCGCTTCCTTGGCCAGCTAGGTTACCTGACCTCAATCCCATCGAGCACATCTGGGATGCCATCGAAAGAGATGTTCGAGGCTCTGACCCCCTCCATCAAATCTTCGTGAACTGTGGGAGCTTGTTCAGGGGTCGTGGATCCGTATGGCTTCCCAACGCTTCCGGTGTCTTGTCGAGTCCATGCCGAGACGAATCGCTGACGTCATCAGGGCGAAAGGTGGTGCTACACGTTAGCAGGCAGGTATCTCTAATTCAATTGCTCTTCAGTGTATAATGAAGGAGTGGGTTGCGGGTGATTTTGCTTCGTGAGTTCAAATTGGGTGGTAATGTGGCACAAACCTACCGTAATGTGGTCGAGGAATGGGGCGAGGAGGCAACATCTGAATGTACTTTTCGTCGGTGGTTTGAAAAGTTACGTTCCGGGGACACGAGCCTACAAGTTGAGGGGGGCCGAGGACGATATTCGGTCATTGATAACGACTCTGAATCCAAATGCGCAGGCAAATCCTCTTGCCACAGTCAGAGAACTCGCCGTACAGTACAATGTGTCGGTGTCAACCATATCCGAAAATCTCCACCAAATCGCTAAGGTCAAGAAGCTCGATACGTGGGTACCACACGAACTGCGCTTGTTAAATGTTCGAGGGCAGCAGTTGTTTAAATTTATACAGGGTGACCACCAGTCAAAAAACCGGCTCTCAGCGGAAGACGTGGTGGCAGAGATGGAAACGGGTCACGGGTCAACGGGTACACAATTTCTTGCAGGTCCAACTAGTCGGGTCAAGGTGTTCCTGACCCGATTTTGACCCGGTTTTATTTTTGAAAACAGAAAAATATATTCCAAAGAAAAAAGCGCGTTGTGGAATTCTGTAGTCGATACTGGAGCCCACGGAGTGAAATAATGATTTGCCATGCAAAAATATTGTCGTCTCTTTCTTAAAGCAACGAGGATTTCCGCCGATCGACGTCAGACACACCGACACTATATCGTAAAAAGTTACTTCCTTTGCGTTCTTTTACAGTGCAATTTCCCAAGGGCAAGGTACAGGTAAACGCCGTTCGCCTGCTTCTCAGCTGATTCACTCTCTGCGTGCGAAGTTCAATGTATGACTAAGAGTTACTTTTCACATCGCATCTTTTCCATTGAGCATTCAGAGGTTTTCGATTGATGTGCTAACATCGCGTCCCGATGACATATCATGTTGAAATTAACTCCTTGTTTGTTAATATGGATGGATTTAATATTAAGGAGGTTGAGAAAGGCGTCGAGGCTAACAAATACGTGCTTGTTGAAAACCACAAGAGGAAGAGTGAATGCTGGAAATTGTTTCGTCTCATTAAAGAACCGGTGAATAATTCTGTGTTGTTTGGTCTTGCTTGTTGTTCAAAATGTGTAAAGTGTATAGTTACAAAGAAAGATGTCGACGGTGTAATAAAAGATTATGGAGCCAAACATCTAACCGTCCATATGAAAGTACGCGCACCTCCATCAAAGCGTGGAAAGAGCGAACAATCTAAATATATTTAAAAAAAATGCAGTTGTGTAATCGTAAATAATGATTCCCATTTGTAATATACTCAATAGTCACGGTCATAGTCAGCCATTACTTCTGGATTACGCAAAATAGTGGCACTAAAATTTAACAGGTAACCAAATTTTATTATTAAACAAGGATTTCAGTTATTAAATATCAAGCAGTTATTGGGATGAATACATATATTACGATTATATGTACTGATATATAAATTGGGGGATGTAAGGTCAGGTGATGCGTAACATCACAGCCTCTCCTTGACAAATGTCAACCCCGCCTTCTCGTGGTGCATCCTGTTCCTACTAAAGGGGCTCTGACGACCGCCAATAGCGGTATAACTATACCATCGGGATTAGAGGAAATTCTATCCCACACTTACCAACCCGCTTGGCCAGCGTGGTGAGTTATGGCCAAACCCCTCCAAAATGACTCCACAACTTAAACCTTGGCCCTCAGTCTCCGGCAGCTGGAATGTACCTGGCCAAGGCAGCGGCCAGTGCGACATGAAGGCAGAGGGTGCTAAGAATCCCCGGAGGACCGGACTAGGCTGCCATCTGATGCTGACCTTGGCAACGTACAATGGACGCTCCCTATCTTCTGATTCAAGGCTTCTTGAATTGGAAGAGGAACTACAAAAGATCAAGTGGGACATCGTGGGGCTAAGTGAGGTAAGGAGAAAAGGAGAAGATCTCATCGAACTGAAAAGTGGACATCTCTTCTACTATCGTGGGACAGATACTGGCAGAACTAGTGGTGTTGGATTTATAATAAACAAGAAACTGAAGGATAAAGTTGTAGAAGTTGAAAGTTCCTCTGACAGAGCTGCACGGCTTGTTATCCAACTCTCGAAAAGATACCAGGCTCAGATTATTCAAACTTATGCACCCACCACAAGTCATCCTGAAGAAGAAATTGAAGAATTCTATGAGAAAATTTGTCATCTAAATAATAAAGGTAAGCAGCACTTGAAAATAATTATGGGAGATTTCAATGCAAAAATAGGGCAACGGCAACAGAATGAAACTTCAGTAGGTAAATTCGGTCACGGCAACAGAAACCAGCGTGGAAATACTCTCGTTGAGTTTGCAGAGGCAGAAGGGTTTTTCATCTTCAACTCCTTCTTCAAGAAAAAGCCACACAGGAAATGGACATGGAGACATCCAAATGGGACGACAAGTGAAATTGATTTTATTATGTGTAACAAACAATTCGTCATAGAAGACTGCAGTGTGCTAAACAAGTTCAACACAGGTAGTGACCATAGATTGGTGAGATGTAAGATGCACCTCAACACTAAACTTGAACGTGGCAAGCTCATAAGACAAACAAAATCTATTGACATAACCAACCTTAAAAAACACCATAATACCTTCAAGTTGGAACTGAAGAACAGGTTCTCTGCTTTAGAAGGCCTAACATCGGAAGAAGTGGACATCTCTGAAGTTAACAGAAAAGTAACCAAAGCTCTTATGGAAACAGCAACAAAATTAGCTGGGTCTAAGAACAAGTTGCATGTAAATAAATTATCAGGAAAAACGAAAATGTTGATGCAAAAAAGAAGAGATATGAGGACAACTAAAGAAGATGTGACTTCCAAAGTGGAATATATAGAGCTATGCAAGACAGTACGAAAAAGTATCACTGAAGACGTAAGAAAATTCAACTGTGAACTAGTGAGGAAAGCAATTGAAAACAAGCAAAGCCTAAAGATAGCAAAGGGACATCTCAGTAAGGGAAGAAAGCAGATTATGGCACTGAGAAAAGAAGATGGTTCTGTAACAAGAAATAGAGGCGAAATTTTGACAAGAGTGAAAGATTTCTACTCCAAATTATATGAAAGTGATGATACATGCACTCCAGACATCATGAAAGATACCAGTACCAGAGTTCTTCCAGTCCTTCCAGTAGAAGTTGCACATGCAATCAAGAACATGAAGCGGGGAAAAGCTCCAGGAGAAGATGGAATTACTGTAGACATCATACAAGAAGCAAGTGGAGAAACGAAACAGTACTCGCCCAAATTTTCACTCGATGCCTTAATGAAGGAAAGATTCCTGAGGATTGGAACACCGCTACAATGACCCTGCTACATAAGAAAGTTGATATTGAGGATCTCGGAAACTACAGACCTATCAGCCTCCTATCAGTAGTTTATAAAATCTTCACTAAAGTTCTTTCACACCGCTTGAAGGTAACACTGGACATGGCTCAACCGAGAGAACAAGCTGGATTCAGGAGTGGCTACAGCACAATAGATCATATCCATGTGCTGAGAGAACTAATTGAAAGAGCGAGGGAATATGAACTTCCATTGTGCATGGCTTTTATCGATTATGAAAAAGCCTTTGATTCGGTGAAATCATCAGCAGTTACAATGGCTCTGAAAACCTGCGGTATTGAAGATGCATACATTAATATTATTAATAACATCTATGAAAATGCAAGTGCAAAGATTAGGCTGTTTGAAAATACAACACACATAAAAATTGGAAAGGGAGTGAGACAAGGTGACACCATATCTCCGAAGCTCTTTAATGCCACATTGGAGGGTGTTTTTCAGTCACTGAGCTGGGAAAACAAGGGGATAAAGATTAATGGAGATTATCTAACCCACCTTTGTTTTGCTGATGACGTAGTCATTTTTGCAACTAGCCCATCAGAGCTGCAGAGTATGATCCAGGAACTTGCTGACAAGAGTAAAGAAGTGGGATTAAAAATGAACTTTCAGAAGACAAAAGTGATGTTCAATGCTTTTACAAGAAATGAAGATTTATCGATTGATGGAGAAAAGCTGGAGATAACAGACACGTACGTTTATCTTGGACAGCAGTTATCAAGTGAAGGTCACATTGATGAAGAAATTAATCGGCGTACAAAACTTGCCTGGAGAGCTTTTGGAAGAAACAGCATAATTTTTAAGAGCAATATGCCATTATGTCTTAAAAGAAAAGTGTTTGATCAATGCATCCTTCCAGTGCTTACGTATGGTGCAGAGACGTGGACCTTAACTAAAAGAGACATACAAAGGCTGCAGACAACTCAAAGCAGCATGGAGAGGTGCATACTTGGTGTAACCAGGAGAGATAAGAAGAGGAACTCGTGGATCCGAAAAATGACAAGAGTGGAAGACATCATGATCAGAGTTAAATCCCTGAAATGGCAATGGTCTGGACATACTGCGAGAAGGACAGATCATCGATGGACAGCCGAAATTTTAGATTGGATTCCAAGGGACAGGAAAAGACCCAGAAGAAGACCACATGGGAGATGGGTGGATGAAATTAGAAAGTATGCAGGGGTGACATGGAGGAGACTGGCACAAGACAGACCGTTGTGGAGGAAACTTGGGGAGACCTTCGTCCAGCAGTGGATTGATAATGTTTGACAATGATGATGATGATGATATAAATTGGGTTTCCAATTTATAGTTCAAAGCAGATTTGTCCGGGTCAGTTACAGGTCCGGATCGGATCGAGTTGGAAACGGTTAGACCCGTTTCCAACTTGGGTGTGGTCGTCAACGACTGCTGGATGCTCGAGCTGAGTGGAGAGTACGCAGGCTTGTCCAGTCCAATAGACGTGTAACACTTCGTCAGATTAAAGATTATCTGAATCAGGTACCACGTCTGATGGCTTCTGAACGTACAGTTCGCCGCACATTACATCGTATGAGCTGCAGAAGCAGATGGCCTGTCCGTAAACCATTGCTATCTGCAGCGAACAAAAAGAAACGCTTCCATTTAGCTCAGGAGCACGAGAATTGAACGGTAAATGAGTGGGAAAGGAATGGTCCGACGATTCACCTTTTCAACTAATCATGCAGATGAGAATATGGAGAGAGCAGAACGAAAGCATGGACCCATCTTGCATCGTCACTACTCTTCAAGCTGGCAAAGGCAACTTTATGGTCTGGTAGATGTTTTCGTGCGGGTATTTAGATCATTTGATTTGTGTGGAGCAATGTCTGACCGCCAAAGGTATTTAAATATCGTTGCCCACCAAGTTTACCTAGTTATGTTGATGGATTATTCCGACGGGGATGGATACTTCCCGCAGGACAATGCTCCATGTCATAGTTCTCGTATTGTACGCGAATAGTTTGAGGAGCATCACATAGACTTTTCCCTGCTATACCGGCCTCCTCAATCACCGGATCTGAATCCAATGGATCATTTGTTGGATATAGTCGAAGGAAGCATCAGACAGCTGGGTCCGCTACCATCCAATCTTCAACAACTGGAGGGTGCAATTCATCGCATTTGGGCTAATATACTCCAAGCCTCTTAATAGAGTCCATGCCAAAACAAATTCAAGCAGTGTTAAAGGGAAAAGGGTGATCCATCAACGTATTAACCAGGTAGGTGATCATAATAATTTGACCACTCAGCATGTAGTTCAAGCCAGTCAACGGGGGGGGGGGGGGAGTTTTGTACAAGTAATATGTGTAGGAATATTGTGCCACAGAATGACGGGCGGACGGATGCTTCTATATCTGTATATTTCTTACGACAGAAGTACACTGACGTGCAAAACTTAAGGGCCGTTCGGTGTTTTCGCCGTAGCTTCGCAATGAAGCAGCCTGGATAGGTCAATTTCATGCCACAGAGACCTCAGTATGCACCAAATGGGGGAATGAACAAACATTATGTGCAAAAATGAATACAAAAGTGTACACTGCGACGTTACTAAGAAATGGCCGTAAAGCATTGCACACCATGGTACAGAGCCATCGTTTCCACAGATGGATTACAGCAAAGAGGTGGTCGTCAGTAAGGAATATGATGTCCCATAACAGCAATGGCTGCGTTGCAGTGTCTGGCTGTACTTAACACGAGGCTGTCGCTGAGTTTTGGGGGCAACTTTGGCCATTCCTCTCGTAGTGCACGTTTCAACTGATGGACATTTTCCAGAGGATGTAGGCGTGCCTCAAGACGTCTCCCCAGACCGTCCCACACATGTTCTACAGGATTTAGATCAGGGGAGCACGCAGGCCAATCCATATGAGTGATATCCTAACTTTATAACAGCTCATTTACTGCAGGTGTACGATGGGATCTCGCGTTATCGTCCATAAACACGAACTCGGAACCAATAGCACCTTGGAATAGGCGCACATCGGGAAGAAGCATCTCATCGAAGTAGTGGTTTGTGGTAACGGAACCTCCTTCGAAAATGTGGAGCTCAGTACGGCCATTCAGGGTAATGCCTTCCCAGACGAGCACACCAACACCGCCATACCGATCTCTTTCGGTAATGTTAGCCGGTCGATAACGTGTTCCCACATCTCTCCAGATCAGCTGACGTCCAGAATCGCTCATGGTACTGAAACTACTCTCATCCGTGAAGAGTGCCGTACCCCATTGCTCTATCATATAATCCTTGTGGCCCTCATACCATTGTAATCGATGTCTCCAATGGGTAGGCTTTAATCGGATGCAACGTTCTGGTTGTCGGGTAAATAGTCCACCTTTATGTAGACGCTTGGCAATAGTGAGCCGCGATACTGCGCATCCTGTGGTCATCTGCAGTTGCTTCGTGATATTGCCTGCTGTCTGGAGTCTATCACATTTGGCCTGTAGCACCATATATCGGCCATCCCTTACTGTTGTTTTCCGTGGACGACCACCACCGACCTTTATAACATCTGTTCCTGTCGTTTGGAAGGTCTTCCACTCACATGAAGCAATGCTATGGGTCACGCCGAACTCATCGGCGACACTCGTTAAGGTTCGCCCCTCCTCCAGCTTTCAAAATATTCGACCACGTGTAAAGGCATCTAAATGTCTCCACGTGGACATTTTCTCGTCTGCGACACACTAACAAACCACTCGAACCTCTTTACAACGCCGCACACTTTCGCTTTCCGTTTCCTGCCTTGCTGCAGGATGCGTCTTATATCCATTTCAGCGCTCGTCCATTTGAAAAAAATTAAATCCATTTTGGAAATTTGCATACGCATCGTCTTTCTACTGGTCCGCTTGCGTTATGCAAATCGCCTCAATTTTGTGTGTTTCACTGTGCGGGTATAATCTTCGGAACTAGTGTCCGTCCTTAAGTTTTGCACGCCAGTGTATTATATAGTCCGTCCAACTGAAAAAAGTCCCAGGTCTCATTGACACCACTGAGATCGATTGTTCTTCTCTAGCTAGACGGACTGTAGCCTAAAAAGAAAAAGAAAGACAAAGATGAAAAGAAATCACTGTAGTGCATGTGGCTGCATATGATACCTCGACTGGAATATACCTGAAGCCTCCGAATAACGCTCAGTTCTTGGATCAGAAAGAGTGACCGTTGCTGAGAGGTGGCCGTTATGCGGAAGTTAGGCCTAATTTACCATTACCACTCCGTTATGTCAAATAGAAGTCATTGCTTTTTCCACGTTTATAAGCGAGCCACGGAAACATTCTCATCGGCTGCCACCGGGAATCGAACCCAGGGTCTTCCAGTTACGCTCACTACATGCTTCCACTGTGCCACAGCGGCCTCGAAATTCTCCAGACTCTCATACAACAAACTGCCAACCACCTGGCAGGTTGCATTTCTTTGGAGGCCCGCACAATGCTGGGGATTCACCAAAGATGAACAATAAAAGGCGAATGAATAATAAATACACATTTGACGTGGATTAGGAACATCAAATAGAAGTCATCGCTTTTTCCACGTTCATAACTGAGTCACGGAAACATTCTCATCGGCCGCCACCGGGAATCGAACCCAGGTCTTCCAGTTACGCTCCGGACATGCTTCCACTGTATCACAGCGGCCTCGAAATTCTCCAGACTCACATGGGACAAACGGCCAACCACCTGGCGGGTTGCATTTTTGGAGCCCCGCACAGTGGTGCAGTGGAAGCATGTCCGGCGCGTAACTGAAAGACCTGGGTTCGATTCCCGGTGGAGGCCGATGAGAATTTTTCCGTGTCTCAGTTATGAACGTGAAAAAAGCGATGACTTCTATTTGATGTTCCTAATCCACGTCAACTGAGTACTTACCACTCCGTTACATTTGTATAAAAGCAGAATAAGTGTATGAAGCTTATGCACAAAGAAAACGATTTCAGTGATTTCCCCTTAATGCTAAATACTGAATAAAGCTCGGTATAATAATTGAATAAATAAACCACGTTGTAGAGAATTTTCGGAAATCAGTGTTTGACGTCAAGTCTTAAACAGCCCTTAGAATTATCAAGCTAGGAGATTAGAGCTAGGGTACGCTATAGGAAAGAAAAAAATACATACCGTCAAATGTAATTGCAGAGTTAGCTGGCCGTGTTGCGGCAAGCAGGAACAGATCCCACATGGACCAGGAAAAGAGATAACTCCGCAACACTGTAGGCATCAGAAACCACTCCCTTAACGACCAGAGAGCGATTGAAACGCAGACGGGAGCTGGAGCTCGCCTCACGTAGAACTGAACTTTAACTCCTTTCATTTCATTTAAGCACACCATCGTATCAACAGCAATTCAACCTGTCCTGCCCGAAACACAGTTTCTCCAGCTATATTTTCTGTCCCTTTCTTATTCGTGTGCAGGGTTGGAAACGGGTCAAAAATTTTGGATCCAACCCCGGCCGTCACGTAATTGGACCCGACTCGGACTTGACCTGGACAAATCTGATTTGAACTATAAATTCGAATATATCATAATCGTCATCATTGTCAATCATTATCAGTCCACTGCTGGATGAAGGTCACCTCCACGTTTCTTCAACAACGGACTGTCCTGCGCCAGTCTCCTCCATCCACCCATCTCCCACGTGGTCTTCTGGGTCTTTTCCTATCCCTTGGAATCCATTCTAAAATTTCGGTTGTCCATCGGCCGTCCGTTCTCCTGACAATATGTCAAGCTCATTTCCATTTCAGGGATTTTACTCGGATCAAGATGTCTTCCACTCTTGTCATTTTCCTTATCAACGAGTTCCTCTGTTTGTCTTTCTTGGTTACACTACGCATGCATCTCTCTATGCTGCTATCAGTTGCCTGCCGTTTTTGTATGTCTTTTTTACGCTTTCCAACCGTAGGTTGAAGAAGCGTATATGCTCCAGTTTTGTCCGTCCGTCTGTCCGCACGATAACTGGCGTAAAAATGGTTCGATTTCTATGAAATTTTAGTATGTGGTAGGGGATCACTGGGGACGAACCCTATTGAAAATGGGATAAATGGGGTGAAAGGTCACGACGTAGGAGCGGGATCCATTCCATTGCACTTATGCGTCATAACTTGCGTAAATATGGTTCGATTTCAATGAAATTTTACTATGTGGTAGGGGACCGCCTGGGGACGAACCCTATTCAAAATGGGTGAATTGGAGTCAAAGGTAAGGACATAAGAGCGGGAGGCATTCCATCGCCCTTATGCGTCATAACGTGCGTAAAAATGGTTCGATTTCGGTGAAATTTCAGTGTGTGGTAGGGGACCACCTGGGGACGAACCCTATTGAAAATGGACGAAACGGGGTCAAAGGTCAGGACATAGAATTGCGATCCATTCCATTGCCCTTATCACATATTATTAAGATGGACGTCAAGTAAATTTGCTTCCTATACTTCCAATGGAAAAACTTTTGTACACATTTCCTTCACAATTATTGTGTTCCCAAGGATGAAAATTTGAACATCGATTAAAATAACTTCATATTATAACTTGGAATACTTAATATTTTCTAAAACATAACCATAATTACATTAAAAATCAATAACTTTTCCTTTGGTGGTGTTGAAGCCAGAAAATGGATGGCGCGACCTGTACTTTGATGACGTCAGTAGACAAACAAATGTTGGATTGCATAATTATGGTTATGTTTTAGAAAATATTAAGTATTGCAAGTTATAAAATGAAGCTATTTTAATCGATGTTCAAATTTTCATCCTTGTGAACGCATTAATTGTCCAGAAAAAAGATGGCGCAACCTGTATTTTCATCACGTCAGTAGACAAACAAATGTTGGATTGCATAATTATGTTTATGTTTTAGAAAATATTAAGTATTGCAATTTATAAAATGAAGCTATTTTAATCGATGTTCAAATTTTCATCCTTGGGAACGCATTAATTGGTAAGAAAATGCGTACAGAAATGTTTCCATTCGAAGTACAGGAAGCAAAATTACTTGACGTTCAGCTTAAAGGAGCAATTCTTGTATGTATGTAAATTTTATTTTGAAAACGGCTCTAAGGATTTTGATGAAAGTCGTTAACCTACCGTTTTCTTGTACTAGAAGTCGATTTAGCTTGATCTCGACTTTAGGAAAATTCGTTTAGTTGGTTAAATAACCACCCCGAGTTACCACGTTTTTAGTGTAGTGTCATGGCGTCGTGCCATTAGATGTTGGCGAGCGGTCACGCCATCTGTCTCATTACGTCACGCGTTGTGTGTGGATCCTATTGAAATTTTATGCCGTCACACTCTTGCGAGCAGATGGTCGCGATTCCCATCTGCCTCATTACGTCACGCGTTGTGTGCGTATGTTCGTCCGCACGATAACTCGCGTAAAAATCGTTCGATTTCGATGACATTTTAGTATGTGGTAGGGGAACACCTGGGAAAGAATCCTATTGAAAGTGAACGAAATGGGGTCAAAGGTCAGGACATAGGAGCGGGATCCATTCCACTGCTCTTATGCGTCATAACTAACGTAAAAAAGGTTCGATTTCGATGAAATTTTAGTATGTGGTAGGAAACTACCTGTGCACGAACCTTATTGAAAATGGACGAAATGGGGTAAAATGTCAGGACATAGGAGCGGGATCTATTCCATTGCCCTTATGCGTCATAACTTGCGTAAAAATTCTTCGATTCAGACAAAACTTTATCATGTTCTTCCGAAAGTATACTTTACCGGTTTTGTTGAATATCATTGAAATGGGGTCAAAAATCAGGTTATAGGAGCGAGATTTATTCCGCAGCCATTATCCTCATAACTTGAGTAATGATTTCTGGTATGTTGGAAAGCGTATCATAAACAATGCATTGCATGATTTGACTGACTTGTTTAGTTAAGGTCCACGTCTCTACTCCGTACGTAAGCACTGGAAGGATGCATTGATTAAACACGTTTCGTTTAAGACATAATGGCATATTGCTCTTAAAAATTGTACTGTTTCTTTCAAAAGCTCTCTACCCTAGTTTTATGCTTCGGTTAATTTCTTCATCAATGTGACCTTTGCTTGATATCTGCTTTCCAAGGTAAATGTAGGTTTCGGTTATCTCCAGCTTTTCCCCATCAATCGATAAATCTTCATTTTCTGTAAAACCATTGTCTTCTGAAGTTCATTTTAATCCCAGTTCTTTACTCTTCTCAGCAAGTTCCAGGATCATACTCTGCAGCTCTGAGTATTATTTTAAAGACCTTTGAAGGGCTCTTTGAAGTATTTTTTTTAATTTTCAAAAATAAAATGGAAATAAAACCAGGTCGAAATCAGTCAGGAACACTTTGACCTGACCCGTTTGGCCCGCAAGAAATTGTCGATCCGTTGACCTGCTGACCCGTGACCCGTTTCCATCTTTGTTCGGGTAGCTGAAGGAACTGCGCAAAATCCGAAGTGACAAGGTGTTTGTTGTATCTCCTTCAGGACTATAGGTTACGTTGCTCGGAGGTTATCATTAACTAGATGAAAGCCCGTCAATAATGACGGGGGAAAATAAAATTTATGATACAGAAGTTTTTTGAGTAAAAATTAATGATATTGAGAATTTTTTGTTGGCTCACAGCTTTCTGAAAATTTCTCGAGCAGTCGGTTATGGAATTTGATACGACGGGCTGTCTGTTTGTTATGTGTTTTGTAAAACTGTTAGTCTCTATTTCGTCAACACTTCCTTGAACACAACATTTTTCGTATATAATGACTGTGAACCCTGTATCAATTTCCCCTGTTCTTTTCCGTGAACTATTTTTATCTTGACGTCGTCAGATCGTCGTACCCTTGACGTTGCCACATACAGATGGCTAAACACCGGTTCAGGTAGTAAACCAAAATTCCTGATGTAAAGTTTTCGTATCTCTAAAGAGTTGACCGTGTGACGTAACGCATCTCTGACATCATGTGAGAATGATTTGGATTAGGTGACGTCACACCAGCAGCTGTGTTCTTTGTTGCTATGACAACAGAACAAAGTGATATATGCGTGGACTGTGCGTGTGTAGGTGATGGCGTAACCTACACGAAAAGCTAAGCGTGGTGTCACAAACATTTGTTTCTCCGTTGTTGCTATGACGACTTAAAAAGTGGCACGGAGGAGGAGGGCTCTAGCAAATTATACAGGGTGCATAGGAAAGTCCGTTTAGCCTCGAATAACTTGCGAACGGAGAGAGGTACAGTTATGCAAGTGAGGTAACAGTATAGTAAAGCGACTACACCCGATTGAATCCAATCGGTAGCAGCGCCCCTAGTGGCGAAATGCGGAAGTTGGCCATTGCAAATCGAAAACGAAAAGAGATAGAGCAAAATTTCCAATTACAAAGTTCTAGAGCATCAATTAATTAGCACGAAACGACATTTATTTCACACGGATAAGATAAATTGTCGCCTGAATACCCTACAATGTCCGAAATCGATGCGCGACGATTCGAATCTGCATATTCACATTTCGCAAATGTAGCCATATGCAAATGCAGATTGTGACGTTGTATCGTACCTGCGATATAAAAACCAGTAGCAGGATGTACCCTGATCAAAAGTTTAAGTCTACGTACGCTGTGTGAGAATGGCGAGCTTGGATTTCTGGGGTTACTTAAAAAATCAGGTGTGCAACAGCGCCTACAAGTCTGCTGGATCTACGTCGTCGTGTTACAGATGCTTGCAATAGTGTGACACCTAGCATGCTGAGGAATGTGCATGCAGAGTTACTTTCACGAATACAAATGTGTATCGTGGGCAATGGCGAACTCTTCGAACATACTCCATATTAACTTTTTATCACTGTGTGCCAGTTTGCTTTTTTTGTTTTTGTTATGTCTGAAATCATCAAACTGTATTGACATAAGTACGCATTTATGCAATAAATTGTGTGTATTTGCTCAAACCTATGCCTGTTCCCTTCAAACGTTCACACAAAAGGTCGCGCATCGATTTCGGACATTTTAGGGTGTTCAGGCGACAATTTATCTTATCCGTGTGAAACAAATGTCGTTTTGTACTAATTAGTTGATGCTCTACAACTTTGTAATTGGAAATTTTGCTCTATCTCTTTTCGTTTTCGATTTGCAATGGCTAACTTCCGCATTTCGCCACTAGGGGCGCTGCTATTGGTTGCATTCCGTTATCTCACTTGCATAACTGTACCTCTTTCCGTTCGTAAGTTATTCCAGGCTAAAGGGATTTTCCTATGCACCCTGTATATTAGGATGTTAATCCTACAACAGCTGTTCTGTACCGACCAAAGTTTGCAGTTTCTTGGAGGTTGCCGTTGTTCGGAGGTGTCCGTTAATCGAGGTTTCACTGTATTAGAAAATTCAATGCGACCATAAACTCTTGTTGATTATTCTAAATTTTAGCTTTTTTGGTCAAAGATATGCGCATTTACGTACGGGAATTCCGTGGCATAATTCGTGTCATCATTCATTTTTGTAATTACGGGAAAATAAGGGTTTCTAATGCGTGCAGTGAAGGAAGTTTCTCTCGAAAACAAGATTCAACCGCATCGAACCGTCTGGAATTAATGCGTCTTACGGATGACGGGGAGGAACGCCTTACTGCCTGGCAACTAAGCGCGATTGTAGTCTCAACCACGTGCTAATGGGTGAAATAAAACGGCGGAGAAATCGCTGTGCTCGGGACAGATGCATTCTGAAGAAATGTTCATTAACATACAAAATGATGCGTGCATATCTCACCGAATGCATCAAATCTGTATCTGGGACAAACGGGAAAGAAAAAATTGCCACAAAAGCGGAAAACTGACTTAATGAAGAAAGATTAAACAACCAGCTGCAATAACTGATTAAGTGAGATGATTGATTTAATAAACGGGCACTTTACTTGGTGAACAAACACAACTAATGACGAAGAAGTTAGAAAGAATCAAGAGAGAGAGAGAGAGAGAAATGTATATGGAAACAAAACAAACAGTACACTTCGAACAGTGAGGTTAAAGATGTCGGGAGGCTCCGGAGTTGCAAATATTGGAGAAAATATTAACAGGCTGAAATGTTTCGAGATTAACACGGAAAGAAGGGCTCTAAAAAAGAGGGGGCTTGGGGTGGGGGGTTACGCTTAATGAAGGTTGGGAAAAACTGGGATGAGCTGAGAGTTACGTTCCTGCAGAAGTAGAAAATTTAATTACTCCCTAATGGGAGATGGTTAACATAAACAAATGACTCCAACAAATACCAGGCTTAATTGATAGATTTTTCTTACGGAGTTCGTTGAAATCGAAATGAGAAGGCCATCGCGAAAATGGATTAATAAAAAACTGTTTACCGATGAACATAATGGCCAGCAATCAAACAGATAAACAATGCACATAATGTTTTGTCTGCTTGTAATATTTTCTACTGCCTGCAGGTAAAAAAGAGTCTGAGCTAATTTATTATCCAGAAACCGTTAATTATTTCTGTCTGCGTTCTTTGTTTGTTTGTTCTTTATAGTGAGAGAAACGAACACACCAGCTAACTTCTAGAAGAGCCGGTGTCTTAAAGCAAACGGAAGGCAAATTATGTTAGCCTTTCTGCGTGCAGTTTAGGGCATAACGGAAAATTTCAGTGTTGCACACGTAACATTCAGATCTACGAGTATGAAATTGCAATTACGATTTATAACATAAAAGTTATTGGGTTGAAAAGAAAGAAATGTCCGATGACGAGGTACCCGAATCTTTTTTTCAAAAGGATATAAGGAGGAGAATAACTTGAATTATTATTTCTTAAAAATAAAATAAAAAAGTTGACTGTTGGTAGGATGATACCATTGGACGAAGCGGCATTGGACCAATTGTACCATTGGACGAATCTGCATTAGACTAATCGTACATTGGACGAATTGTCCCTTTGGACGAAATTGAACCAATCGGCATTGGACATAATTTGCCTTCCATTTGCTTTGAGATTTTCCAGGACCGGCCACGGCGCCATTGATATTAGCCGCTGAGATTACGCAGCACACCGGATTGACATCAGCAAGTAGATGGCTCAAGTCAGTGGCAGCTGGCAGTTAGCCATCAGAATTTGAAGAGTGTAAGCGCAAGCCAGCATGGAAGTGGACACCTCCGCTATTGCATGCTGTATAAGTTTCGTAGTGGTAGCACCCCCGCAAGTGCAGTAAACAACGTTATCAATGTGTACTCCAACGCCACCAGTGATGTAGAAGGAGCTTAGCGCGCCTTAGCGGCGCTAAGGCACTTTTCGTGGTTACATGGCAAGAGAATCTGGGCAAAGAAACTTTTCTTAAATGATCATGTATGCAAAAATAGGGACAACTGTGTTCTCTATGCAAACATACTCGTATCTTAACCGAAGGTTCATACTACAGAAATAGCTGCCCCGGTGGTACAGTGGTCAGAGGCGCAGGCTTCTGACCATTCTTCCGAGCTAAGACTGAATCCCAATCCCGGATTTGTCATGGGTGGTGCGCAGGGCCAAAGATGCTGGATCTGTCACTTCCCTGGAGCAAGTGACTCGAAATCAGGGACGGGTGACTTCTTATAGTTATAAGAGTTGCCCATGGTAGTTATTAAACCTAGAAACAATAAAACAAAAAATACAGTGCAGATTGATCTGCAGATTTGGATAACGCAGTAGAGTGTGTCACAAATCAGAAGCTTCTATCACAAAGAGAATGCGAACTCCTTTGTCTAGATGGCAGTCAAAATAAATTTGTAGGAAATGTCTACTCAGTGGGGTTAAGATTGCAGTGCTCAGAGAGAAAACGGTAGTGATGGACATTTGTATTAAACAACTCGACATTTGTATTAAACAACTCGCCATTTGTATTGGCTGCAATAAAAGTAATCCCCTGAATTCACTCTCTGACTCTTTAACGGGCAACAGAAAATCTTCCACAAGTACCACATAATCTTAGTAAAAGCGGCGCATTAGTCATATTAATTTGATGCTACTCTATTAATTCACAAATATCCCCAATGCTTATTTAAAATCCTATAGAACGACACAAAGCGAAATTTGAATTTTAAAAAATTGTAATCTGTCATATGTTTCTCACGTGACATTCTTACCGTTATTTGAAATTGCTCAGATTACACAGTTTTAATATAAATTGATAATGGTAATTATTAATGAAAATTAATAAATAATAAAAACAAGAATAAAATTTCGAGGGTAATTTTTCCTAGTCCGTTCACCGCTAAGGCACTTTTTTATTTACGCTTTCCATCCGCAGGTTGAAGAAGGGTATATGCTTCAGCTTTGTCCGTCTGTCTGTCTGTCCGTAAGTCCGTCCTCTCGATAACTCGCGTAAAAATGGTTCGATTTCGAAGAAATTTTAGTATATGTTAGGGGACAACCTGAAAAGGAACCCTATTGAAAATGGGTGAAATGGGAGCGGGATCCATTCATCGCCCTTATGCGTCATAACTTACGTAAAAATGCTTGGATTGCGACAAAACTGTATCATGTTGTTCCGGAGGTGTACTGCACCGGTTCTGCTTAATATCGTCGAAATGGGGTCAAAGGTCAGGGCACAGGAGCGAGATTTATTCCACAGCCATTATCCTCATAACTTGACTAAAAATGATTCTATTGCGACAAAACTGTATCATGTTGTTCCGGAGGTGTACTGCACCGGTTCTGCTTAATATCGTCGAAATGGGGTCAAAGGTCAGGGCACAGGAGCGAGATTTATTCCACAGCCATTATCCTCATAACTTGACTAAAAATGATTCTATTGCGACAAAACTTTAGTATGTTGTTCCGGAGGTACACTGAACCGGTTCTGTTGAATATCGTCAAAATGGGGTCAAAGGTCAGGGCACAGGAGCGAGATTTATTCCACGGTCATTATCCTCATAACTTGAGTAATAAGTTGAGTAATGACTCCTGGTACGTCGGAAAGCGTATCATAATCAATGCATTGCATGATTTTGCTAACTTGTTTAAAACTACATCACTGTCTGGTGGTAATAATAATTTGGCCACTCAGTGTATGTTTGTCCATACCAACTGTCATTGAACTCTGTCGAGTGGATTTTGCATTATTCGTGATTTTGTGTTTGTCATGTTAATTTTCAACAGCAGTATAGAGGTGGTTATGTGGTTAATACCCAATATTTTATTTAGGTTTGACTTTTACTAAGTTTAACTTTACTCAACTGTCTTAACTTAACCAGAAGAACAGATCTTCTAAGATTAAATTTTAACTTCACTTGTTTCCTTAGTGAATTCAGCTTCACTGGAAAACCGGGAATACCTCCACTTGTTCCGCCAGGATTCGAAGGAGTACAAGATTGTCTGGCGCCCATATGGGACGCAAGAGGGTGTACATACCCTCTCCTGGAAATCTGACTATGCAATATCTGTTCTTTGAAGGCACTAAATATATTTTATCGATAACAATAACTGTGGTTTTTAACTATTCTTTGAACTTCTGGATGCGGGTGTATGCAGTAAAAACAGAAAAAGCTTGGGAATTTTTCAGTGGAAAGTATTAATTATGAATTTTTGGTTTGAATGTTGAAGCAGAGTACACGGTATGGAAAAGTTAACAATAAATATCATCGTACATGGATTTAGATACTAAATAAACGTACCTTACAATCCATAATTGACATAAGGCACATTATAGGTGTGACACTTTTCTTTGTGGATGCGTTGATGAATCTCAACCATGCCGCGATTCCTCTAAACAGAGCTCTATTGGTAGGTGAATATCTTGCCTTTATTCTACAATTCATGTACAAATTTGGGCATTTGTTCCAACTCTTTAAACTGTTAAAACGTATTATGTACACGCTGGCAACAATTCTTACCAGCGTTTTAATAATTCTTACCAGAATTGTTTACCAAGGTGTACATAATATGTTTTAACACTTTGGAGAGTTGGAACTAATGTCCAAGTACATGAATTAGAGAATAAAGGCAAGATATTCACCTACCAGTGGAGTTGTGTTTAGAGGAATCGCGGCACGGTTGATTAATTCAACGCTTCCGTAAAAAAAGTGTCACACCTATAATGTGTCTTATGTCAATTATGGACTGTAAGGTACGTTTATTTAGTATTTAAATCCATATATAATGATATTTATTTTTAACTATAGAATATTTAGGTGTGAAGAATCATTGTATGACCCATGAACAAGATTTTTGGGTTTATATAAGATATCTGCTGGTATGAAAAGGTATGGAAGGCGAAGGAATGAAATATGTATCACCCTCTACAGCGGCCATTCATCTCTGGACAAAAATCTCCCGAAGTTCTGTGCAGACCGTTGTCTTGAGGATATGTTTTTTCTTCTTGATGACCGATTGAATGATTGCTGGAGGTTTTACGGCGCATGAGACATCCGTGGGTAAAAGACACAAGGCTCAAAAGAAGAAGATATTTTTTATTGCCCCAATAAGCTCCCTAATTTCATTTATCTATCTATTTGAAGTAGTAGAGCCTTTTGATTTTTAGTTAAACTGATGTGTCGGATGTGTGTAAAAACTGTTAGATAACAAGAAGGGAAATTTGCATAGGTAGTGTATGTTATTTAGTCACAATTTCTGTTTGTCCCCTGCAGTAAACTAAGGTATGGGCCCTCATGAAAAGATTCAACTTACTGTGTCCAATTCCATTTCATTAGCATTGAAGCACGTCACCAGTAGATCAGCAACAAGTCATTCGTAACATCAAATACGTTGAATATGATATTTCACAACATGAGTGAATGCCCACTCAAAACGAGATTCTTATCAATACAAATTTTAAAGTTGTGAGCCCGTTTATTGGTGTAAATATGACATGAATGGTAAGTCAGATAATATCCGAAAACTTGAAAATTTCGTATTCCTGGAGCGGCAATCGAACCCGCGTCCCCCGGTTTGCGCCCGAGTGTGCTACCACTACACCACCCAGAACTACCAAGTATCAAGTTTCCGATTAATTTGAATAGAACCATCACAGGATTCGCTAGTCGAAGCACCCGGCATTCATATATAGTGAATCTGGATGATTAGAGTTCATTCCCGTGATTGCCCGGAGGCAGCATTGCATTCAGAGTTTTTTTCGGAGGGGATTGCAAATTTGGGGGGGGGTGAAGCGTTTTGTCTGATTAATTACATATAAATACAATTTTGTTATTTATATATACATTTAATGTATATAAAAATTTGAAATAGATTATAAAAATTTTCTTGTGCTTCTGTAGCGCAAATGCTAATTCCAGGAAATCTACACATCATCATCATCATCATTGTCAACCATTATCAATCCACTGCTGGACGAAGGTCTCCCCAAGTTTCCTCCACAACGGTCTGTCTTGTGCCAGTCTCCTCCATGTCACTCCCGCATATTTACGAATTTCATCCACCCATCTCCCATGTGGTCTTCTTCTGGGTCTTTTCCTGTCCCTTGGAATCCAATCTAAAATTTCGGCTGTCCATCTATGGTCTGTCCTTCTGGCAGTATGTCCAGCCCATTGCCATTTCAGGGATTTAACTCTGATCATGATGTCTTCCACTCTCGTCATTTTTCGGATCCACGAGTTCCTCTTCTTATCTCTCCTGGTTATACCAAGCATGCACCTCTCCATGCTTCTTTGAGTTGTCTGCAGCCTTTGTATGTCTCTTTCAGTTAAGGTCCACGTCTCTGCACCATACGTAAGCACTGGAAGGATGCATTGATCAAACACTTTTCTTTTAAGACATAATGGCATATTGCTCTTGAAAATTATGCTGTTTCTTCCAAAAGCTCTCCAGGCAAGTTTTGTACGCCGATTAATTTCTTCATCAATGTGACCCTCACTTGATATCTGCTGTCCAAGATAAACATACGTATCTGTTATTTCCAGTTTTTCTCCATCAATCGATAAATCTTCATTTCTTCTAAAAGCATTGAACATCACTTTTGTCTTCTGAAAGTTCATTTTTAATCCCACTTCTTTACTCTTGTCAGCAAGTTCCTGGATCATACTCTGCAGCTCTGATGGGGTAGTTGCAAAAATGACTACGTCATCAGCAAAACGAAGGTGGGTTAGATAATCTCCATTAATCTTTATCCCTTTGTTTTCCCAGTTCAGTGATTGAAAGACATTTTCTAATGTGGCATTAAAGAGCTTCGGAGATATGGTGTCACCTTGTCTCACTCCCTTTCCAATTTTTATGTGTGTTGTATTTTCAAACAGCCGAATCTTTGCACTTGCATTTTCATAGATGTTATTAATAATATTAATGTATGCATCTTCAATACCGCAGGATTTCAGAGCCGTGGTAACGGCTGATGGTTTCACCGAATCAAAGGCTTTTTCATAATCGATAAAAGCCATGCACAATGGAAGTTCATATTCCCTCGCTCTTTCAATTAGTTCTCTCAGTACGTGGATATGATCTATTGTGCTGTAGCCACTCCTGAATCCAGCTTGTTCTCTCGGTTGAGCCATGTCCAGTGTTACCTTCAAGCGGTGTGAAAGAACTTTAGTGAAGATTTTATAAACCACTGATAGGAGGCTGATAGGTCTGTAGTTCCTGAGATCCTCAATGTCACCTTTTTTATGTAGCAGGATCATTGTAGCATTGTTCCAATCCTCAGGAATCTTCCCTTCATTAAGACATCGAGTGAAAATTTGGGCGAGTACTGTTTTAATTTCTCCACTTGCTTCTTGTATGATGTCTATAGTAATTCCATCTTCTCCTGGAGCTTTCCCCCGCTTCATGTTCTTGATTGCATGAGCAACTTCTGCTGGGAGGACTGGAAGAACTCTGGTACCTTTCATGATGTCTGGAGTACATGTATCATCCCTTTCATATAATTTGGAGTAGAAATCTTTCATTCTTGTCAAAATTTCGCCTCTATTTCTTGTTATAGAACCATCTTCTTTTCTCAGAGCCATAATCTGTTTTCTTCCCTTACTGAGATGTCCCTTTGCTATCTTTAGGCTTTGGTTGTTTTCAATTGCTTTCCTCACTAGCTCACAGTTGAATTTCCTTACGTCTTCAGTGATACTTTTTCGTGCTGTCTTGCATAGCTCTATATATTCCACTTTGGAAGTCACATCTTCTTTAGTTGTCCTCATCTCTCTTCTTTTTTGCATCAACATTTTGGTTTTTCCTGATAATTTGTTTACATGCAACTTGTTCTTAGACCCAGCTAATTTTGTTGCTGTTTCCATAAGAGCTTTGGTTACTTTTCTGTTAACTTCCGAAATATCCACTTCTTCCGATGTTAGGCCTTCTAAAGCAGAGAATCTGTTCTTCAGTTCCAACTTGAAAGTATTATGGTGTTTTTTAAGGTTGGTTATGTCAATACATTTTGTTTGTCTTATGAGCTTGCCACGTTCCAGTTTAGTGTTGTGGTGCATCTTACATCTCACCAATCTATGGTCACTACCTGTGTTGAACTTGTTCAGCACACTGCAGTCTTCGATGACGAATTTTTTGTTACACATAATAAAATCAATTTCACTTGTCGTCCCAATTGGATGTCTCCATGTCCATTTCCTGTGTGGCTTTTTCTTGAAAAAGGAATTCAAGATGAAAAATCCTTCTGCCTCTGCAAACTCAACGAGAGTATTTCCACGCTGGTTTCTGTTGCCGTGACCGAATTTACCTACTGAAGTTTCATTCTGTTGCTGGTGCCCTATTTTTGCATTGAAATCTCCCATAATTATCTTCAAGTGCTGCTTACCTTTATTATTTAGATGACGAATTTCCTCATAAAATTCTTTAATTTCTTCTTCAGGATGACTTGTGGTGGGTGCATAAGTTTGAATAATCTGAGCCTGGTATCTGCTCGATAGTTGGATAACGAGTCGTGCAGCTCTGTCAGAGGAACTTTCAACTTCTACAACTTTATCCTTCAGTTTCTTGTTTATTATAAATCCAACACCACTAGTTCTGCCAGTATCTGTCCCACGATAATAGAAGAGATGTCCACTTTTCAGTTCAATGAGATCTTCTCCTTTTCTCCTTACCTCACTTAGCCCGACGATGTCCCACTTGATCCTTTGTAGTTCCTCTTCCAATTCAAGAAGCCTTGAATCAGAAGATAGGGAGCGTCCATTATACGTAGCCAAGGTCAGCATCAGATGGCAGCCTAGTCCGGTCCTCCGGGGATTCTTAGCACCCTCTGCCTTCATGTCGCACTGGCCGCTGCCTTGGCCAGGTACATTCCAGCTGCCGGAGACTGAGGGCCAAGATTTAAGTTGTAGAGTCATTTTGGAGGTGTTTGGCCATAACTCACCACGCTGGCCAAGCGGGTTGGTGAGTGTGGGATAGCATTTCCTCTGATCCCGATGGTATAGTTATACCGCTATTTGCGGTCGTCAGAGCCCCTTTAGTGGGAACAGGATGCACCACGAGAAGGCGGGGTTGACATTTGTCAAGGAGAGGCTGTGATGTTACGCATCACCTGACCTTACATCCCTATCTAATCTACACATACAAGTGATTAAAAATGTAAAAATGTTATACCATTTTGTTTTTGATTCAGTAATACACCACGGATTTCACCATGGGATGGTGTAAAATATTGAGGATGCTAGTAAGATAAAGTTGTACTGGAGAACCCCCCCCCCCCCCCCTTCAAAACGTTAGGAGTAGTAAATGTGTTCTCTCCTTGGCTTACTACAAGCGTTTTTCTGGTTATTAAGAAATCATTTCAATGTTACCTCCTGAAAACGTACGGTGTAATGGTTCCATCCCCTTTAGATTAAAAAAAAACAAAACCTAACTAACCATTTGGATGCCAGTTTGAGGTGCTTCGAGTTTCCTTTTTTTTTTTTTTTTTTTTTGTTACATAGTGTAAACCACCCACCGCCAGTAAAAAAAAACTTTTCATGGGAACAATTTCTAATTTAGTATTAAGAAAAAAATTTAAAATTAAGTAGTAAAGGTTTTGTATTGGAAGCACTAACGTCACGTTACCTTCACTGAGGCTTAACCGTATACATGGAAAGTCGGCATCCAGAAGAATGAAATAAAACTGAATGTCAGCTTCCAAAATATGATGATATACTACAGTACAAACATCTCTACTCTGCGGAATTAGGTTTTTATTGCGAAAGAAGTTCCACTTGTCACTGCTTGAAAAATTGTCCCTTCAGCGAGAAGTGTTTAACGTTTTATTGAAGGATGATAAAAATTTCAGATTTTGAAGTCCATGCGAATGTTTTCTTTTTCTTATTGTATTTTCCCTCATTTTCTTAAGTTTTTTAAATTAATTTCTCCAAATATTCAGCTATAAACTAACACAATTAGACTAAACGATCGCCCAAAACCCTACGGGGAGGGCGTTCATGGATTTTCGGGAGACTAAGCACCCCCGAGAAGATGCCTGAATACATCACTGCCCGAGGTGCAGAATATCAATGAATGAAATATGGGATTACACCTTTGTACAATACAAATTTTGGAGTTGTGAATCCGTTTATTGCTGTAAATACAGTATGACATGAATGGTAAGTCAAATAATATCTGAAAACTTGCAACTTTCAGTTTTTCAGTAAATAGCATACTCGGGCGCAAACTGGGAGACGCGGAATCGATTCCCGCTCCAGGATGACGAAATTTGAAGTTTTCGGATATTATCTGACTTACCATTCATGTCATATTTACACCAGTAAACGGATTCACAACTTCAAAATTTGTATTGTGCAATGGTGTAATCCCGTATTTCATTCATTGAGAATCTTATCGATTATACTTCAAGTCAACCTTAGAGTTTACCACTATGTTAAGGTACGGAATAGCTACCTCCGCTACGAAAAATAGTCCCTAACGTTTATAACAAAAAGCAGCAGAATTAATGCTCAGAGTCCAATTTTGTTTGCTCAGCAGTTTGCCGGATAAAACTGATATCCAAAACAAATTTTTCAAAAATTTAAGTTTTCTGTTTTTAGAAATAAATTTGGCAAGAGAAGTTACAGAGTAAAGAGCCTCCCACTTTCGGCTACTGCTGTCCAGCTGGGAAATAAATTGGAGAGGGAGAAGGGGGTGGAAGACTTCTCCCAACATCTGCATCACTGAGACAATAAATTGACAATCGGGGAAATTCGAAGGGAGGATTCACTTAAGCAGGCAGTTGGGAAAGAAGTTCGTACCCCACCCACCACACCCCCAGTCACAATTCCCACTTTTTGTGAGGTGTGTAGGTCAGTACGAAAGTAGCTGCTTGACAGAAAAGAAGCAGCAGGAGTAGACCGTAACGCGGATTGATACCCTTCTTGCATTCCACGGAGAGGTCGTGATCAGGTTCCCCGGCTTTTAACAATATTACTCTCTTACGGTGTCTTGAAATATGCGAGATGCTCGTGCAAAAATCTTGCAACATCTGCACATTCGTTTCAACATGAATGCCTCTCGTGTTTAACATTTTGGTTTCGTGAATCGTCTTACATTTCCATATATATGAAACGCTGAACGAGCGTTGCACATTGCACACCGAGCTCTTATTTCAGCAGCCTTTTTCTCCCTTTGACTCATTGTCAGGGTTGCCAATTTCACATTCCTTGCAAGAAACTTCGTGCCGTTAAGTCAGAAAATATTTAACAAGAAGGAACCAAATTCACATAAAAAAAAAAAAAAAAAAAAGGAAGGTGAAATTAGAGATATACGTCGGTGTTCATGGTGCAGATGGAATCCGTTATAACGAATGTCAAAGTAGATAAAAATTCAGTATAATAACGTCCCTTACTTCGGCAGTGTTATTCCATCGACTGTAAGGGGGTTGGGACATCACCGTCCACCCCATTTTGGCAATAGCCCGTGAAGTCTCCATTGAGGTGTGGGGACGTGCGTTATCATGGTGTAAAACAACACTATGAAGTGCAATGTCACATCTTTTCCTTCTAATAGCATCCCTTAGCTTTTTCAATGCCTGCACATAGTGAGCACAGTTTATTGTTGCACCCGTTAAAGGAAAACGGTCAAAATGACACCACGTTTGTCCCAGAAAATTGTCACTATGACTTTCCCTGCGGAAAGAGTTGTTTTCCCCTTTTTCTGTCGAGGTGAAGATGAGAGGTGTCATTCCATTGACGCACGTTTTGTTTCTGGGTCATGAAAGAACATCCAGGTTTCATCCCCCGTCATAACATTAGAGAAAAGCACCTCACCCTCGCTCTCATAACAGTCCAATAGGTTCCGACACATGTCCACCCTTTGCTCACATTGTTCACGGGTTAGGTTTCTTGAGATCGACTGTGAACAAATTTTGCTGTACCCCAGATCCCTAATTAATGTTTCCGTGGCACTATGACCACAATGAATTGCATCACACAACTCCTGGATGGTGACACGACGATCAGCTGTAATGAGGTCAGTCACTCGTTGCCTGTTGGCATCTGTCACTGCAGTTGCTGGTCTTCCATTCCGTTGTTTGTCCAACACTGAAGTTTCTCCCTCTCGAAATCTCTCCATCCATCTTCGGAAATTACTGATATCGATTGTGGCAGCTTCCTACACCGCCAGGAGTGTTCTGTGGATTTTTGGAGCCTCATATCCCTCTTTTTCCAGGAATTCAATTACGGCTCTCTGCTTTTCTCAGTCATGCATGATCTTTATTTCCGATTCTGAAAAAAATTTGGTCCCACATTGGTAACATATCATAGTACACGTGTCAGTGCCGTTTCATTAAAATCACTTCAAAATTTCAAAAGTTATTAAGGAGGAGGCATTACTTTCAGGATTTCCTTAGTGTCATAAAACTGAAAATAACAGAGGGAATGGGAGGAAATTAAGGATTCTACGAAATCTGCTTGTAAAGTCATAATAATCCACTGGCTCTGTTTCAAAACGTGGCTTTGCTTTAAACGATCTTGGCAGCGAGAGTCTTGTTTATCGCCTACATCTCTTTGTAAACCGTCGGCAGTCGAAACACAACCTCAGATTTCCACGTTAACTTCAATTAATCACGATTGCACTAATCAAATGAGGCTCCATCTTCCACGCTTAAGACCATTTGCGATCAGTATTAAGTTTCCGACCAGTGTGCGATAACGATCAGTTCTGTCGCATTATGCGATTTTGAAATGTTATAATAACCGAAAATCTTAACGCTTTGTCGTCGACACAAGTTAAGATACGAAGAGCTCGAGAGAAGTGTCGTCTTACACTAAGAGATAACTTCCCTAGTTCTCTCGTCGAGTTGAAGAGAACACGTATTATTTGACAGCCAAAAATATGAGACTTGCATCAGGAAAAGATAGAAGATCGAAACAGTGACAGACCATACGCTGCATGTTCGCTTTATTAGGAGGATCCTCATATTGTTTATGGGGAACAATCATAATCAGTTGATACAGTACTTGGGCCAAAGATAGGGATAAAGAGAATCTGAACTTAAGCTGTGTAACGCATTGAAATGTAGCATCAGTTATTAGGTCGTTCGGGAACAACGCGGGTATTTTCATTGGTATACATTTCAGAAACCTTAATTTGCTACACGGACTATGTTTGCCAGCAATTTAGTACGTACTTCGGGCTCTTTCATACCTACCGATAGGGTAGTGAAAGTTGTAAGAATGATTGAGCAGCTAACACGATCAGTAAGAGGGAAAGAACAGCGTTTTTTTTTTTTTTTTTTTTTTTTTTTTTTGTGTGTGTCTTACAGTATTAATTAGATGGCATGGCATAAAATCTCATGAGAATAGCAGTCAAGAAAACGGTGGTGCATAATTGGACAAAAGGATATAAGGAAGGCAGGACATCACTCAAAGATGCTCCGTGATGTGGTCGACCGATTTAGACTTCCAGAGAAGAAACCAAACTACTCAGCCATGAGGCGTTACAGCAGTCTTGTAAAATGAGTGTCATTGACCTTTTCACACAACTAGATATCCCTCACACTACTGTTTTATACCATGCTAACGGAAGGTTTCGGTAAAATGAGCAAACTAGCGAAGTGGGTACAACACACACACACTAACCACAACACAAAAGGAATTCCGCTACGAAATTTTACGAAGTAACCTTGCGTGGTATCACCACAATAGTAGGATGCTCGCAAACATCCTCTGCTTCGACGAAAGCTTATTACAATTTTACGTAACCAGGCAACGTCTATAACAGTCTTGATGTGAAACCCAAATTTGCTAGTGGCGCGACTCATATTCACATCCTTCGGCTCCGGAGCTGAACGCTTTCCCAATTAGCTACCCTATCACTGCTACTTGTCGTCTTGACTTGTGCGCCACCTCTGTAATCTTGCTTCTTGACACGTACGTCACCTCTCTAGTCTTACCGTCTTGACATGCTCATCACCTCTGTGGTCTTGACACGTACGTCACCTCTCTAGTCTTACCGTCTTGACATGCTCATCACCTCTGTGGTCTTGACATGTGCGTCATCTCCGCAGTCTTGAAGTCTGGACATGTACATCACCTCTGTAGTCTTGTCTTGACATGTGCGTCACCTCTACAGATTTGTTGTTTTTACATGTGCGTCTTCTTTGTAGTCTTGCCGTCTTGACATGCGCGTTACCTCTGTAGTCTTGCCGTCGTTGCATGTGCGTTATCTCTGTAGTCTTGCCGTCTTGACATGTGTGTTACCTCTGTAGTCTTGTTGTCTTGACATGTGCGTCATCTCTGTAGTCTTGCCGTCTTGACATGTGCGTCATCTCTGTAGCCTTGCCGTCTTGACATGTGCGTCACCTCTATAGTCTTGTTGTCTTGACATGTGCGTCATCTCTGTAGTCTTGCCGTCTTGACATGCGCGTTACCTCTGTAGTCTTGACGTCGGGACATGTGCGTCACCTCCGTAGTCTTGCCGTCGTTGCATGTGCGTTATCTCTGTATTCTTGCTGTCTTGATATGTGTGTCACCTCTGTAGTCTTGCCGTCTTGACATGTGCGTTACCTCTATAGTCTTGTTGTCTTGACGTGTGCGTCATTTCTGTAGTCTTGTGGTCTTGACATGTGCGCCACCTCTGTAATCTTGTCGTCTTGACATGTGTAGTCTTTCTGTCTTGACATGTGCGTCACCTTTGCAGTCTTACCGTCTTAACATGTTCTTCACCTCTGTAGTCTTGCCGTCTTGACATGTGCGTTACCTCTGTAGTCTTGACATGAGCGTCACCTCTATAGTATTGTCTTGACATGTGAGTCATCTCTGTAGTCTTGCCGTCTTGACATGTGCGCCACCTAAGTAATCTTGTCGTCTTGACATGTGGTCTTTCTGTCTTGGCACGTGCGTCACCTCTGTAGTCTTACCTTCTTGACATGTGCGTCACCTCTGTAGTCTTACCTTCTTGACATGTGCGTCACTTCTGTAGTCTTACCTTCTTAACATGTGCTACACCTTTGTAGTCATACCTTCTTAACATGTACTACACCTCTGTAGTCATGCCGTCTTGACATGTGCGTTAGGTCTGTAACATTGCCGTCTTCTTGACATGTGCGTCACCTCGGTAGTCTTGACATGTGCGTCATCTCTGTAGTCTTATCGTCTTGACATGTGTGTCACCTCTGTAGTCTTGCCGTCTTGACATGTGCATCACACTGGGTTGAACTCGGTACTCTGCGTCGTCATTACCCCCGTCAGAATTGCTTGAGCGTAAAATCTTTCTAGTTCTCGACATGGATGTTCTTGGTGCGGCTTTTTGGAAGACGTGTGATGATAACTTGACCATGCTATCGGAGCGGTATAAGTCATTTTTAAAGGAGTATATCCCGGAATAGGCAGTACGACATCGTGTACATCGGCCTGTCCTCGTACTCCACAACACACGATCGCACTAGGTCGGGATTGTTCAGCTGTTCATTGAACAGAACTGTTGGGTGGAGCTGCCGCACCCACCGTATTCACCGGTGATTAACCCCCTGTGATTTCATTTCTTCTGACCATTTGAAAAGGGATGTCTGGAACTCGCTACAACAACAAACAGAATTCGAATTGGCGAATCACAGGCATTTTCTACATTAGTACTTTTAATGGTGTTCGTGAGTTTGGCACAATATTATTAATAATGAGGGGAACTATTAATACTCCCCCTCAAATAGTATGCGCATCATCGCTTAGTCCTTGAAAACTCACTGCGATTTAAATTACGAAAAGAAACCTTTACCCACCTATTTATGACTGCTCTCTCCAGCTACACCAAATAGCGTATTTTCATTCAACCCCGCCAAAGCGCCCAAAAGGGGAATCCAGACGCTCCTCTCATGAAGAAAACAAAATTTCCGTGATGACGATATGTACAATAGATTCCGATTCATTGGGTCCTCGCTTAATCGGGGCAGCCGTGTATTTGGGACAATTCTTGAAGAACATCCCAAATTAGCTCTTTGAGATAAAGTTTCGTATAATTGGGGCAGCTGCTTAATTGGGCCAAAGTGTTCTAGCAGGATGTGTTCCAAACAACCGGAATCCACTCTATTTCGAGTAGCGTTTAAGCATGTTTAACTCAGTGTTGTTTTTTGTTTTTTTAATTTTATGGTGGGACACAAAAAAATAGAGAGCATTGGAGATAATTTCCGTACATAGTGAGTTAAGTTCACTTCGTCCTATGTTTCGATAAGGGAGTGTGCTAAAGGTACCTTCCTTTTGCTTAAGATTCAATCTTTCATCTCTTCTTCCTCGAACTGCACTTTTCTATCTCCTTTCCCTTTCCTTTTGCGGTCTTTCAGACTATCTCTCTCTCTCTCTCTTTCTCTCTCTCTTTCTCTCTCTCTCTCTCTCTCTCTCTCCCTCTGTAGAGACAGTTTTCTTGCTGCCTATGCATCATTCTGATTTCCCTTCAGCTAAATCCTATAACGTCTCCTTGCTTTTTCTTTTAAACCGTACTTCTCCGAACGGCATCAGCATTTCGTCCATCTACTTAATCTTACCAGACTTTATTAGATGCTTTCCCTCGACGAGCCAATCTTTACCCTACATAATCTTAATAAGATTATCTAGAGACTGCGCGTAGAGTTTATTAATTGAACACTTTGCGTTTGTTAACCAAGAACATCTCATTTTTCCCGAACCCCATTTTGCTGAACAAGAAAAATGTGCTCCCATCTGCATCCCGTCGTTTATTTCTTTACGAGAAAGTGTTTATGTACGAATTGATTATATACATGTTAGTGATGAACAATTCGTGAACGATTCTTTCACAAGGAATGACTCTTCACCTAAATGGCGAGTGGTTTGCTCTCACCTCTGTGAATGATCATTCAATCCGACATTACTGCAACACCCACTGAAGCCACAAAACGTTTTAACTTTATTCCGCTTGTTTGAGTTCGTAAGCGAATTCCCAGTAACAAAAATAATGTCGAAAATTCATATGTATCAACACTTATGTGAGTGAGCAATCAGCAGTCAGTTAGGAATATGATGAAACTTAAGAATGGGAATGATATGTGAATGCAACTGAATGGTGTGCTCGAATCGTTCATGGCAAATCATTTATCTTGAATGGTCGAAGCTCCTTTGAGCAGTTTTTTCAAAAAGAGCTGTTCTTGTTCTCTCAAAAGATCATTCATCGTGAATTGTCGAAGCTTTTTGGGGCAGTTTTCCAAAAACAGCTGTTCTATGCAACGAATAATTTATTCAGTATGCTTAGTGATAACCTGGAAATTGAATGTTCATTCATTTAAATGATCATTGGTAAATACTACTTGCGTGAATGATGAATTAACTCCCAAGAAGGAATGATGATTTATACCTTCACTGATATATACATATGTAAAAAATTGTTTAATTTCAGTTGCGGAGATTATTTACACCAGGGTACAAATTCTGACGTTTATTCTGATTAAAAACTAAAAAAAGTAACAATAATAAAGAAATAGACGTCCGCCGACGCTTGTATACTTGCTAAATTTATAATTAGTTTGCGATCTGTTCTGCATTTTGGTCCAGTTTAAAAACAAAATGTGTCTAAAAAAATCTTACTTCATTCGTTTATGCTTCCGTATCTTTAAAGCTAATAAACACAGACAGGTAAATTTTAATGACTAATTTTTCATGTGGTTCAACATTTCTTAAATATACACATAACTAACTGTTAATTGCGTATCTCAGGCAAAACAACATTGAAAGGAACATTATTATTATTAAATTCTAATAATGTTTCTTTCAATGAACATAATATCAGGGTGATACTAATAATTAGAGTCCAGGTTATGTGAAATAGCATATTTGCTTATACAACTGCGTATTTTAGCCATTTTTGACATTAGTAAATATAAATGCATAAAACGCCCAACTTTCAATGAGAAATGCGTATTTCAAGCAAAACAATTTTAAAAACTCACAAAACTATTTTAAGTTTCTTTGATCTTTTAAACATACGCTTTATTAACAAGTTTACTTTTAAAAAATGCAGGCTTTAATTTCCAGAGACCTGAAAAAAAAAAAAAAAAAAATAGGCGATAGCCCAAACTCAAAGGACTTTTAAGCTCGGCGGTAAATCCAAATTATCGGGAATCCACTGAAGCTAAGCAGATGAAAAAAATAGTAATAATAAAATACCTTTCTACATATGTGGCAGCAAGAAACGCAGCATCAGAAATGTTCTGCCCTAGTAGACTTGATCCTCCGGACTGTTAACGTTTCCTTCCAATTCCCACAAAAGCTAAGGCGAAATTCGTAAGGACCACTTGCCCACGAATACATTTAGTTTGTGAACTAATTGTCAAACCTAATGATCTTGTCATACCAAATGTTAGTTATATCAAATCAACATAGTAGATCTCTGAGAACATGCGTTACTTTACGTTACGTTGAACTGAGTACTTCGGAAAACGCAATTTTGGTAGTACGAGTTAGCGGCCAAAATGCCTAAAATTAAATCAAGTAAGAAAGTTCTAATCAAAGCATGGATTACCGACTTCCGTAAGGATTTAAATATTGATACAAAAATTGTATACTGTGCAATTTGTGAAAAAAACATCGCTTGTGTGGAAAAGTACCAAATCGATAAGCATGTGAAAACCGCCCTTCAACACTGCGAAACAAATGAAGGAAATAAAGAATCATACCCCAGTACAAGTGTAGAAATAAAAAGCATGCATGAATGTATATTCGGTGAAATCTGTCTAAGACGGAATCCAAGAAAGTGTAACTACTTTCTGTTTTAGACTGGTTTCCGTTTTATACAGGTGCATCCATGTGAATAATTGGAATGTAAGCATTTGAATTGTTTTCCATGCTAATAACAGATTCTACACGGCACTCACACGTTTCTTTTCAATAGCTTTAGCTTTTGTTTCCAAATCTATAACTTTCTTCTTTGACCCCATAGGAAGAGACGAAAGAAAAAAACAAAAAAAAAACGCAACTCACAACATGCACAGACTTTGAATGTTCATATCAATGAATAAATGTTAAAGAATTAAGTCGGAGCGTCTCGTTGAACTTTTTACGAAACAGCCAGCTGCGAAGGCTTTGGACTTGGCATCCAGGAAAGAGAATGATATTGGTCACATGACCTGAACAGCGTTACGTACTTAAAGAAAAGCCAAGCAGTGGATGGGTTGCAGTGTGTGTGTGTGTTTATGTAAACAACCCAAAAGCAATGTCTCTTTGTTTAATTATGTTATCTTGAATCTCAATCGAATTTGTTCCGTGTGAATTCATCATTGCACTGTACCGTTTATCAGTTACTCTTTTGCCGTTTCTTTTTCTGCGTTAGGCAGGTTCCGGTTTAGACAGGTTAAATAGGTCACTTTTTTTTTTTTTTCATTTCGGGATCCAAAAGCAGTTCCGTTTTGGGCAGATTTCAGTTTTGTTCAGGTTTCGTCTCAAACAGTATTTAAATTTTAAGTTCATATTTTATGTATTTTAAATGCATATTTTGCTGTTTTTAGTGCATATAATCCGGTCTCTACTAAAAATGAAGCTAGACAGTGTACACAATTAATACGATATCCTGCTTTCACATATCGTCGCGGATTCCTCTGAATATGTGGCCAGAGAAAGAGAATTGAGAAATCCATAATTGCTTTTCTCGATAAAGTAGCATTACCACAAAAATATTTTGCCATTTGGTTGCGACAGTGTACGCAATAAAAACGATGTTATAAGATTTATAACATTACTAGAACTCGCAAGCATTCCCTGCAATGATTCATGTCACAGCTGCATATGAATGAACTGCTTTTCCGTCATATATTTCAGTGTAAACAACTGCGCCAGGAGAATTCTCGGAAGTAATACAAAAGATGATGGAAATCGCGAATTGTTGCCAATTGTAAAGTATGCCGCGATTGTTGGAAGTTTGCCAGAAATGGACGGGAACTCGGCACTGATCAGAAGTACCTGTGTGATTTGTTGTATAAATTTTGGGGAAACTGTGCAGAAGACTTAGCTTCGCAGCCTTTCGGTTCATTATCACATGCTTCCCTTAATCTCATACTGCGCTTTCATGTTTGAAGAAGAACCAGTCAGTAAACGTGGAAAATTCTTCTCGAATTCGCAGTTTGGGAAATTGTGCATCTCGTCGTTATTTTAAGGCATTAACAGGAATGTATCTTTTATTAACGGATGCAGGCACGTTTTTAAAATGATAATGCAGTCGTCTTGCTACTTCAATGAGAAACTGCAAACTGTTGCTGAACCAATCACTCAACTCAGTGCTGTATTCTGTGAACAGATGTAGGCTTATCCCAGCAGGTTAATTAAAATAGCAAAGTCTTTGAATTATTAAGGAAAGGGAATAATATTTAAATGTACTCTATGTTTTGTATTAAATGATAAAAATACTGTAAGAATGAATATTGGCTCGAAAAACATCCAGACAACAGTACAAATACACAGTCGAGTCACATTATTGTGACCACCTCCTACTTTTGACGTCAACAGCGCGTAGCCAATGAAAGAAGGGACGTGTCGTGAGCTGGCTTGGAGGGTGCACAAGGTGTGGTGTAGGCAATATGAAAACATATCACTCGGTACTGTCATGGATAAACGGAGCGATTTATCAGATTTGCAAAAAGGTATGATTATCGGCTTTCGGGCCAAGGGTGGCAGTATTTATAAAATAGCGCAGTTTGTGAACTGTTTGCGTTCTTCTATGGCTGAAGTGTGTCGTGATTGGAGAAATGCGAATGAGCAACGTGAAAACTGTGGAGCAACCACGTGCCATTGATGTGAGAGGTTAACGTCGGCTTCGAAGGTGCGTGAGGGCCGATCGACATGCTACAGTGGAGCAACTCATTGGCCAAATGAAACAGGGGGCTGCCGGGAGTGTGTCCAAAACGACTGTTCAGCGAACTCTGCTCTGTATGGGGATTTGATGCAAGCGGATGGTCACTGCACCTATGCCAACGAAGGTACATAGGCAGAAAAGGCTTACATTTGCATGGCAGTATCGGAATTGGACCTCCGCTGATTGGCAAACGATTGCCTTCTCCGATGAGTCATGTTTTCTGCTTCATCGAATGGATGGACGTTGGCATATAAGACGAGAAACATCGGAGAACAAACACACTTCAATCATTGCTGGCCGAACACAAGACGGTGGGGGCAGAGTTATGGTCTGGGGAATGTTTTCGTAACATTCTCTGGGTCCACTCATACCTGTGGAAGGAGGCACTATGGACCGAATTCGTTATGAATCCATCCTTGCAGACCACATACACCCATATATGCTGATTGTCTTCCATGGGGCGAATGGGATCATCCAGAACGACAATGCGACGTGTCACACAGCTAGAAATGTCCGACAGTGGTTTGAAGAGCACGATTAAGACTTCGAAGTATTTCCCTGGCCCCTAATTCCCCAGACTTAAACCCATTTGAGCATCTGTGTCCAACCCTGTTGCTATACCTCGATCGTGTTGTTCGCTCTATGGATCCTCCACCATGCACCCTCCAGCAGCTGTCAGATGCGCTGCAGTCAGCATCGCTCCACATACCTGTGAACACCTTGCAGCACCATATTGAGTCACCGTCCCGTCTAGCTGCTGGCCGCGCTGCACACGGCGGTTACCCTGGATATTAGCTGGTGGTCACAATAATGTGACTCGGCCGTGTATATCGTGTTTTATAAAATATCTTACATAGTTTGCAAAAGAAGGAAAATGTTTCCTTTAAATCTGTTAACGCTGAACAAGTTATAACTCTTTTGTGTTCGTGTGAAAACGGTTCTGCGATATACTGACACCACCACAAAGCATGTATAGCGTTTTGATGTTCGTATAATTAAATAATAATTCTTTCTTTTTAATATATGAAGAAATTATTGTTCTTGTTCGATAATTGTGTGGTGGTTTTACTTCTGCCCTGTCTCAGTGGGAGAGAAAAAAACAACTATTTTTGGTAATAACTTACATTCAAACATCCGGTGCATGACGGTTTCTTTTCCTTGTGTTCAGTTTTAAGTTGTGAAATTACTGGCTGCAAAATTCAAAGTTTATCCTAGTATCTAGGGTGAAGAAATAGTGCTTTAGTTTACTTTAATTTAGTGTTCTCATTATGCAGAGCATGCAATCACTCACTTTAATTCATTATATACTCATTACCTCAAGCAGGCGAAATATTACTGCTTTTAATTTATTATATACTCATTACTCTTAGCATGCAAAATATCACCCCTTTTAATTCGCTATATACCTATTACCTTAAGCACGCATTGTATCACTCACTCACTTTAATTCATTTTATACTTATTACCCCAAGCATGCATAATATCATTCATCTTAATTTACTTTGTACTCATTGCCCCCAAGCATGCAAAATATCACTCCTTTTTTTCACTACATACCCATTACTTCAAGTATGCAAAATATCACTCATTACCCCAAGCAGGCAAAATATTATATTTCTCATTTTAATTTACCATGTATTCATTACCCAGAGCATGCAAAATATCACTCATTTTAATTCATTATATACTCATTACCTCAAGCATACACAATATCATTAATTTTAATTCAATTTACACTCATTAACCCAAGCATGCAAATTATCGCTCATCTTAATTTACTGTATACTCATCACCCCAAGCATGCAAAATGTCACTCCTTTTAATCCATTATATACCCATTACCATAAGCATTCATAATATCAGGTTTTTCAATTCGCTATATATTCATTACTTCAAGCAAATTTAATATCACTCGATGTAGTTCGGTGTAATACATACTAGTTGTACACGGCACAAAACTAAACAATTTGACGTGTTGCAGTCGTGCTTAGTAACAGTAGATCTCCAACTCGTACTGCCGGAATCTGTCTCTTCGCTCAGTGAAATCATGTCAGTGCATACACAAGCACCCATTCTCCTCATCCAACCCTGTTGCTATATGGTAATGTGACTGTTGGTCTGACTCTCAGGACATTGTTGTTACCCAGCAAATGCATTGCGTGCCTAGAGCGCTCCACAAGTCATGTAGAAAACCGCTGTTTGCGAAAGTTCTCTCAATCAAAGCAAATAAATTCCCTCGTGCTTCTTAATATATTCACATATTTATCATCTTATTGAATTTTGCAACTATCTAATTCATCCCAGAGCTCTCTGATTAACAAAAGACGTTTTTCCTAAAACGTCTGTTCAAGAAAAGTATGTGTTCTAGTATCACTTCGTCCATCCGTCTTTAGACATGGCATCTCCGCATCTAAAAGTTGGGTTCGAAAAGTTCTTTTAGTGCCGGATAGTGTATACCATGTGGATGATGATCTGTGACGTACTACAGTGGTAAAGAACGGGTCAAGACAACAAATCTGCAGCGATACATTCCGTCTGTGTAGTTTAGTTGGGAGAGCAACTTACTCCGGAGTGAGGGGGCGCGCCTTCGATTCCTGTCAGGAGCAAACTTGTGTTTTCACAGATCATGCAATTCCAAATATCTGAAGAAACAAAGACATCGCTCTTTTCAAAAACACACATAGCGCCGTGGATTGTTGGCCTCCGTGGTGTAATGCTAACGCGCTCGGCTAGATATCGAGAGATCTGGGATTCGAATCCCCAGCGGTGACCGAATAACACTTTTTCGGTTGATATGTATTGCTAAAACGTGGAAAGAGCGATGTCTTTGTTTCTTCACTGACGCCACGTATTTGGAGGATTTTCGCTTCAGATATCTGATATGTACAGTTTTCCGCAAACCGTATTTGCTTTGATTTTTAATTCCCTTTACAATTGAGTAGCTGAAACTATGCGCTAAACTCAGCATATATTTTTGCCATTTATGGTGCACATCTTAACATCTAGATGGTGCAAATACGTGTTTCTATGGGATGACATAGACATACAGTATATTGGCATTTAGCACGATATCTCAGCTTATAAATGCGTCATTTGAAAAAATCGTTTTTCATCCTATAGCTGTAATTAATTAAGTCTTTTCATTTAATTTTTCAGCATCTTTTGTGATAAAATATTTCTGGGTCGGAGCAAACATAGATTGTTTTTCGGTGATATTTCAACTTTTACATGTCCGGTAGAAACTTATCTTGACATCGGCTAGTTTTAACACTATCAACATTCACCATATGCCTTCTGACATTCCAGAGTTGCCATTCTCCCGCAAGAATGTATCATTGTGCATTTGCATTCGAACTCCCATTAAAAAAACGTGGTATTTTAAAAATTCTTTTTATATCGGATTTCTGTAACTGCGATCATGATTTTTATAGAATTTCTAGCTTTTCTGCTAAATAGTTTCCCAGGTAGCGAAATTACTGTTTGAGAATTTTAAAATATCTTTCGCGCTCTATATTTCAGGTATGTGTTTTCTATGGCCTAGAATTCGGTAGATCCTTTGTACTTCTCCTTCTGGGAAGTCTTAGTCTTAAAACAGACAGAGGGTCCGAGGCACATTCTTCATTTTTTTTTTTTTCATTTCTTGCGCATCCTCTCTTATTGCTTTGACTTCCTTAATGTCTTTTAGTATTTTTTCATCCATCTTTTTCTTGGTCTTCCTATTCCCATGATCCTTGGTACCTCCATTTTGTTGTTGTTGTTGTTGTTTGGGAGTTTTACCACCACCGTGAACAACTCAGTGGGCTATTAGCAGTCGCCCGCACCTAATTTAGGCCACTGGCTCCAAGGAAAGGAGAGAGCCAGTGCCGTAAGACAAAACACAACACTCATTCCTCATTGGGATTCGAACCCGGACCCATCTCGGACGAATGGTCAGACGCTAACGCTTAGATCACCTCCATTTTCACTGGATTTTCTTCTTTTTTTCTTTGCACATGTTTCACCCGTCTTACACAATTCTCCCTTAATTTTTCACTGATTTTTCTAATTCCAGGCATTCTCCTTGTGCCATAATTTCGCTTCTGTTCTTTCTTTGATATCCCTTTCATCCATCTAAGCATCGTCATGTCTGTTCTTTTCAGTTATTCGTCTTCCTGGTACTTTTGTAAAGTCCTTATTCCCCTGTGTTATTTACTTAATATCCCTTCCATCCATCTAAGTATCTCCATTTCTGATCTTTTCATTTTTTGTTCTCTTTTAGCCCGAATTTCCTGATCCATATAGAAGAGCAAGTCTTACATCTGCATATTTTTTTATTTTACTTTTAATGGGGCATTTGTGCCGTACATTTTCCCTGATATTTAATTCCGTTTATTCCAACATGTTCTATCCTGTTCCTTTACTACACCTGCTGACCTTTTGTAATTTTGTGGCCAAATATTTAAACTGTTCTACTGTTGTTTACCTTCACTGTCTCGCACTAAAACATATTTATTTCTTAAGCTCTTGAACTCACCATTATCTTTGCTTTCGCCACTGTTTCAAGAGCCATTTTCTAGTCTATAAAATTTTTGCGCCTCTTTAGCTAATTCTGATGTGAAATATTCAGCAAGCAAAGTGCTGCTGGACCTGCCTTGGGGCATCTTCCTTATATGCTAGTTTATCTAAAGGGGAATCATCACCTCCCTGATATTCAGGTATCAGCATTTTCCGACTTTATAAAGTCGTTATTAGAAGTATCACATGGCTCATAATCAGAAATGCCTTTAATGAATCTAGGCAAAGCATTGGGATCGGAACTCTTTTTATCATGAGTTACTATGTTTTAGCCCTTTTTAACTCATGGCTATATAGTTTCAAGATTCAGTGCATTCTGTCCAATCAGCTGTCTTTGACAGGTTCCTAATGTTCGAGAAGACACTGCTTATTTTTTCCTCAAATAAAAGATCTAAGAAATTTGTCTCGTCTTTGCTGATTATCGGGTGTTACGAATTAGAACTACTATCATGATAAATAATGTAAACAAGTGCTTTCATATAGCAAGTTGTAAATCCTCTACCAAGTATTTTAGGATGTGTCATATTTCTTTACATCGGCAACATCTATCGAATTTCCATCTGAATAACTTCACTGTATGATTTCAGCATTAATTAAATTGATAAAAAAGAAGTGGCAGCAGATCCCAAAATAGAAGATATACCACGATAACGATTCTCGGAATCGTGCGAGCGTGATACTTTCCATTACATCAAGTGAGCAGAATTGCTCTTTCAAAACATGCTTGAGCCCACTGGCCTTTTTTTGTCACAGAGACTTTTACTAAATCTTCACTAACGACTTCAGCTGCAGCTTTGCTTTGGGGAAATCTGTTGGAAGATTTCATTAACGAGCTTTTGTAACAGGGTGTATTTTTGCTATTATTTTGACAGCCTTGTCGGTTTTAGCTGAGCCATGCTGTAAGGGACACAGTTCTTGAAGATAAGCGAGTGGGTGCCAAAGAGATCGTCAGCGTCCTCAGTTTAAGGAATGACTCCTAATGCCGGTTGTTTCTTTGATTACCAGCTTGTAAAGTGACAAGTGAAGCGAAAGCTATCCTTGCATGTTATTCTTGAGAAGCTTTTTCAATATTAAAACAATTTGCATATCAGAAGCGTAGTTATTTTTAAAGTACGCGTAAATAATTACCATTTAAAGTAAATACTGTAAGAGCGTTATTTATAGTGAATGTGATACCTTAAAATAATTCTTTAGACAGCATGTACAACATACTGGTTGATATAACATTCTTGAAAATTCAATTTTCCAACATAAATTCTCAGTGTGAGAGTCCTTGAATATCTTACCATCTTGCTAACGTCAACCCATCGTTCCATATTCCGCCATACTTTGATCAGGTGGTTTGTAGTGTTCTTAGGTTTTGAAAATATAGCAATATGCAAAGTCAGTTTATCTAGAACACCACCTTACGTAAAGCTTGTTTTTAAATATCGAAGCTGGTTCGAATTAGTCGAAACCGGGATAGCTTTCAATATCCTTAATTAAGCATTAAAATTACTCTTCAAGAAAAAGTCAATAGTTCTACTTACAACTTTTCAACTCTTCATTCAAGTCAGCCAATCAGTAGTTTATATGCACGTCACGTTGATAACGAATATCGCTTCCACAGCAATGAAAAACCTTTCAATAATTACTCTATAATCAGGTGAGACATTGTGTATCAACTATCTCATGACAATATTAACAAGATTTTGAATTTTAATTTAATGTGAGTTAGCCAATACGAAATTAGCTTAACAAAACTCCTTAAATGAAATATATTCTGACGCAAGTCAGCCTAACGCAAATCGAATTAACGGAAGACAGCTCAACGAAAGACAGCTTAAAACAGCACAGCTATCACAGCTCATAAGCCAGACAGCCAGCGACATTTATTAAAAACAACCTTCTTATCTCATCTTTTTAACAACGTCACTCAACACTGACCCCAATATTTGTTGCGAAAGACAGATTCGGGCGAGAGAGTAATCTTCTTTTTTTCTTTTTTTTTTTTTTGGTTGAAGTTTTTAAAAAATATTTGATTTAATGGTACAGATATAGTGACAGGATAAACAGCCATAGTTGTACAGTAGGCAGACAGACAGTATATTCAGTTTACTTCAAGCAGGGGCGGATTGGGATGACCAAACCAGGCCGGGAGATAGGTGTGGTATGGTAGTGTCTTGTCGTTCACTATCATACCATACTTATCTACAGGGAATAAATCATACGTTCCCTCATGAAAAAGTTCTGTTAGATCCTAGATGGAAGAGAACTGGTGAAATATGCCTTGCAACTACGGGTTTGGTGGTGAACATAATTTTAAAAATCAATTCATGATTGATGAACCATTGAACCTCACTGAAAATGGGGTGTTGTTACCAGATAGTTAATTTCCTTTGAAAATTTTGGTTTTGACAAAAAAAAAAATCAAGTCTCTTGAAGACCCCGTTTCCCAATAAATCCTCATAAAGATCATTCTGAAAGTTGAAATGTGTGCAGGTGCCACAAAGCAATTTTCCTACGGAATAAACTTTTATATTCATTTGGTTACTGATAGCCTACTATGCAATAGAATTAGTATCTTTTTCTTGAGTAGACGCCATTTTAAGTCTACTCATTATTTTTTACCCATGAATGAGTACTCGTAAACTGTTCTTTATTTTAAAGATAAATGTGCCTAGGATACGAATTTCGGAAAATCTCGACGAGGGGGACTGCTTTGCGCTCTTTGTCAGTCAGTGGATAAGAATATGGGGATAGTGGGTACTACGTAGTACTCCTTCAAGGTTGCAAAGGGAGGGTAGGGCATATCAATGACCCTGGGCTCCAAGTCCAACGACCTACTTTTAGATAGACAATTTTGCTGTGCCTTTTCAGTAAAAACTCCCAAAATATGGGTAGAAAAAAACTTTTCTTTTTAGGGAAATAGCGTACCAAAACCATTACTCATTCGTTCCAAAAACAATCCAGACAAACGAATGCGAGAACGTGGGCCATTTCTCTAGTGGTCCACCGGGAAATATCCCGGTGTCCCGGTGGGCCAGTCCGCCTCTGACATTGTCATGGCGAAAATTTTAACCTCTGGTGAATTTCAGAGAGACCTGATCAATCTTTCTGTTGGTTTATCAGGGATTAATTAATACAAAATTTTCTCCCATGACATACGTTAGAAGAAAATTCCTGGTTGAAAGGCAAAGGAATTCGTGCGCAAAATTAGCTTGTCTTAATCACAACCAGGAAAACAAAATTTCATGTTAAAGAAAAAACAGAAAAAGAGAATAATATTTGAGTTAACTGACTTTGGGGTTTTGGAAATAATTATTTTATCTGTTCTTTTATCGCGATAGGAAAAGGCGAGTAGGTGTGCAGCTCAGATAATCAAAATTAATTTTACTTTCACATCACGGAATGAGGAAAAAAGCGTTTCTGAAAAAAAAAAAAAAAAGTTGTGAGAAAAGGGAATCTTCTTTCAGATCGGCCATTTTAAGGGTTCGGTAGAAGTCGCTCAGAAAATATGGCAGTAATGCTTTCTTGGGTTGGCTTTGTTCTATTTCTGGGACAAGGTCACAGCCGCACATAGGAAGTTACTTGGTCCCTACGTGTGAAGGTCAAGAGTACCTCTCTCCTGGCTGACCGAAGATGCCATGTGCCTGGTAATATTTTTTTTCTCGTTGAGAGTGCGGGACGCTGCAACGATGCTTACGTGTGAAGGTCAGGGGTCACTCTCCACGGGGTGGGAGAGAAATTCCGTTGTGGGAGGAACTGCTGTTGCCATGCAGAGGTCAGCCAATGAGAGGTCAGCAGTCTCAAACATCCCCGAGTGCTTTAGTAAAATTGTGACACTCTGGCTCTGGTCTTGGCTTTTTGAACGGGTGACGATGTAGAGAACTCAGTTAAAGCGGCATCCCGCCGGCCGGGAACTTTGCCCTGGCAAGAAAAAATGGCTGGGAGGCGACAGGCTAAGACGATGTCGTTCGTGGAGAGGACTTAGCCGGAAAAAGGACATGTCTTTTCCCTTATTCATATCCCGGAAAGAGAGGGCCCAACACATCTACAGCTTCTCCATTCTGTTGCTACTCCCAAAAACAGGCCTGCTTCAAAGGCCGGAGGAAAGAAGCCAAAAAAAAAAGACAGTTCCATCTCATCCCAAAGTTTTGGAAATGGTTACCTCGGCTATTACCAGGTTAATGGAACGTGGAGGCTCTTCCCTGCAGGTCATCAAGAAGCACATTGCTGCTAATCACAAGATGGATATTAAAAGGCCCTCCCCTTTCATCAAAAAGTACCTCAAGTCTGCAGCTGCCAGCGATGCCTTTGTTCAAGGAAAAGATGCCCACTGGGTCAACAGGAAAAAGAAAAAGAAGGCATGGAAGACGAACTGCAGAGACTTTGTTTGGTCCTGGACCGTGAACTCGGGGGGAATTGTGTTGTAAAAAAAAGAAAAAAAAGGGAACGCCAGCTCAAAGGTAATGTTTTAGTTCATATCTTTTAGTATTGATACATAAAAGCCCACGCAAATACCTGAGCTTCGAGCTGAGCATAGAAAAAAAAACCCAAGGTTTTTTGTTTGTGGCCTCTGATTGTGGCTGTGTTGTCGTTCAGTTTTCAAAAATAAAATTTATTAGTTCCTCAGGTATGAGTTCAGAAAAAAGGGAAGAAAAGAAAGGGGAGTTGAAAATGCTTTCATTTATGTTTTTTTTTTTTTTTTGTCATGTCTGGTATTTTAGCAACTCCCCAGGCCAGTAAATTTTAATGTATCCGAAAAATTTGGTTTAATTTTTGAGCACAGCGAATTTTGGTGCATCGATTATAGTTTAGTTGGGCATGTGATAATTGAAAAGCAGTGTTATTGTGATGCCGTGTGTGATAAAATAATTGTAAACATTTTTCTCTGGCCTTTTACAGCGTTGAGTTTTTTTTCTGAGTGAAGATAAATTATGGGATGATTTATATTGGGATTTTGGGAGCATATGTATAGTGTGATGAAATTGGAAACCTAAAGTGCTGTTTACATTCTTGGAGTGTTAAGTGTCGAAATTAAGATTGTTGGTGTGTTATTTTGAGGACCAGTATTTTGCATGCTCCAGAGGAGTGTTAATCTCCCATTTGAAAGGGGAGATCTTAAGGCAAGCCTGGGAACTTGTCCTAAGGCAGAGGGCTCTGAGTAGGAAATTTTCACCAGGATGCGATATGTGCAAAATAGAAGTTAAGGTATTTGGGTTCTCAAGTTTAGTATTTCACAAAAAGAATGAACATCATGGGTTGAGAAGACACACTTTTGCTCACCAGTTCCAGTATTAATTGTTCTTTTCTTTGGCCTAAATTTTCTTGTTTTTACAAAAAGAGTCTAAATGTAATTTTAATTTTCAATAAGGTGAAAATATTTAGTAGGTTATGTAAATAGTCAGTGTTATTATCTGCAGTGCGACCTGCTCATTGCCTTGATACAGAAGAATTTCCTTGCTATGTGATTTTTCCTGGGATTTGGATGTAGTGTGAGATAAGTGATTTTTTCCTGGGATATATGTGGATATTGTGATTTTGGATTTCTTGAGATATATAGAGATAAGTGATTTTTCCTGGGATGTATGTGGATATGGTGATTTTGGATTTCTTGGGATATAGAGAGATAAGTGATTTTTCCTGGGATGTAGTTACTGTTAGTTCTGGGCCGGATGTGCCTGGAGTATTTTGGGTTGAAGTACGACATGCTCTTGCAGGCGTGGTTGATCAAGGTGGGATCGTGCATTGGTTCGAAAAGGGGGAGCCTTGAGGACGTGGTTTTTGGGGGAAAACTTGTCTTCAAACCCCCCAGTAGTTTCGCTGCCCACGGAGATATGTACTGCCAGCGAGGGTCGGTCGGGCGTTGCTTCAATGGATGTTGCGAGATCATGTTAGAGGAAATTCTGTACCTGATGATGTGTCGCACTTGAGGATTTCTTCCCTTTCCCTTTGCCTAGGCTGAAATTGGATTCACGACCCAATTTCACGCCTTCAGCCTGACTGGTATTTTCTTCCTGTGTTGGTTCTCAAAACCCAGGGTAGTGTCTGAACTGAGAGTATTTGCCTCACCGCTACCTCAGTAATTCACTGCAGGTGTTAAATTTAAGTTTTGTTTGGTGTGACTTAAAGTATCTAAATTAATTTGTTTATGATATGCTGTAGTGCTAGGGATGTAAATTCTGGTTGTTAGTGTTAGTGAACATGATATTTAGTTTGTAAATTTAGTTAATTGGTATTTTGAGCTTTTGTTTACAGTATAGAGTTATTAAGTATCTTGAGCGATTATTTGAAGTGCAGAGTGAGGTGATTTTTGTGAGCAAACTAGTGCAAGAAGATTGTTTGAGTTTCTGAATTATGTTGATGATGTTATGAAGAGTGATAATTTTTAAGTTAGTTAGTGAGGTTTCTTTATAAGTGAAGTAGGTTCATTCAGTGTAGTTCCTATAGGTTATGTAATGTTAATTAATGCTTGTGCTCAGTGTAAATTCTGTTTTGAGGATAATTTACTTGGTTTGTTTACTTGCAGATGGTAGATTTGGTTAATGTATAATTTGTGGCTCTTATTATAACTGTAAATTTAATTGAAGTCTTTGAAGCTGGTTTGGAGAGATTGCAGAGTTTGCTAAGGTTGTTCAGGTGCTGTAAATTTAAATCAATAAGTGTAAAATTGTAAATTTTTCATTGAGCTAATTCGGTGAGGGAGAAGAGAGTACGTTTCAAAAGAACAGAACTTGTCCACCTTGTGAAATTAAAATAAAAAAGAATCCAGTATTTTTTTTTTTTTTTTGTGTAAATTATGTGAGTCGTAGTATAATTTTGGAGGCATAAAGTCAATGCCTGGTGTTCAAACCAACTGTGTTGAAATATGTCAAGTTGTGCTGTTCATAAGGCCAGTGGCCAAATAGAAAAAAAGTTTGAGATTCTGTTTTTATACTGCTGTGTGTAAGCAAACAAGAAAAAAAAGAAATACCACAGCTGATTGTTCACTAAATTACCTTGTTAAGTTTTTAAAGAAAAAAAAATAAATATAGGCAGTAGCCCTTCAAAAAAAAATCCAAAATTAGTGCAGTGTGAAAAATTTTGTGTGCTGTTGTCTTCCATGACTTGGTCCCATGTATTCACCTTAGCTTGACTAAGGTTATCGATCCGAATTCTGGTATTATAAGGTATTTCATAACTGCAATTTTTGTCCTGTCCTTTTTAATTTGACTTTCACAGCCTCCATAAGTTGTTATTGAACGAGTACATTTTATCCTATGACTTATAGTGACACATTTTCATACACATGCAACAATATTCACTTATTTTTGCACTTTCAGATGACTCAACTCTGCGTGAACACAAACAACGCAAACTTTTCAATAACTGCTTTTGGAATGTAAATTTTTAGATGCATTTTTGTTTAGGATGTTCATGGCCTTCTAATACTTAGAAAATATTTTTGTTTCGAAATGCATCTACCCATCTCCCAAAGTCAAATTTTAGTCCAAATTCAAAATTTCCCTTCAGGTTTAATTTTGGCTATCAATCATAATAACTATTATACAACGTGGCTGAGATATCCGCCACAACAACATCAACAGTGTTCAGAGAGAACATGGTATACAGTATGCCAATTGATCAAGTTACACAGAGAGAGCCAGTGATGATCAAGTAAAACATTGAAAACCAGGGCCGAAAGACAAACACAGACATCCCATCCACGCCTTACCTGGGATTCGAACCCAGCCTCACCCTGTGCGAATGATCAGAAGCCATCGCTTAGAACACTGCGCCACCAAAAGCAAATGTGAACGTCAAGGTTGGGAATTGGGTCGAAAGCAAATGTGAACGTTTAGGTTGGAAATTGCTTTAGGAAAACAAATCAAATTTACATAGAGACAGGAACTAAAAAGGAAAGTTATATTTGAGCATACGTTACAACATGTAATATGTCGTTGCCAAAAGACATTCGGGCGGGAGAGAAAATGTAAAAGTTGAGTTTGGAAATTGCTTAAGAAGAACAACCCGAATTTACATAGAGACAGGAACTAAAAAGGAAAGTTATAATTAGAGTATGCGTTACAGGTTCAATCTGAAATACGACGACGCTTGTCATAGTCTTGTGTTACGTGGCGAAACTGACAGATATAGGTTCTTCTTTGATCCCCTCCCCAGAAAATGTGTGTCAGCCTCAGATCCAGTGAATTTCCCGGCCATTTCAAGAGCATCGAGAAGGTAGTAGTATCACGTTTCCAAAAACGCATGCTGTCACAACACTCGCTGATGAAATCTTGGAACAGATTTCTACAAAGCAAAGCAAAGCTGAAGTCGAAAGTGAAGACTTAGCAAAAGTCCGTTTCAAAAAACGGTATCAGTGACTATCTTTCGTCGAATTAGTTGCACAAACTTTCGCAGCTTTCCGGTCGTTGAATACCTATGTAATACTGGTGATATCCTCTTTATTGTTCACCAATCCGAGAGAGGCGACGCTCACAATGAACATCAACTGCCCGTTTACGGTCACATTTCCTGGCTTTGATGTAGTCTTGGCACATGAAGCCAGAAAATGTGGATGTAAATAGGCACATTTCCTTGCTGTGCAACTTTTTTTTTTCACGTCTTCGCACTAAGAAATGCCCTTTCTTCAGAGCTGCCCAGGCGCTATATTTCAGCTGGACAATGCTCAGCCATATCTGGCCCGGAATGTTCAAGATCTCTTCCATGCACAACAGATACAATCTTTTGCCTGCCCGTTCGCCGGATATGTGACCGATCGAACATGTCTGTGACGTAGTTGCTTGGCGACTGGCCGTCAAGCGCCTCCGCCAGCCACCACAAATGAACACTGGTTTCGCATAGAAGCAGTTTGACAGACTATTTCCCAGGACTATATCAAAAACCTCTTCCATTCAATGTCTCGCCGTGTTGAGTGTTATTGTTGCTCATGGTGGCTTCACACGATACTAAGTTTTGAAGCGAAAAAAATATTGTATAACTCTACAAATTAATCAGTTATCTCCTGTAACATGAGGAATCTGTGATATAAATTTCATTTGAATCGTGCATTTTTTCTTAGTGTTGCTATTTTCACAAACAGTAGTGTACTTCTAGTGATTTATAATATGTGTGGGGATTTGAACTGTACTGAATGTCTCTAATGATTTGTATTGTGTGAATATCTAAAATGCTTCGTGCAGTGAGAATGTATCTGCGATTTGAAAAGACAAGTTTCTTTCTCATCGTTTAGGAAGAAAAGAACCACCTGATTGGTTAGCCGTAACGCCTTTGGTAACTAGTGTTCTGGCAGTAATTTTCGTTCTCGGTGATCAATAACAACCTCGTCATCGGCCATTATTAATACATTGCAATGAAATATCTCTTCTGCACGACGATTAAGCCTCGATCGACTGGCTGTTTGTCTGGATAAGACTTGATTTAGTTACGGCTGCCGTTTTTCTTGAGCAGCAGCGCGCCAAATTTTCGATAACTCAGAAGGTATTCATTTTCTTTACGAGCTCTTCTTGCCCATTATCTTCCCAGTTTTCTTTGTACGAGCAGTAAGTAAAATTTCGGGAAAATAAAGATGTTTCGGGGGTGGATGAAATCGATGTGTTTCTTTCTCCATTGAATTCGAATGAGGCCCGCTCGTCCTTCTCCTCCTCCTCCTCCTCCTCTTACGAAGGCAATGTGCTTCTTCATAAAGGTTTGATTTGAGAGAAATAATTCCCGTGAGTTGACATTTATGATATCTGTTCTTTTCGAGCTGTGTCGTGTATGGACATTTCGACGCATCGATTGAAGTCGTTTGTCACAAATTGGAAAATGATATGTAAAGACTTCTGTAGTCTTGAATACTCCTATTTCTCCATTGTTCAGCCTACTCCTTTAATAGAAATGAACATTTTTTTTTTACGAGCACGTAAATTACATGGTTAGGTTGTGTGTATTACAGTTGCATAAATGTCGGTCCACCCAGAAAAATGAGCATTTAAGAACAACTGGAAATATATCATAATATTATTTATTTTCTTAGGAACATCAATGAATGAATGAAATACATTAAAATACGGGGGAAATTCGGAAAATAGCATACTCGGACGCTATCCGGGAGACGCGGATTCGATTCCCGCTCCAGGAGGACGAAATTTTTACGTTTTCGGATATTATCTAACTTAACATCCATGTCATATTTACACCAATAAACAGATTCACATCTTCAAAATCAGTAGCAACAACTTGTGAAGAAAACTCAAAAATCGAAATAATATTTACCAAAGCACATTTGATATTCCGAGTGGTTGTGAAAATAGGTAGCATACTAAACAGTAGTAAACAGTAGTAATTTCGTGATAATTTCAGTAATTTCCATTTGGCCACAAAAAAAAATTATCGGCCATGTTTATCAAATCCGAATACCCCATGCGTAACACATTTTTGTACATGATGCCAGTTACTCGGAAAACAGTAGAACTGTATGTTTGTTTGTTAGAAATAAAGATATCGCGACGAAACTTGGTAGATATCTTATTGAGAGCATTAGGAAACCCTTTAGCGGGGAAATGTTGGGACACCAGGGGAAGAGTGGCTCTGCAGACGCAAAAAAAAAGAACACACTCTGCGTGAATTTTCTTTTTGTTCACAGCACAGTCGTTTCAATACAAAATCTGCTCAATATGGTGACCATTACAAGAGATTACGAAGAACGGCATCGCAGCATGTTGCGGTCGATGATGGCCACTTCACTTCTGATACTCGTTTTCACATATGAGAAAGAGACCGTATGCCGTACCAATAAACTCCGTTTTTCAGATATCCCTAAAACCAGAAATCACAAGGCGTGAGGTCCGGTGAGCGGGCTGGCCAGGACGGCAAAAACCCTCGAGAAATTGCGCATTCATTGCCGATTGTTCGGCTAAGCATTTGTGTACGAAACTTTCCATTGAATGACCTGCAGTCTCTTGGATTTTATCGGTGATGCTTCTGCTTGGTAATTTCTTATGAGGCAAGATTTTGTTCTGGAACACTTGTGCTGTCAATAAACAACAAATTCACGCTCGTATCTCTTCTTTTCTTGTGCCTGCAGTGCCATTATTTCCCTAGCGGCGTAATTTTGCACTATTTTTTCCGCTAAATCATTTTCTCATGCTCTCAGTAAGCTACCTACCGAGTTTCGTCCCAATATTTCCATTTATCGCTTTTCCAGAGACCCGAGAATAGGAACACCTATTTTATAATCACCCGGTGTCTTGCATCAGCCGTTGCAAAAGTTCCACGTGAGAATAGAAAGCTTCAAGGCTTGCAGATTTTTAAGCTTTCAATTTCTGTAGTTTAAATGATTGACAAAGTAGCGAAGAAATGCATTTTTAGATAGCTTCGTTGAGCATATAGTTCACACTTCTGAAAAAAACTGTGTAAATACTAATTGCGTGGTAGAAAGCATAAAAAAAAAAAAGACTTAAGTGTAACGATAACTTCTTCCTTCATTCTTCCACTCAATGGAAATTCAAAGCGCATCAATATATCAAAAAAAAATCTTTCTGGTTTAACATAGATCTCAGTCGTATGACAACAAAACGTATTTGTCTGTCACATACACATCAAACAGGCTTTAATCTCGATAAATACACACAGTTGAAGTGGACCAGGAACATCAAATAGAAGTCATCGCTCTTTCCACGTTTATAAATGAGTCATGAAAAAATTTCTCATCGGCCGCTACCGGGAATCGAACCCAGGGTCTTCCAGTTACGCGCCGGATATGCTTCCACTGCACCACAGTGGCCTTGAAACTCTCCAGACTCAGAAATTTTTCCGTGACTCACTTATAAACGTGGAAAGAGCGATGACATCTGTTTGAAGTTCCTGGTCCGCGTCAACTGTGTATTTATCATTCATTCGCCTTCTAGTTATTTGTTCAGTTGCTGCTGTTCATCTGTGGTGAATCCCCAGCATTGTGCGGGGCTCCAAAGACGCAACGCTGCCATGTGGTTTGGCAGTTTGATGTTTGTTAGTCTAAAGAGTTTCGAGGCCGCTGTGGTGCAGTGGAAGCATATCCGGCGTGTAACTGGAAGACCCTCGGTACGATTCCCGGTGGTGGCCGATGAGAATTTTTTCCGTGACGCGCTTATAAACCTGGAAAGAGCGATGATTTCTATTTGATGAGGTTTTATCTCTTTCGCAATATCAAACCTCCATAATCTATATACTCGAAATATCTCTATACTTTTCACATTCAATCTGGTCATTTTATTTTGCTCAGACTTACTTTCAGTGTTGCCAAAATATGCATGCTGTTCGAGGAAGTAATGTGCTGTTCAGTGAGAAATTGTTTAACCGAGAAGTAACGTTATTTACATAAGAAAACAGAAACTCAAAAGGAAGGTGAAATTAGAGGTATATGTGACAGATTCGGTTGTAAGGAGTTTTACTACCTTCTGGAGCATTAAGTAATAAATTCGCTTTGGGATTGGAGCTAAAAGATTTTGTATGTGCTCATTGCTTACATCATCGCATTTGATAAAAATAGCTGTTTTTAGTACCACTGCTAAACTATGTTGCTTTCTATCTGCTAAACAGTTTTAGCTAACATCTACTCAAACGTAGAGTTAGTATGAATCAAAGAGTTATCTTGGTGGTTCATCCAGATTGAACCACCAATATCTTTAATAAATGGCAACAGGCGATCGTTTACATGGTTAATATAAATCAAATACGTGGAGATAATGTAAATGGACGATGTCATCGCTCTGTCCACGTCATTTTTAAACAACGCATAGCGACTAAAAAATTATGTTCCGACACCGCTGGGAACGAATCCCAGATCTCTCGATAACTAGTCGAGTGCGTTCGCATTTACGCTACGGCGTCAACAATTCTCAGCGCCATGCGTGGTTTATCCCCAGCGGTGTCGGAACACAATTTTTCAGTCGCTATGCGTTGTTTATAAAATAACGTGGACAGAGCGATGACATCGTCCATTTAGATCGTTTACATATTGGTAGTCCACAGTGTTCTTGTGGCTGTGCAGAAATGCTGTCTCAGTCTTCCCGGTCCAGCCGAAGCCAGTCCATATCTTGGCTGAGCCACTTCCGCTTTGCCTTTTGGAAAACACTTTTCTTGTCTACGAATCACATGCCCTCCATCAGAACCAGCATGCAGGTTGATTTGTGTTTATCTTCACTCCTCATAACTCTTCCAGTCTTCGTTCCACGTTATCACATCCTTTGCGAAATCCAGTGTTATTTCCTTCTGACGTGCTACACTCTTCCGTTATGGCTTTCGCTTCTTATAGATTAGTGGTATCGAGTCCTCTGTAATAGCGTGGAAAACGTTGACTTTGATATTGTAATCAGAGATGGAAACGAGTCACGTGTCAACGGGTCGACAATTTCTTGCGGATCCAACGGGTCGGGTCAAGGTGTCCCTGACCCAATCTTGACCCAGTTTTATTTCCGTTTTATTTTTGGAAAGAAAAAAATATATTCCAAAGAAAAATGCGCGTTGTGGAATTCTGTCGTCGATACTGGTATCCACGGAATAAATAATGATTTGCGAAGATTTCCACCGAACGACGTCAGACAACACACCGACTCCATAGCGTAAAAAGATACTTCCTTTGCGTTCTTTTACAATGAGATTGTCCAGGGCAAGGTACAGGCAAACGCCATTCGCCTGCTTCTCAGCTGATTCACTCTCTCCGTGCGAAGTTCACTGTATGACTAAGAATTACTTTTCACATCGCATCTTTTTTACATTGAGCATTCAGAGGTTTTCGACTGATGTGCTAACATCGCGTCCCCATGACATGTCATGTTGAAATTAACTCCTTATTTGTTAATATGGATGGATTTAATATTAAGGAGGTTGAGAAAGGCGTCGAGGCCAACAAATGCGTGCTTGTCGAAAACCACAAGGGGAAGAGTGAATGCTGGAAATTGTTTCGTCTCATTAAGGAACCGGTGAATAATTCTGTGTTGTTTGGTCTTGCTTCTTGTTCAAAATGTGGAAAGTGTAATAAAAGATGTAATAAAAGATTATGGAACCAGAAATCTAACTGATCATATGAAAGTATGCGCACCTCCATCAAAGCGTGGAAAGGGTGCACAGCCTAAATACATTTAAAAAAATACATTTGTGTAATCGTAAATATTAATTCCCATTTGTAATATACTCACGGTCATAGCCAGTCATTACTTCTGGATTACGCAAAATAGTGGCACTAAAATTTAGCAAGTAACCAAATTTTATTATCAAAAAAGGATTTCAGTTATCAAATATCAAGCAGTTATTGGGATGAATACATATATTACGTTTATATGTACATATATATAAATTGAGTTTCTAATTTATAGTTCAAAGCAGATTTGTCAAGGTCAGTTACGGGTCCGATTCGAGTCCAGTTATGGGACGTCTGGATCGGGTGCGGGTCCGATATTTTTGACCAGTTTCCAACTCTGATTGTAATGTCATTTTGCTTTGCCAGTATTCCTAATGGTATTGGCCAGCATTTATAGCTCTTTAATAAGGCAGTGCTTATGCGCCGATGTCAGCTTTCTACACTGCTCTGATGTCATATTTGCCCAGAGTCACTCCCCACGTGCACAAAATTGTTTGCAATTGGACAATCTTTTAAAAATATTTTCTAATATCTTCGTTGTATGCCTGTGTTAAACTTATCACGTTGCTTGAAAACCGTTCCTTTTTAAATTCTCAATTTCCTCGAGAGGTCTCGTCTTCTGTATTTTGTTCTCCAACGATTCGAAAGACTTGTTTCCGTCTGCTGCCTTTAACAAAATAGGGATGTCTTGTTTCTGGGTGTTTAAACGAGTTTCTTGCTTGCATGCAAGTACTACACGCGTTAATAATCTTAGGGAAAGTTCAATGAATCAGATGATTTGATAGTACATATCAAAATGTTTCAGAAGGAAACAAATTTACAGTTGTGGGAATATCCTCTTGAGGTATAAGAATGGAAAGTCTTAGGCAATGTGTTGTGCATTGCCTAAGACTTTCCATTCTTATAATCGTGGCCAAAAGTCCTGCACCAGTAGAGCAAAAGTCAACTTTTTGATGCTTGAAGTCAACTTATAGAGTGTAATGGTAAAGTTAGGGATACATATTATGCATCATTTTAAAGGAAATTTATTGCTGAATCTAAATAATTTCACAGAATGCTATTACGAGTAACAGAAATGAAGTTACAAGCAAAAGTACAGCGTCTAGTCATGAAAAGCAACAAATAGTGGAATTTGTGAAATTAGTGCACTATGCATTTAACGTAAAATTACTGTACAGTACATTATTGACACTTGCAGGACACTTGAAATAACTGACCAACAAGCAAATACGCTTTATTATTTAATTGGATAACCACGGTTTCTTAGTAAGAAAGTGCACCTTCTTGGCATGGAACTAATGAGCTTCTCTAGTTGTCCATTGGTGATAACACTGTGCCATACGGCCCTTACAGACTAAATTAAAGACTTTATTTAATTTTATTGACTGAATTATGATCGCTACGAGTGTTCATTGTAAATCGACTAAATGACTGAGAGTAGTAGAAATGAATAAACATAAATTAGTAAAATTATTTACAATTAAAATTTCTTTGTGGAAAAGTGTATCATCAAATTCCAATATTTCAACAATGCCTGAATTAAGTGACAAAGTTGCAAATGAATTCGTTCTTTCCTTAGAATTCGATGTCCTCAAATCTACTCTTTGCAACAAAAGAAAAAATCAGAAGGAATTATCCAATCAAGATGAAAATTGGTATGTGCAATATACATACATGTATAAAAAGGAAATGATTGCAAATCCAACGTAGTTCGACCATTTTTTCGGATAAAGCAGCTACTGGGGAAAACAAGTCAGTTCGTTTTAGCCCCACCTCTGGCTCGGATGTAAGCGGTTACCCGGCGTGGTATAAAAGTATACAGTTCATGGACACTGTCCGGATGGTGTCCGAATTGCAGAGCCAATTCTCCGACATTCCCGGATGGACGTAGGTCCATCCGAGAATGTGGAGTCCTATCATGTCCCAAACACCTTCGATCAGTGAGAGATCGGGCTATCGAGCTAATATCTGACTACTTCTCCGAGACGGGTGCTGGTTCGAGTACCGGATGAGGAGGCATGGGTGGAGTTCTTGTCTGACGGCTCTAGCTCTGCCCCTTATCTGGAGGCAGTAGTCCGCCACAAACCGGAAACGGGCATCTTCTGATAGCCATTAGAGTTACTCATTACGAACGTTTAACACCGAATTATAAAAAAAAATGACCACCGGATAAATTCACTCCTGGTCGTCACAATTTGCGACTACCCAGTTTTCAGACGCTTCATGAAAAAACTTAATCCCTGCATAACGCCTCAATTAATGAAAACCCGATATGTAACATGCGTAGCTAATTTTCGCATTTTATGACACGAACATCTATTCGGACGTTCACTGTAAAAAAATTTCTGATATTCACGAGCCACTTTCCGCAATTTCTTTCGTGAATTAACGGAGCGTTTTTCTGATAAAACTTTTTCCGTGAAATGGCGGAAAAACTCTGAATTCAACGGATTTTTCATACGCCAGAAAAATTCTGAATTTTCAGAAACGTTTCTGCAATTCCTTCAGTTCCTTTTTTTATATTTACGGTAAATTACCGTTTTCAAAATGTGTTAACGGAAAATTCTGAATTTTCAGAAACCTTTCCGCAATTCCGTTCTTATATTAACGGAAATACTACGTTCTCACTTTTTCCGTATCCATATGAAGAAGAATTTCTGGTAGTAGGAGAGATTTACCGAAACACTTGGCAGTTTGATTAACTGTAAATTTTCACTTGTCTGTCGAAGAATCTGATTTTGAAGCTCAGCAGCGAAATCGGATATTGTGGATATCGCATCAATTTTTGTTACTGTGGCACAGGATATTTCTTCTCCTCCTCCCTATTTTGTGCACCAGGTATTATATTTTGTGTTACCGTAAGAAACCGGGTACTAAATTTATTGTACATGTGATTGTACGATGTCTATGTATCAGTCTGTGGTGTCCTTGAGACAAAAGCTATACAGCTATAAAGAATAAGTTTTATATTTACAAGTTTTGTGAAATAAAACAGTGCATTGCACCTTCTCTTAAAGATAATTGAAAGCTATTGTCAGTTGAAAAAAGATCTCAAACTCCAAATAATTAGGTTGCTTCGAAAAATCACGATGAAAAAAAATGCGTAATTTGTAATAAGACCTCCTACAGAAAAAATGAAAGTATTACAATCGTATTCAAAGCAACAGTAAGCTCCAACAGAAAATAAAATGACCAAATCAGTCGCATTACTGAAACAAAAAAATCATCGCCCAATTAGTTTTTCTTTGAACATGAATCTGAGTCCTGTGACTTTCTGGCTTAGTCGTTAAGACGCGCGGCTTCAAACCAAACGGGCCTGATCTCGATCACCGACACGAAAGGATTCTCTCGCGTAAGGGCTGAGATATTCAGCGTGTTACATTTTGCAAATTTTTTGTCTAAATGTGGAAAGACTTAAAATGGGCTTTTCTGAAATCAACGGAATTATTAGGTGTACAAATAAGTTTTATAGTTTGTGTAGCGTTTTAAGACAACGCAACATGTGAATTGAGAGAAAACAACAATACCTGTACGAATCAAAATATGCGCCGTCATTATCTATCACCTTCCGCCATCGGTCGGGTAGCTGACGGATTCCAGCCATGAAGAATACTTTGTCGTATGACGCGATGAAGTCGTCAACCCCTTTTTGCACTTCGTCACAGGTCCGGAACCGTACAGCAGACAAACCGTGTTGCATCGATCGGAACAAATGATAGTCTGAAGGAGCTATGTCGGGACTATACGCCGAGTGCTCCAAAACTTCCCAGCCAGCGTCAATAACGTTTCCTTGACCAATTATGCTACATACGTCCTAGCGTTGTCATGCAGTAATTTCACGGGAAGCAATCTTTTCCCGTGAATGGACGTTTCCGACAGATTTCTTGGTTCAATCGCAGCAATTGTTGCTTGTAGCGATCAGCAGTAACAGTTTGACCCTGTTCCAATAATTCATAATAGAGCACACCCTTCATATCCAAACAGATGAACAGCAGAACTTTCTTGGAGTGACTATTGCGTTTCGGCGTCGAAGTCTTTACTTTACCGGGATCTACCCAGTGTATTTTGCGTTTCGGATTGTGGTACCCAATCCACTTTTCATCACCCGTAATGATTTTCCACAGGATAGACTTTCTGTGTTGTTTATTCAACAGATTCAAACACTTCGTGACACGCTCATCCTTGGTCCTCTGGTTCAGGTCATGTGGCACCCATTTTTCTTTTCTTCTGAATCTTTCCCATTGCGCGTAAACGGTTGGAAATGGTTTGTTGAGTTACCCCCAGTTGTTCACCTAGTTCTTTTTGCGTTTGAGACGAATCTTCATCCAGCAATGCTTGCAATTCCTTATGTGCAACCTTCTGCGGGGCGCCATTACGTTCTCGATCGCTAACATCAAAATCGCCTGCTTTAAATCGTCTAAACCAAAACTGACACATGCTTTTCGATACAATATTCTCTCCCAGAACAGAACAGATCGATGCACATGCTTTTGCAACACTTTTTCCTTGATGAAATTCGTAACGAATGCAGTGTCGAATAAATGCAGTATCGCTTGCCATCTTTTCTTTCTCCTACCGATGTGCAAGTGCGTTTGACTATTGGGCAAACTTCTGTGTCACATTTTATCCTCTGGACCAGTTACGGTCAAACGACAACGACGCGGGAGGAATGTCGGAGGTGTAAATTAGCGGTATACGACACACAAAAAACGCTTTAAAACTTATTTGTACACCTAATACCAACTACGGAAAATTTGCAAAAACATGGAAGTTAAAGAAAAATAGGAACTTTCAAAAACGGAAATTCCGTTAAAAGACGGACACTTACCGGCAACTTTGTGGCACGTTATTTCCAGAAATTTTTCGTGAATTCGCACCACTTATGTTTTTACAAAGTACAGAGGTGGAACACTGCTAAGAGATCGTTTTCTCGTTTTCATTTGGCAGCAACGATTCCTACAACTGAAGCAGCTTGAAATTTCTTAAGGTTTCATTATTCCTTCTTCTCTCACCTCAGTGCTTCGTTTTCGGTGTTTGAAGTTTGCATCGTAATGACTTTTTTTGTCGTTGTCTAGTTTGCTAAGCACTGTTGGACGTGGGTTCGAATCCTGGTTGAGATAGAGGTAACTCACTACGGAAACTGGCGATCTCAGTTGTGTGTATCCTGTCGTTCTCACATTATCGGTGAAAAACACTTTAAATAATAAAATTATGATTTATTAGTGCTCTCTCTGGATTTAAGTTGCAATAACTGACCTTGCTTTTGTTAAGTTTCGCCTTTGGAGAAACTTAAAAAAAAAAAAAAAAACTTAAAATTTATTTTTTATAAATTTTAACTATTGCTTTATTTGTACGTAGCAGCTTGTATGATCAGTGGATCGAGAAATCTGCTACGTACAAAATAAAGCAATAGTTAAAATTTATAACAAATTTCTAACTCAGTGTTAAATATGAAATATTTAATCCAATGTTTTCAAGAAATTAATGCTGTTATATTTATTTTTTGTATGTACTTATTTTTATTTGCATTCCTTATACTTTGACCGCGTCTGACACCAATATTTCAGGAAATTTCACGGATAACTGAACGAATGATCCGCAAAAAGTTGTAATCTTTAGTTATTTATTTAGTTTCCCCAGTAGTTGACTTTTTTGTTCCGGTTTGTTGGGCCTCTCACAAACGTAGTGCTGATACGGTCGGTTTGTTTTCTTCTCATTTTTCAGGCTAGATATTTCTTTTTCTTTTTATTTATTTATTGTAAATGTACAGGGTTCCGTTCAGAATCTTCTACAGGGGTAAATTCTTGATCGCATTTTCGTAAGCAAACTTCATGGAAATGACTGCCACCTACGCATTGTCATTGACCTGATCTGTACGTCTTAGTTACTGTAACATACGTCAACACTGTTGTATGTGTTGACGTATGTGTTTTCCCTTTCCACATAACTCCACCGTCTGTTTCGAAAACTTTTATTCATTAGCATGACGTTAGTTCTTGCCCTTTGTTTCTTGTTCGATGAATTCAAGACAGTCATTCATATTCTCTTAGCAAGGCATTCTTTTTGTTAGCGGCCCTTAATGGGCCTTACCCCATAATAGATCAAAACCCCTTAATGGAGTCATCACATAATTAGATCAAAACCATGTGATGGCGTCATCTCGTAATTAGATCAAAACCATTTAGCGGAGTCATCTCATAATCAGATTAAAACCCCTTAATGGAGTCATCACATAATTAGATCAAAACCCTGTGATTGCGTCATCTCGTAATTAGATCAAAACCATTAAACGGAGTCACCTCATAATCAGATTAAAACCCCAGAATGCAGTCATCTCATAACTAGATCAAAACCCCATAATGGCGTCATCTCATAATTAGATCAAAACCCCATAATGTCGTCATCTCATAATTAGATCAAACCACCTTAATGGAGTCACCTCATAATTAGACGAACCCCCCTCCCCTTTACCCCACCGAAGAACTAGAGGAAACTTTTAACTTTTTTTTTGTCACAATAAGAGAGAGAGAGAGAGAGAGAGAGAGAGAGAACGGGGGGGGAGAGGTAAATAATTTACTAACACTGGGGTTTCTTTTTTTCAGTAACTGTTTTATTTGCATCTAAGAACTGTTTAACAGGCATTTTACTTAAAGTGCAAACAGAACTTCGCGACGATTTTCCTGTCATTTACACATTTTGACTTTCACCGAAGAATTTGCGACATGGAATTCTTTTATTTTTATATCCATACTCTCGAGCTAGAAAAAAAAACATGAAAGGTTGACTAACACAGGTTAGGCACGGAAGCTCTTTTGACTTTCATATCAGCAACTTGACTACAGTAACATAACGTAAAGAACATAGCCTAATACATTAGCTGATAATAAACGGCCGGGGTTAAGATTATTTTCCGGTAACTAAAGTAACATTGCCTCTCTAAAACTGCACATATTCGTTCTTATCTCTCGTTTTCGACTACATAATTGCACTTTGACCTGTTTTCAGGGTTAGCAAAACACAAATTCGTCCGGAGAGAAAAAGTAGCGTTGTGAAATGTAAAACGATGTAAACGTTTAACGAAAGAAATGAAATTTACTTAAGAAGACAGGGAATAAAAATGAAGATTAAATTAAATTATCTGTTAAATAAACCAAATTTACATAAAATGGCAAGGACTGAAAAGGTAGTTTAAATTAAATTGTCTGCTAAATAAACCATATTTACATAAGAAGGCAAGGACTTAAAAGGAAGATTAAATTAAATTATTTGCTAAATAAACCGAATTTACACAAGACGACACGTACTACAACAGAAGACTACATTAAAGTAGACGTCAATCTCATTGTTTACAAACAAGTTGTTGCGCCATTGAGGATTGTGTTTCCATAACTGGAAACACAATCCTCAAATCGGCTTCTGGACAACACTTTTGAAGTTGTCATAGTGATTTTTATATTTTCGTTCCATTTGTCCCGAGGAAACTGGGCACAGCGAAACTGTAGTTGACAAGAAAAATATAAATTAATCGTGATTAAACTTTGATTTCTTCAGGCTCGTCGCATTATTACATTGGTGATCCTGATAAATTGACGACTCGTTGTATATTTCCTCATCAGTTGCATGTAGAAGAGAAGCACACGCACGCCCGTACGCACGCACTCACACACACAAACGTAAACATATCCTTCTATCCTGTTTTTTTTTTTTTTTGTGGAAAACAAAAGACTTATTTCTAAATTCATAAATTACCTAAAAAAATGGAAATGCGAGTCAATGAAAAAAAAATTGAAATACGGCGTGTTTTTAGTAGATTTCTGTATCTATTTTTTTTTCTGGTGTTATTGTTGTCTGGCTTTCCTTCCTTTTTAGTCCTGATAGTGGATAACTAGTACTCCCTTCAAAAAAAAAAAAAAAAAGAAAAAAGAAAACTTCATTGCTCGTTCGATAGATATCTTTTCGGAATCCAGAACACGTCATAAAAACAGCTCGGAAACTTAACAGCGCGAGAAAGAGATATAGAAACTTCTTTTGCGGAAGATAACCTTTTTCTGTCGTCAATGGGAGGATGTAAAGTTGCACTAGCAGGAAGAATGAGAGAGGAAGCGTTCGTATAGGCAGTGTTTTCGGCTTTTATAGATCTGTTTCGTCAAGTCACTTGCATGTAGAAAAAAAAGGCCTTTTTCCTGAAGCATCCGCATTTCTAAAGCCATGCTTTCATACTTGGCAAAATGACCATGGGGAGGGATCAGGGAAATAAATCACAACAGGAAATCCTTGTCCAAGTTTAAAAAAAAGTCATTTTGTGTAAACTACGTTACGTTACTTTCTTGTATTCAGGCACTGCAAAAGCACCGTATTTTTTTACTCGGGAAAACAGATAATTTGTTTCGTAATATACGTACAATGCAAATGCAAACGCGTTGCGGCGAACAAGATTAATTACTATGTGGTGGATTTACCTAATGTGAGAGTCATAACACACCAAACATGCAGGTATTATGAGGATGTCGAAAACCGTATGAATATATAATGTGCCCTGATACAATGCAATAACAAAGAACCTTCGAGAATATTGCAAGCAATGAATATGCCGTGTTCACAGGAAGACCACTTTTAAGGAGCAAAACAATGTGACCATCACTCTTTTATACTATAGGTCTTCCGCCAGCCGCCATTACAGCAGCACGCGATGAGGCATAGACCCCATAAATCCTCGGAAGCTGTCTACTGATATGCCGTACCACATCCCTATAAGTACCAACCCATGGACCCAACCAGTCCCTGGAAGGTGTCCACTGGTATGCTGTCCTACATCCGTATACGTGCATGGACACCACAAGTCAACAGAAGGTGTCCACTGGCATGATGTACTATATTCGTATAAGTACATAGACTCCACAAATCTCCGGAAGATGCCCACTTATGTGCCGCACCGTATCCATTTAAATGCGTTGACACGACAAGTCCCCGGAAGGTTTCCGCTGGTATGCTGTGCCATATCCATATAAGTGCATGGACTCCACATTTCACCAGAAGGTGACTACTGGTATGATGTACTTATATATCCGTATAAGTTCATGGACTCCACAAGTACCCGGAAGATGTCCACTGATATGCTGTTCCGTAACCGTATAAGTTCATAGACTCCACAAGTACCCGGAAGGTGCCCACTGATATGCTGTTCCGTATCCTTATAAGTGCGTGGACTCCGCAAGTCCCCGGAAGGTGTCCACTGATATGCTGTTCCGTATCCTTATAAGTGCATGGACTCCACAAGTCCCCGGAAGGTGTCCACTGGTATGCCGTGCCATATCCGCATAAATGCTGCCTTCGCCCGGTGTCCGCTGTGGACAGTCCATACGCCTCAGCTGGAAATGAGCATGAGCTCCTTTTTTAAGGCCCAGCTCTGGCCCGGGTGTGAATTTTGTGCAAATTTTCCTTATATGAATAAGGAAAAATGAAGCATATTGTTTTACTCCTATTTAATTTTTCATCATCAAATAAGAATGTTAGGGCTTCCCGTTAATGTCGACCCCCCAATAAAAGAGAGAGAGAGAAAGAGGAAGAAACAAATAATTATTATTATGTGCATCATTTTCAGGTAACACAATGTCCTTTATTTTGTTTCCCAAGTATATCAAGGCCGCCCCGGTGGCGCAGGCCTCTGATCATTCGTCCGTGAGGGGTCCGGGTTCGAATCCCGGTGAGGCATGGATGTTGTGTTTGTCTTACGGCACTGGCTCTCTCCCTTCCCTGGAAAACCAGTGACCCTAAATTAGGGACGGGCGACTGCTTATAGCCCATTGAGTTGCTCACGGTGCTCGTTAAACCTCCAATCAAAAAAAATAAAAAAAAAGTATATCAAGTTAATTCGTTTACCTCGGCTCATCATATTTTAACCGAATGACCGAAAATTCCTATTTTTCGTTTTCTAGCTAGCAGAACTTTAAAATTTTGTCACCAGAAAACTTTATATCAGTTTTGATCGTACCTAGAAAATAAAACATAGTTGTTACTTAAAACACTTACAAACGTTTTCGAGTTACGAAATGCACGCGAAACACGCAACAAACATTAATTAAGAATTTTAGGCATAGAACAAAAGATACTATAGCTTAACCATTCAGTTGTGCGCTTCCCATTGCGTTAGTTAATTCGGTTAACATTGTATTTAAAAAGGTGAAAGGGAAAATTACCTTGAGCCCGTCCCGGACTTTAGTCAAAGATTTGATATAAGAGCTCAGCCGGGGCTGGCCCGCATACGTTTCCGGGCTTTTTGTCATATCCCGGGCTCGTGCTCATCTCTAGCGTCAGCTGATGATGTATATAGTCCCAAAGGTATTGAATTAGATTCGTGACAGGAGACATGGACGGCCATGAGAGAGCCTGGAATCATCCTCGTGTTCCTTGCAGCAGTCCTGTACAGTATACAGGCCTTCTGAAGAACACGGCTCGTTGTTCCATGGGAACACCCCATGTCGGTTTTGAAACACTGTCAGCATAAACTGATGAGCCTGGTCTGCAATCATAGGCTGGTGGCGTTTAAGGAGTAATCCGCCGCTATCAGAGAACCCAGGATGACACAGAAAAACATCCGCCAGAGCATTACATCATCGCCACTTGCCTGTGCCCTTGAAGTCACGGCATCCCGCACCATCTTTCCACACCAGTTTGCCTAACCTTCCATGGTCCATTCACTTGCAGTAGGAAACGTGATTCATCAGAGAAGGTAACTTTCTTTCACGGCCCACTCACTCCCAGTGTTTTCTGGCAAACTTCAATCGTTGTCTCTGATGACGTGTTATAGTCATGCATTTACACAGTAAGCCCATACGATATACTGTATAATCCGAGTCAACCTGCTGTTGTGGAAAGTATGAAACAACTATATCCGCTACGAAAAGTAGTTCCTAGTGCTGGAGTTCGATGCGGTTTGATATCGTTCTTGCGTTCCGCAGGAGACCATGTACGTGTGAAACGGCGATTCCAACTTCCACAATGTCTCATTCTTAGTTTGACTTGGAATATAGCTGTGGATGTATTCCTTTGTACAGTTTTGTTGCAGACCACGGTTTGCTACATCAGCCAAGATGTGCGCCTATTATTCCGGGCAATATGGCCGAGCCGCCTCTTTCCCCGAACATAAAACAACCCCATCCTCTTGTTATGCGTTTCGCCTCTTTCCATCCACTCTCTGTAGAGTTTAACCACGGCAGCCCTTGATTTCCCGGATACTGCTACCCTTTGGTTTGTGTTCGATGGTTATGCCCTTTTCCAAAGGGATCAGATCACGTTCCTTACCCATTAAAGCCACATTTTCAGCACCCATTGATACTGCATGCGTCAAAAGATACCGCTGCATATGCCCCTGGGTTTCACACCTGTTAACCGTCGCGCCGGAAGCGATCCAAACATCAGATAATGGGGATCGTAATATTTTGCGCCTGCAGTGTATATATTGTACTTAAACTTCTCTTGAGTGTAAAATTCTACTTCGGAGTAGAAAATTGTATTTATTTTATCATCCGATTCAAAATGGAATTTTTTCAGTCCATCTTGGAATAGATATAAAATCGGAAATAAATGTAAAACTTTTCAAAAACCAAAATTTGACGATATGCCGGATTTGTAAGGCTTAGAGAATTTCTGTATCATATTCGACGGTTGAAATTCAATACCTTACATGCCGAGTGTATCATTTGAAATCGAGAATATCCTGAAAGAGTTTGGAGTTCATACAAGATTAGATTTGGAAAAGAAAATTGCTGCAGCAGGAGTCTGTAATTTTTTTTATGTCTGCCCTCACAGAAACGCAGGTGTTCTTTTTAGGATGATTCAAAAATCTCTGCTCCAAAGATGAAAGTCACCATTGGGATTTGAAACCAGGAAAGTTTAGCTCAGCTCTTGTGGCTGGACTCTGCTATAAAGAAAACACTAACTTTGATAAAATAACTGTCAGAAGTATACACGTGATCGAGGAAAATAGGCATAATGATCCCAAAGAAATTTTGAATGGCAACAGTATTTGCGTGACCAATGTCACTAAGGAAGAGTTCAAGTCATGTCTATCAATCACCTCTATAAAACCTGACATAATATCAAAATAATATGTTAATAATAACTGGCAACCGTTTTATTCGAAGTTTTTATATAAATATTTATTTACGCAGAGAAACGGAGCAAGCTTTTCTTATCTGGGAGGGCGAGCCTTGAAATTACACCCCTTTGAGTTCAAAAGTTCCTTACTTCCATTCAAATAGAGAGTAAGCAGTTCTTACGTTCTCATGTATTCGTTATAGGAAAGCATTAAATTGTATTTGGTACGTTTTTATATAAATATTTATTTACGCTCAGAAACGGTTTTTTTTTTTTTTAATCTGGGAAAGCTAGCCTTAAAATTACGCCCTTTTGAGTTCAACAGCTCCTTACTTCCACTCAAATAGAGAGTAAGCAGTTCTTACGTTCTCATATCTTCGTTACAGGAAAGCATTAAAAATCTCACTTCCAGTTTTCGACATAATTTCACTCAAAATGAAAAAATTACGTGAATACTCAAGAGTCAGCGGTTTTAAAGTCTCAAGTGAAACGTAAAAGTTATGTGAACACCGACAACACAACACGTGCGGAAATGCAGAATGAAAACACAGAAATTAATAATTTATAACAAGGAACAATACACCAACCTGTACTTTAATAGCATAACTATAATAGTGATCCGAAATTTCTTGGCGTAGAATAGAAATCAAAGTTTCCAAGCTTTCGCACATCAACCAGATAGCTTTATCAAGGAAGGTAGACAGCTAACTGCAAACTGAATAACAGAACGGTTCAACAATTTGAACGTGGCGACTTGACAATAACGAATAGTTGCGAATATAATCGGGTATTCAAAGACACGAGGCGTTATGCTAGTTTAGCACGCGGAATCATGGAGGGAAAGCCAAGAGGCAATCACTATTTGAAGAACTGGTTCCAAACTCGTGGCAACTCCAGTGAGACGCTATCATTGCACGACCCGCTGTTGGTTATGATCTCCAAAGTTTCGCGAATGGCAGTAGATTTTGGGGTGGTGTAGGAAGCTAATTTCTTTACGTCAGGAGCAGCGGACTTGAACTTGACTTCTCTGAAAAGGGCCGTGGTTACTTCGCCGTTTTTTATGTCCCTTTTATGTTCGTTAACTCTAATTCTAAATGAACGTTTAGTCATTCCAATGTAGTATCTCGCAGATCCGTCCGGATATAGTAGAGGAATAGCATAAGCACTTGCTTCATTGGTAGGTGGGGACTTCTCAGTGCTTCCTTTAAACATGGTATATGAGAAGTCCTGGGAGTTCTAGAAGTCATGGTATATGTGAAATCCCCACCTTCCAATGAAGCAGGTGTTTATACCATTCCTCTACTATATCCGGACGGATCGGCGAGGTACTACATTGGAATGACTAAACGTTCATTTAGAATTAGGGTTAACGAACATATAAGGGACATAAAGAACGGCAAAGTAACCACGGCCCTATCCAGAGAAGTCAAGTTCAAGTCCACTGCTCCTATGTGGGATGACGTAAAGCAATTAGCTTCCTACTCCATTCGTGAAACTCTGGAGATCATAACCAACAGCGAGTCGTGCAATGATAGCGTCTCACTAGAGTTGCCACAAGTTTGGAACCACTTCTTCAAATAGTGATTGCCTTTTGGTTTTCCTTCCATGATTTCGCGTGCTAAACGAGCATAACGCCTCGTGTCTTTGAATACCTGGTTACGTTCGCACCTATTCGTTAAGTCGCCACGTTCAAATTGTTGAACCGCTCTATTATTCAGTTTGCAGTTAGCTGTCTACCTTCCTTGATAAAGCCATCTGGTTGATGTGCGAAAGCCTGGAAATTTTTATTTCTGTTCTACGCCAAGAAATTTTGGATCACTAGTATAGTTATACTATTTAAAAAAACACACAAACCAGCACAGAACGAATGAGTATTAGATAGTAAAGGTAACAATAGGAAGATGCTTTCCGAGTAGCGCTTGAAAAAATTCCATTCAAAGTTAAATGGTCAGAAAAACTTTCGGCGACAGAGCACGAATGACTAATTAGCTCTTCATCCCTACGACGTATTCGGAAAGGTCATCCAGATTAGGCATGATGCGTAACATCACAGCCTCTCCTTGACAAATGTCAACCCCGCCTTCTCGTGGTACATCCTGTTCCCACTAAAAGGGCTCTGACGACCGCCAATAGCGGTATAACTATACCATCGGGATTAGAGGAAATGCTATCCCACACTCACCAACCCGCTTGGCCAGCGTGGTGAGTTATGGCCAAACCCCTCCAAAACGACTCCACAACTTAAATCTTGGCCCTCAGTCTCCGGCAGCTGGAATGTACCTGGCCAAGGCAGCGGCCAGTGCGACATGAAGGCAGAGGGTGCTAAGAATCCCCGGAGGACCGGACTAGGCTGCCATCCGATGCTGACCTTGGCTACGTATAACGGACGCTCCCTATCTTCTGATTCAAGGCTTCTTGAATTGGAAGAGGAACTACAAAGGATCAAATGGGACATCGTCGGGCTAAGTGAGGTAAGGAGAAAAGGAGAAGATCTCATTGAACTGAAAAGTGGACATCTCTTCTACTATCGTGGGACAGACACTGGCAGAACTAGTGGTGTTGGATTTATAATAAACAAGAAACTGAAGGATAAAGTGGTAGAAGTTGAAAGTTCCTCTGACAGAGCTGCACGACTCGTTATCCAACTCTCGAGAAGATACCAGGCTCAGATTATTCAAACTTATGCACCCACCACAAGTCATGCTGAAGAAGAAATTGAAGAATTTCATGAGGAAATTCGTGATCTAAATAATAAAGGTAAGCAGCACTTGAAGATAATTATGGGAGATTTCAATGCAAAAATAGGGCAACGGCAACAGAATGAAACTTCAGTAGGTAAATTCGGTCACGGCAACAGAAACCAGCGTGGAAATACTCTCGTCGAGTTTGCAGAGGCAGAAGGGTTTTTCATCTTGAACTCCTTTTTCAAGAAAAAGCCACACAGGAAATGGACATGGAGACATCCAAATGGGACGACAAGTGAAATTGATTTTATTATGTGTAACAAAAAATTCGTCATAGAAGACTGCAGTGTGCTAAACAAGTTCAACACAGGTAGTGACCATAGATTGGTGAGATGTAAGATGAACCTCAACACTATACTTGAACGTGGCAAGCTCATAAGACAAACAAAATGTATTGACATAACCAACCTTAAAAAACACCATAATACCTTCAAATTGGAACTGAAGAACAGATTCTCTGCTTTAGAAGGCCTAACATCGGAAGAAGTGGACATCTCTGAAGTTAACAGAAAAGTAACCAAAGCTCTTATGGAAACAGCAACAAAATTAGCTGGGTCTAAGAAAAAGTTGCATGTGAACAAATTATCAGGAAAAACCAAAATGTTGATGCAAAAAAGAGAAAGATGAGGACAACTAAAGATGTGACTTCCAAAGTGGAATATATAGAGCTATGCAAGACAGTACGAAAAAGTATCACTGAAGACGTAAGGAAATTCAACTGTGAACTAGTAAGGAAAGCAATTGAAAACAACCAAAGCCTAAAGATAGCAAAGGGACATCTCAGTAAGGGAAAAAAACAGATTATGGCACTGAGAAAAGAAGATGGTTCTGTAACAAGAAATAGAGGCGAAATTTTGACAAGAGTGAAAGATTTCTACTCCAAATTATATGAAAGGGATGATAAATGTACTCCAGACATCATGAAAGGTACCAGTACCAGAGTTCTTCCAGTCCTTCCAGCAGAAGTTGCACATGCAATCAAGAACATGAAGCGGGGAAAAGCTCCAGGAGAAGATGGAATTACTGTAGACATCATACAAGAAGCAAGTGGAGAAATCGAAACAGTACTCGCCCAAATTTTCACTCGATGCCTTAATGAAGGGAAAATTCCTGAGGATTGGAACAACGCTACAATGATCTTGCTACATAGAAAAGGTGACATTGAGGATCTCAGGAACTACAGACCTATCAGCCTCCTATCAGTGGTTTATAAAATCTTCACTAAAGTTCTTTCACACCGCTTGAAGGTGACACTGGACATGGCTCAACCGAGAGAACAAGCTGGATTCAGGAGTGGCTACAGCACAATAGATCATATCCACGTACTGAGAGAACTAATTGAAAGAGCGAGGGCATATGAACTTCCATTGTGCATGGCTTTTATCGATTATGAAAAAGCCTTTGATTCGGTGAAACCATCAGCAGTTGCAATGGCTCTGAAATCCTGCGGTATTGAAGATGCATACATTAATATTATTAATAACATCTATGAAAATGCAAGTGCAAGTTTCGGCTGTTTGAAAATACAAGACACATAAAAATTGGAAAAGGAGTGAGACAAGGTGACACCATATCTCCGAAGCTCTTTAATGCCACATTGGAAAATGTCTTTCAATCCCTGAACTGGGAAAACAAAGGGATAAAGATTAATGGAGATTATCTAACCCACCTTCGTTTTGCTGATGACATAGTCATTTTTGCAACTACCCCATCAGAGCTACAGAGTATGATCCAGGAACTTGTTGACAAGAGTAAAGAAGTGGGATTAAAAATGAACTTTCAGAAAACAAAAGTGATGTTCAATGCTTTTACAAAAAATGAAGATTTATCGATTGATGGAGAAAAGCTGGAGATAACAGACACATACGTTTATCTTGGACAGCAGATATCAAGTGAGGGTCACATTGGTGAAGAAATTAATCGGCGTACAAAACTTGCCTGGAGAGCTTTTGGAAGAAACAGCATAATTTTCAAGAGCAATATGCCATTATGTCTTAAAAGAAAAGTGTTTGATAAATGCATCCTTCCAGTGCTTACGTATGGTGCAGGGACGTGGACCTTAGCTTAAAGAGACATACAACTCAAAGCAGCATGGAGAGACAACTCAAAGCAGCATGGAGAGGTGCATGCTTGGTGTAACCAGGAGAGATAAGAAGAGGAACACGTGGATCCGAAAAATGACAAGAGTGGAAGACATCATGATCAGAGTTAAATCCCTGAAATGGCAATGGGCTGGACATACTGCCAGAAGAACAGACCATCGATGGACAGCCGAAATTTTAGATTGGATTCCAAGGGACAGGAAAAGACCCAGAAGAAGACCACGTGGAAGATGGGTGGATGAAATTCGAAAGTATGCGGGAGTGACATGGAGGAGACTGGCACAAGACAGACCGTTGTGGAGGAAACTTGGGGAGACCTTCGTCCAGCAGTGGATTGATAATGGTTGACAATGATGATGATGATGATGACTTCCATCCACTGTTTCGGACAATTCCATGCATCCATATAAAGTGGTCCACAACTCACAGTGAGTTCTGTACCCTGGTTATCTTCGTAATAATCTATCCAGCTACCTGAAATACACTGCTGGCTACCCAAAATGCAGGACCAAGAAGGACTCGTGATAGAAAAGCCAGATTTACTGGACACATAACAACAGATACAAAGATGAAACGATTGAGCTTACAGGCCCGTGCGACTTGCGGAACACGCAGACATCCATAGTTCGTGTGGCCCCCATGGCTGGCAATAACGGCCGCTACACGCCGCGGCATCGAACAAAAGAGGCTTTGGATGTGGGCTTGGGATATGTCGGCCCAGGCTGTTTCCACACGTTGCCACAGTTCATCAGGCGTAGCCGCGGGTGGTGCTTGCCGGGCCACTCGATTGCCGATCAGCGACCAGACGTGTTCGATGGGCGACATATCGGGAGAACCGGCGGGCCACGGCAGCAGTGACTTTGCGGATTTGTTGCACGATGTGTGCCACGTGCGGGCGCGCATTGTTCTGTTGAAACGTGGCCGCTGGCAGGTCCTGCAGGTAAGGGAGGATTACAGGCTCCAAAACGTCGGAGATGTAGCGATGGCTGTTGAGTGCACCGGCGATGCGTACCAGAGGGGTGCGGGTGTCATATCTAATTGCGCCCCAAACCATAACGCCATGCGACGGACCGGTATGACTATGCATAATGCTGGCGTAATACAGTCTCTTGCCGCGGTGCCGCCACACGCCGATCCGACCATCGTGGTGTTGCAGGCAGAAGCGAGATTCGTCGGAGAAGACAATGTCGTGTCATTCCGTAGTCCAGGTGCGGCGTTCAACGGCCCACTGCCGCCGCACTCGCCGGTGGTGTAACGTCAATGGTAATCGGAGCAATGGGCGCCGTGCGACAAGTCCCCGCTCCTGCAGACGACGTCGAACGGTACGTGCTGACACAGGTTGTTGCGCAACACACCATAATTCCTGCGCTAACGTTCGTGATGTGGCGGTTCGAGCCGTCAATGCCCGCCGTTCAACATGCCAGTCCTCTCGTTCGGTGGTGTGCCGCGGCTGCGACAATCGCTCACGTCGGTCCGTCCGTCCCTCCTGCACCCACCGAATCCATATTCGCCTCACTGTTGCTGGATGTCGTCCCACACGGGCGCCGATGTCTCGGTACGATAAACCGCTGTCGCGACAAGCCACTATTCGTCCTCTGTAGAACTACGAAACGTGCTGGAATGACTGCCGTATTCTGCGACGAGGCATCAGGAAGCTTCCCACGCACAGGTCCGGTAGCACAACACACTTCCAGTACTTACACCCCGCCTTCTGTGCATCCTTCTTATAGTGCTTCTCGGTGGCGTGCCGAGCGCACATGATCTGCGTATGCCCTGTAATGCCAATCGTTTGCATGTCCTCTCTCGGCGACGCATGCTGCGAATTTCAGGCCAATCGGATGCTTCCTTCTTGGTGTTGCATTTTGGGTGGCTAGCAGTGTATTTACAAAGGAAGATGCTAAAGTGTATAACTTTGTTTTTGAGTTAAAATGTTCGGCGCATTTATTCACACTAAGTTCATTTCTTTTTTTACGCTGATCAGAGTATGTCTGATATTACGACCCTGGTATGACCACCCTGGAAGGGCAACCGTCGTCCCTGCCCTGCTGGTAGCTACGGCCCTGTTTATTCTGGAAAAGAAAAGCCCTACAGCAAGGTCACAATCAATTTCTTTCTAATTCTATTTTCTGAATTCTCATCGTGTTCACGAACTTACAGACAGACTTACACCGACAGGCAGAGAGGTAGAGTCATCATGCTAGCCTTTAATCTGATTTAAAACAAATTTTGCCGTTTAATCTCTGAGAAACAACATTTCTAGACAAATGCAGATTTGCGGTTTTATCCTGCAGCATGCAAATTCTGCTGGGGGAAAAGTTTAGACACGTAACAAAAATCTTAAACTCATTTTACGTTGTGTGGTTCAAAGAAAATTTTTTGAATGGCGCTTCAAGGAATGAAAGTATTTTGTCCACTCAGGGAGAGGCAATTTTAGAAATAACGCAAAAAAATCTTTTTGAATGCATATTTTAATCCATGTTAAAGAAAGCGATGGTAGTTTTAAAATGTTACCGCCGCTTAATAGGTATTCTGAACGTAACGGGAACAGATAATTTTGATAAGAAGACGAGGGGAGGGGGTTGAGGGGGGGGGGGTGTCCAAACTTTTTTACGTAAATGATAAATAGCTCAAAAATTTGCGTTTATTACATAAAGATGCAAAAAAATTGCTGGAATTACACCCAACAGATTCAGAAGAAGATGAAACCGATGAACTACATCACTTCAGCTCTACAGTGGGAAAAGACTCAGAAATGTTCAACATTAAATGACCTGAATTTATCGTCAGCATTTGCTGATGTGGAAACCGCATTGATAATATTTTGTACAATTCCCATATCCAGTTGTACTGGAGGAAGGTCTTTTTCATTTTTGAAGAGGCTAAAATCGCCTCTTAGATCGCATCTTAAATAAGAAGAAAACCTGTCGGAGCTTTCGTTGTTTTCCGTAAATAGTGATATAACAGAGAAGGTTGATTATAATGACATTACAGATCATTTTTCAGAAACTAAAATTCGAAGAAAGCTGCTTAACATGTGATTATACATATATAGTGCGATTTTTGTAAGATAAATATTTGTGTACGATCAATATTTTTATTTGAACAATATAACAAAAGTTATTGAATAGAAGAAAGAAATAACTTTTACGAATATATTTTTTTTTAGTTATTAAAGGCAAAAAAGCCAGGATTCAAGTTTAAATCAGTTTTGAGTACTGTTTTAGAAATATATCAGTGCAAAATAAATAAAAAATTATTTGCAAAAATATTTCAGAATTTTAAATGTGGGGTCATTTTAAGAAATATCTGCCCGGGCATTGTACAAGCTAAGTCGGGCTCTGCATCCAAATATCCTGATTTCTATTCTTTCCAGTTGTTCTTGCTCCCAGCATGTCCTCATTTCTTTTCTGTACATTTCTCATTTCTTTATATTCCTTTCATCCATCCAATCATCCTCAATTTTATTCGTTCCTGTTGTTCTTCCTAACTCCTTTTATTTTGCCCTCATTTTCTACATTCCTTTATACCCTTTCATCCGTCCGTCTAAATATTCATTTTTGTCCTTTTCTGTTGTTCTTGTACTTATATCTTTCTTTTGGCCATATTTCTTGGCTATTCTTTCCTTGATATCCCTTTCATCCATATAAGATTCCTCATTTTTGTTCTTTCCAGCTGCACTTTCTAGCTTTTTTTCATTTGCTGTTATTTTTTCTCTATTCTTTCTATGATACCTCTCTCATGCATCTAAGCTTCTCTGTTTATATTCTTCCGTTCTCCACACAGAGAAAAAAATCGGACTATGCTTTCTCTTAGTTTTACACTGATTTTTCTAACTCCGAGCTTTCCTAATTTCTTCTCTGTTCTATTCTTGGTATCCCTTTCATCCATCCAATCATCTGTATTTGTGTTCTTTGCAGTTCTTCTTTCTAGCTCTTTCCGTGTGTCCTCATTTCTTCTCTTTTCTTTTCTTGGTATACTTTTCATCCATCCAATCATCTGTATTTGTGTTCTTTGTAGTTCATCTTGCTAGCTCTTTCCGTATGTCCTCATTTCTTCTCTTTTCTTTTCTTGGTATCCCTTTCAGCCATTCAAATATTCTAATTTCTTTTCTTTTTCTTTCGTGTTGTTGCTCTCTGTGATTTTTTTTTCTTTTTTGTTTCTAGTTGCCCATGTTTTTGATCCATGTAAAGGTCTTACATGTTTCTGATCCAATTTCATTTCTAATGCTTTTTTTTTTTTTTTTTGGTCACACATTATCCCGGAATGTTTTTCCATTTATTTTATCTAGTTTTCTTAGTGCCTTCTCTCAGAGCATTTAGCGCGTCTTGCAGAGTAAGTAGTCCAGGTATTTAAAGTGTTCTGTTAGTTGTTTATGATGCATTAACAAAAGTTTTTGGTCACCTCTTGGCCTTTCCATGATAGTTTATTTTGCCCTAGTTTTCTTAAGATGAGCTTTTTCCATCCCTGGAACCATTGACCCTAAATTAGGGACAGCCGACGCGACTCCTAATATATAGGTTTAGGTGCTTGTAAAGGCTGTTGAGACACGCACACGCAAAGAAAGGAAGTAATCGATTCTGTTCGCTTACTCTGTTTTCTTCCTTTTACTTGTCAATACCTTCCAGCTTTCTCGCGCGCGCGCACACTCACACACACACACAACTTCTTCATACGTCAGTGCCGTCGGTTATTGATATAAAACCGTTAAATATCAGCGACTATGTGGACTACCTTGTTGTGCCTTTCCTTGAACTGTGATACATTTGTTCTTGGTTGAAGACAGACTTGAGTACTACGTCTCAGCAACCAAAAGAAATTTTGTTGAAATTTTCCTGCCGTTACAATGTCACAAATCCTTTGCCAGGAAGCGCTTGGGTGTCTATTCTTGATATGAGCATTTCAACCAGCTTGCCTTGTAACAGCCTCACCATCTTACTCCGGAAAATGAAATATTTCTCCTTCGATCTTCTCAATACTTCTTTCCCTTACAAAATGCTTTTGACTTTATGTATTCCACGAAGTCTCCCAACCCTGTGATTCTCAGATTTTGTGTGAAGCACCTGAATAACTTCAAAACTTCATGATGCCGTTCAGAATTCAGCATTTGGCACTTACTAATTCGCGTCTGTCTCTTTCCTACAAGCGTTCAGTGGTGGCTTCACGTATCTTTTACCGCTACTATCATGAACACTGCTCTCAAGAGTTTCCAGCTCGTGCCCACTTGTCAATTTTTTCGCAGTGATACAACTAACATGTTAGGCCAACATCTACTTTGTGACCCCCTCAGTTAGTGCTGCATCAGTTGCATTGCAATTCCTTCACTACATTAAACCTTATGACGTAAAAATCTTTTCGTACTTCTAGGTTATTTAAAAAAAAACCCACACAACCATAAGATGAAATAGTTCCTAAATTAAACCTTAACGGCCAGACGAAACATGTAAACAACAGAAGTCAAACTTGCAGAAAAGATGCTTTATTCAGGATGTAGCACTTCCATAACAAATCATAACATCACATAGTACTTCGCATTAAACTCTCCACACACCACACAGCTCTTAACACAACGCTCTACAACACAACGCTCAACTTGCAACACTTCTCCAAGCAACGGACTCATTAACAACGCTCTCTTTATAACGCTCGCCAAGCAACAGTTTAATCGTCGTTTTTATCTCTGGTTTTTATCTTATCTCAGGCATACGTCACGTTCATTCAACCTCAATTATGTTGCCAACAGTATTCGTTTGAGAGAAAAGATATTACGTTAAGAGTGAAGTATAACTGAGAATAAACTCAAGATTTACATAAGGAAAGAAACTAAAAAGGAAAGTTAATTTAGAATATATGTCACAAACTTCCGAATTTCTTTACCGGTTACGTTTTTTCTGAACGCATTGCTGCCTTCTACTATTACTTATGTTTCAATCAATTGCGAGCCAACATTTCTTGATCATTTCTATTTTTTGAAGAAAGAGTAGCTGTTTTTATCACCGTGTTTATGAACTGCAGTGTTTCGTGGCAAACTGTCCACAAAAACGAGGGTAGGAGGGGCTACGAATCATCGAATATCCAACGTTTGAGAAGCCAGCGTGTGATACCGAGGAACTGCTTTGCCTTGCAAATCCGTCAATGGGATGCGTAATGTCTGTTCTTCGATTCAGGTGTCATTACTTCATTGCAGCTAATAGTCTAAAGGTAGTGTGAGAAAGGGATGACCTGTTTCGGCTTTCGATGACCGCCGGTATTCTTTGAATTTTCGGATAAATAAACAAATAAAGACAAAACTACAAGTTGTTCACCCTGTATATAAATGCTTTGGTTATGGTTATTTAAGCTTCATTTCAATAATACGAATAGTATGCTGGGGTCTCGTTTATTTATTTATTATGTCATGCTCATATTCTGTTCAACAAAACTCGTAGTGTTCAACAAATTTTGACTACACACAGTGTAGTAAAACAAAAATTCATGTGAATCTGGTACAGAAATTAAAAACAGGCTTAATATTTTTCCTGCGTGAACAAAATATTTAATGCATGCAATTTGATTAAAAAATATATACGTGAAATTTCCGCCATGAATGCAAATAATTCTGTAAAAAAATCTTCTTTAGTTCAAATTACTTTTAAAAAACAAAGTTTTGCGATGTTCTCAATATGTGTCAATTTAAAGAAATGCCTGCTTCAATTGAAATAAACCTTATTCACAGATGCTCGCAACTGATAATCAATTTTAAATATTTTGGGCAATATGAAAATTACTGTGCGTTCATCTTCCCAGAATTATTAATATTCCATGCTCATCTGATAGCTTTAATAACCTTTAGCATCAACATCAGTGAAGGACTTCCATTTTTCTTTCTTTTTTTTTTTCTTTTTTTTTCCTTGTGAAAAATTTTAAAGAGTAGATTTCGGTTTCAGGGCAAAATTTTTTCCCCTTTTTTTTTCTCGCCGGTATTGTGGTTATGCGCTGCTCTTAGAAAGTCGTGATCATTATCACCATTTTTCTGCTGACTTCGCCATACACCTGCTTAGTGTGTGCTTTTGAATAAATTAGCTAATTAGGAGTCGCATTTCTCTTCTTCCCTTTTTTTTTTTTTTTTTCCTTTCAATTTCTATTGGCACTACAGAAGTAACTCTGGGAGACTTGGCCAGCTGAATTAACTTCCTTTTATTCTAATAATGCCTCATCTATTAATTCTTGAGCAGTTCCTCGTACATCAAAGCACGCATTCCAGTGAGGGGATAATGTTGAAATAATTTCGCTCTGGTCTCTTTGATAACTTTCTTTTCAACAGAGTTTGAATTCCTGCCACTTCTTGAGTATTTCAGAAATATGAAAAAAAACTGCGCATGCGTCTTGTTTATAAAGATACACAATGTGAAATTCAGGTAGAGATCGCTCTCATATTCTCGCAAAACTCTTATTTATAGTGCTATATTGAATTACTCTAGATCTATTTATGGGAAAGACGAGTGAATTTCGTGCAATTGAAATGGTAAGTTAGATGAAAGAAATACGGGATTACGCCATATAATACAAATTTTGAAGATGACAATCCGATTTTTGGCGTAAATGTGACAAGGATGGTAAGTCAGATAATATGCGAAAACTTGAAAATTTTCATCGTCCTGGAGCGGGACTCGAACCCGCGTTCCCAGAAAACGCCTAGGTATGCTAACCACTACACCACCCAGAACGACCAAGTTTCAAGTTTCCGATCAATTTGAATTTAACCATCACAGGATAAATCAGCCAAAAATCGGATTGTCATCTTCAAAATTTGTATTATATGGCGTAATCCCGTATTTCTTTCATGATTTATCTGCTTCTCCGGGCAATCACGGGATAGGATTGTTAACCTCCAGATTCGCTAAACATGAATGCCGGTTGCTTCGACTAGCGAATCCTGTGATGGTTAAATTCAAATTGATCGGAAACTTGAAACTTGGTCGTTCTGGGTGGTGTAGTGGTTAGCATACCTAGGCGTTTTCTGGGAGACGCGGGTTCGAGTCCCGCTCCAGGACGATGAAAATTTTCAAGTTTTCGCATATTATCTGACTTACCATCCTTGTCACATTTACGCCAAAAATCGGATTGTCATCTTCAAAATTGGTAAGTTAGATTATTGCTGTTTGATGCACGATTAAAGAACGAGGTGCATAGAACTACGTAACGCAGAGTTACGATACGTTTAATAAAAACACGTTAAACTATATACACAGGCTAAAAGAAACACATTAGATCTTTCGAACTCCCTAGGACTTCATCCTCAGATGACAATGACCTCAGTGAAGATTGTGTGGCAATTATAAATACAGAGTGTTGCCAAAAAACACTTTACAACATTTTTTTTTTTTTATTGGAGGTTTAACGAGCACCGTGAGCAACTCAATGGGCTATAAGCAGTCGCCCGTCCCTAATTTAGGGTCACCGGTTCCAGGGAAGGGAGAGAGCCAGTGCCGTAAGACAAACACAACATCCATGCCTCACCGGGATTCGAACCCGGACCCCTTTCGGTGGGATAATCAGAGGCCATTGCCTTAGCCCACTGCGCCACCGGGGCGGCCTTTACAACATGCGAAAAAATAATTAAATGATTATATGTAACAGCGCTATCATAGGTACAAAATTATTTTTTAATGTTCTCAGCAGTTGAATCAGCTGGTAAAGCTCTAATATTATCAATGAATAATAATTTCCAGGCCTGAGGGATGTTTGTGGGTATATAGTCATTACAGCAAAAATTAGCTAATTTGTAAATGACCTTCGGTGAAACGGAGATGAGATTTACTCAAGAGGGTGGAGATGACCACGATGTTTTCCCATACGGGTCACTGTGACCCCGTCGCAACAAGACGAGCCAAAACCGTGGCAGATGTGTGCATCTTAACATTGTATTAATGTTCAGATAGGTGCACTTTAAGATTCCGAACAGTGGAGCCAATATAAATCTTTGGAGAGGTGTCCACGTCCAGAGGTTCCAAGGGAATTCGGTACACCCGAAAACAGTGTGACTGTGCAAGTGAGTCTCTATCCTTGCGAACCAAGTCGAACAGATTATAGGTCCTGATGTCAAAATCTAAGTCATGTTTATGGCATACTTTCTTCAATACATTGGTAATGCCTGGAATTTAATCGATGGACGCCATCACAAAGCGACGTTTCCGGGGCTCACTTCTTAAAGTGATAGCCGACAGCCTCCTGGTTTTAGCAATGTTCTTACTTGTTGTGTCTCCGGGGAAACCAAAAGTCTCCGCAAGAGCTGTGATCTTCTTAAGTTCAGTAGAATTTATGTTGCGGGTTGAAGAGTGTGTGAAAGCCCTATGCGCAAAAGAATGAAAAGCTGCAAGTTTGTGAATCATAGGGTGAGCTGAGGAATATGGAATGATAGAAGCAGAAAAAGTGGGTTTACGATAAACAGAAAAACTGAGAGTATTAGTAGCCGGGTTACGAGAGAGGAGGAAGCCCAAAAAAGCTAAAGATGAATCTGTTTCCAGTTCAACAGTGAAATTGAAGGAAGGAAGAACGGAAGACATGGCGTAAGCAAATTCTTGAATGGTGTCGGCAGTGTCAGGCCATAAAAGAAAGATGTCATCAACATAACGTAGATATAAAGTAGGTTTGATAAGACAGAAATCTAACACGACGGATTCGAGATATTGTAGAGTGATTTCTGCAAAAAGGGCAGAGGGAGGACCCCATGGGAGCGGCCTCCAATTGCCTGAAAAGCTGTCCATTGAAACGGAAAAAAATATTTTTTTTTAATAAGACGTAATGCCCTAAGGATGGCTTGTATAACTTCCAGGGGGTAAGAATCCAGACTGGTGAATTTGTCGAGGGCAAAAAAACGGGGACGTTCGGAATCAACGACACCACATCAAGAGAAGCTAAGAGAAAGGAAGTAGGAAGAGGGTTAATAGATTTAATAAAGTTAATAGCTTAAATAGAGTTAGAAACAGAGTAAGGTGAAGATGAAACCAAAGGGGGGGGAAACCGAGCCTGTTCAAGGGGTCGAATGAGATTAGCGTATCCCGAAACAAGTGGCCTAATAGGATGGCCTTCCTTGTGTAACTTGATGTTGTCTAATAATTCGGGAACGCGGGATCCAAAGGGAGGATGTAAGGAAGAAACCAGAACGGAAGGAAGACAATCATGATTTTTTAACTTGCTCAGTGCGGTTAGGGTGCTGGCCGTTGGATCATAGACTATGGGTGAATGAGGAATATTGTCAAGGGATTCGTTCATCTTGGCAACATATTCCCATTTACTCAAAAGCACCATCTGGGAAGTCTTGTCTGCTCGTATGATGGCGATATAATGCTACATTGGGTTTTCTGTTGTTGTTGTTTCCCACAGATATAAGTGCAAAATTAATTATATGGCCAATTTTTTTATACGTAATTCTTTCTGTGAAGCGCGTAAATGCCACACGAACAGTTATATGCTTCACATGTTTCCGAGAATTTTTCAGAACGGTATCGGTAAATTGGGATATTGCAGATGTCGTTAAACTTCCTTTTATGTAGCAGCAGCATAATTTGAGGTGTGAGTCTGCAGTTATTGGTGTGTATATTAAACTGTCAGGGGTAGTATTAATCGGTAGGCTGTCGGAGGATTCTTCATAGTAAATCGAAGTAATTTTAACTGATAAGCTGTTGTTGACTTACCTGGTAAGCTGTTAGAATAGTTTTTCTTGATAATGACATCTCAGTAATTTTACCTGGAAAGTTGTTCTAGTTTGCGTAGCAAGTCGTTTGAGCAGTTTGACCTAATAAGTTGTTGAAGTTTTACTTAGCAAGACGATAGAATAATTTTAACTGGTAAGCCGTTGGCGTATTAATACCTGGTTTGCAGTAGTTGCACCAGTTTTACCTGATAAACAGTTAGTTAATTCTTCTTCGTTAATCACTGGGTAGTTTTACTGGATAAGACACCTTGTTGTAATTTCTCCTGATAAGGTGTTAGAGTAAAGTAGAGTTACTTGGTGTAGTTTCGCTATCAAGTTGTTAGAGTGGTTTCCCTGAAAAGTTCTAGAAATAGTTCTATCTAGGTAGCCGTTGGCGTAGTTTTACCTGGTTAGGTGCGAAATGGCTCTGTTTGTTAGCAATTTGCGTAGTTTTTCCTGGTAAGCGTGGTGGTTCCCCATTGGAGCAATATTCCCTGTAAGCGGCCGTGGGCAATCCCCGCCTAACCCAATGAGCTGGGCTGTCATCAAAATCACTTGGGCAAAAAAATTATTTTCTCAGCTTCTCTTACTAATGCAGTAGAAGTTGGAACTTGGATTGTAACCCTTATTTTTTCTAATTCCCCCATTTTTATCACCGTTCTTTCCGCAATTGATTTTAAATAAAAAAAATATTAAAAACATTTCATTAATTAAAATTTTTAATCGATGATTCTTTCGTTTAGACATTGTTAAATTTAACAAATAATACGGCACAAAAACGAACTTGAGCGCAAACTAGTCTTTCAGCGTCTTTGATGTTGGAAGAAATCTTCCTTATTATCTGACAAAGTTTTAAGCAAAACCCTTTTACCAGCGGCTTACAATTTAACTGACCGGAATGCCTTTCCCCCGCCAACTAACATGGCTGCATTAGTTAGTACAATGAACTTGGGTACGGTTTGCTGTGATTGGCTGGCGCTGATGTGTTTGTTTGAGAAAAGACTCAATATCTGCCTCTTTCTTGGCGTGGGAAAATCACTGATCCGCATTCTCGCGTTTACTATCTGCTCTAAGGAGGCTACTTTGCAAGAAGATTTTGAGAATGAAGAGGACAATGAGACGAACTTAGAAGGAGGCGAACGACATTTAAGAAAAGTGTTATTCTGACTTTTGAGAGCCCGAATTTTATTTATTTATTGTTAATATTGCAGGTAATTGATTTTCAATTTATGAAATTTAATTAGGGATTTGGGAATTTCAATCTAAAATGCTTACTGCGCGGAAGATATTTCATCTGCGCGGAGGAAATTAAGTTGCTGCGCGGCCAAGGGGAAAAATTGAATTATAGTTGTCTTACTTGATTAGCTGGTGGTGTAGTTTCACCTAATAATCCGTCGGAGTGATTTGCCCGATAAACTGCTGGAGTAATTTTATCTAATAAGTCACTGTTGAGTGTGTTTCCTTAGTAAGCTGCTTGTAGTTGCATATAATAGTTGCTAGTGTATTTTACGTGGTAAGCTGTTAGAATACCCGCTCTGGCAGCAGAGCTTGAGATGAACTCTGGTTCAATTGCCGAATGAGCCATTGTATTTTTCAATTATATATTCCTTCCCATCTTCCTCATTTTGTGCGCCAGCTATTGTACATTGTGGTACCATAAGGAACCTGGTATTTAAATTATTGTACAGGTGATTGTACAAAGGGCATCCTGAAAGTAATGCCTCGTCCCTCATAAGACTTTTATTTGTAGCAACAAAAATGTGAAACAAGGTGGCAAAATACTTGGACATATTGTTAATAATGCTGGCCTATTCAAAGTATTGTCCATCACCTTCTATACATTTCCGCCACCTTTTGAACATATTGGTAAAATCCATTTTGGGAAAAATTCCTGAGGCTGTCGTTTCACCCATGAGTTCACAGCCAGTTTAACTTCTGTCACATCGTCGAAACTTTGCCCACGAAGGGTGTTTTCCAAAGGGGCAAACAGAAAAGTTTGAGGGAGCCAAATCAGGACTGTAGGGGGGTTAGGACATCACGGTCCACCCCATTTTTGGCAATAGCCTGTGAATTCTCCATTGAGATGTTATCATGGTGTAAAACAACACTATGAAGTGGAATGCCACGTCTTTTCTTTCTGATAGCTTCCTTTAGCTTCTTCAGTGTCTTCACATAGTGAACACTGTTTATTGTTGCAACTCCTGGATGGTGACACGATTATCAGCTATGATGAGGTCTTTCACTTGTTGCCTGTTGGCATCCGTCACCGCACTTGCGAGTCTCCCACTCCGTTGTTCGTCCGACGAACTTTCTCCCTTTCGAAGTCTCTTCATCCATTTTCGGACATTACTGATATCGATTGTGGCAGCTCCATACACCGCCAAGAGTCTTCTGTGGATTTCTGGAGCCACACATCCCTCTTTTTCCAGGAATTCAATTACGGCTCTCTGGTTTTCTCGGTCGTGCATAATCTTTATTTCAGATTTTGAAAAACAAATTGTTCCTACATTGGTAACATATCATAGTACATGTCAGTGCAATTTCATTAAAATCACTTCAAAATTTTAAAAGTAATTAAGGAGGAAGCATTACTTTCAGGATGCCCCTTGTATAATGTCTATGGGTGGAGTTTTAAGAGGTGTTTACGGAAAATTCTGAAGTTTCAGAAACCTTTCCGCAATTCCTTTCGTACATTGACGGATAATTTTCTCACTTTTTCTGTACCCATATGACGTAAAATTTCGAGTAATAGAGCGATTTGCTGGAATATACTTGAGGTTTGATTAACTATTGAATTTCAGTCGCCCGTGGGAGTACCTGATTTTTGAAGTTCTGTAGCGAGATCGGGTATTGTGGATATCATATCGCATGAAATTGTTGTTATTGTGGCACACAGGATATTTCTTCCCTTCTACGTCATTTTGTGTACTTGCTGTTGTATATTTTGTTACCATGAGAAATCTGGAACTTAAATTATGTGCAGATGATTCTATGGTGTCTATGTATCAATCTGTGAACCTCTCATAACAAAAGCTACTATAGCTGCAAACAATTGACGTGGATTAGGTACACCAAGCAGAAGCCATCGCTCTTTCCACGTTTATGAGTGAGTCAAGGAAAAATTCTCATCGGCCGCCACCGGGAATCGAACCCAGGGTCTTCCAGTTACGCGCCAGACATGCTACCACTGCATCACAGCGGCCTCGAATACTCCAGACTCACATACGACTAACTACCAAACCACTTGGCAGGTTGCTTCTTGGAGCCCCGACAATGCTGGGGATTCACCAAAGATGGTAAGCAGCAACTGAACAAATAACTATTGAAGGCGAATGAATAATTAACACACACAACTGACGTGGATTAGGAATATCAAACAGCAGTAATCGCTTCTTCCACGTTTATAAGTGAGTCACGGAAAAATTCTCATCGGCCGCCACCGGGAGTCGAACCCAGCTGTTATAGCTATTAAGAGTAAATTTTAATACTACGAAGCAGTATATTTCACCTTTTCTTAAAGATAATTCAAAGTCATTGTCAGTTTAATAAGATCTAAAGTTTATCCTGTTGCTTTGAAAAATCAGGATAAAAAAAATACGTAATTTATAATAAGTCCTCTTACAAAAAATAAAAATATTACAAACCTATTCAGAAAAACAATAAGCTCCAACAGAAAATAAAATGATTAATTCACCCACATTAATGATAAAAAAATATTTCATCAACGCGCAGTTAGAGTTCTACTATATACGTGGCTGTACTTTACTTGTCTTTTTTGGCTAAACAGTAGCACGCGAGCTTCCCGTAGAAAAGGTCCCTGATTCGAACCCCATCAAGGGAAAGGATTCGTAAAAGGGCTGGGCCGCGGATGGCTTAGTGGTCAACGTTCGTGACTGCCACAGAGGAACCTCGGGTTTTTTTATTGGACGTTTAACGACCACCGTGAGCAACTCAGTGGGCTATAAGCAGTCGCCCATCCCTAATTTAGGGCCACTGGTTCCAGGGAACGGAGAGAGCCAGCGCCGTAAGACATAACACAACATCCATGCCTTACGGGATTCGAACCCGGACCCATCTCTGACGAATAATCAGAAGCCATCGCTTAGACCACTGCGCCACCGGAGCGGCAACCTCAGGTTCGATCCCGGGCGGGTACGAACACTCGAACCACTAAATATCCACCGTGCGTCGGATGGGTACGTTAAGCCGTCGGAGCTCGGGTACTGGCCCTCCGGTAATAAATAAGGGCGTCTTCCTCCCCTTTCTACCTCGCTTCCGTGTCACTTTCCTATCGGGCACTCTAGCCCAAATCTCCTAGCTTCCTATTTCTAAGGGTTGTTTAAGACCTGGGGTCAGATACTCCCTTCCTAAAATCCTCTATATATGATCTGATCGTAAAAGGGTTAAAAAACGTCAAAGTCGAAGCTTATGCGAAATTTCTGTATAAATGCGGAAAACCCGTAACGGATTTTTCTGAAATAAACGGAATTACTGATTATAAATAAAATCCCCTACGGTGACCGAATAACAATTTTTCGGTTGCTGTGTTTTGGTAAATCGTGGAAAGAGCGATGTATATGTTTATTCACGTATTTGGAGGATTTTCACTTTGGAATTACTGACTTCGGAAATTCTGAAGTTTGAAGAAACGCAGCTTGCCGCCCGTCATTTTCAGGAATTTTACACCACTTATTGTTCACAGTATTCATACGCCACTAAATGAAGTGATCTTACCTAGTACCCGGTAAGCTGTTGCAATAGTTTTACCCAATAAGTCGTTAGACTAGTTTTTTTTGACTGAAGGTGTAACGACCGCCGTGAGCAACTCAATGGGCTATAAGCAGTCACCCGTCCCTAATTTTGGGCTACTAGTTCCATGGAAGGGAGAGAGCCAGTGCCGAAAGACAAACACAGCATTCATGCCTCACTGGGATTCGAACCCGGACCCTTCTCGGACGAATGATCATAAGCCATCGCTTAGACCACTGCGCCACGAGGGCGGCAGACTAGGTTTGCCTTGTAAGCTGTTAAACAACTTGTACCTTTCTATTATCACCTAGGAGCAATTCGGTATGCCGTCTGCACGCAAACTTTAAAAATCGTTCAACGAATTGTGCATCGGAAGTGTCACCGAAATATACGAAAAGTATGTTTGTCTTCATTACGGCTTGCGTGGCCGTAGTCGTAGCTAACAGCATTAATATGAATGACCTCCGCGAATGTACGGTGGAGAAACATTACTGTCGTGCTTTCGTGTTATCTTTACGTTAATTGGCTTTGTATTTAGTGACAGATTTCCTGAAGCTTTTGTCCTTCAATCTTCTTTTAAAGATCCGCTGTATGGCTGTACACAAAGGTGTGCAAAATAGTGATTAAGCTAATGTATAAATAAATAATAATGAATCGGATTGTGGTTAGTCATCTGGGATTTTCTGCTGTGAAGGATTAAACTGTTCTTTCTTTACTGAGGAAGTATTTTTCGTCACGTGACTACACGCATGTGTGTCGCTCCATTATTGAATCACTTCTGCTTCCCCATCGAATGCCCTTTTCGCCATTGGACAACCTGTGCCTTCATTTGAATACACGGCCAACAAAATCACGTGCCACGTACTCACGTGTTGCAAACACACCGGGGTTTTGCGTGACAGCGAGAATCGAGGCACATTTGCATTTATATTGCTCGTGGTCCAAGAGTAAACTTCGAAGGGTGGGACTTCGTATGGAGTAACTGCGTTTTGTCTTCCCTGAGTAAGATTCGGGGAGAGACACTTTTGGACAGTTAGATCGATGACGTCGGTTCGACATCTCTGTCTACGCATGCTGCTTCCTCGGTTTTAATGCTAGGACCTGTATAAAGGATAAAAAAAAACTTTGAAGGAATAGCTACTCAGAAAAAAAATTCGTACCTGTTTCAGTGGAAAAGTTTTCTGGATATTTGATTTTTTGCATTGATATGGAGCAATTCCAGAAGTAACCGATGCTTACATATACCTTGGACAACAGTTATCAAGCAAGGGCCGCATCGAACAAGAAATTAACAAGCGTATAAGACTTGGTTGGAGAGCATTTAGGATAAAAACCACAATTTTGGAGACCACTTTGCCATTAGGAAACAACACAATTTTCAAGTCCAATTTACAGAGGGTTAGTACAAAGTTTTGCAATAGTTGCACAAACGCATGTCCTTCGGCGGGTATGTCACGTGTTTAAACTACTTCAAGTCGCGCACTGCAGTCAGTTGAAAGGGATATAAAGTGGTAGTCATTGCTGTGAACAGCATTGCATATCGTCGTTCTGTCTGTGGTTGGGAAGCCTAAAAGATGAAAAAACACAACCCGCTAATTAGAGAACTTTTGCTTTACGAGTTTGAACTCGGCCATAACGCTGCTCAAGCAACATGAAACATTTGTCATGCGAAAGGGGAAGGTTCCATGGACCACAGCACCGCAACCAGATGGTTCAAGAAGTTTCGCTCAGGTGCCAGAAACCTCGACTATCACCCAAAGTCAGGTAGACCGCGAACCACAGATTCGGGGACCGTGCGCCAGGCCTTAGGGCAAATCCGACAACCAGCACTCAAAGATTATCAGGCGAGCTGGGCATATCACAAACCACCGTGGTTCGTCGCCTTCAGGACCTCGACAAGGTCTACAGGAGCTGCCGCATTGTCCCTCACGAACTGACGCCAGCTGAAGCAAACCGCCGAGTGGAAGTGTGCACGAAACTCCTAGAAACCCCACGCGGTATACGTTTCATCAAGAGAATTTTTACGTGCGATGAAAAGTGGGTCTATTTCTGTAATCCTAACCCACAACGGCAGTGGTTGAGCCCGGAACAGCTTCCAGAATCTGTTGTCAAACGTGGACGTTTCGAGCACAAGGTGATGCTCTGCGTCCGGTGGAATTTCGAGGGGATAATCTATTACGAATTTATTCCAGACGGTCGGACCATCAACGCCAACCTCTACTTTGAACAGCTAGAGTGGATGTATGCCGTTTTGGAGGAGTACACGGCACTGGTGAACAGAAATCCCGCTCTTCTACAGTAGGGCAATACTCGGTCTCATAGCTGCGCAAAACTCCAGGAACTTGAGGGCACCGAACTGATGCCACACCCAGCATATTGTCCAAACCTTGCTTCGTCGGATTATTACTTTTTCCGGTCCATGGCCTACTTCCTTCGCGGGCGGCACTTCAAAAGCCAGGAGGAGGTGGCAGCTGAGGTGAAGGAGTTCTTCGCCTGAAAGGATAAGAACTGGTACCGCCATGGAATCGAAGAACTGGCAGACAGATGGCTAAAGTAGGTGCAACACGATGGGCTGTACTTTGAATGCTAGTCAGCTTTCGTCGTAAAGGTACGTATGAAGACATAAAGTGATCCAAATATTGCAAAACTTTCAACTCACTCTCTGTAACATTAAGAAACAGCACAATTTAATTTTCAAGACCAATTTACCATTAAGAAAATTAAACAGCACGATTTTCAAGAGCAATTTACATTAAGAAACAGCAGAATTTTCAAGAGCAATGTGCCTTTAAGAAGCAGCACAATCTTCAAGAGCAATTTCCCCTTAAGAAACAGCACAATCTTCAAGTCCAATTTACCATTACGAAACAGCACAATTTTCAAGAGCAATTTACCATTAGAAAACAGCACAATTTTCAAGTCGAATTTACCATTAAGAAACAGGACAATTTTCAAGACAAATTTACCATTAAGAAACAGCACAATTTTTAAGACCAATTTACCATTAAGAAACCGCACGATTTTCAAGAGCTATTTACATTAAGAAACAATGTGATTTTAAGAAGCAGCACAATCTTCAAGAGCAATTTACCCTTAAGAAGCAGCACAATCTTCAAGTCCAATTTACGATTAAGAAACAGCACAATTTTCAAGAGCAATTTGCCAGTATGAAACAGCACGATTTTCAAGAGCAATTTACCATTAGGAAACAGCACAATTTTCAAGTCGAATTTACCATTGAGAAACAGTACAATTTTCAAGTCCAATTTACCATTAATAAATCGCACAGTTTTCAAGACCATTTTACCATTAAAAAAACAGCAGAAGTTTCAAGAGCAATTTACCATTACGTCTTTAAAAAAAAAAAAAAAGTTTAGTCAATTCATCCTTGTAGCTCTTACTTACGAATCTGAGACGTGGACCTTAACTAAAAGAGACATCCAAATGCTGCAAACTACCGAAAGAAGCATGGAAAGATGCATGCTTCGCATAATGACGAAGTATAGGAAGAGGAACTCATGAATCAGGAAAATAACGAAATTTGATGACGTCATTTTCAAGGTAAAATCCTTGAAATGGCAAAAAGTTGGACATATTGCTAGAACTAACCACCGTTGGACAAATGAAATACTTGAGTGGCTTCCGAGAGACAGGAAAAGAATCAGAAGAAGACCTTGTGGGATATGGGTGGATGAAACTTTCAATCTTGTCGGAGTGACATGGAGGAGACAGGCTCAAGGGAGAAAGTTGTGGAAGAAATTTGTGAAGACTTTCATCCAACAGTGTATTGATAATGACTGTTGATAATGATACAGCAATGAATTTTTTTACTTGATTAACAAACGTGGCTTGATCCCCCCCCCGTCTTCCCCACGCAACCATCATTTATGTATGTTGCGCTTAGTGAGAATATGTATTTAGCCATTTAAGGTATCGCTTTCGGTGTGGTGTGCATGTGTTTGTGTGTAAAATAGGGGCAGTAGAAATCTACCGTTCTGACACATAGATATCAGGTACACGATAAGGAACAAATAATACATTTGCCCGCTCTTTCCGTCTTTATTGTCAAAATGCGCGAACAAATGTAGCTAATTCGAGCTCAGACAAATGAAGGTTTCGCCACTGCCACCTGAGGCTATTCAGCGTTGCTATGAATATGGAACGGAGATACCGAATCCGCTATCGAGCAGTTCTATTTAACGAACGTAGCTTGTGCTCACCCTGCGAGATGCGAGCGTAAACTGTTGGTTGGTTGGCCTCCAAGTAACCCTTAATCTCATTAAAACCACCTGCTACAAGTCCCCCACACAACCCCGATTGTCAGATACACAAGAGTTTATGGTTATTAATCGATGACGCCGATCGAATGCAGCTCACTTAATCTCGTCTTGGAGAATTTCCTGAAATCAATCACTCGCTGCTCACTCTTGACCCCATGATCCCGTGGACCGTGTATGACTTGTTTACTACGTTATTAACAGAAGAGGGTCCTCATTAGGACCCTGCATCTGCATAACATCGAAAACACAGTAGCAGTGCACCAAGAGGTGGGTGGCAGGGACGGGTTTGCCCAATTAGTACACTGGAAGGATTATTGGAACCACCCGTTGATCCCCAAACTGGAGGCTGAGTAACATAATCTCACCAGGAGAAACTAACCGAAATTCAGTGAGCTCAGACCTACAGAATTGCATTTGTCTCTTCGCTAATTATCGTCAGAATATCAGGCTTTATTGACTAAACTAAATGCAATGTTTCTGTTGTACACGGCTGAGTATTTCATTCCGTGGAAAAATGTGGTGCATATTTTTATCACGTTGCACATGTCCAACATGACGCGTTTGTAATTTTGTCCGTCCTTCAGTTTATGGATACGAAATTTTTGCGACTTAATGCGTGTACTTAAATAAAAACAGCGCAAGTGTAGCTGTTCCTATTGTGATGTATGGTAGTAAACCCTGGTTGCTGAAGAAGTGACATACTGGCCGTTTATGTGCTATAAAGATGCATTACACATTGACAACAAGCTTCATTCCTCATAGGATCTGAATACACGTTCTGATGCTATGAGTAATGAAGTTTTGTTGTCAATGTGTAATGTGAAGCAAAACGTTAGTATGGTGGAGACAAACATATTAAAGTAGTTCGGTTACCTTGAAAGAATGAACAACAATGTGCTAACAAAAATAATTTATTCATTGCAAGCGGTAGCAATAAAAAAGAAAGATAGAGAAGGGCGAATGAAATCATGGAAGGGCCTGATTCAAGAACGTCTGTAAGAGAAAAACGTATTCGGTATGAAGTACAAAAGGTCTTGCTTGAGCAGAGGCGTAGCCAAAGGGGGCATCCTCCGATCCAGACCCTTTCCCCTTGACGGTGGATTGAGTACGAATTTAAAGTAATATATACACTATATTGACAAAAGTTACAGGATACCTAGAAGAGAAACACAACATAGCATTTATTGACATACATTAGTACAGTGTCGGTGCCTTAATGCATGCACTGATCCTTCGAGACATGCTTTCGACAAGGTTTTGGAACACAGCGATAGGTATGCGCTTCTATTCAGTACAGAATGTTGCCGCTAACTGTTGCTCAGTAGTAGGCCTTGGTTCCGAACTTCTTATGCGGCGCTCTAATTCATCCCATAAGTGCTCTATGGGATTAAGATCAGGTCTCTGTGCTGGCCAATCCACACACAATAGGGAATTATCGTCAAACCACGCCGTAACACTCCTTGCTTTATGGCTCGGTGCATCATCCTGCTGGTACCAACAAGGCTCGGTTCCATAGTATTGCCACAGTTGGTACGGCATAATTGTCCAGAATATCGAGGTAGACATGCTGGTTAACAGGTTTATCCACGATAACCAATGGGCCGGGACCATACCACGAAAAACACCCCCACACGAGTACACTGCCAGATCCAAATTTGACCGTAGGATCAGTACACTGTGGTAATTAGCGTTTCGCCGGCTGCCGCCATACCCACACACGGCCATCAGACTGATGGATCGTGTATCTGGAGTTATTAGTCCATAGAACCGGTTTCTATTTATCTACGGTCCACGATAAATGTTCTTTACACCATGCTAAATAACGAGTAGCATCCCGAGTGGAGATGAAAGACTTATAAGCAGCGGCACGACCATGGTAACCCATGGAATGAAGTTCTCTGCGAATGGTACGTGTACATACCGAGATTTCAGTATTTTTACTCACCTGTACACTGAGGTCTTGTGCAGTACTCCGCTGATTAGCTGTAACGTCTCTCCTGAGGCTTCGACGTCCTCTATCACTGATTTTCTTTGGTCTGTCGGTACGTTTTGTTGCTTCAGGCACGCCATGTGTCTTCCACTTATTCAGTACATCCAAAACAGTTGACTTGGATATGTTTAAATGCCTCTCGGTTTTTCTTACGGACAACCCACTAATATAACACCCAAGAATCTTTCCTTTCTCAAAGTCAGTTCTCTCCCACCGCGACATTTTCACTCAATCTCACAGTGCGATATGATCGCGGTCAACTGCAGGCTTGTTGTTATACCTTTTGCAGCTGTACCTCGCATCTTAACAACGCAGCGCATCCGTTCATTTGCTTTTGAAAAGGTGTCCGGTTACTTTTGTCAATATAGTGTATATGTATATATGAGGCTTTTACCAATGAACCAAATCCGTAGAAATCGTTGTCAGGGCTGTAGCAAGGTCTCAGAACTGGAGGGGGAGGGCTGAAGAATTATCTAGGGGGGTCTGTAATCCACTGCAAGTTAAGTTATATTTTTTTATGAATCCAGATGTAAGTCTTCCTTTTTTTTTCCTTTTTTTTTTTTTTTTTTTCCTTCGTTAATTTACGTCACTAGCGAATGATATATCCATGCCAAAAAATAAAAACAATAAAATAAAATAAAAATATAAAAAAGGGGAAGGAAGAAAACTGATCTCCCTTGAAACACAAAATTAAATCACATTATTTCATGGTTCTGGCGTTTAAAACGTGACATTTCACTGCAGTAATAATAATCAGAACATACAGACAACATTTTAATAGGCAGGCCAGGTGGCGCAATAGTCTACGCGCTGGCTGCTGACCGTTTGTCTGAGTCCTGGATGAGGTATTACAGTGTTGACAGGGTTGTTAACATTATTTTTAACTTTCCGTAACTTTAATTTCCGATTGTACGAGAAATTAGCAATAATCGTGAATCCTGTACTGAAACTTTCTTTGGATTCTAAGAACCAAGTTTGTAAGACTTTTTCTGCTCTTTTGCGGTAGTAAATCGACCTTTTTTTTTTTTTTTTTTTTGTTATCGTCGTTTAGGAAGAGCCATGCTTCATCAATAGTCACAATAAATTTCTATCTGTCTCTGGTTAAGTGATTTTCATAAAAAAAGTCTACACCGTATTCTTAGCTTAGCCACGTGCCTAGACAAAAGGCGGTGAACAGTATGTTGTTGTTGTTGTTGATTTCAGATTCTGATCTTTGTAAATAACCTTGTTTACAGTTGATACAAAAAAAAATTATCGACTTAGCGATTGCTCTTTGGTTCGGTGAATTTCATTTTAAGACCAGATGTCTTACTTTTGAAATAGTCGTCAAAGTACGTACCTTCTTTGGATATTTGTTTGGTGTTCTTTTTCCTGTTAAAAGCAATGCTGGACAATTTTTCCCTCTATTATTAATAATATTGCTTATTTTGCATTTAGAAATGCTAATTTCATGATTTCCACGGCGTTGTATAATTACAGAATGCGAATATTTCTCTTCGTAAAGAGCAAACACTTACCCATTTTCTTAGCAGACGATATTGAACTGCAGCAGATGTTTCTTTCGTGTTCATCTAACACACTGCTGCCAGTTTCAATTTTTTGAACCTCTTTTGTTTTCTGTAATTTCTGATCAAAAACGTTCTAAAAATGTGTGAGCATCCTCTAATTCAGGAGGTTTGAAATGCGTGTACAGCGCAGAGCACAAGAAGCATGAAGGCAGATCTAGCATGAGTACATGTCTGTTGGATTAACTGGAGAATTTATTCATTTACAAAGGGGCGGTAACTATTTTTCGACGACGGGGACAAAATATCAAGATATGCGTTTTTGTCAGATCATAAAACTTGACACGCTGTTGTAAAACAGGACGTGATGACCCCATTAGAACGCGCTACAGGTAAGTCAGTTATATCGATTAAATCCAAAGTACTGTGAAATAAATTGTATTGATTTGGAAACCTCTAAATTGGTATTTCCGCAAGTACCGTAGTCTCTACGTTATACATCAAACAGCATACGTATAAGAAAGATATATCTCTCATTCCTTTCTCCCACTTCCATTTTTTTCTGAAAGAAAGACTGATTTTATTTTACTGAAATGAAATAGAAAAGGTTCCTGTGCTGTTCTTATAAAAACACAATACTTTTGAGAATTTCAGGATAAATGATTGTTTCTTTGTTGTTATTTTTCTCATATTGATCAAGCAAGGGGACTTGAATCTGCATTTCAAAAATGGCATTAAAAATTCAGTGTACTACATGGTTAATAATTAAAATAGGAAATAATATTTTTGGTGTCACGTGGAATTTAAAAAAAAAACCGAATATTTATACGATTTCCGATTACGGAGATAATCAAAAAAGAAAAGTGAGAGGGCGGTGATGATGTTTCGCTCCTGTGCGCAAATGAGCACCAGGGGCCGCTTCCCCCTCTGCCCCAGCAGTTCCGACGCCATTGTTGATGTGCAATGGAATAAAGTGACAATATACTAATAATTAGATCCCTGAGATAAAAACTCAATCGGAACACGCACGCTCACTTGAAATCTGTATTTTGTTAAGAAATAATTGAAAACAAAAATTTTATTTACTTTCTGCAAGTTTCAGTTTATGAGAATCACGATACAAATAAAATTTAAATTGCAACAGTAAAATTTTCTGTCCTGGACCCATAAATGTGTGATAAATATTCCGCGTTTGATTTTTAGTCATCGTTCTTGTTTTCTGTGAAATCGTAAATCTTCAGTTTAGTGCACGTTTATACTTTGTAAAAACATCTAACCTCCTATTTATATTTATGTGTAATGTTCGTTCGAATTCAGAGGATTCCCTGATATCGGGCTAGCTAATGTGCTCATCAAAACTCATTAAGTAATTATTGTAAAGAAAAAATAAACAGCAATTAGCCTCTCCGTAATAGATCAGCGTCAAGTCCATAATATTGCAGCTGCAAAAACTAAAAATATTTCGCTTTTTATTCATTTTTTCTCTTGCTATGGATTAGTGTGTGTGTGTGTGCATAAAATAATGGAAACCATGATTCGGTAAAGTTTGTTATAATCTGCTTTTAAACTGTAACGGAATCTGAATGCGTTTTAGAGTTGCTATATTTAGTATTAGAAAAAATAATAAAAGGAAAGATGAATTAATAAAATTCTGAGAACAGCATTATTTCCTGGAAATCTGATAAGAAAAAACTTAATGAATTAAATAAATTCATTTATTTTTCTTATTTAATTTTTCTTATTTAATTTATCTAAACTTGTGTTCAAAATTGACGTGATACAAACGTATTCGGGGTTGTGTCCAAAACCAAACCACCGATTGTAAAAAATTCAGAAACCATATGCAAGGGGAAACGCTAAATCCACGAACCCCGGCAACATTGTTCTATGTATAGCTCCAATGGAAAAATAGGAGATAGGGAATCTACCTGTAATTACAGACCGATATCTTTGTTACCCGTTTTGAGTAAGATTTTTGAAAGGTCTATTCACAGCAGAATGGTTGATTTTTTACACACCCATGGTATGCTCTCTTTGGAACAGTTCGGTTTCCAAAGAAACAGATCTACTGAAATGGCTGTTGCTAAGTTGTCAAACTTCACTTCCGAAGCACTAGATGACAGTTATTATACTATTTGTGTTTTTATTGATTTCCAAAAACCTTTCGACACGGTAAATCACGACATTCTGTTAAATAAATTACCCAAATACGGTTTTCGTGGCAAAATTCTTTCCCTCTTAATGAGCTACCTCTCTCATCGCAAACAGTATGTCACTGTAAATAAAATAAACTCCGATCTACTTAATATTTCATGCGGAGTGCCTCAAGGTTCGGTATTGGGACCGTTACTGTTCCTGTTATATATTAATGACCTTCCTCTGTGCCTGCAATCAACTCATGCTTTGCTATACGCTGATGACACTGTCATTTTTCAAAAATGTCATGATTTGCATAAGTTACAGATAATGATCAATAATGATCTATCAAATTTATCTCATTGGTTATGCTCTAACAAATTATCACTTAATATTCTAAAAACCAACGCCGTATATTTCCGAAACGTTCATAAAAGAGAGGACATAAATAAATTTCCAGTCAGGATTAATGATCTTCCTCTTAAAATTGTGGACAAAATTCAGTATCTTGGTGTTTGGTTTGATGAATTCTTTAACTGGAATACGCATGTTCAGTTTGTTTTAAAAAAGTTTCCTTACAGGTTGGCCTGCTTGGTAAAATTAAGCAACTCTTCCCTATCAATGTCCTAAAAACATTTTACTATGTTTTTATTTATTCCCATCTCTCCTATTGTCTGGAATCTTGGTATTCAAATATAAGTGCAAACAATAAGTTATGCTTGCTCAAATTACAGAAGAAATCTGTTCGCTATATGCTGAACACAGATTACATGTCTCATTCAAAACCATTATTTCTAAAATTAAATATTCTAAAAATTCATGAAATTTTTACCTTGAAACTAGGTATCATGTTTTTTAAAATCATGCATCTTAAACTGCCTATTTTTCAATCTGACATCAAATATCTCGATTATTCTATCTTCACCAGATCTGTTGCTAACAACAAATTATGTCAGCCGTGTGTTAGACTTAATTATGGTCTAAATAACATACTGTATAAAGCCATTATCCTATGGAATAATCTCCCAGAGAGCATCAGATCCCTGGAAAATATCAAAAAGTTTTCCTTGTCTCTGCGAAATTACATTGTAAATCACCCTGATCTCCATAACGAATCTCAACCCTATCATTAAATTGTAGTTCCAAGCATGCTGCTAACAGTGGTGCTTCTGTTATAACCATCTTACTTGCTTTCATATATGCCATGTGTTTTATTCTTTTTCTTACATCTGATAGGGGGAATCGCCTTACAACCAATGTGTTCAGATTCCTCCTTGTGTATTGCAATTTCATATAACTGTAAGATTTAAATGTGTGCAATAAATAATTGTATTGTATTGTATTGTAATGGAAATTTGCAAATGAAAACCCTAAGTCATCGAGCTGGTAGGCACGTGACCTTGATAAACATTGTTATGAGCGGGGTGCGACAGCTGAAGCTTGAGTTGGGCTGTTATTGGAAGAATGGCTTTGTACCATCGCTTAGAAAGGCCTTTCACGGCGGAGGGCGATCGATAGATTGGAAGCAGGGCAATTGCAAGCTAAGGTAGCAAGATGGCTGAATGTGTCGAAGAAAGTTGTCTCCAATCTTTGGAAACAGTTTCAGGAAACTGGAACAATAACCAGAATGCCGGGACCAGGACGTCTGCGTGCCGCAACAAGTCAAGACGACCGGTTTTTGTCTCTTTACAGCTTGCTACCATAGGAAGTCGACCACAGGCAACTCTTGCAGAAGCTCTCCTCTGCTGCGAAACCCCAATGTCGAGACAGCAGATTCCACGAAAGAGGTCTACTAGGGAATGCTGAAAAGTTCTCGGCCTAACCCACTTTCTGTAAATGCAGCAATATTTTGTCACTGGAGTTCAAAAAAGTGTTGTTTTGTATTGTAAAGTGCCAATTTTCAGACTAATAGCTCTTTTTTTTTTTTTTTTTTTTTTTTTTTTTTGCAGTTGTTTGACGTCCTGAACTGAACCGTGTCAATACAAAGTGTTGAATTTTCGAATGTGGAACTCCGGGCTGTCATGAATTTTCTGTTCCTGCGGAAGAAAACTGCAAAAGACATCTACGAGTGCGTGACGGAAACATTTAGTGACAAGTGCCCTTTGTATTCCACTGTGAAGAAATGGTGTGCCAACTTTCAACGTGGGGACTTTGAGACCAAAGATGCAGCAACATCTGGGAGGCCTTCAACAGTGACAACACCCGAAATTGTTGATCGTGTTCATGACCTGATTTTGTGAGATCGGTGAATCTCGGCTAAACCAATAGTTGAGACACTGGAGTTATCCAGAGAACATGTTGGGTTCATAATTCATGAGCACTTGGATATACAGAAGATGTCAGCGAAGTGGGTACCCAAATGTTTGAATGCTGATGAGAAACGAAAACGAGTGGACACTTCCAAATCGGTTTTGTAGCATTTTGAAGACTTATACATAGACATCGTACAATCACTTTTACCCGGTTTCTTACAGCAGCACAGTATATAATAGATTTGTAGCATTTTGAAGACTTTAAAATAGACATCGTACAATTACTTTTTCCCGGTTTTTTACAGCAGCACAGTATATAATAGCTACTGCACAAACTGGAGGAGAGGACAAGAAATATCCTGTGCCACAATAACCAAAACTCATGCTATATGCTTTCCACAATATCCGATCTTGCTGCAGAATTTCAAAGTCTGATCCTTCAACGTACGATTGAAATTTTACAGTTAATCAAACCTCAAGTATTCTCACGAATCGTTCCTTTTACCTGAAATTTCTCGTCATATGGATACGGAAAAGGTGAGAACGGAGTTCTCCAGTTAATATAAGAAAGGAATTGCGGAATGTTTTCTGAAAATTCATAATTTTCCGTTAGCGCATCTTAAAAACGGCAGTTTATCATCAATATAAGAAAGGAATTGCGGAAAGGTTTCTGAAAATTCAGAATTTTCCTGGCGTACGAAAAATCCGTGGAATTCAGGTTTCTTTTTGTCATTTTAAAATTGTATTAGAAATATGTAATTCCCGAAAGCAATCGTAGAAAGTGTGTAACGTATATTCTATTTTAATTTTCCTTTTGAGCTTCTTTTCTTATGTGAACTTTTTTTTTTGATTGGTGGTTTAACGGCCACCGCGAGGAACTCAATGGACTATGAGCAGTCTCCCATCCCTAATTTAGGGCCACTGGTTCCAGAGAAGGGAGAGAGCCAGCGCTCGTAAGACAAACACAACATCCATGCCTCAACGCGTTTCGAACCTGGACTCCTTTCGGAAGAATGATCAGAATCCATCGCTTAGACTGCTGCGCCACCGGGGCGGCTATGTAAACTTCAGTTCGTTCTCTTAGTCATTTTCAAACCTTAACGTTATGTCTTTTCCCTTAAACGAGAATGACGTTGGCAACAATCTGAGGTCGGAACAAGAGTGACGTATGTGTGTGATAAGAACGTTAGATAAAAAGATGATGCAGAGGTTGCTTTGTGTGTGGAGATGTTAAATCTTTACTGAGTTTTACTTGTAAACCTCTTGACTAAGGTATGCGAAGTGGTGTGTTTTGGATTTCGTCTGTTGACGTAAGTTGGACTTTTTGACTAAGATATGTGAAGTGGTGTGTTTTGTATTTTGTGTAATGTTTCTGGACCAATAAAATGTTGACGTAAGTTCGGCTTTTTGACAAAGATATGTGAAGTGGTGTGTTTTGGATTTCATCTAATGTTGCTGGACCAATAAAATGTTGACGTAAGTTGGACCTTTTGACTAAGATATGTGAAATGGTGTGTTTTGGATTTCGTCTAATGTTGCTGAACCAATAAAATTTTGACGTAAGTTGGACTTTTTGACTAAGATATGTGAAGTGGTGTGTTTTGGATTTCGTCTAATGTTGCTGGACCAATAAAAAGTTGACGTAAGTTGGACTTCTGTATATGTTTCGTCTGGCCCTAGAACCTTTACTTGAGCTATCCGGTACAATTAGTTGCATCGCTTTTACCCTTCGTTTATCATCTATTCAACATCAGCCGGAAATCTTACATAACGTAAAAAAGGTTACGTTATAAGTGGCTCTTGAATTTTAGATTTTTTTTTTTGCAGTGCAGTGCAGCTCAATTATATGTATGCATGACCACCTTTAGACCAGGGGCACCTGCCCTAGACCCCGCATCCCGTGCCCCGCGCCTCGGGGGTCCTCGCGCTTTGGAGGCCTCCTCTCATCACAGGCACACACAAATTTATTTAGAATAAAACAAAACATCTATAAGTTACCTGCGCAACCAAACGAATGTTACCCCATTTGTATGCATATTGTTTCGGTTATGAGAACGTCTGAATGCATCTAAATTAAGTCATCCAATTGTCCTTGATTACACGGGGTAGTACCCGTTTTTTCCGATAGCTCCGGATCCCCATATCACAACACGAAAAGTACTGTCTGTATTTTTCGTGTTTGTGTGTTATAACGAAGTAAATTTCTCCGCCATTTTTGTCCACGCCAGGATTCGAACCCGGATCCGCTTATTCCGGAATAAGTCACTCTACCAATTGAGCTACGCGGACGTTTGTTCTGACTGCAATCTGCCTTTATGTCGTGTGCGTCCAGCTGGGCAGCCCCCCCGGAAAGAGGGCCGGGGCACGGCCCACGGGTCAGCCGTGACCATGAATCGTTGCAGGCAGCCATCCACTGTAGAACGTGCACTTGAGAACTCCCAGTCAATCTGGGGTGTGGAATGCAACGTCACACACATTTATTTTTCGAAGCGCTGGAGAAGGGATTCTCTGATTTTTCCTATCTCGCGGTGTAGAAAGAACATCACACCAATGCGAGATTTTGAACGGCCGGGTCATACGGAAAGTTCGGGCGCCATTATAACGAAGTAAATTTCTCCGTCATTTCTGTCCACGCCAGGATTCGAACCCGGATCCCCTCATTCCGGAATAAGTCACTCTACCAATTGAGCTACGCGGACGTTTGTTCTGACTGCTATCTGCCTTTATGTCGTGTGCGTCCTGCTGGCAGGTACGTCACAGTGTGCTCAAACTGTCGTAAACAATACAACAAAATATCAAGGCGTAGTTATTAATATGAAAATATTTTTATTATTTGTATCAGCAATTGAAACGTACGTTCTATTTCATTTCATTTTCTTTTATTATAATTTTTATTTTGTGTATTTAATACAAAGTGATTACTATTTAAATTTCTAGAAAGAGTTTTTGTATCTGAGAATGTTTTTTGACAAAATAAAATTCTTCAGATACAATAACTCTATCTTTCTTGAAGTTAAAATAATAATATTTAACAATTCCAGTTGCTACTGCCTCAACAGAGCGAAGTTTCTCGTAGTTAAAATTAATGAAAAACCATCATAGAACTACAGTGATTCAAGAAAGGGTACCTAATTTGGTTTTACTGTCTATAGAACATATATTACGTTAAAATCTGGATTAACACAACATAATTTTTGGTTTTGCTGAAATGAACGCAAGAAAAGTTAATTTTCTTGAATAGATTTGTGATAATTTATGAATTTTGCATGTCATTTTATATTTCATGTCTGCTGATCTATGAGTAACACCCAAACATGCACAATTTTGCATATAAAAGAAATGTTCAGTTTTGTAATCTGAATTTCAGCCCTTACCTCCCCCATCTTTCATATCACTGTGTTCGTCTTAATGTTATACAGTACAATGGAATCAAGCTTGCTGCCAATGAAATCGACAAATTTTCCATTGAGATTCCGAAAACAAGTGAAAAAGCCCCTCCTTCTCAGCATTTGTTTCATTGTCGAGCGCTATGGTAAATGTCCGTGATCAATGCTAGATGCCGCCCCGGTGGCGCAGTGGTCTAAGCGATGGCCTCTGATCATTCGTCTGAAAGGGGTCCGGATTCGAATCCCGCTAAGGCATGAATTTTGTGTTTGTCTTATGGCACTGGCTGTCTCCCTTCCCTATAACCGGTGACCCTAAATTAAGGACGAGCGACTGCTTATAGCCCATAGAGTTGCTCACGGTGGTCATTAAACCTACAATAAAAAAAATCATGGCTAGATGCCCGTGATCATGTGATCAGTGCATAGAGAAGTCATGGCTAGCGTTGAAAGAGATCACTGTCAAGGAATGCAATGAATATGACGTAAACAGTCCAAAAGAGTACTGATTGACCAATAAACAAATGTGTAAGTACTTCTTCTGTACCCGTTATCCTGAATCTTCATCGATATAGGCTCATGAATTTTGTAATATACAGGGTGTCCATAAAGTTTTGGCAACATGATATAGCAGCACTCATAAAGTTGTTCTTGTTTTCTGTTCTTTAGGTGAACGCTACTGCTGAATAAGAGCAGTATTTCATCAATAATGGCTTCCATGCAAGGGAAAGCCGCGTGCGTGTTGTGGTTCCATGAGACCAAATCGGCGGTTACTGTCCCGCGTCATTTCAGATAAAAGTACAGACGTTCACCACCGTTCCAAAAAAGCATAAAAGCTTGATATGAAAAGTTTGAAGCGACGGTTAGTGTTGGCGATCTCACCCAAACAGGCCGATTACCGGTTACACAAGAGACAGCTGCAGATCTTCAGGTGACATTTCTGCGAAGCTCTAGGAAATCCATTCGTTGTGCTTCACTAGAAACTGGGATTCTCCGTGCGAAGGTTCGCAAAATTTTACACCAACGTCTTCATCTGTATGCTTATAAGGTATAGATCGTTCAAGCTCTTCAGCCTGATGACCGGCCTCGCCCTGCTGCATTTGCGACGGAGAGGTTGCAGCGCATAACTCATGATAGTGATTCTCAGATGAAGACACATTCCACATCTCTGATACAGTAAACAGGCACAATGTGAGAATCTGGGGATCAGAAAATCCCCATTATGTCATCGAACAACAGAGGGCTAGCCCGAAAGTGAATGTATGATGTGGCCTGATGCATGACAGAATCATCGGGCCTTTCTTTTTTACAAAGCCTACGGTAACACGTAACGTGTGCCTGGACATGCTGGAACTTTTTGTAGCACCTCAGTTGCATGCACTACACCTTCGGTTATTTTCCAACAAGACGGTACCCCACCTCGTTGGTCAATAATGGTATGTGAGTTCCTGAATGCCACATTTCGGGACAGATGGAATGGCCGCGACGGTCTCATGTCATGGCCACCTCGATCACCCGACATAACCCCTCTAGACTTTTTCCTGTGGGGTTATGTGAAAGACCAAGTTTACTCTATAACAGTGTCCCGGATGTCGAGACTCTGAAGAGCAGAATAACGGACGTCATTAATTCTGTCTCTGCTGAGATGGTAAACAAAACACGGCGTGAAATCGAATATCGCTTAGATGTCCTCCGGGCCACAAATGGCGCACACGTGGAGGTGTACTGACACTGGAAAAAAAAATTACTTGTGCACCATCATTGTCGTGCAATCCCTTTCTTGTACTTGTAATGCATTTTTTTACATTAGTTTTTGTAATGTGGGAAAGACTTTATGGACACCCTGTATTTTTAATCAAATTGTTCATATAGATAGTAGCCCACCAAAAAATATTTTCCGAGTGCCCTAGACCCCCTAAGGGCGCTCTTGTATGTATGTACGTAAAGCTGAATATTGCTTTGGACGCTGGACACACATTGGCTAAAAATTCATCTCAAAACGTAAGGTTTTTCAAAAATATAATGAGCAAAAACGGATGAACCAGTTTTGATTAATTCCTTTTTCTGGTGCTTTTTGATAGTATGTTAAGAAGCATCATCAATATTTTCAGATTATCATTTCTGGTCATGCTGATAATTATAGGCATGTGTACAAACAACACAAAAACATAATTCGCAGCTCCGTATTCGATGCATTTAAAACGGAATTGACATTCCCATTTGAACGCAGTTTGTTTGTTTGTGTGTGTGTGTGTGTGTGTGTGTGTGTGTGTGTGAATTTTTAGTGTTTCCAGAATATTGTGTTTGCGGAAACGCGCTTCGCAAAAATTAGTAAATAAAATCTAATTGAAATCCCATTTTATTTCAGATGTCGACAAATCTCCCCATAACTCATGAATTAATTCAATAATTGTTTTGTGAAGAAATTTTCCCCTCATGATGTCTCAATTGATCACCTTTTCAATTATTGCACTGTATTTTAAATTATTTTTATTTGTAATAAAAGCGTGCTGATTCTTTGCAATGAAATTGCAAATTACAATGCAGTCAGTTAGGAGACCGATAGTTAAATTATAAAAGGAAGCGTTTACAAATAAAATCCATTTTCAAGTGATGTTCCAGTTTATTCTATTATTTTTAGCTTATTTGGAGAATTAATTAAACGAAAAGCAAACGACCGATATTATTTTTAGCCATCTTTCAGTAATACCATAAGAAAATTAAATTGAAATCAAAACGCAATAAATTTGGGCGTTTTATTGAAAGCGTGAATCAAACAGTACTATAAAACAAAATTCAGTGATTCTAATTTTATTCCACTTTAATTCATCGAATTATTTTCGTCCACATCCAACAATAATGTTTTGCGTCCGGTTTTTAAAGTGTGTATGTGCATAAATAAAAAACAAAGGCACAATGCATCAGAATATCATTTTTGAAATTGAAAATTAAGTCTGTTTCATAAAAGAAGAATTTGCCAGAACTACGATCCAATTAATTACACTTCATTTTTATTTATGTTTTATTTGCAGCAGTGATATTGCAATTCATTTCGTTTTTGTTTTTTTCATTGTCTTTGTACATTTTTCGTCAGAGGACAGCAAATTGAGGCATTTTCTATTGCAATAATAAAAATTTGAAAACACAGTTTCCAATAATAATGCTAAAAATTTCGAACACTCTTTTATATTCTTTTATATTCAGAATATTTCATCACTGTCTTTCATGAATTCATTCAATTAGAGTAATATTTCTCGACCTTTTTGGCGTTCAGCAGATGACTTCAGGTATTGACAGACTTGCGGGCTACAGGAAGAATTGCTAAAAACGCTGATCGTTTTTTAAAAGCATGGTTTATTGGTTTATTTTCTTCATCAATGATCAATGTTATTTGAATGAAAAACAAAAATACGTGAAGCTGTCAATCTAAGTTCTACGAAAAAAATTAAAAAATTAAATTAAACCACATATCATGCAACTAAAATATGAATTTTTTGCTAAATATTCGTCATCACCTCGAAACTTCTGTTATAAATTGACACACCATGGCTGAAAATCCCTGAATTGGAATATTTTCAGTGAAATTATTTATTGTGCACTTATGAGTTGTAAAGGATTGTTTATAATAATATGAAATGAAGACGCGGTAATGATTACGCAGTTTATCAGAAAGAATGCAAGTAAGAATACATAAAATTTTAAAGTAACGTAGGCAGGGACCGGATTTACAGGAAATCCCACGAGGTCCTTGTGCGGGGGCCTCCGATACCGGTGGGCCGCCAAAATTTCCATATTTTATTTTTATTTTTATTTTTTTTTTCATCTTGCTTCTTAAACAGAAAAAATGACATGGACTGAGGGATAAATTCGTTGTGCAGGGTTTTGGCACCACGATTCCGCTCGAAGTACGTATGTCATCTACAAGTACAGTATCAATTTACTAGCTTAAATGCAGGCTGATAAAAAATCACATTTTGTTAGAGTAATTACTTATTCATCATTATCAACAACCATGGGAAATAGTCCCGTAGGTGCCTGAAGCCATGTGACATCAGAATTACTTATTACTTCTCTACAACTGAGCGCACGGATTTGGGGTCTTATTTAATGAACATTTCTGTCTTCAATTCGAAAGTTAATATGACCTGCAATCTTTCCCTTAAAATTAAACCATCACCGTGAGTATCTTGTTGGGTTATAGCAAGGCCGTCTAGGGAATACAAGGCATTAGAGAGATGAGTTCCCTCCGTTTGTAACGTCACTCTCGTGTTACACTGACTGATACATAGGTGTCGTGTTTGACCCGGCGTTGGAAACCAATCGGAAGCCTTGGTTTCCGCGTGACGTCACTAAAAGAGGGAACTCCTCTTTTGAATGTCATGGCCTTGTGTTTTCTAGACGGCCTTGGTTATAGGCAGTCGTTCGTCCCTAATTTTTGGCTACTGGTTTCGGTGAGGGCCACCAGGTCTGTAAGACAAATACATCACCCATGCCTCATCCAGGGCCCAGCTCTAAGGAATGGCCCAAAGCCAACGCCTCAGACCGCACGGCCACCGAGGCGGCCAATTTAAGAGGCAAAAGACTTATCATACGAGTAAAATGGCATTGGAAAAGCTGGTTTTGAGAGGCACGCTAACTGATTTCATTATTCATATTCTGGCTCTAGGGGAACAGTCAGTGGGGTAGAATTTAATAATATGCGACAGCGGATTTCACACTACAGTCATTTGCAAAAGGTTTAAGACCACCTGTTAGTATTAGATTTGTTGGCTTGATTTATTTTAAGTTTTGTGATAGACGCCAACTTGTCAGAAGAATCGTTTGCAGGTTCCTGTCGTTGGAGCAGGGAAGCAAATAAACAAGTAGTTAAAAATTGAACATTATGACAGATGTTTCCTTTTGCACATATCTTTATTCATCAGATGGGGGTAAGAGAAAATATTGGAATAATGGTTGGTCAGATCGGATAGTAAATACTTCCAGCGGGAGTTGGATGTTATGGATGGCCTTCTCTACGCTTTTCCCGCCAAATCTGTTCCTATCTTATGTGGCTACAAACCCGCGTGAAAATCTCTTTCTACCTCGTCGTCTTCCTGCTCTGCCTCCGAGCAAAACCGTTCCTACTTTTACCTCGAGATCGCCATGAAAACTCCTCTCTGTTCCATTCCCTTTTACACGTTCTGTCTTTGACGTAAGAAGAAATTCTTAATTGCTTGGTTCATTGTATATACCCGTGGGCTAGAGATTCTGCCGACGGCTGGGGAAAGAATGGGGCTATCCTTTTGTCCGTGGGTGGGGTCCGGCGAGAGAATGACCTTCCTCCGAAATGGATCTGCGCTTGGCGCCTTTCTGACTGGGGAGGAAATTTCTCACTGTTGTTGGCCCACAAAATGACAAAAGTTGCAATTTAAATATAGTTTTAATATTTCCATATAACAGATTTCTGCCGATTGCGTCAGCTACTGTCTGTATTACTCATATTGCTCTCATCACCATCCTACAGCGCCAGCTGTTGACAGAGTTGGGGGAAGCGTGCTATCGTCAGTTTGCTTCTGATTTTCATCTTGAGAGGTTTTGTACGATTTTCTTTATAATGGAAAATGGGCAAAACAGCGTCAATTAAGTGTTACTCAGAGGGCACAAAGAGTGACTTTATATCACGAAGGATACACCGAACGTGACATAAGCAGAAAGGTGAATGTGAACAAGACTTCTATTCATAATGCGATCATGAAATATCGAGATACAAGTTAATTTAGCCACGGAAAGAGAAGTGGGCGTTCAAGGTAAACAACCCCACGTGATGGCAATAGTATATCTCGATGCACGGGGTAGGCACTTTCAACATCTCGAATGATATGGTTCTGTTTTCCATGGATGAGGTATGTTCTTCCCAAGTACTATTCAATTACTGTAATTATTTACGATGTTATTAATAAAAACTTGGATAAAGTGACGAGTGCGACACCATGTAGTTGTCTTACGGCACTGGCTTTCTCCCTTCCCCGAGACCAGTGACCCTAAGTTAGGGACGGGCGACTGCTTATAGTCCACTGAGTTGCTCGTGGTGGTGGTTAAAGCCTAAACATACACACGAAAAAAATAAAGTATCCTGTAGAAGAAAAATAATTTATTCCAGATATTATTTTGGATATTTGTATCTATTGAGCTGTTTTACAACTTCTTATTTACAATAATATTGTCCTAATTTATTACATTTTAACTAACAGCGGATTCATTGTAAATTGAATTTAAAATATCTGCCTCTGGACGCACCATAACTGTAGAAGACAGAAAAAAAGTGCTATTTTGAACATGTTTTAATTTATTGCACTTTTTTATTTATTTATTTTTTAGTAAAAAAGGATCTGATTTATATCTTATTTTAACCGGTTGCGGTTTAATTGTAAATTTAGTAATAAAAAAAACCCGAGTTTGTGTGGATGCTTGCTCTTTCTTTTTCGTGACAGGTAGAAGAACATTTTCAATGAGCGTCTAAGAGTTAAGAGTTAAAAAAGTAGTTAAAAAGAAACTTGTTTTTCGAAGGCAAGAACTCTGCAGATACTTGAACCGATGGAAGAGAGAGCTTTCCTCTTCTTCTTCTACCCTAGCCATGGAGCCTCTCCCCTTTTGGGATTGGTTTCGAGTGTCGTGCGTGAAGCGGTCTGCCTTCCGAAGAAGATGGAGAGGATCTGGCCTTAGTTTGCCTAGCTTTCGAGCTGAGTGGGGCTCTCAAAGAAGAAAAGCCTGTGCATCTAAGTGGGCTGATCTTCATCAGGTCGTGACCTCCGCTACTTGAGGTAGAGGCATTGTCTCTCAGAATCTCTTCTCTGAGTGAGTGCGCAGACATTCGCGGTAACTCCCTTCGACTGTGGATTTCGTTGTCTTTATTGAGTGCTGGGAGGAATGTTTGCTAGGTCTTATGACAACATTCTTACTCTTCGATTAGAAATGGAATTTTGATACCACACGTATAATTTGTGAATAGATGTTTATTCGCTACGGTACACAGAGGCTGATCAAAGCACCAGCAGAGGTCAAATAATTCATGCACTTTAGTAGTTACAAGGTCACGACCAAAAGTTTAACAGAAAGAAATGCCATCGAATTCAGGGCTTGGTGAGCACGACTTTTTTTGGGGATTAATCCTAAATGTTTGGATGTGTAGTCAATACTGTCCAAAAACCAAAAATTTCGTACTTTTTTTTTTTTTAATCTCTTCCGTTTTTCTATTTCGTTCGACTTTTTATCGTACCACATATAAATTGTTAACAGCCCCCCCCCGCTCCAGGTTCTTTCTTATTGCAACTTTTAGCTTATGAAAGGTATATCATGAGGAAACAGATGGGAATAATAACAATTTGTTTAAAAGTTGCTATTATGCAGATAATTTGTTGTCCAGGAATTATTTTACTTTCTTATTTGGTTTGTCCTAAAATGATCTTAGTTACTTTTTTTTTTTTTTTGGTTATCCAGAAATTATCTTATTTACGAATTTGGATTGTCCAGGAATTATCTTAGTTACTTATTTGGGTTGCCTAGAAATTATCTTAGTTACTTATTTTGGGTTGCACAGGAATTATCTATATTACTTCTTTGGGTGTCCAGGAATTATCATAGTTACTTATTTGGGTTGTCCAGAAATTGTCTTAGTTACTTATTTGGGGTTGTCTGAGAATTATGTCAGTTACTTCTTCGGATTTTCCAGAAATTATCTTAGTTACTTATTTGGGTTGTCTAGGAATTATCTTAGTTACTTCTTTCGGTTGTCTAGGAATTTTCTTAGTTACTTACAAGGATTGTCTAGGAATTGTCTTACTTACTTATTTGGGTTGTCCAGAAATTTTCTTAGTTACCCATTTGGGTTGTCCAGAAATAGTCTTAGTCACTGATTTGGGTTGCCCAAAAATATCTTTACTTATTTGGGTTCTCCAAAAATTGTCTTAGTTACTTATTTGGGTTCTCCAAAAATTGTCTTAGTTACTTATTTGGGTTCTCCAAAAATTGTCTTAGTTACTTATTTGGGTTGTCCAGGAATTTTCTTAGTAACTTGTTTGGGTTGTTAAGGAATTATCTTAGTCACTTATTTGGATTGTCTATGAATTGCCTTAGTTACTTATTTGGGTTGTCCAGGAATTTTTTAGTTATTTATTTGGGTTGTCCAAGAATTATCTTAGTTATATATTTGGGTGGGCCAGGAATTATTTAAAGTACGAAACAATGCCTCATCATTTTATTCATCTGATCTTTCTCCTACGGACTGTCACTTTTTTCAAGCATTTTAAAAGTGTAACTCGTTTCCTAATATAACGTAAACCGCATTCCACTTGTTTATCACCTCCTGAATCTGAACTTTTTTTACGACGGCATATAGAAGCTCTCGGTGGCGAAAGCGGTTGCTCCTGGCAATGATTATTTTGATAAATAAATCGTATTTTGAGCCGTATTTTGGGTAGTACTTGAAGTCTCCGTCAATATTCGGACATTTCTTCTTCAACAACCTACTAATAAACCCCCTGTAACACCCTCTTTGATTATTAATATTTTTTCCGCTCTAGTTCGTGTTTTGGATGAACCAAATAACTTTAGCTTGAGATCTGTGACAGAAACACAGCGCTTTCTCATCGAGAGAAAGGGAGATAGTTCCGATTCAAATGTCGAGAATTACATAGTGTTCCTCTAAGCACCTGAAAACTCCTCAAGGCAACGAAGATATCATGTCCTCAAGAAAATGACATTGTGTGTTATCTTCAGCAGTACTGTACGTCACTGCCGCGTAATGGGAAAATTCTACAGCAAGAAAATATTAATTCTGTTTACTTCAGCCAGCCCTAAAGGATTTCTTCCTACTGGTCCTCCGAGATCGTGTCAGATGGTGGAAAACTCTACATTTAAGGCGATGAAGAACGAGCCGAAAGTCTTGTTCACCTTGACGTCCCTCAGGTCCCAAAATGTTTGTCATTTTGTCTTCAGGAAACTGGAAATCAATCACAAGCGACAAATCCAAATGCAGTAAACTTTTAAAGTACCATCCCCAGTTGTTACATCGCATTGCGGCGTTACATCAAGGCTGGCTTTATATCAAATTTGCGAATTATGTTTAAGTAACCCAAACCTTTTTAATTATGGTTTAGTGAATGCCATCATTAGCATTAAATGAAAAGCACGCTAATCAGGAAAAAATGCAGGTATGTGTTGTGTACTTGGTGTGTTCAAAGTGTCCTTTTCCATCTCGGAAGCTATTGACAAGCATGAAATGCGGAAATTTACTTTGCATATAGTAGGAAGACAAAGTTTTCATTAGAGTACAAACAAATGCGTTGTAAATATCGCCATCCTGTGAGTTTACTTAAAAAAATCTTCTTGATGTTAAAAGACACTGATTCGCGTCTTTGATTGAATAATGGTCCGAAAATACGGGAAAAGAGTTCTTACACGGCTTCCAAGTGGTGGTACGTCAAGTAGATACGTTTTATGCGTGAAAGGTAGGTTGGCGCATTTATTGGTGGTTGGCGGATGCAAATGGTGTAGCAGTATATCAAAGGATCAATGGATGTTTCATGTAGAGCACATCTGTTCAGACCCCAGTGGTGGCGGTAAATCGAGGGGTGGTACTTCGAGGGTTGATTGCCTATACACTTTCGCCATCTTGTGGTCTAGGTGGAACAGGTAAAGCATGAAAGATCTCGATTATAAAAAGCAGAGAAAGAAAGAATACATACATGTATATTTTTTAATTCCTCTTCTCGAAACGGAGCTATGGAGTCTATAACGTACAAGTTTGTCCGCGCCGGGCATCGATTTCGGTTACCCTCACTCCGGAGTAAGTCGCTCTCCCAAGTGAGCTACTCGGACGTATGCTCTCGCTGCTATCTGCCTTTATCTCATGTGCGTTCTGCGGGGCAGGCACGTCACATCTCCACGTATAGTTAACCAATAAAGTCAGCGCGTTTTTTTTTTGTTTGTTTTTTCTTTGTTTGTTTTAAAGCACAAATGTTTTTCAAAATTTCTGCTGTAGTAACATCAAACGCAATGTAATTTAAGTATTAGCACTTTATGCTAAAATGCTTTTCCAGAATTAGTAAGCGACTAAAACATCCATTACAGTTTATGTACGAAATTTTCAAAATAGTCGGTATATTCCACCCGTTAAAAATGCATTAGGCGTATATCCAGATGTTTCAAAGCTAATAATAATAATGATAGTTAGTGGCCAAGCGCATGATTACATTTCGATTGACTAATCAAAAGGTGCCTACGATCACAACGAAACAGCGAAAGTTTTGCATAGATTGAAGAATAAACACGCAAGGACAGCAGGAGTATTTAAATAAACGAAACAAACTCAGGATGAGAAAAATACTTCTAAGGCTAAGATTTGATCATTTAGTCCGCTTTTAGAATTTTAAATGTAATTAAATTCAAACTCTAGAGACGCCTAATGACGTAACTAAAAAATACTTATGTGTAAGCATGTGTTATAAATCACGCTAGTAGTAAATGAGAAGTTGCGAGAATGTGTATGTGATTATGGAAGGGGAGCACAATTTTAATTTCTAAAGGAAATGTCAGGGGAAGGAAAAAAGAAAGTCGCAGCAGAAGGCAAACCTCCAGGAATGCTATGTGTGATCACGAAGTAGTCATGCTCACCTTTATAAAAATATATTAAGCAAATTCGCGATTTAATGCTACTCAAGAAACGTTGATATTAAGTATGAAATGCCTGAAATCATTAAATCCATCGGCATGAGCCGATAAAGCATTATTTCTAAAAACAAAATATAAGTCAGTCATTCTTTAAATCTAAATGCAACATCACAAACATGAGCTATTTTACTTTCAGCATTTTTTAGTATTTGTTACTAAGTATGAGTTAGCCAACCTTTATACACATTCAACAACACAAACATAAACCATCATACTTTCATTATTTTATTCATATTTATTAATAATATAAACACCCAGATCCGTCTCTCTGGAACGCTTGACGTCACACCAACATCTGCATTGGGTGCGTCATCACTTATCGATCAATTCGTGTGTGCTCTCGCGATGTCAAAATGATTGGCTGCTGTGTAATAGCACGAGATCACTTTCTGATGTCAAGATGGTCGCGTGCTAATTTAAAAACATTGGATTATTAATGAATCGAATTCTATTTTTCCAATCTACAAAATTCGAATTGAATTCTTAATATCACGGCGAGTTGCGTTTGTATATTAATTTAATTTAGCACAATTCAAATGTTAATATGTACGCTTTAATTATTTTTTACTTTTTAATTTAACTAATTCTCCGCGTTTAGTGCTGATTATATTATATATTTTACAAAATATCGATCTATCAAAACGCTCTAGCCTACAATAAAAACTGAAATCTTGCGATGTCGAAGTGAGGAAAATTTCGTCTAAAAACAGATGTCGCCCCAACAGCACATTGTCGATAATTTAGATAGTTCCTATTTGTAATGCCAGATCTCGCATTATTTTGTAAAAAAGGCTTCTTCTGTATGAAGTTACAAACTAACCTCCAAATAGGACAGTCCAAAACAAGCCGCGAACGGAATAACATGTGTGCCGGAGAAAAAGTAATTTAACGCGAAAAATCAAAGCAAAGTTATTAAGGTAAGTTTACACGAAAAAACCGGACTACAAGGAAAATTGTTAAAAAAACAAATATTTCGCACATAATGCTTATTTATCGCGAGGTCTTTTGTAAAACGGAAATACATAGCATATAATTTTCAGTTCTAACATGAATGAGTTCTTGTTATATAAATTTTTACTATATTTCCTTACAAAAGAGCGGCGTCTATTTGATTTGTTTTCTATCTGCCTCAATTAAATATTTCACCGTCTTAGGACGAGAAACATCCCCTATACATTAATATTTACTTAAAGCTTAAAAACAACCGTCCTAGGACGGGCTATAGGCTAGTTACTAAATATATGCTAATCAACCTTTAAATCTACATGACATAAACATAAACCGTCGTACTTTCATTTCTTATATTTATTACTGAACATGAGTTAGTCAGCTTTTAAATCACATGCTACAACATAAACATGAGCCATCGTACTTTCATTATTTTATTAATATTTTTTACTAAATATGAGTTACTCAAATTTTATATATATACATGAAATAACACAAACAGGAACTATCGTTTCTTCATTAGTTCATTAACATTTATTACTAAATATGAGTTAGTGAACCTCTTTATCTACGTGCAGCATAACTATGAAAGTATGACGGCTCATGTTTGAGCCACCATATTTTCATTATTTTATAAATAATAATGGCTTATAATCATTGGCCTGGTTTTATGTAAAAGCAAGGCTTGGAAGTTTTTATTTTTAATGTTCGTTATAATATTTTGGGAGGAGTGCCTGTTCACAGAATCCTTTTTTTTTTTTTTTTTTTTTTTTAGAGGTTTAGCGACTACCGTGAGCAACTCAATGGGCTATAAGCAGTCGTCCGTCCCTAATTTAGGGTCACTGGTTCCAGGGAAGGGAGAGAGCCAGTGCCGTAAGACAAACACAACATCCATGCCTGATGTGACGACAGCAATCGGAGATGTGACGTGCCTGCCCGAAGGACGCATCCGCTCCCCCCCCCCCGGTGGGCATGGATGTTGTTTGCCTTACGGCGCTGTCTCTCTCCCTTCCCTGGAACCAGTGGCCCTAAATTAGGGACGGGCGACTGCTTAAAGCCCACTGAGTTGCTCACAGTAGTCGTTAAACCTCCAACACACACACAAAAAAAAATACAGGTACCCCAACGTTCCTCCCACTTTTGGAATATCTTCTGGATTTCTTCTGAAATTGAAATGCTGTTGAAGTACACCTGCGCCACTGTAATAAGTTGTTGATCAGTCTCAAATTGTAATGTCTTTTTTTTTTTTTAAATAGGAAATAACCATAAGTCACATGTTAACAAGTCTAAACTATACACAGTCGTATAGTTATATGGTGTATGTATAACATGTTGTATAACGAAGTAAATTTCTCCCTCATTTTTGGTCCACGCCGGGAATCGAACCCGAGTCCACTTATTCCGCAACAAGTCGCTCTACCAACTGAGCTACGCAGACGTTCGTTCTTGCTGCTATCTGCCTTTATGTCGTGTGCGTCTCGCGGGGCAGGCACGTCACATCTCCGATTGTTGTCGTCACATCTCAAATTGTTGTAACGACGACTCACCCATTACAATTCCTATGTCTTGGAGATTATTATTGTGCGACAATCAGGCCCCTCAGACTATCAACAACGAATACCGTTTACGCACATGCGCAAACATATAGTGCTCCCTTGCATATACTGTCATTTCAAGAGCTTGACGTAGTAATCATTACATCTGAAGAGGAGTTCAGTGTGAACTTGGAAGTACTCATGATTTTAACATCATTGTGTTTTAGCTGTATGTAGTATTCATATTTTAAATCGTGTATAAGACGGCAGTGTGTGTGTGTGTTCATCGATTCGGAGATTTCATTAAACTTTGTTCATTAAAAACGATCAAATTATAACTTTAAATTTGCATTATACCAAATCAATGTTCCTCTCTTGTTAGTTAAATCCGGGATCCAGTGACTTTCTGGCGGTTCTACTGTACTTCGATTTTGTAAAATACCTGCTGAAAAAGGAGATGAAATGGAAAGAAAGTTTTACCTTCTTCAGCGGAATTCCGTCCTAATCGAGATTTACTCAAAATGTGATGGGAATAACTAATACGTTGCTGTTAAGCGTTTAACTGAGTGAAAAGAAATACCGTTAAATTAGGTAGGAAAGTAGAGAACGCAAACAAGCATTTATGTTCCAGCCAGCTTTCGCACGTCTTCGCCTCTTCGCATGCCGTTTATTCCTCCTGTGTGTGGAGATTACGAGGTGGATTAAAGATCTTTGCTGAACTGATGCTTTAATAGCGCCACAGTCCCGCTCTAGCGGAAGAGTAAAACATTAATCCAGACTACAAGTAATGAGGTTGCGTGGGTCTTGGGCATGCCATGGAGCCACTGAAATTTAAATTCCGAAAGACTGATTTCACTGTCGTCTTCCGACGTCACCTTCGCCAAACGCGCTTTCGAGAATCAAAATTTCATATTCTGTGGATATACAAAGAGCCAAGGAAGTATATTTCTGACCGATTTAAACGCAAGACTGGATATTCTCGGGATGTAGATGTGGCAGAGTTCGTCTCTCACCAAAGATTTATTTGCTGTCCTCTTTCTGCCTTTGCATTATTCCTTTCTTTTCATCGGCAGAATGTAATCTCGTCCTCTGCGTTGTAGTCATTCTTCTTTGTCATCAGCGTAAGCTTTACTTATTCAAATGTGTGAAAATTAATGCTTTGATATCGTCAAAATCAACGGCGGATCCAGAAAGCTTACAAGGAAGAGGCCGTAAAATTGTATAATTTAAATTTAAAGAAATCTAAGTACTAATAGATATGCTGAAATAATGATTGCACGTCGTTTGAATACAAATGAATTTCACTGATGTATGTTGATAGTTTGTAGCAGAACAGCAGAAAACTATCAAATTTAAAATCATAGCCACAAGTATAAGTACAAAGAAAAGCCCTGGACGACCATCCCTGGTTCCATAGAGGGAGGAGGTTGTGAAACAAACATTCATTCGTAGCCCTCGAAAGTCAATTAGACAAGCAGCAGGACAGTTGGCCATCCCCAAGTCGTCAATGCACAGAGTTTGTTACGTCAGACATTGGAAATGCAGCCGTATAAACTGCAGATAACCATCACATGACCCCAGATGATCATGTGAAACGTAACCAGTTTGCTGAAGAGATGTTGGAGAACATTACAAGTGCTGAATCTTTCCTGAAACAAATCTGTTTCTACGATGAGTGCACTTTCCATGTTTCAGGAAAGGTTAATAAACAGAATGTGGGAATTTGGGGAACTGAACACCCGCATTGCGCAATGGAACATGAACATGCTAGCCCGAAAGGGAATGTTTGGTGTGGCATAATGGTCAGTCATGTTATTGCACCGTTTCTCTTTCTGGAAGCGACCGTGAGAGTTGATAAATACCTGGACACGAATGACCAGTTTTTGCATCTCCAGTTGGCTGAACTTGCAACTCTGGTCATTTTTCAACAAGATGGGACGCCACCTTATTGGGCTTTGATATGAGGAGGTCTCTGGATACCAAATTTCCCAATCGATGGATTGGGCGTGGTGGTCCCATTGCATGACCCCCACGTTCGCCGGACTTAACACCCTGTGATTTTTTTTTCTGGGGTTTCATCAAGGGTCAAGTTTACAGCACCTTCCTCCTATTGCAGACATTGCTGACCTAAAGAGGAGGATTACACGTGCACTGCAGAAAGTTAATACGGATATTCTCGACCGAACATGGTTGGAACTGGAATACCGTTTAGATATTGTTCGGGCGACAAATGGTTCTCATGCCGAATATCTATAAAACTTCATGATCTGTTCTGTCAATTAACACAAGTTGAAGAGTGAGATCATTTATATTAAAACCGTTATGATTATTTGGAATTGGTTACACCTTTATGGAACGCCCTGTATATTAAAATTTAATGCATTAATCTCTCAAGTGGAAAGCCATGAATTCTATGGCCTCTTGGTCAAAATATATTGCTCCTGCCTTCTGTGTTAAAATATGTCTGCACTTTTGTAATGCTCGTGTATATATGGATTACTGAACACTACATACAATCAGTTCTTCTTAAATACTTCACCTAAAGTGAGACAGGAGTTATTCGAATTAAAATCCAAAGAAAGAGTTACTTACAGATCTTTTCCTTTATTCTGTCAAAACCTCATGAATACGGTTCATGTAGAAGGTTACTATTAGAACAAGCTTAAATTAATCACACTGGTATTGACACTTCAGAACTAATTAACAAACGTTAGTAGGCAGGACACTTTTAAACCCAAATGGTAGATACAGGGTGTCTACTGATTTCTAATGAACGAAATTCATGACTTTTTCATGGCTTTTCCATGACATCTTCAGTTAAATTCATGACTTTTAGACAATGCGTGGCACAATGACAACCATTCTAGACTCATAATCTAGTACCCTGGGCTTGAGATCCGAGGTTATTTTTTATTTTTACAAACACTGAAATTAATTCCATGCGACAATAATTTAGGCAAAACTGATGTGTCCATAATATCATTGCTGCTAAGATGGCTATACGGGGGGGGAGGGGGTGTCTTTTTAATGAACCCTTACCTGAAAGCCAGTTGAGATGAAAGCTGAATGTAATTCTTATGTCACTAAAATTGCTTGTTAACATGAATAATGTAATTATGTATGACTTGCACTATGCCATTCACCAAATTCTGTGTGTTTAAAGAAATAAAAACATTCAACTCTCCTTTAGGATGGGGTATGGCTATTTTCAGAAATATTTATCATTACATTAATACACAAGTTATTTTAACATGGCAATGTAAAAACTTACAAGTTTTTATTAAGGCAATATAAAAACTATGAATGTGTACCGGGTCCCCGTGGGATCTGTTCGTGCCTGGCGCACGATACGTCGATCCCATCTGCCGGTGATCCTCCTGGTCCGTCCGGAGCCGCTCCGTCGTGTGGCAGTGCCGTCACGTGTCCACTGCTCCCAACACAGTCTGACGGTATGGTCAGAACGATCCACCTGACGGGCTATACGGCGCGCCGACCACGCTGCAGTTTTCAGCCCTATGATCAGGCCTCTCTCAAAGTCCGTAAGTTGCGTAAATTCCCGTCTCTGGCTTCTACCTGGCATTCTTGTCACTCTGTACTCTTGCTTGCATCGGCCGGTGCTTTTCGCTTTCATGGGGCATCGATTACACTCCGGTTTATAAGGGTGCCGGTTCGTGTTTTCTTCTAGGTGCGCAAACTTGTCTTCTTTCGGGTGCTGATACAAAAAAGACAATTTCATGACCACCCACTCAATTTTATTACTTCATGACTACCTGCTCAATATCATTACTTTTTCATGACCAGTAGACACCCTGTAGATATATATATATATATATATATATATATATATATAACAACAGTTTACACGTCGCCTTCAAGTAAATCAAACTTCAAAATAACGCAGCATTCACAATTACAACATGGCACCATCTCAACTCTTTTGGCTGCTGCTTCAACATTAAAACTCTTCCAGTTCTTATCTGTCAACATGCATGCGTCACGCTCTCTGACCTCAGAATTGTTGCCAACCTCATTCCGCGAGAGAGAGAAGACATAACGTTAAGGTTGAAAACGCCAAAAGAGAATGAACTCAAATTTACATTGAAAAAATAACTAAAAATGAAAGTTAAATTAGAACATACGTCACACGCTTATCAATGTGCTTATTCGCATGTGTGAGAATTTGTGTTTCGGTACTTCTTGACAACAGGGACGTCGCCAAGGGGGCGCGAAGATGGGCTTGAGCCCACCCTGCCTCCCATCCAGTTAAAAATGTGCCATTTTTAAGTATATTTAACTTTAAAATGTAATCTGCATTTTGTGAAGTCTTGTGTTTTATTTCATGCAACTCTAAGTAATTTTCCCTAAGAAGTGAGTCGGTCATTTCTCCGTAGAAAGGTTATCAAAGTATATCATCCGCAGGGCCATGAAAATTCAATTGTTCTCCACTCTTCTAAACATAAGCCTCTTTTTCATGGTAGTATGGCCAGGGAAGAATGAGGAGAGTGGTCAGGAATTAACTGAGGGAGATCATTGCTAATTGCTCTGCTGTTTGTTTTAGTTGCTAAATATGGGATTCCAATACGGAAAGTTGAGTCTAAAGCTACACTAGCGTTCTTAAGACTCCCCGGGATAGTGAAAATGCAGAGTGGCGGACTACTGCTTTGTAGGAGAGGAGTGCAAAGCAAAGTCGCTGGCTCGAAGCAAGGAAGTTAAGGAAAGAGGAGATATTGTGTCTGCGTGGCACGACGTTAAAATTGGATTTAAATAAACAAAGACGACATTTTCTTTTATATAAATTCTTCAAGTACAGTACTATTTTCGTAAGCAAAAATGCCTAACTTTGAAAAGCAGTTTAATACAATGCATTCAGAGCTAGCAAAAAGTTGAAGGCGACATTTTACCAACACTTCTGTCTTACACCAGTGTTGTAACTAGTCAGATCCGTGCATGTATGTGTATTCAGGTGGAAGGGGTGAAGATTGCACGAATTCCTTTATAGCAGGTAGTGAAAAGCATTGATCTCAGAGCTGGCTTATGACCATTCGTCAGAGAAGAGTCCGGGTTCAAACCACGGTGAGGTATGGATGTTGTGTTTGCCTAACGGCACGGGCCCTCTAACTTCCCTGGAATCAGTGATCTTAAATTAGGAACAGGCGACTGCTTATAGCCCATTAAGCTGCTCACGGCGGTCGTTAAACCAAAAAAAAAAAAAAATTCGTTCTTCCAGTGTTTCGTAATGAAACGTTGCTATCAAGCTTGCCCTACCAAAAATAATGCTCGCCCACCCAGATTTCGAAGTCTAGCGACGTTCCTGCTGGACAATGCACAGGTAAAATCAGGTCCATATTTTGTGACGAAAGCTGACCGAAAATCGAAACGGTTCGCCGAGTTAAAACTTCCTTTCGCGTCAGACTGGTCAAGTTGAAAGCTTCCTTACACCGTTTAACTACGTTATTTTTTTTTTTATAGTTTACTTTAAAAATGAATTTTATCTCTGCAAACAGAAATAAAGCATTTATGCATAATTTCTCGCAAGATATTATACTTCATGCTCCGTGTGTATCCCTTTCTGCTTTTTCCTACGTTCTTCGGTAAGTTGTATGAGCATAAACGAAATTTCTCTGTCCTTCCCTCTCACCGACGATGTCGATGAAACACGTAAGTTATCAGTGGCGCTTTTCGTTTCCTTCGAACTTTGCTTTCATCAGTAAATAACAACCAACATAAAAGCAGTGTTCCGTGATTTCATAATTCATGCATTTTGACATTTAATACATCGATGATATAAATCACAGATGGAAGAAGTCTACTTAATACGGAATAATAGTTACGGAAACTAGTGTCATTTTCAATTTAATGAATATAAATAGTCTTGTTCTTCAGTATTCGCGGGGAAAAGTTTTACATACTGCACACGTAAGTTGTTAGTTACCACTGCTTTTTTTTTCTAAAATAAAGTTTACCGATACTTTCTCTCTCTATCTATCTCTCTCTCTCTCTCTCTCTCTCTCTCTCTCTCTCTGTCACTCTCTCTGTCACTCTCTCTCTCTCTCTCTCTGTCACTCTATCTCTTTTTCGGTCTCCCTCTCTCTCTCTCCGTCTCTCCCTCATTCGATCACCTTACGCAGCTCCATTGTTTACACCGGTACAATGTAAATAATAATAATAATAATAATAATAATAATAATAATAATAATAATAATAATAATACCTATTATCATTATTATTATTATTATTAAATTTAAATTATTTGATAATAAGAAGAAGAAGAACAACAACAAACGTAAGTACCTTATATCAAAGCAGATTCCGAAAAGCCATTAATGCATTGTTACTGCCATTTTCACGCTTTGCTCTTGGTGTCAATTGCTAGATGTCTGCTTTTCAGGAACCAGGAATTTACGTAATGTAAAAGTCGAAACACACGTAGGGGAGGACCCACCAGCTTAATAAACATTAGTGAACTTACAGTATTCAGGTGTATTGATGCCCTTGTTCCTGTTACAGTCAAATTCGTTCGATGGGCTCATTTGGCGTGGGATCGCATACCGGTCTAATTTTCTGCTGCTGTGTAGAACTGGTCTTACTAAATTTTTAAAGTTTTAGTGCCTTTCTTGTAAACGTTTACCGGCATGCGTACCGATGCATACCGGCTGAAAAACAGCCCTGTTAGTAACACATTCTGCACTGTAAAGGTACCTGCAATTGTTAAAGTAAAATCACTAGGCTAGAGGCTAACCCACTAAATCTACATACAGTTTCTGTGACATACTACAGAGGTCACGTGTCAAGACGACAAATCTGCAGCGATTCATTCCGACGGTGTAGCTTAGTCGATTAGAGCAGCTCACTCAGAAACGAGGTGACGCGGGTTCGATTTCCGACAGCGACGAATTCCTGTTTTCACATTTTGTATAATGGATTTTTAACCTGTGGTATTCATAGTTTAAAGCAGCTTGGCCGGGCTCGGGTCTCAAATTGTTTTGCCCATTTCATAATCTCCAGACCCCAGCCAGTCCGGATCAGAATAATTTCAACTATGAAATTCATGCTGAATTGCAATTGCACTAAACTTTACTTGTATGAAAGCTTTCTTTGTTATAGAGTTAGCTTAGTGTATCAACTCTATTAGACACTAACTTTGCTACTTCAGCCATTTGTATTATACACTATCTACCAACAAGTAATTGGACACCTGTGATAGCAAAGGAAAACGAGGTTTATTCACCTTCAATAGTTGGTGGAGCCTCCACGAGCGGCGATTACAGCTGCGACCCTCCGGGGCATACTCTCAACCAGGCGTTGTACGACGGCTAGCGGTATTTTCTTCCACTCAGCTTGGAGAAGACAGGTCAGTTCCTTCACCGATTTCGGACGGTGAGGGCACCCCTTAAGTCGACGCTCCAACTCGTCCCAGAGGTGCTCGATAGGGTTAAGGTCCTGGCTCTGCGCAGGCCAGTCCATTCGATTAACCCCATTTTCACCATACCAAGCCATGGTGGACCTCGCAACATGACAGGTGGCATTGTCATCCTGAAAGTAACATGGGTCCACCCCGTAAAACTGCCACAACGTAGGAAGCGCATGGTCATCCAAAATGGTGCAGTAGGTCTCGGCGTTGAGTCAACCAGGAATAGCGACCAAGGGTCCTGTGCCATACCAGGAGAAACACCCCCATAGCATAATTCCACCGCCGCCGATCTTCACAGTTGGCACAATACACTCCGGCAGGAGGCGTTCTCCAGGCAGACGCCAAACCCAGACCCTGCCATCCGAACGGTAGATGGTGAACCTTGATTCGTCGCTCCAGAAAACTTGTTTCCACTATTCAACTGTCCACTGTCGACGTTCTTTGCACCACGTTAGCCGAGCAGCGCTATTGGACTTGGTGATCAAAGGCTTGTGGGCGGCAGCACGTTCATGATAACCGAGCAGATGGGCTTCCTTACGGATGGTATTCATCGAAAGAACACTCCCGGTTTCATGTTGAAACTCTTCGCGGATGTGGTTCATCGATTTGGTGCGGTTCTTCCGAATTTCTCTGGCCAACACCAGTCGGTCTCTAACTCCCAGTTTTGTGGGTCTGCCGGGTCGGGGCACATTCCGACAGTCACCTCTCATCTTCCACTTGCCAATCACGTAGGCCATTGTCGATTTTGGGTACTTCAACTCGCTGGATATGTCACGTATGGATCGACCATTTCTGTGATACCCGACGGTTACACCTTTCTCGAAATCAGAGAGCTCCGAACTGCGTGGCATCTTGCATGCGACTGGTTGCGTTGTTGTTTCCCACACGATATTTAACGGCGGCGGCCGTGACGTGTATCAGGACCACAGATATCGTCGATTGCAGGGGTGTCCAATTACTTGTTGGTAGATAGTGTATATACAAAGGGTAATATTTAAATGCAATTTGCGAATATTTAAGTTGGCTTCCTTTCCAAATATTAGATAGATTATGCAAATATAGTCACTAAAATAGCAAAAATTATATTAATTCGCACAAGCAACTGAATTTTGGATGGATCAAAGCTTCATGTTAAATGATCTATTTACTTTGCATACTTGAATGGATAAGTTATATAAAGTGCATTTATTCATATACAGGTGAACTATGTTGCTGCTGTATTATGGAGTTACATTACAGACATCGGGAAGTCGCGTTTGTGTGCTTATCGGTATGGAAACGTCGTAAACTCCTAGAATGATACAAATGCAACAGATTTGTCATTTTTGTGGACATCTAGAATACTGGAATAATAAAGCGAGAATGCAAAATGGTCGTAAACTACATCAGGAATCTCTTTATGGAAGCCCAGAGTGAAACACTGACTATAAATTAGCAGTGGTGTAAATATTTATTAGTGTGTCTTGCCTTCTGTATTATAGTAATGTATTTCTGCGCTCTCTCATGCGTCTAAGATATCAGCAAACACTTTCTGGATTACGATGTATGCAATGGCGATACCATCACTGAATTGTCATTATCCAGAAAGACTTGTCAGTCTTTGATTAGAATGCGTGCTTTTAGATATAATGATTATTTTAGTAGCCTTTAAACCTTAATACCAAGAGTTTTCCGTATGGAGTATCTCGAAATGTCAATGAAATTATATACATATGCCGTTGCAGCGATGCAGTTTAATCTATCTGAAATATGGCTGAAAGCTTGAAACAATTTACCTGTGGGGAGTTAATGACGTCACATTTTGTTCGTGATTTATTAATGGCCTTTGAATAACGGCCATCGCTCTGACCTGGAAAAAGTGACCGTTGTTCAGACGTCAGACTTAAATTAATACTGTTTGTCAGTTGCGTTTGAGCTAAGCAAATCCTGCAAGTTATTGCGGAATTAGAGACAGATGTAGTCACCGATATTAGCGATGCATAGATTAGAATGTAGACTGCGTAATGTTAGCCTACAAATATCTGAGCTTGCGAGAATGTCTGGATTTCGAACAGTACACTGAAGTGCCAGAAGTCATGGGACACGTACCGAGTGTCGTCTAGGACTTCCTCTAGCCCGGCGAAGTGCAGCACCTTGACGTGGCATCGATTCCGCAAGTGGCCGGAAGACTTCTAGAGCGATGTTGAGCCATGCCGTCTGAACAGCCTCCCAAAGTTCCATGGTATTTGTAGGTGCAGGATCTTGGGTGGGAATGCGCCTTTCTACCATGTCCCATAAATGCTCTATAGGGTTCACGTCGGGTGAACATGGTGGCCCTACACCATACGTCGAAACTGTCCAGAATGCTCCTCGAACACATTTTGGTCAACTTAACTCCGATGACATGGTGCTTTGTCCGCCTGGAAAATCCCACCATTGTTGGGGTACATGAAGTCCATGAAGGGCTGATAATGGTCACCCAGCAGAGCAACAAAACGATTACCAGTTAATGACGTGTTTACGAAGACTAGAGGACCCAAACCGTGCCACGTAAAGACGCCGCACACATGTATGAAACCACCACCAGCTTGCACGGTGCGTTGTTGACAGCTTGGATTTATGGCCTCATGGGGTCTGCGCCACACCCGAATCCTACCATCAGCTCGTAGCTACTAGTTGCCAGTCTTCCAGGGCCCAATTACCATGTTCACGAACTCAGCTGACACGGTGTGTCCGATGACGTGGTGTTAACAAAGGCACTCTGGTGAGTCTTCTGCTCCCATACCTTATGGATACTAAATTATGCTGTTCTGACCTAATGGATATGTCTCTGGTACCTCCTGCATTGAATGCGGATATTATTTGAGGCAGTGTCGCTTGTCCGTTAGCATGGACAATCCTGGTCAGATGCTGCTGGTCACGGTCATTCAGCACCCGTGGTCGGCCAATGCGCTGTCCACGATTGGGGGAAATGCCTTCCATGAGGTATTCTCGGTAGACACGTGACACCGTGGATCGAGGAGTGTTGAATGTTCGCACACTTTCAGAAATTGCATGTTCCATCCGTCTGGTTTCCACTACCATGCCTCGTTCAAACTCCGATAATTCACGTCGGCTTGCCTTAGCCCTACTGGCGGTTGTTCAACCTGACTCACGAGATTACACCTCGCAACTGTGAAAAATTGTGGCGTGTGTCGAAACGTTTATACGACGGCAGCGAGAGTTAAAAATTTGCATGCTACTATCCCATGACTTCTAGCAGTTCAATGTAGTTTGCAGCTGAATTTTTGCACCAGCAATAGCAGTTTAAATGCAAGAGTTTTTATCATATTGTCCGCTAGGATTGGATCTACTACAGCTAAACTTTATTAATCAATCATGGTAAATAGGATTTCAGGATGATAATGTCTTTCCCCTTGTATGTATTAAACAGCTCTAACAAATACCAAGCTAGGTACCTTATAGGAAAGAAAAACAGAACGATTTTAGATGCAATGAAATGCATCTGCTCAGTTAAGTGGCCATGCGAGGAATAACAGGAAAAAAACCCACAGGGACCAAACGGAGAGACACCACCGGAAACGGACAATATTGCAGGCACCATGAGCCACTCCCCCGCCGGCCTCGGTGTGTGACTGAGGCATACACTGAGCTGGAGCTCACCTCAATTAATTTCCGTCACACATCTTACTAAATATTTATTTCCATTCCTTTCACTTAAGCTCCCCATTGTGCCCACCGTAATTCAATCCCTCCTTTCCAAGGTACAATTCCTTTAGCAACATTATTTGTTCCCGTCTTGATCACCCACCGAAGGAGCTAAGTAAAATTCTAAGAGAAAAGGTGTACGTTATTCCTTCTTACGGACTGACTGGGATGTCCGTTGGCCGCTGTTCAGAGGTTCCATTGTTCGGAGGTTATTGCTAATGTTAATCCTACCGCAGCTGTTACGTACTTATAGCAACCAAAACTGACAGTTTTTGGAAGTTACAGTTGTTCGGGGATGTACCTTATTGGAGGCTTCACTGTATCAGCGTACGGACGTAATGTATGTCTGTTGCAAGCGCCAGATAACGCGAAGAATAATTGCGTTGCCTCTCTTTGAGCCACAAGTGATGACGTCACGGTAGTAAAACCAGCAGGCGCACAGGAGACAATAAGACGCTGGTTAGGAAAAAGAATTATAATGTGTGATCGGAAGAAAAGCAAGTGTCCACATTAGCAAAACTTGGTTTGACATTGTGAAAGTGGTAAAATGTTTGTGCAAAGACTTAAAAAAATGGGCTTGTAGTCAAAGGGATATTTGAGATATCCACTACCCACCATCTACCGTTTGGTACTTTTTTTTTTTTTTCAAATTTTTTACTGTTTGGACGTTTTTCTTATATTATTATGTTATATAAATATTTTTATGTTATGCGATATGTACGTGCCCTCACAGAAAAAAAGTATTTCTCTCTGTCCACCTCTCTCTGTCTCAAGCTGTGAAATGACCTCAACTGTGTGACGTGTACCTGTAATGTAACTTTCCTTTTAAGTTTCTTATGTTAATTTCGTTACTTCTTAGTTAAGAGATTCCTTGCTGGGCGACACATTACTTACCCAAACCAGAGATGGAAACGGGTCAAACGGGTCGGGCTAAGGTGTTCCTGACCCGATTTCGTCCCGGTTTATTTCCGTTATATGTTTGAAAAGCAAAAAAAAAAAATTTTTTTTTTCAATGAAAAATGCGCACTGTGGAATTTTGTACTCAATGCTGGTGCCCGTGGAGTGAACAATTATTTGTCATGCAAGTTAAAGGAAGAGTGTCTTTCCTTCTGAGAGGCAATGATGAGAACAACATTCACATTTTAGAAACTTTCAACTCATCATAAGCTTGTGAAAATTAATGTTGCCGTGAAACATTCTGAAGCTTGATATGTTATCAAGAAAACAACAAAAACTGAAATTAAACATACAATACGGCAAGTCAAATAATTCAAAAATTTTGACTGTAGCACCATCAAAATTACGTGGGACAGTCTTAATATACGTCGAAGGGACTTTTTGGTGCTTTTTGTACTACTTCGAAGAGACTTTTACGCCCCCAGATGTATTTGAAAACATGTGTAAAACAATTTAGTTACCTCTTGCGAATGAAAACAATAGTTTCAATACTTCCTGTAAATGAGTAAATTATACGTTCTTATAACACGTTTGTTTGGTTTCCGTATAATCTACGTAAGATTTTTCCTGCGGAGAGACTTCTTGAACTCCCTGTATCCACTGAAGTGCCAGAAAAACTGGTACACCAGTCTAATACTTGGCAGGTCCCCCACGGGAGCGCAGGACTGCAGAAATACGACGGGGCATGGACTCCACTAGCTTCTGGAAATATGCTGTAGGCAATGCACACCATACTTCCTGCAGAACGTTCCACAATTCCGGTGTATTCCGAGGTCTCGGATTCCTGTGTTCGATAGCGCGTTGCATGTAATCCCAAATGTGTTCTATCACGTTCAGATTTGGTCACTTGGGTGGGAATGACAAAACCCCAAACCCAGATGAATGCTCCTCTAACCATAATGTGGCGTCCCGACACTTGTGTGGAGGTGCATTGTTCTGTTGGAACAGGCCCAACCCATGAGCATGAATGCAGGACATGAACGGGTGTACCTCGTCAGAAAGGATGCGCACATAGCTTTGGCCGGTCACAGACGTTTGTAGACGTACCAGGGTTCCCAGTAAAGTCCAGCTAAACACACCGCACACCCCATATGCTTGTTGAGGCTCCAGCATTGAATTATGATGATACCTGCGAGAGTGTTGCACGCCTATCGCGTGAAACGATTCTTGACAGCCGACGATGGTCACGTTCATCCAATGTCTTTTTACGGCCACACTGGTATTGTAGGTTGGAGGTTTTGCCGGAATTCTTGTAGTCACAGTACACCCTTGCAATGGTCGTCCGTGAAAATCCGAACTTCGTTTCTACCTCCGAAATACTATAGCCCATCTCACGAGCGCCAACTATGACACCGCGTTGAAAATCGCTTAAATCGTTATTACTTGTCATTCTCATGTCGAGAACAGCTCCGACAGCTGGCAAGGATGTCTATCGCTTTATATACGCACTGGCGGACGCAAGCGAGTACGCGCATAGGTGACGTTGCTGTGTATTTTGCATAAGCACGTCTGTACTAGTTTTTCTGGCACTTCAGTATATATACATGTATATAGATATAAACATTAGAATCCAAAGCAGATTTTTTCGGGTCGGGTCCAATTACGTGACGTCCGGGTCCAGTCCGGGTCCAAAATTCTTGGCCCGTTTCCAACTCTGCCTCAAACAGCTTGTACATTGTGGCAACGCTGGCAGTGAGTTCGAAAAAAAATGAAGAAAACTACCTCGAATGTGATAGAGATAGAGTAGTGGAAAAACAGAGTGATGAAACGCTTCTTGATACATTTATGTGGAAAGATGAATAACCTGTGTTCTGGGCCGGCTGAAGCCCGGGCATGAACTGCTCTATTCCTACGACAACGCAACTCTTGTATAACTTTAAATGTTAAATAGCTTGTGTAGGAAAAATTAAATATTTCTAGCGCTGCTTATCGTTGTATAGGCGAGAACAATTACTGTGTTTTACCCAAAACCAGTACTGGCTAATTTATTGTGCCTCTTTATTTTAAATACACCAGACATGAATAATAATGAAACGCATATAGCGTACTAAATCCGTTTATTTCCGTGGTGTTTCGTTTTTTAAGTCCCCGACCCCGTTATCACATATAATATCAAGTTGCAAGGAGAAACAGTGAGAAAGAAAAGGCGGGTGTCTACACTGTACCGTTGGTATATCCTGACAACACGGAAAAGATATGTATCGGAATGACAAAGCGATTCTAGACACTAGATGTACAGAACACGTATGAAGTGTGAACCAGGACATGCAGAATACAGCCCTCGCCAGAGAAGTCATGCATTGCTCTGCCGCTCCTGTATGGAATAATATCAGAAGAATTGCCCCTTACACGAATTTTAAAGAGACTGACATCAGAGAAACAGTGGAAATTCTATACAGCAAACTTGCATGCAATGATATAGTCTCTACTAAAATACCAATGGTTTGACATGCGTTATTAAAAGATAAAACACATCACGGCGCACCGTATAATTACTTGATAAAATTCATGTAATATGCTCGTGATGTCATCCACGTTATTTTCAAAAATCATTGTTCCTTACTTGTTCGAATTCCCTGCATTTTTATGTCTACCATTGCCTTGAAAAATCCTCCCAGTGGAGTGCGAAAGCTTGACGAATTTTTGTGCTGACTACACCACGAAAATAAACGGAGACAAGGTGACACCATATCTCCGAAGCTCTTTAATGCCACATTGGAGGGTGTCTTTCAGTAGCTGAGCTGGGAAAACAAGGGAATAAAGATTAATGGAGATTATCTAACCCACCTTCGTTTTTCTGATGACGTAGTCATTTTTTCAACTACCCCATCAGAGCTGCAGAGTATGATCCAGGAACTTGCTGACAAGAGTAAAGAAGTGGGATTAAAAATGAACTTTCAGAAGACAAAAGTGATGTTCAATGCTTTTACAAGAAATGAAAATTTATCGATGGATGGAGAAAAGCTGGTGATAACAGACACGTACGTTTATCTTGGACAGCAGATATCAAGTGATGGTCACATTGATGAAGAAATTAATCTGCGTACAAAACTTGCCTGGAGAGCTTTTGGAAGAAACAGCATAATTTTCAAGAGCAATATGCCATTATGTCTTAAAAGATAAGTGTTTGATCAATGCATCCTTCCAGTGCTTACGTATGGTGCAGAGACGTGGACCTTAACTAAAAGAGACATACAAAGGCTGCAGACAACTCAAAGCAGCATGGAGAGGTGCATGCTTGGTGTAACCAGGAGAGATAAGAAGAGGAACTCGTGGATCCGAAAAATGACAAGAGTGGAAGACATCATGATCAGAGTTAAATCCCTGAAATGGCAATGTGCTGGACATACTGCCAGAAGGACAGACCATCGATGGACAGCCGAAATTTTAGATTTGATTCCAAGGGACAGGAAAAAACCCAGAAGAAGATCACATGGGAGATGGGTGGATGAAATTCGAAAGTATGCAGGGGTGACATGGAGGAGACTGGCACAAGGCAGACCGTTGTGGAGGAAACTTGGGGAGACCTTCGTCCAGCAGTGGATTGATAATGGTTGACAATGATGATGATGATGATGATGATGCGTTTCATTATTATTGTGCCTCGCTCTTTCGACAGAGTCTATCTTAATTTTTCGCATTTGTCAACACATTTTCTTTCTATGACTGAAGAAGCGAAACAGTGTTCATTTTCCTGGAGTCCCTCTTTTCCCGAAGTGTCCCATATTTCCCATTAAACAAAGGCAACAGCTGCCTGGAATGTCAGTTAGCGGTGGGATGAAGATTCGCAAATTCGCTATCTAAAATTTTTATGTTTCCTTTTTTTTTTTTTTTTTTTTTCATGAAGAAAATGTAGAGCCCATTAAGAAGTCACTTACTTTTCTTTATCTCTGTATTCTCAGTACAGAGAGAAACATCAGGGGCGCCGATCCGGCTACCGACAACCTGCAGGACGCAGCCACGGACAGTCATTTTTGAAACGCATTAGAGAATATACTAGCATTTTGCGGTCAGCAATATATAAACATATGGAAAAACCTTGTTCGGGGAGTTCTATGAAGGTAATGAAAATGCTGTGAGTTTAGAAATGCGAAACACTTGTTTCTTTTTCTATCACCAAACTTCACGAGATTGTAAATGGTGGTTGGTCCTTGGGATCTGCCAAGTTCTTAGAATTTTGTTTACAGATTGTGTGGTTTTCAATTAATTAGTGTACGCATGATCGATCTTTAATGCTTCTAAATGAGAAAGTGAAGCCCACAGTAGAGTTCATCCCTCCCCTCATCCCAACAAACCTAGTCGCCCAGCTGGCGGCCGTATTGTTTGAGCAATCTTGATGGTACACTGTAGATCGCAAAAGAACAGGTCGCTGACTTTAAAGAAGAAAAGGAGGAGAATAGCTTCAAAGCTCAACCGCAGTGGTGCTGCCATTGCGTTCGGCACCTGCTTACCTTCCATTTTCTTCGGTGGAACATGTGATTGGTACTCCATATTTGCCACAACATAAACATGTTCGAACATCTTACCCCATTCTTCAGACTTGCATTTCGCTCTTACGAAGTTCCATTGCGTATTCGCGCTCGGCAGTGTACGTGATGCACCAGGATTATTGATTCATTCGTCAGACCAGGCCACTTTCTTCCAATCATGCACTGTCCAATCTCGATTATCTTGGGCCCATTTTATGCGTTTTTTAGCGATGACGAGCAGTGAGCATGGAGACCCGGCTGGGTCTTCGGCTACGCAGGCCCATGCGAAGAAGACTGCGATGAACTGTGTGCTGTGACACATTGCTGGGATCACCACTGTTGTAGCTGCGAGTGATTTGTCGCACTGTGGCCCTGCGGTCGCTGTGAACAATGCGCGACAGTCTCCGCTCCCCTCTGGCATCAATGAGCTGTGGACGACACACGGCTTAACGACGGTTCGTCGTTTAGCCATCTGTGCGCCACTTTTTATACATACTCAATACAGCGACAGGTGAACAACCCACAAGCCGCGCCGTTTCCGAGATCGTAGTTCGTAGGCGCCGTGCCATCACAATTTATCCTTTATCAAACTCCGATAAATCAGCTGCTTTTCGAACACTCTATTAACCGAAAGCCGGTCCTCGGGTTGTATATGTGAACTTCATCGGCGCCACCGTTCGGTCTCCAGGCGCGTTTATTTCTCTTGGCTGGGGGTGGTCATAATGTAAAGGCTCATCGGTATATATCTTGATATCCTAGCATCACTGAGCAATATATCCTGTGAAAGAGAAGAATGCGATATCTGGGGACATCATATCGGCACGTATATCCCAGTTCGTAGTACACATTACATTTTAGAATAACCTTCACGAAAATTCCTGCGGCGCCCCCTATTTAGTTTCTTTCTGTTTTTTAATGTGTTACTTCTCTTTTCCCTCACACATAAACATACGCTGTCAGCAGAACTTTTGCGCGAAATATTTTGCCTGCCGTGATTATACGGCCTTCGTGAATCTCATTTAGAGAGCGTTGACATTAGGAAAGAAACGTTCCGTAATCTTGACAATAGAAGCCAAGAGGGCGATCCATCCATAAAAGGTTGTGAGCAACAGACCGTAAATGAGAACTCGTAGCAAAAATATCCGATTTCCATATTTAAGTCAGCACAAATGTATAGCAGCACTGCACTAAATCCAAGCAATGTGGATGATTTATGCGTACAAATGCGACAAAAGTGAAACAAGATGGATGTATAGCTTAGATTCTGGGCGTATGAAGCTCATTTTCTAACCAAAAAAGAAAAATAAATAAATTTAAACCATAATTTTCTACCATTAAGTTCCACTTTCCGGAAAATTACAAAACTAGGAAAATTATTATGGTCCTTATCTTCTAAGTGAGCGGAGTAACGGTATATACGCGTATAATTCAATTTACATTTAAGGGGTATTCAGTAAAGAAACATATCACGGATGCAGGTGGGAAGACATTTTTTTGTTTTAGTTTTACAACGATGTAGTCAAAATGCTGATGGAAAATGTAGGAACAGGATATGTATGTTAAGTGCGATACATTAAAAAGACCGTTCGAATTAAAATGGGTTAGGATAGGCTCATATTCCAAGGCGTAAAGGCATCTAACAGAGATCAGTAGGATTATGTAAATTGATAGCAGGTGGTTACAGTTAAACGAGGTGTGAACTCCAACCACAAAAAGTAGAAAACCGTGGTCGTCTGTACCTGTGCCTGCCACGAAAGGATTTTTTTCTTTGGAGGGAGAACGGAAATTAGTGACCACCGTGAGCTTATAATTTGCAATTTTTGATAATGTTTTACATATAATTTCTATTTTTTGATAAAGAATGGTTTGGCCACCAGGGGGCGTAAGTGTTAATTTCTGCTTCTGATGTATTTGCCACAAAATCTGGGCTTCTAAAATCTCGATTGAAAAAAATCTTTCGTGGACTGATTGATACCACTCACGTCGATGAACTTTTTCGGAATATTTTCTTTTTAAAATAATACATGGTTTCTCCGCCAGGGGCGTACATGTATATCCTATTTTTGTCAATATATCTGCTTCTAATGGTCTAATTTGAAAAATTCCTTCTTTATCGGATACAGTTTTCGGTGCGACATATTTTTCACATAATTTCAAAATTTTCAAGTAATTCATAGACATTCCGCTACGGGGGCGTTATTGTAAATTGCGTTTCTCCGATATCTGTGCTTCTAAAACTCCGATTTGAATAATTCTCTCTGCACCGAATGCAGCTCTTGATGGAAAATCTTTTGCATATAATTTTAATTTTCGGTAAAAAACGGTTTGGCCACCAGGGGGCCTTGATGTATATCTTATTTTTTGTCAGTATCATTACTTCTAAGAGTCCGATTTAAAAAATTCCTTCTTCGTTTGATAGCTTTCCGCCTAAATTTTTTTCATATAATTGCAAAATTTCCAAGTAACTCATAGACTTTCCGCTTGGGGGCGTTAAGGTAAATTGAGTTTTCCCCGATATTTCTGCTTCTAAAACTCTGATTTGAAAAATTCTTCATGTATCGCATGCAGCTTCTGATGGGGAATGTTTCTCATGCAATTAATAATATTTGGCAAAGAATGTTTTGGCCACCATGGGTTATAGGTGTTAATTTCTGCTTCTGATGTGTTCGGAGCAAAATCTGAGCTTCTGAAAACTCGACTGAAAAAATTCTTCCCTGGACCGATACCTTTCACATCGAAAAATATTTTGTGAATACTTTCTTCTTAAAATAGTGCATGTTTTTCCCGCCAGGAGGCCTAGATGCATATCTTATACACTGCCGGACAATTGCTAAGGACGGATGACAATAGCAACGATAGCAACCATAAAATGGAAGGTAGGAAAATGTGGAAATTAGCATAAGTGCGGGATACAGTAAGACGTGTTGTGCGTATGCAAATTTTGGATAGCCGAACTTGTTCATGACGTCATAGCGCTGATAAGAGATATAAAGGATTTGACGCGTATTGACCGTTGTTGTTCAAACGCAAAGTAGAAAGGGAAATAATCAATTGACGAACTTGCAATTTTCAGTATGTCTTCCCGACATCACCTAGATGATTTTACGCGTGGCCGTATTATTGGCAAGATTGAAGAAGGGCGAAAAATAACAGATGTTGCCAGGGAGTTCGACGTCAGCCACAGTGTTGTTTCAAGGCTTTGGAAATCATTTCAAACAAATGGAGAGTGTAGCAAACGTCACGGGGAGGTCGTGTTCGCAGTAGGACACCTGCAGAAGATCGGTACATAGTGCTATCAACAAAAAGACACCGGCGCAGCACAGCTAGTGAGGTAGCAAATCAGTTTATGGCTGCTACTGGCAAGCGGATCTCCCGAAAAACTGTCGCCAGACGTTTGCATGAAGGAGGACTATACGCCCGCCGTCCTGTTGTGTGCATCCCATTGTCCAGACGTCACCGTACCGCCCGTTTTCAATGGTGCCATCAACATCGCAATTGGACTGATAACGACTGGTCTGCTGTCCTCTTCTCCGATGAGAGTAGATATAGTCTATCGTCTGATTGTCGACGACAACTGATCTGGCGTGATAGTGGTACTGCATATTGTCCAGCAAACATACAGGAAAGGGACCAATATCCGACATGTAGTGTCATGGTATGGGCTGGCATCATGAGCAATGGCCGTACGTCCCTCTATGTGCTTCCAACTGGGACTATGACTGGCCAGCGATACATTAATGATGTTCTGCTACCTCATGTTCGCATGTTCCGTGGTGCTGTCGGTGATAGATTCATTTTCATGGACGACAACGCAACATGTCATCGAACAGTCGCTGTCCAGGAGTGTCTTGAGAGCGAGGATATTCAACGCCTCGTATGGCCAGCATGTTCTCCAGATGTGAATCCAATTGAAAATGTGTGGGATGCTTTGGGGAGGAGTCTTGCTGGTCGCCAATGCCCTCCAATAAACAAGGACACCCTCATCCGTGCACTGACAGAGGAATGGGATAAATTATCACAACAGCTGCTTGATAATGTTGTGCAAAGCATGACACGACGTGTGGAATCTTGCATCGCCCTCCATGGTGGCCATATCCCATATTGACATCTTACGCCGGAACGCCTGCGGACGGTAATTGCATTTTTTTCACGTTTACCTATTCTGCACAAAATGGCCTGTTTGTCCCTTGAACACGTTCCAAAGCCTTCTGGATTTCAGAGCACAATAAATTGTCTTTCTTGTAATGTCCTGGCATTCTGACATAATTTTATTTCACTTGGCATCCAACCAGACTTACTTTTTTATGCGCTATATAGCCGTTTATGATCCGTCCTTAGCAATTGTCCAGCAGTGTACTTGTCGATATCTCTCCTTCCATGAGTCCGATTTGAAAAATTCGTTCTTTGTTGGAGAGTGTTTCCGATCTGAAATGTTTCTCATATAATTTCAAATTTTTCTTAATGCACAAGTCTGCAACCAGAGGGCATAAATTCACGATTTCGTTTACAGCAGTATCTGCGTGATTAAAAATCCGATTGGAAAACTTCTTTCTTCGGTCAAATACTATTATTGTTTTCTATACCGGCTCCATTGACTTTGAATAGCTTTGATAAATTTAATTCACGTCAGAACGGATTCAAAAGACGTGCTCATTACACCCGAAAATTCGATATCATCTTTCTTGTTTTTTCTTTTGTTTCAGTGCTGAGTCAATTATGAAAGACAGCCTGTTGCTGATACGGTACGGGCTTAATTTCCTTTTCCTTGAATTAAATATGAACACGAACGTTGTCTCTATAATTTGTGGAGTTGCATTAGTTTTAAGACCTTTCCCCAAAATAAGAATGCATTTTAAAAAAATGATTGGAATTTAAACAGTTTTCAAGCTTCACATCTGTTTCTGTATCATGGTTATTAAAAATAATTGTAACTTAAAATCTGTAAAGCTTTCAACACTCTCATCTCCTCTGCATGCTAAGAAAAACCGCAGAAATTTGACATCGTAAAACTACTTCCTTCCTTGCTGATGAAGACATTAAGTGGGATTTGCTTGTTCCTTGTTTGTGTTTTGCGGTAAGTAAAATAGCAGGGGAAACGAACCTATACCATTAAATTACGGAATACCCTCGGCTAATTTCCGCCGTTGCACCAAACCTCAGATTTAATGAAAGCGCGAACCTAGAAACTGGCGGTCTTTCTGCGCTGTTATCATGTTGTTGTTGTTTTTTTTTTTTTCCTTTTTTTGTCCGGAAGTTATGCCAGATTGACGAGCGAAGCCAGCAGGCGGCGTAAATCACACGCACTTAAAAAGACAGGTAACACGACTTAAGTACGGTGTCCAGTCTAGTGCAGCAGAAGGCATAGCGAGGACCACACTGAGCTGATGCGGGTGGTCTTCGCTATTCCAAATGGCGTCGGACGACCTTCACCTGTGCTGCGAGTTGTGTCAGTGGCTATCTGGCTGGCTGGCCCCTCTCCTTTCCACATCCTCCTTCTGATGACAGCGTCATTTATTTTGTTCAGCGCCTCAAGTGGCATTATGATGTCTTTCTTAAGGTAATCAGTTCCACTGAGTCAAGTTTCGCAGGAAGGTGTCCGGATGTTAGAAGGGGGGACAGCCGTTCTTTTCATTTCCACTGAAGTGGGAAACTGCATTATTTGAACTGTGTCCGACATTGTTTCTAGGAAAATTCCTTTTGTGCATGTGGGAGGGAGGTTAGCAGTGTGGTTTCGAACATGTGGGGTCTGGTATGAATTTCGGTGCTCTTAATATTAAAACGCGAGTACAGAACGAAAAACATTTCCTGCGAAGATGTGGCAATGCCATTAACTATTTGGAAAATGCTCTTGCGTAAGGAAAGGGTGTCAAATAAAATATGATGTCATGATTACCAATCATTGAGGGCCGCAGTGGTATTTAAATGGTCTTCAATATTTTTGAGAATTTTATCACGTTTGGGATCCAAAACAATTTAACACTCTGGCTCTCCAGTGAGGGCTAAAAATAAGTGCTCAGTCGCTGATGAGTAGAGGCGCAACTGGGGCGGGACCGACGGGGTGGTTGCGTCGGGCGCAGCTCAAGAGAGGGCGCAAAAACCACTGCTTGTAGTCTGGTTAAAATTGGAACTGTAACTTTTACACCAGTTTCTGGTACATTTGGCCATACTCAATCGAAGAATTAAATATATTTGCCAATGAATTCTCTTCACATACCTCATCCATAAACTTCACTATTGAAATTGAACAAAATTATAAACTACCTTTTTTGGATATACTTATATCACGCTCACCACTTAATAATAATTTCATATCATCTTCTGTCTACAGAAACCCAACAGCTATACCAACTATGATTCCTTATGACTCAGCCCACCCGCCTAATCAAAAACTTGCCTCTTTACGTTTTCTTCTGAGAAGAGCCTATGCTCACTCCTCTGACCGTCCAACTCGTACTGAGGAGATTCATTGGATAATTGGGCTTGCTAAAGCATTTGGATACCCTAGATACTTGATCAACAGAACTCATTCACGTGTCAGGACCACTTTGGGTTCTTCGCTACAACGTACTGATGATCACTCTAAAAGATATGTGGGTGCAATAGACTACATTCCAGCTATCACTAAACCCCCCAGAAACATCTGTCACCGTTTCTCTTTGGATTTCGGCACCAAATCTCGCAATATGCTAACCATGATCCGAAAGGATCGAGAAAGAACCCAGGAAGAGCAAAAATGATGTATCTATAGCATTCCCTTACTTAATAAAATGGACCAGCCTTCGTCTTGTTGTATCGGATCTACAGCTCGTAGTCTTGCCTGCAGAGTACGGGAACACAACTACAATATCAAGGCAGGGCTTCAAAATACTGCCTTATCACGAACTGTCAACGTTGGAACTTTCTACCCAGATTGGGACCATGCAAGAATCCTAATAACGCCAAGATCCCATTCAATGCTGTTATTGACTGAAAGTCTATTTATTTGTAAAGCCCGTAACAAATGTTGTAATGATTATGTACCATGTGATTTGCTACCTGTATGGAAAAATCTATTATACGTATAATCACCCAAAGGAGACTGGACAAAACGGGGGAGCTCCACGTTAAACATCGCTGACGTAACAAACACACGCACACACACATACTATGTTTACCCGTGCTGCCTTGGTCTCCATAAATTGCAGCACTGTTCAAATGTTCATCTCACATCTGGAGATGAGATCACAGTGGCCCGAAGGTACTCTTGTGTATTTTAGATTAAAGTTTCTTGATTTTCTTATTCAATTGTTCGTACAGAGACGGTGTCGCTTATACTTATTTATCAAGAATGTACGAGTGAGTGGTTTTATATTGTGAGTTTCTGGTACACTTAAAATTCGAATTTCTTCCTCAAAAGGTCCAGAGCATTCTAGTTGTTCGCATTCAATAATGAAGGAACGTATGATCCGTCGAACTAAAGAAGACTAGTCTTCGGCGACAACAATGGGGCCAGCAGTTGTTTTTCTTTTATTCAATGTACTATACGTACGTTGCAAGATAAGATGCAAATCACATTGGGGAAGATTCTCTGGCGGCTATTCGATCATTTTTGTGGCTGCAAGCCACTACTGCCAACTAAATTCGGTTCATCTGATGTGGTGGAGTGGGTTCTTACCACATTATATATATATGTATATATATAGCGGCCAGTGTGACATGAAGGCAGAGGGTGCTAAGAAATGGGCTGGACATGTTGCCATATATATATATATACCAGTACCAAAGTCCCTCCAATCCTCTCTGCAGAAGTTACATATGCAATTAAGAACATGAAACGGGGAAGAGCACCAGGAGAGGATGGAATTACCGTAGACATTCTACAAGAAGCAAGTAGAGAAATTAAAACTACACTCACCCAAGTTTTCACCAGATGTCTTAATAAAGGGAAGATCCCTGAGGATTGGAACAATGCTACAATGATCTTGCTCCATAAAAAAGGTGTCGTTGAGGATCTCAGGAGCTACAGACCCATCGCCCTCCTATCAGTGGTTTATGAAATCTTCACTAAGGTTCTTTCACATCGCTTGAGGGTAGCACTAGACATGGCTCAAACAAGAGAACAAGCTGGATTCAGGAGTGGCTACAGCACTATAGATCATATCCATGTACTGAGAGAACTAATTGAAAGAACAAGACAATATGAACTCCCGTTGTGCATGGCTTTTATTGATTATGAAAGGGCCTTCGATTCCGTGAAACCATCAGCAGTAACAACGGCTTTGAAATCCTGCGGTATTGAAGATGCACACATTAGCATTATTAAAAACATCTATGAAAATGCAAGTGCAAAGGTTCGGATATTTGAGGATACAGCCCAAATAAGAATTGGAAAGGGAGTGAGACAAGGTGACGCCATATCTCCCACGCTCTTTAACGCCAAATTGCAAAACGTCTTTCAATCATTGAACTGGAAAAACAAAGGGATAAAGATTAATGGAGATTACCTAACTCACCTTCGTTTTGCTGATGATGTAGTCTTCTTTGCAACTACCCCTTCAAAGCTGCCGAGTATGATCCAAAAACTTGCTGACAAGAGTAAAGTAGTAGGATTAAAAATGAACTTTCAAAAGACAAAAGTGATGTACAATGCTTTTACAAGAAACAGAGATTTATCGATTGATGGAGAGACAACTAATTTCCACATTTATCTTGGACAGCAGATATCAAGTGAGGGTCTCATTGATGTAGAAATTAGTCGGCGTATAAAACTTGGATGGAGAGCTTTTAGAAGAAACAGTACAATTTTTAAGAGCAGTATGCCATTATGTCAGAAAAGAAAGTGTTTAATCAATGCATCCTGCCAGTGCTTACGTATGGAGCAGAGACACCTTAACTAAAGAAGACATGCAAAGACTGCAGACAACTCAAAGCAGCATGGAGAGATGCATGCTTGGTGTAACCAGCAAAGATAAGAAGACGAACTTGTAGATAAGAAAAATGACAGCAGTGGACGACATCATGACCAGACTGAAATCACTGAAATGGCAATGGGCTGGCCATGTTGCCAGAAGAACAGACCACCGATGGACAACCAAAATTTTAGACTGTATTCCGAGGCACAGGAAAAGACCCAGAAGAAGACCCCATGGGAGATGGAAGGATAAAATTCAAAAGTATGCTGGAGTGATATTGGAGGAGGCAGGCCCAAGACAGACAATTGTGGAAGAAATTTGGGGAGACCTTCATCCAGGAGTGGATTGATAATGGTTGTTGATGATGATGATGATATATATATATATATATATATATATATATATATATACGTATTTAAGTAGAGTAGTAATGGTGCTAGTAATTCTTTGCCGCATGACCACAGGGCTTCTGAGACCAGTCGATATGCTGGAAGTCTGAACTGTGTTCCTCAAACCATTCCTACACAACATTGGACCTGTGGCTTGGCGCATTGTCATCTTAGAAGACATCGTCGCCATTCGGGAAAAAGTGCAACATTGCTGGGTGTACAGAGTCACCAAACAATTCACGATAGTGGGTACCAGTCATACGTTGTTCTACATACCTATATCAGAGGTCCAAGTTGCTCCCAGGTAAACGTGCCCCACACCATACAAACACCTCCACCGGCTTGCAATGTGGAGACTATGCAGGATGGATCGAGTGGCTCATGTTGTTTGCGCCAAATGCGTACACGGCCATCCACGCAGGGAGCAGAAAACGCAACTCGTCACATCAGCACACTTTTTTTACGCTTTCCAACAGTAGGTTGAAGAAGCGTATATACTCCAGCTTTGTCCGTCCGTCAGCACGATAACTCTCGTAAAAATGGTTCGATTTCGACGAAATTTTAGCATGTGGTACGGGACCACCTGGAGACGAACCCTATTGAAAATGGGCAAAGCAGGGTCAAAAGTCAGGACATAGGAGGGGGATCCATTCTATTGCTCTTATGCGTCATAACGTGCTTAAAAATTGTTCGATTTCGATGACATTTTAGTATGTGGTAGGGAACCACCTGGGCACAAACCGCGAAATGGCATAAGAGCGGGATTTATTCCATTGCCCTTATGCGTCATAACTTGCGTAAAAATGGTTCGATTTCGATGAAATTTAGGTATGTGGTAAGGAACCACATGGGGACGAACCCTATTGAAAATGGGCGAAATGGGGTCAAGGGTCAGGACATAAAAGCGGGGCCTATTCCATTGCTTTTATGCGTCATAACATGCGTAAATATGGTTCGATTTCGATGAAATTTTAGTGTGTGGTAGAGAACCACCTGGGCACGAACCCTATTGAAAATAGGCAAAATGGGGTCAAAGGTCAGGCAGGCCATAAGAGCGGGATATATTCCATTGCCCTTATGCCTCATAACTTGCACAAGAATGGTTCGATTTCGATGAAATTTTAGATTGTGGTAAGGAACCACCTGGGCACGGACCGCGAAATGGCATAAGAGCGGGATTTATTCCATTGCCCTTATGCGTCATAACTTGCGTAAAAATGGTTCAATTTCGATGAAATTTTAGTATGTGGTAGGGAACCACCTGGTCACGAACCCTATTGAAAATGGGGTCAAAGGTCAGAGAGGGCATAAGAGCGGGATTTATTCCATTGTCCTTATGTGTCATAACTTGCGTAAAAATGGTCCGATTTCGATGAAATTTTAGTATGTGGTAGAGAACCACCTGGGCACGAACCCTATTGGAAATGGGCAAAATGGGTTCAAAGGTCAGGACACTGGAGTGGGATCCATTCCATTGCTCTTGTGCATCATAACTTACCTAAAATGCTTGGATTGCGACAAAACTTTATCATGTTGTTTCGGAGGTATAGTGAACCGGTTCAGTTGAATATCATCGAAATGGGGTCAAAGGTCAGGACACAGGAGCGAGATTTATTCCACAGCCATTATCCACATAATTTGAGTAATAATTTCTGGTATGTTGGAAAGTGTATCATAATCAATGCATCGCACGATTTTACTAACTTGTTTCCAGTGTTCCGACGTCCAACTTGCACGATCTTTGCACTTTGCGCTGATGACCCGTGGTTAGGAGAGGATGTCGTTGGGGTCGTTTGCTGTTATAGCCCATGCAAATAGTTCACATTTTGTCCTCGGTAAATATGGGACACGGAAACTTAATTGATTTACAATTTGAGTATCACCAATCTCTCCATTGATGATGCCGTACAGGAACTTGAGTTGGAGAGCTTTCCTTCTCGATTGCAGAGAGGCCATATTGAAGAATGTCAGAAGGTCAGCAGTCGGGATGTCCGCTATATAGACACCGGTCGATTTATGAAAAAAAGGTGTCGTAGAAACTTTTTCTGAATTTTCTCAATTTCATTTACTAGAGTTACTTGGCTAGGACTCCAAATGATCGCCGCATATTCCAGTGAGGATCTGACCGTAGTCTCAAAAATGCGAATAAGTGTCTGAGTATTCGAATACTGTCATATAAAAAGAATTGTACGTACAGCGTACACTTAGATTTATCATGCGACATTCCAAGCTATCATCATCATCATCATTGTCAACCATTATCGATCCACTGCTGGACGAAGGTCTCCCCAAGTTTCCTCCACAACGGTCTGTCTTGTGCCAGTCTCCTCCATGTCATTCCCGCATACTTTCAAATTTCATCCACCCATCGCCCATGTGGTCTTCTTCTGGGTCTTTTCCTGTCCCTTGGAATCCAATCTAAAATTTCGGCTGTCCATCGATGGTCTGTCCTTCTGGCAGTATGTCCAGCCCATTGCCATTTCAGGGATTTAACTCTGACCATGATGTCTTCCACTCTTGTCATTTTTCGGATCCACGAGTTCCTCTTCTTATCTCTCCTGGTTACACCAAGAATGCATCTCTCCATGCTGCTTTGAGTTGTCTGCAGCCTTTGTGTGTCTCTTTTAGTTAAGGTCCACGTCTCTGCACCATACGTAAGCACTGGAAGGATGCATTGATCAAACACTTTTCTTTTAAGACATAATGGCATATTGCTCTTGAAAATTATGCTGTTTCTTCCAAAAGCTCTCCAGGCAAGTTTTGTACGCCGATTAATTTCTTCATCAATGTGACCCTCACTTGATATCTGCTGTCCAAGATAAACGTACGTGTCTGTTATCTCCAGCTTTTCTGCATCAATCGATAAATCTTCTGTTCTTGTAAAAGCATTGAACATCACTTTTGTCTTCTGAAAGTTCATTTTTAATCCCACTTCTTTACTCTTGTCAGCAAGTTCCTGGATCATACCCTGCAGCTCTGATGGGGTAGTTGCAAAAATGACTACGTCATTAGCAAAACGAAGGTGAGTTAGATAATCTCCATTAATCTTTATCCCTTTGTTTTCCTAGTTCAGTGATTGAAAGACATTTTCCAATGTGGCATTAAAGAGCTTCGGAGATATGGTGTCACCTTGTCTCACTCCCTTTCCAATTTTTATGTGTGTTGTATTTTCAAACAGCCGAATCTTTGCACTTGCATTTTCATAAATGTTATTAATAATATTAATGTATGCATCTTCAATACCGCAGGATTTCAGAGCCATTGTAACTGCTGATGATTTCACCGAATCAAAGGCTTTTTCATAATCGATAAAAGCCATGCTCAATGGAAGTTCATATTCCCTCGCTTTTTCAATTAGTTCTCACAGTACGTGGATATGATCTATTGTGCTGTAGCCACTCCTGAATCCAGCTTTTTCTTTCGGTTGAGCCATGTCCAATGTTACTTTCAAGCGGTGTGAAAGAACTTTAGTGAAGATTTTATAAACTACTGATAGGAGGCTGATAGGTCTGTAGTTCCTAAGATCCTCAATGGCACCTTTTTTATGTAGCAGGATCATTGTAGCGTTGTTCCAATCCTCAGGAATCTTCCCTTCATTAAGGCATCGAGTGAAAATTTGGGCAAGTACTGTTTCGATTTCTCCACTTGCTTCTTGTATGATGTCTACAGTAATTCCATCTTCTCCTGGAGCTTTTCCCCGTTTCATGTTCTTGATTGCATGAGCAACTTCTGCTGGGAGGACTGGAAGAACTCTGGTACCTTTCATGATGTCTGGAGTACATGTATCATCCCTTTCATATAATTTGGAGTAGAAATCTTTCACTCTTGTCAAAATTTCGCCTCTATTTCTTGTTACAGAACCATCTTCTTTTCTCAGTGCCATAATCTGTTTTCTTCCCTTACTGAGATGTCCCTTTGCTATCTTTAGGCTTTGATTGTTTTCAATTGCTTTCCATCAACTGTGAACTAGTGAGGAAAGCAATTGGAAATCAATTGAAAACATTCCAAGTATTACTCAGATACTCAGATTTATGTCGGTCCTGATACATTTTATATAACTACGGGGCCTCGCGAACAACCCATCACCAATTCAGTCGTTTGGGAAGTCGAGGCATCCGCCGGAGCTCCCACAATCTCTCCTTCCTCAAAGTCTGATAAATCCTTCCGTTTACTTATCACGCACCGAAATTTACTACCTATTGCTTCGTTCACACCTAATATATGCTACATCGGTCAACCAATTGCGCCCTCTCAAAAATCACGTGGTCAGTGGGACGCATTTATTTTTGATAGGGGTGGTCATAATTCAGTGATCACTCGGTGTGTATAGTATTGCTAGAACAAAAGGCACAGGTACGTTACGCTTATAACTTACAAAGAGTCGTCCGTGTTGTATTCAAAGTAGAATTTTATGCGAATGATTCAAATCAAATGGAGGAAGAAAAGCTTGATTTTTAACGTAAACTCTGATTAATGTTTCTAACATTAATGAGTAAAAATTTAATTATGTAGACGGTCCCATTTCTACTGGATCGTCTCTTTTTTTTAATTCTTTGTTGTTGTTGTTGAATCAAACCGAAATTTTCTGTTGAGGAAAGGCCTTTTCATTTTGCTTTTTCGTTCTTTACTTACCTTAGAGCGTAAAAATATTTTACGAAGTTCTCGTTGCAATTCGTTAATTTAATAAAAGTATCGAGGCATCTCCTGGCGTGGTGTAATTTAATTTTTTCTTCTTCTTAAGTTTCTGCTTCATCTCCTGCTTAAAAATGTTTCTCTGAATGTATTAGGAAAAAGTTTCTCGCAGGCACATTTCTGGTGTCTCTAGAGAAAATTTAGCGGAAAGGTGGGAGTTATTAAACTTAAAAAAAATGTTTCTTTAATATTATATATTTATGACTGCTATAATCTTCGTTAATTAAGTTTTAAGCATTAAAAAATATTTCCACCGGTAGAACCCGAGATATAACATACTGTTCTTAAAAACGGACTAAAGAAAAAAGAAAAATAAATGAAAAAATGATTCAGGTGAAATTAGTTGCAGTCACGGTTAGCAAGAATTTACTGCACTTCGGTTTACAACCACCAAAATGTGAATCTCCAGGAAAAACAATTATTATTCTGTCACTTAATTTCTCTAAAGAAATTTTTAACATCTGAAAGAAAGCTATGAAAACGTTACAATCTTAACAACATACAAGGTGTGACTAAAAAATATCTAGACTGTAGATTTATTAAAAAAAAAGTTCGAGACTTACACATTTAAAAACTTAATCGCTTTCTAAATAGCCCACTTCTGAAGACACACACCAGGGCCGTACACCGGAAGGGCAGGGAGGGCCGTTGCGCTCCTTGGATCGTCATACCAGGGCCTTAATTTCGTGCTCTGAGGGGCGTAAAAGATAGAAATGTTTACAACCACCTTTTTTCCCGACGCATGCATGAGTGTGAATAAATTCGCCAAACGTTTTAACTCCAAAACAAAGTTATACACTTTAGTATCTTCTTTTGTAAATACTTTAGTTAGCGGCATTTACTATTACGCGCAGCCAACCAGCGGACAGAGTTTACACTATGAGTTGTGAACCACCTCATATGGATGCATGGAATTGTCCGAAACAGTGGATGGAGGTATGTAAAACAACATGCTAATATGCCTAACCTTTGTGACCTTTCCGAAGGTGTCGTGCGCCAAGCAATCCTGTTATATTTTATTGTGGACGAAGCGACCCTGCTAATCTAATCATTTTACTTATATATATATATATATACAAATCGCAGTCAAATTATTTACATCTAATTAATTAATTACTTACATCAAGTTTTCAATACTAAGTACAAGTTTTAATGTCATTAATTATATACAGGGTGCATAGGAAAGTCGCTTTAGCCTAAAATAACTTGCAAACGGAGAGAGGTGCAGTTATGCAAGTGAGATAACGGTATAGTAAAGCGATTACGCCCGATCGAATGCAACCAATAGCAGCGCCCCTAGTGGCGATATGCGGAAGTTAGCCATTGCAAATCGAAAACGAAGAGAGATAGAGCAAAATTTCCAATTATAAAGTTGTAGAGCATCAATTAATTAGTACAAAACGACATTTGTTTCACAAGAATAAGATAAATTGTCGCCTGAATACCCTAAAATGTCCGAAATGGGTGCGCGACCTTTTGTGTGAACGTTTGAAGAGAACAGGCATAGATATGAGCAAATACACACAATTTATTGCATAAATGCGTACTTATGTCAGTACAGTCTGATGACGTCAGACAAATCAAAAACAAAAAAGGCAAACTGGCGCACAGTGATAAAAAGTTAATGTCGAGTATGTTCGACGAGTTCGCCATTGCACACGATACACATTTGTATTCGTGAAAGTAATGGAGAAACACCCTCGTCCGACCAAAGAATTTTGGATAAAAAGTCTGAGTCGCCGTCAACATTAATCAACGCCCAGTTGCACCAGTCAAATCGACGCTCATTGTCCCGTGGTAACAGTTTTTGCTGCGGACTGACACGATAGCGATGTGCACCTTGAGCATGCAGTATTTGCCATACACGGACTCGTGTTAAGCCTATCGCCCTGCTGATATCTCTTGTACTGCTTTGTGGATGGGCTAGTGCATATGCCAAAATATCCTCTGCCATTATACGCACACCTGCACCCACTGGTCTGCCAGAACGAGAACGACTTTTAGTGCTTCCTGTGTCCCTGAGCCGTCTCACTGCTCTTGCGATGGTAACCGCACTTGGATGCGGCCCAGAAGGGTATAAAGCACACGGGCGGTGTACGCTCAGCAATTCGGTGAAAGCTATTGCACGGTGTATATCGGTTTGAACGACGTCGAGTTGCTGCCACCGTGTGATATGGTCAAAAGGCAATCCAGTAGACGACATCTGGATGACTTTACCAGAGGTCGCGGCATTGGGAAGTTGGAAGAAGATCGAAGTGTGACTAGTGTGGCCGAGGAGTTCGGGATCGCTCACAGCATCGTTTCACGAGCTTGGATAACATTTCAAACGACAGGAACAGCTGTCCGAGAGTTTAGCAGTGGTCGTCCACAAGCAACCGCGGCGGCGGACGTCCAGTATATTGTCCTACAGGCGGGAAGAGACAGACGGCAGACAGCGGGAGAAATCGCAAGGCACATGCAACAGACAACTGGACGTCCGTTGTCGCGTTTTACCGTGGCCAGGAGGCTGCACAAAGGTGGTCTATTTGCACGACGACCAGTACGGTGTGTGTCATTAACGCCTGCACATGGGAGACGGCGGTTTCTCTGGTGTCAGGAACACAAGAACTGGACGCATCAGCAATGGGGTCAAGTTCTATTTACGGATGAGAGCCGATTTAGTCTGACGAGCGATTCTGGACGTATACACATCTGGAGAGAGACAGACAGACAGACAGACAAAGCTGTGGCATATACGCTTCTTCAACCTACGGTTGAAAAGCATAAAAAAGATTTTTATGTACAAAAAATGTGACGAAGAATCATTTTAAAATAGTATTTATATTTGCAAGTCCTTATTGTTTTTTTCTTTTGCCTTCAAAGCTTCGTTTTGTACTTTTTCTCTATACACAGATTGCTGTTCGGTTCTTTTCCGTGCAGCATCCAATAGTAGTCTGCCATCACGTTGACGTTTCATCTTCCCTAGTATCGTCGTTCCATTTCGTTTGTACCATGGTGGAATCTTTCTCCTTGTTTCTCACTGTACCGCTCCGAGTATTTTTAAAAAAGTTGTCCAAGTGAGCGTTCAAATATTGCACTTTCAAGCTCTTTGAGCAGTCTGATGCGTTGAATTTTTTTAGCATGTTTTCTACAATTTGCTTGTAGTTGAGATATTCGTTGCTTCTCAAGAACTTCATTACAACTTCTTTAAAAGCATTCTAAGCCTCTTTACAATTTCCTTTTTTCTTCAAACAAAGTCATTGTTATTTTAGAAGTTCCGACAAAAGTGCCTTCTTTCAATTTGGCATCTGACAATCCCGGAAACTGTACTTAAAATACTGTCCTTCTCTTGGCAAAACTTTTACAAACAATTTCATAAGTCGAAATTTGGTATGAAGAGAAAGTATGCGGACTTTTATGGGATCAACTAAACTTTCCCAGATAACATTTTTTGTTTCCCGATTTTAAAGCAGCCCTGCTTGGTCATTGTTTCCCTCTGCTATCTCGCTCGCACAAAAGAGCAAGGGTATTTCGTGCACCCTCTTTGCTGTACAAGAAGCATTAACAGTACTTTAAGATCACTACATATCTACCATATGCGATTGTTATAGTTGAGCTGCGTGAGAAGTAAGACTACATTTTCATAACTTTCTTTGTTCAAACTAATTCACCTTTTGAAGTGCGAACAAGGTTTTACCGACCTTAATATCTTCTTTTTTTACATAATCCTTTTCAGTAGAAGTGGGAATATTTTTCAGGCAACGTTACTATCTCAGACCTGTGTTATTTAACGCAGCTATCTGCATGCTGGAATATTCTAGGTTGATTTATAATCCCGTACACTTTTTGCTGTGCAAAATTTGTACACTGCTGTCCAGAACTTAAGGACGAACATGAAATCTGACGATTACAGAGCTTCGTGGAGCTAAAAGAACTTGCTAATATATGCACACTTATGAAGACATTCCATGGTGCGCAGGCCGTATGCGTATTTGTTGTGATGTGAGCACGTGACTGATGCCGAGAGTGTATATAGGCAGGAAGCCGAGTCATGTCTGAAAAGGGGCCTCGGGTGGCCTGGTGGTCAACGTTCGTGGCTGCCATTGAGAAGTCCTCTGGTTCGATCCCTGGCAGGTACGAACGCTCGAACCACCAAATATCCGCCGTGTGTCGGATGGGCACGTTAAGCCGTCGAACCCCGGGTACTGGCCCTCCGGTAATAAATAAGGGCGTCTTCCTCCCCCTTTCTACATCGCTTCCGTATGACTTTCCTATCGGGCACTCTAGCCCAAATCTCCTAGCTTCCTATTTCTAAGGGTTGTTTAAGACCTGCGTTCAGATACTCCCTTCCTAAAATCCTCTACATCTGATCTGATCTGATGTCTCATAGAGTTAATTCTGTTTTCCATGTGTTTCAGCGATGGAGCGTTAAACTACGTGCCTGAGGTAACAAACGAATGTCTAGCAGACGTCATTTAAGTGATTTTTCTCTGGGCTAAATTATCGGCAGGCTCGAAGAAGGCCGGTGTGTGACCGATGCCGCCGGCGATTTTGAAGTATCGTACAGCATAAGGTCGTAGCTTTGGTCAGCATTCAGGAGACGCAAAGCCGCTGCTAGATGTTTCGCTGAAGACTGCCCCGTTGTACGAGCCGGTGGAATGGCCATTACCTGGCCATAATAGCAGCAACTGACCTCCCAGTACTGCGGGTCATTTGGCTAATCGTCTTCAAGCAAGCTCAAATGTGCACATTTCTCGTCAAATTGTGTCAAGTTGCCTCGTGCAACAGGGCCATACACCAAAGAGCCAAAACATTATGACCTCCTCCCTAATATGATGTTGGACCTCCACGTGCCGCCAAAACAGCTCTTACCAGGCGAGGCACAGACTCTACAAGATTTCGAGGGATGTCTTGTGGTATCTTGTGGTATCCAGTACCAACACGTTACATGCATATCCTTTAACTCTTGTAAGTGACGTGGCTGAGCCGGCGCAGATCAGATTTTCTGTTCCAACACAAGCCGCAGATGCTTGATTGGATTGATGTCTGGGGAATTTGGAGGCCAATGCAATATCTGGAAGTCTTCCTCATGATGTTCCGCAAACCATTCTCGGACAATCCGGGTAGTGCTGCATGGCGCATTATCCTTCTGCAAGAAGGCAGTACTAGAGAGGAATACCGTTGCTATGAAACGATCTACATGGTCTGCAATGATATTTAGGTTGGTGGTTGACGTCTTAGTGTCCTGCACATAAATGACTGGACCCAGGATTTCTTTGCAGACATTGCCAAAGCCATTAGAACTTCTTCCAACTGATTGCTTTCGTCCCACGGTGCACCCTTTCATACATAGCTCTCCTCTCTTCTTCTTTCATACACAGTTCTCCTCTCTCTCATGCATAGCTCTCTTCTCCCATACATAGCTGCCCTCTCTCTCTCATTCATAGCTTCCCTCTCTCTCATGCATAGCTCTCTTCTCCCATACATAGCTGCCCTCTCTCTCTCATACATAGCTTCCCTCTCTCATACATAGCTTCCCTCTCTCTCTCATACATAGCTTCCCTCTCTCATACATAGCTCTCCTCCCTCTCATAAATAGCTATCTTCCCTCTCATACATGGCTCTCCTCTCTCTCATACATAGCTCTCCTCACAGTCATAAATAGCTCTCCTCTCTCTCATACATAGCTCTCCTCCCTCTTATAAATAGCTCTCCTCTCTCTCTTATACATAGCTCTTCTCCCTCTTATAAATAGCTCTCCTCTTTCTCTCTCTTATACATAGCTCTCCTCTCTCTCTCTCTCTCTCTCTCTCTCTCTCTCTCTCTCTCTGAGCTCTCTCTTTCTTTCTTTCTCTCTCTCTCTGAGCTCTCTCTTTCTTTCTTTCTCTTTCTCTTTCTCTCTCTTTCTCTGTTTCTTTCTTTCTTTCTATCTCTCTCTCTGAGCTCTCTCTTTCTTTCTTTCTCTCTCTCTCTCCTTCTTTCTTTCTTTCTTTCTATCTCTCTCTCTGTGAGCTCTCTCTTTCTTTCTTTCTCTCTCTCTCTCTCTCTCTCTCTCTCTCTCTCTCTTTCTTTCTTTCTTTCTATCTCTCTCTGAGCTCTCTCTTTCTTTCTCTCTCTCTCTCTCTCTCTCTCTCTCTCTTTCTTTCTTTCTCTCTCTCTCTCTCTCTCTCTCTCTCTCTCTTTCTTTCTTTCTTTCTTTCTATCTCTCTCTCTGTGAGCTCTCTCTTTCTTTCTTTCTTTCTATCTCTCTCTCTCTCTCTCTCTCTCTCTCTCTCTCTCTCTGTGTGCTCTCTACTGCATTCACTGTTGTCATTTTATATCTTCTGTCATCGGTGCCAAATTGTAAACAAGGAAGTAATATGTGTTTCAGTTAAGAACGATTTAACCAAGAACTGACGTTATGTACATAAGAAAACAAACTCAAAAGCAAGATTATTTAGAGGTATACGTCATAGGTCGTAATCCATATTATTCTCCTCAGGTGACTTTTTAAGATCCTGTAAAACGTAATCAATAGGGTGAATCAAACTTCTTGCACCAGGTTTCGCAGAACAACCGTGGTCAGTGCTGACTGCTGGTGGAACTGCAGATGGCGTCCAACCATATCCTACACGTGTTTGATGGGGTAGGGGGTGACGCACATGTCAAGATGGCAAGTAGCAATGATAAGCCCTTGTCGGTTTAGCTTAATTAGAAAAGCATTCGGTTCCAGAGCAGGAGGAGGAGGTGGAATCGAATTTAGGTTTCACATTATCGCCCGAACATAAAAATTAATCTCCTGGCCGTTGGGTTGTTCGAAAAATGTGTCCTTCACACAACTTCTGGAATTTTTTAGAATTTCTTCTGCGGTGAACTTGTTGAAGCACGGTTTCCCGGCTGACCCGGACGCTTCCGTCACAGCCCTTTCTGAAGGATAGAGGTATGAGACGTACCATTGAAGTGACGCACATGTCAAGACGGCAAGTAGCACTGATCAGCCCTTGTCGGTGTAGCTTAACTGGGAAAGCATTCGGCTCCGGAGCAGAAGGATTCGAGTATTTCACATATTTTCGGGTACTGTAGCAGCAATCATGGTATTGCCATCGCTGGAAAAATACTCAAAACAGGTTTTAAAATTCATTTTGCGTTAGCATATTGTGAAATGTTTATAACTCAAATTGAACGTTAAAGTAAAATGAGGGCCAGTTCTTTGATCGATGGACCTGCGTATTATATTTTTGTCTCTATGAATTTTCTTCTGGTTTTATGGGGTTACACAGAAATGTATGTGTCAATCAATTCAATTTCAAATGTTGATACATTCTGGGACTACAAAAAATACTCTTAGTTGTCCCTCTAGCGTGAACATGAACAGAATGAACGCAGTACTGAGGGTGCCTTAACAGCAAGTAAAGTTTCTTTTGCATGGTTCTGAAGATTTCATAACACGCGTTGAATAGAAAAAAAAAGAGTTGTAAATGTTGTTTGATTTATCTTCATATGTATATTATTTAATGTTTTTTATCGTTTTCTTCGGAAAAATAAATAGGCTAAACTGCAGAAAGTAATTATGCGCCTTCTTCCTTCTCCGTTGTACTTTTGTTTCCCATAAGCGGGTTTTGAGTCTGAAGGGGAGGGGGGGTTGCTAGTCGTCAAACAAATGCTGGAAAAAGATCAATCAATGTTCTATGTCTTATTCTGCTTACGGCCTCTCACCCCCCCCCTTGGCGAACAGTTTTTTTATTCCTTTGTTGTCTCAAGCTTTAATGTTCACGTGCCATCTGCTGTTCAGCCTAGGGCTTTTGATGTCTCCATTCGTTTACCAAATAACAGCCGCCATTTTTTTTAAGTGGGTGGTATATACTTCGCTGAGAAAACCGCCCTCTCTCTCTCTCTGAGAAGAAATGCAGAAATCTAGGATGACTTCTGAACCGTGAAGAACAATCACCACATCGTCTGCAAGTTTGTGTCATCCCTCCCACGATGTTCATCTCGATTCAATGTCCCCGAGCCTCCCGGTTCTTGACGGCCTCCCCATTTATTCGACCAGGGCTGCTCAAAGAAGCTTACCTGAACCAGTTTTTTGCTGCTTGGTAAGGAACAACGGGTCATTTGCGGGGAGAGAGCCGTGACAGGCATCACAAAAAATTCTCCCTCCCACCCCAAGAAAATCTGGGGGGCAGAAAGGAAGCTCCAAAGCATTTCGACCACACAGACATTTATTTCGCCAGCACTACTGCTCTTTCTAACGTTCGTGAAGATTTTTTTTATCGTTTACCATTATTTATGCGAATATTTTAATTTCATTACAGAAATATATGCCAAAGAAGAAGAAGAAGAAAAATTAAATGCGTGACTATTCTTGGATCAGCTTCTGATAAATGGAGTTGTAGTAATTCCATTAAAAAAAATCGCGGCAATTTTACCATGAGTATTTTTTATACTTTTCATTTTCTTGCACTTTTTTGATCACAAAAACTGGAGAACCATGATGAGGCAGGCAGTCTATGGAATGCCTCAAATTGGCACAAGAGTATAATATCGAATATCTACGATAATAATGATGCATCTTGATGTGAATAATGTGATGCCACCCAGTTGTCCAAGCGCTGGCTTCTCATCATTCGTCCGTGACGAGGCTCGGGTTCGAATCCGTGTGAGGCATGGATGTTGTGTTTGTCTTACGGCACTGGCTCTCTCCCTTTCCTGGAACTAGTGGCCCTAAATTAGGGACGGGCGACTGCTTATAGCTAGCCCATCAAGTTGCTAACAGCTGTCGTTAAACCTACAAACAAACAAACAAACAAACAAAAATGCTGTGCTCCTGTTTCCTGACACACACACACACACACACACACACACACACACACCTGTCCATCATCAATAATGACTATGTCCCCCCCCTTGTTTGTGATACACATCGCAGCATCGATGTATAGAAGTGCCGAGTCGTAATATCCTGTTGTTATTTTCACGTCACTTTACTCACGGAGATGTCACCTTTTTTCCTACACTAGGCACAAAGCAACGCTGAGATGAGCCGATCCCGGGCTCGATCCTGGCTTGGGCTGCATAATATTTACTACGGCTCGGGCCCTAAAAGAGAAAGATATATATATATATCATCATCATCATCATCATTGTCAACCATTATCAATCCACTGCTGGACGAAGGTCTCCCCAAGTTTCCTCCACAACGGTCTGTCTTGTGCCAGTCTCCTCCATGTCACTCCCGCATATTTACGAATTTCATCCACCCATCTCCCATGTGGTCTTTTTCTGGGTCTTTTCCTGTCCCTTGGAATCCAATCTAAAATTTCAGCTGTCCAACGATGGTCTGTCCTTCTGGCAGTATGTCCAGCCCATTGCCATTTCAGGGATTTAACTCTGATCATGATGTCTTCCACTCTCGTCATTTTTCGGATCCACGAGTTCCTCTTCTTATCTCTCCTGGTTATACCAAGCATGCACCTCTCCATGCTTCTTTGAGTTGTCTGCAGCCTTTGTATGTCTCTTTTAGTTAAGGTCCACGTCTCTGCACCATACGTAAGCACTGGAAGGATGCATTGATCAAACACTTTTCTTTTAAGACATAATGGCATATTGCTCTTGAAAATTATGCTGTTTCTTCCAAAAGCTCTCCAGGCAAGTTTTGTACGCCGATTAATTTCTTCATCAATGTGACCCTCACTTGATATCTGCTGTCCAAGATAAACATACGTATCTGTTATCTCCAGTTTTTCTCCATCAATCGATAAATCTTCATTTCTTGTAAAAGCATTGAACATCACTTTTGTCTTCTGAAAGTTCATTTTTAATCCCACTTCTTTACTCTTGTCAGCAAGTTCCTGGATCATACTCTGCAGCTCTGATGGGGTAGTTGCAAAAATGACTACGTCATCAGCAAAACGAAGGTGGGTTAGATAATCTCCATTAATCTTTATCCCTTTGTTTTCCCAGTTCAGTGATTGAAAGACATTTTCCAATGTGGCATTAAAGAGCTTCGGAGATATGGTGTCACCTTGTCTCACTCCCTTTCCAATTTTTATGTGTGTTGTATTTTCAAACAGCCGAATCTTTGCACTTGCATTTTCATAGATGTTATTAATAATATTAATGTATGCATCTTCAATACCGCAGGATTTCAGAGCCGTGGTAACTGCTGATGGTTTCACCGAATCAAAGGCTTTTTCATAATCGATAAAAGCCATGCACAATGGAAGTTCATATTCCCTCGCTCTTTCAATTAGTTCTCTCAGTACATGGATATGATCTATTGTGCTGTAGCCACTCCTGAATCCAGCTTGTTCTCTCGGTTGAGCCATGTCCAGTGTTACCTTCAAGCGGTGTGAAAGAACTTTAGTGAAGATTTTATAAACTACTGATAGGAGGCTGATAGGTCTGTAGTTCCTGAGATCCTCAATGTCACCTTTTTTATGTAGCAGGATCATTGTAGCATTGTTCCAATCCTCAGGAATCTTCCCTTCATTAAGGCATCGAGTGAAAATTTGGGCGAGTACCGTTTCAATTTCTCCACTTGCTTCTTGTATGATGTCTATAGTAATTCCATCTTCTCCTGGAGCTTTCCCCCGCTTCATGTTCTTGATTGCATGAGCAACTTCTGCTGGGAGGACTGGAAGAACTCTGGTACCTTTCATGATGTCTGGAGTACATGTATCATCCCTTTCATATAATTTGGAGTAGAAATCTTTCACTCTTGTCAAAATTTCGCCTCTATTTCTTGTTATAGAACCATCTTCTTTTCTCAGAGCCATAATCTGTTTTCTTCCGTTACTGAGATGTCCCTTTGCTATCTTTAGGCTTTGGTTGTTTTCAATTGCTTTCCTCACTAGCTCACAGTTGAATTTCCTTACGTCTTCAGTGATACTTTTTCGTGCTGTCTTGCATAGCTCTATATATTCCACTTTGGAAGTCACATCTTCTTTAGTTGTCCTCATCTCTCTTCTTTTTTGCATCAACATTTTGGTTTTTCCTGATAATTTGTTTACATGCAACTTGTTCTTAGACCCAGCTAATTTTGTTGCTGTTTCCATAAGAGCTTTGGTTACTTTTCTGTTAACTTCCGAAATATCCACTTCTTCCGATGTTAGGCCTTCTAAAGCAGAGAATCTGTTCTTCAGTTCCAACTTGAAAGTATTATGGTGTTTTTTAAGGTTGGTTATGTCAATACATTTTGTTTGTCTCATGAGCTTGCCACGTTCCAGTTTAGTGTTGAGGTGCATCTTACATCTCACCAATCTATGGTCACTACCTGTGTTGAACTTGTTTAGCACACTGCAGTCTTCGATGACGAATTTTTTGTTACACATAATAAAATCAATTTCACTTGTCGTCCCAATTGGATGTCTCCATGTCCATTTCCTGTGTGGCTTTTTCTTGAAAAAGGAATTCAAAGATGAAAATCCTTCTGCCTCTGCAAACTCAACGAGAGTATTTCCACGCTGGTTTCTGTTGCCGTGACCGAATTTACCTACTGAAGTTTCATTCTGTTGCCGGTGCCCTATTTTGCATTGAAATCTCCCATAATTATCTTCAAGTGCTGCTTACCTTTATTATTTAGATGACGAATTTCCTCATAAAATTCTTCAATTTCTTCTTCAGGATGACTTGTGGTGGGTGCATAAGTTTGAATAATCTGAGCCTGGTATCTTCTTGATAGTTGGATAACGAGTCGTGCAGCTCTGTCAGAGGAACTTTCAACTTCTACCACTTTATCCTTCAGTTTCTTGTTTATTATAAATCCAACACCACTAGTTCTGCCAGTATCTGTCCCACGATAATAGAAGAGATGTCCACTTTTCAGTTCAATGAGATCTTCTCCTTTTCTCCTTACCTCACTTAGCCCGACGATGTCCCACTTGATCCTTTGTAGTTCCTCTTCCAATTCAAGAAGCCTTGAATCAGAAGATAGAGAGCGTCCGTTGTAGGTAGCCAAGGTCAGCATCAAATGGCAGCCTAGTCCGGTCCTCCGGGGATTCTTAGCACCCTCTGCCTTCATGTCGCACTGGCCGCTGCCTTGGCCAGGTACATTCCAGCTGCCAAGGAGACTGAGGGCCAAGATTTAAGTTGTAGAGTCATTTTGGAGGTGTTTGGCCATAACTCACCACGCTGGCCAAGCGGGTTGGTGAGTGTGGGATAGCATTTCCTCTGATCCCGATGGTATAGTTATACCGCTATTTGCGGTCGTCAGAGCCCCTTTAGTGGGAACAGGATGCACCACGAGAAGGCGGGGTTGACATTTGTCAAGGAGAGGCTGTGATGTTACGCATCACCTGACCTTACATCCCATATATATATATATATATATATATATATGTGTAAAGGGAGTGAGACAAGGTGACACCATATCTCCGAAGCTCTTTAATGCCTCATTGGAAAATGTCTTTCAATCACTGAACTGGGAAAAACAAAGGGATAAAGATTAATGGAGATTATCTAATCCACCTTCGTTTTGCTGATGACGTAGTCATTTTTGCAACTACCCCATCAGAGCTGCAGAGTATGATCCAGGAACTTGCTGACAAGAGTAAAGAAGTGGGACTAAAAATGAACTTTCAGAAGACAAAAGCGACGAATCCCACTTCTGTATTCGAACAGACGACCACCGTGTCAGAGCGTGGAGGACCGCAGGTGAGCGTTACAATCCCAACCCCACTACACAGAGGCACACGTCCCAAACTGCAGGCGTGATGGTCTGGAGAGCCATCGTGTATGACAGCCTGACTACCCTCGCAGTAATCGGAGGGACGTTGACAGCCCAGCATTATGTGCAGGATATCCTGCGTCCCTATGTGCTGCCTTTTCTGGCGGGGAGGCCCGGAGCCATTTTCCAACAAGATAACACCCGTCCGCACACTGCACGGGTTTTCCAGCACTGTCTGCGTCATGCTTCGACACTTCCGTGGCCTGCCAGATCGCCTGATCCCTCGCCCATCGAGCACGTGTGGGACCAGATTGGACGCCAGCTTTCTCCATGTCCCAGTGTTCGTGATTTACAGCGTCAGTTGCAAGAAGTATGAGCCAATCTGTCCCAGGATAGCATACGGCGTCTCTTTGACTCCCTGCCGGACTGTATCACCGCATGTATCCGAGCACGAGGCGGTCCAACGCGGTACTAACGTTGACCGGAATGTGCACCGTATATCCGCGGGAAATCGTCCTGTTGCTGTGATATTGTAGTCGCTTCTGTCCTTGGTATGCACCATCTCACTGCTTAAATCTGATTTCAATCCGACGCCTCCTTCTCGGTGCTCGGATTTTTATGACAGTAAGTGTACGTAGATTGCAGTGCCGCCTTATCTTTCCAGATTCCGCCACCCGAAGCATTTTCGGAGGAAATGAGTGGTCAAAGAAAATCGTGCAGCTATAGAAAGAGATAGAATTCTCTTCCCCACTGCCCAATTGAAAAAGACATCTGTTAAATGTAAGGGGAGAAGTGAATGGAATTCTGGAAGAGACGTATTTTTGGCTGGCTCGTTCGGGCCCGGGTTCTATCTTTCAGAATAAAGTTTCACGCTCGGGGCTCCTGAAATCGAGCCTGAACTCAACATTAGCACAAAATGTAGTGTGCAGTCATTTCATTTTTCATTTGCGAGCGCAGCTGTTCATTTAAAATAACGTATTAATATGCTGAATGAAATTCTTCTTCTTCTTCTTCTCCTTCTTTTGTGTGTGTGTGTGTGTGTGTGTGTGTGTGTGAAAAGCATTTCTCTCTTAACTCTGTAAGGATAAGCTTTTAAACTGTTCACTGGCTTGTACGCAGCTGTCTGCTGCTCATTACTATGTACTTTCTTTCAATGTTTTCCATACCCTTTGCATAGTGAGTAACATGTTTTTGGCTATTTGCCTTCGCATTTACATAGGTGACTTTGTGTGTGTGTGTGTGTGTGCATAATAAACTAACAAAAATCCACTTACCAAACTGTGGTTCCTCCTGTAGGTACTCTCCCTCCCTTAACACCAACACTTTTGTACCATCTCCGTGAAAGAATCTGTATTCCTACCATGTGGAACTCAATAGGAGTACACTTACTAAAATAAAGGACGTTCTCTAGGAACTCTCCCTTAACATTAACGCACGTGTCTCACCTCCGTGGAAGACTGTATTTCTGCGATGTAGAACTGAATAGGAATACACTTACCAAACTATGAGTCCTTCTCTAGGTACTCTCCCTTAACATTAAAGCACTTGTCCCATCTTCGTGGAAGACTGTATTCCTGCCATGTAGAAATGAATAGGAATACTCTTACCAAAATACAGGAGATTTGCGTGGTACTCTGCCTTAACATTAACACACTTGTCCCATCTCCGCTGACGACTCTATAGTCCAGTTTTGTGAACGGAGCTGTGTTGTTGCTATTGCCTCTGTAAGACACACTCCTGCAGTTGTTCATCAGATTAAAAAACTCCTTCGTTTGAAAATGTAATGGGCGATTCCGTGGAAAACTATTGCACAACAAGTCAGAAACGATGGCGGCCGATTCCAATTTGTTGGTTTGTGAATCGCGCGGCACTACTTATGCTACACCAAGCCCTGTTAAACTTGTGTATAACGTGGAGTTTGTACCTCGGGACTAACGGATTAACGAGACTTCCGAACCTCGGCTAATCATTAGTGATTCAGTTAGACTTGAACCCAGAATTTTTTAAGGTCCCGAGCCGAGAAAGAAGCTCCCTTCCAATAGAGACTTTCATGAAGCAGAAAGTCCGGCAACTAGAACCTCCGTAATCAGAATGAGTGTTCAGTCTGAAATTAATAGCAATCTCACCGCCCTCCAGAAAGAAAATCAAGTCCGAAGTGGAAAAAGTTTATACTCATAGCTGCAAAACTAAAGAAGAGTGAAAAATTTGTGTTTTAATCTATTACTCTCAGTTCCTCATTATATGAAGAAGCTCTTCAAATTAAATATATATTAAATTAATGATATAACTTTACGGTTCCCACACAGCTACTAAAATCAGTGCCGGTATGTAAACTCCGGGTAAAAGAAGTGATGTATGAAATACTAGGAAAAAAGAAAGGGTCGGTATGCCATACCGGCGTATACCGGGTCATTTCGCTCACTGTAAGTAACCCGAATCTTGTTGATTACGGTTCTTCGAAAATCATAATTAGCGTTAAAAGAAACATGCAAATGAGAAAAAACGCACTTATCTTGTGTACTTAGTGCGCATCGTAGTTCGAAGTATCTGTTTCCAAATCCGAAGCCTCTGATTATTCGTCCGAACGGGGTCCGGGTTCGAATCCCGGTGAGGCATGGATGTTGTGTTTGTCTTACGGCACTGGCTCTCTCCCTTCCCTGGAACCAGTGACCCTAAATTAGGGACAGGCGACTACTTATAGCCCATTGAGTTGCTCACGGTGGTCGTTAAACCTCCAATAAAAAAAAAATCCTAAGCTTCTGCTATGCATTAAACGTAGAAATTTGCTTTGTTCAATAGAAAGACAAAGCAAAATTGCAAAATTTTTATTATAAGGAAATTAATAAAAAATCATGTTATTTTGATGGAACTTTATCAAGTGAAAATTAATAGCATTACACAAAATCATTCTATTTATCTCAGTTTCTTTTTTATTGGAGGTTTATCGACTACCACGAGCAAATCTGTGGGAAATACGCAGTCTCGCCCGTCCCTAATTTTGGGCCGCTGCTTCCAAGGAAGGGATAGAGCCAACGCTATAAGACAAACACAACACCTATGCCGCACTGGGATTCGAACCCGGCCCCATCTCGGACAAATGATCTGAAGCCATCGCTTAGACAACTACGCCACTTCTAGACTTTTAGATTCTTTCAAAAACCTCGTATATTTTCACCTGTGTGTTACCTTTCTGTCCAGTTATTTTCAGAGCACAATAAATTTAACGAGTGAGTTTCAAATATCGCTGCCGGCGCAGTTGTAGTCTAAGCCAATGCTCCGCAACTTTTTTCTACTCGCGGCACACCATAAATTATCCATGACTCAACAAGGCACACCAAAATGTTAATCCCTCAAAAAAGTATGATATGACACTATTAATATTAATTCGTAATGTAATCAACCTATTGTTATTAAACAGAAATCGACTCATGCATTTATTAAGAATTTATGAACTTTTAATTCACCATAGAAAATACACTTTTCCATTGCTATTAAAGTAAATAATTCTACTCATGCCTTCAATGTGATACTTCGCCTGCTTAGCTTCACACAGGCGGCTGATCCGTAGCGGAATCGTTTTCAATGCAAGTGTCATTTCTTCATCGGCGGATTTGATTGAATCTCTCCCTCTCTGATGTTTTAATTTCAGCCAGCGTCGAGAAGCCCAGTTCATACAAATATGTAGTTGAAAATGGCAATAACACATTAACTGCCATCTCGGAGATAGCTGGGTATTCACTCCTTATTGCCAACCAAAATGTGTTCAAAAGCACGTCGAGAAGTTTTAATTTCAATGTTCTGTCTGTTTTTGAATCTATGAGTTCCTCTTGTGTATTAATCGGAAGAGGTTTTGAATTCGCAACGAATGGATCACGAACCCAGTTGAAATCTTGAACACTATCTCCAAAATACTTCTTGCTTCTGCTTTAAGATTTCTAAATGTTCTTTAATTAAGTCCATCACCACTTTATTACCGTCAGCAAGTGGCCATACAGACGGAAACATCTCAGACATACAGACGGAAACATCTCAGACATACAGACGGAAACATCTCAGACATACAGACGGAAACATCTCAGACATACAGACGGAAACATCTCAGACGACCCATTTTCAATTCTCTGTATCGAAAAATCCAGCTTATTCACAAATACTTGAATCATATCCATACTAGTCAGAATATTTCGTTCCTACCTTGCATTTTTCTGTTCAGTTCATTCAAGTGTACGAAAATATCGGAAAGATATGCCAACTTACATGTCCATTCATCATCTGCAAATAAATCCGCGTATTCATGCCCCTCAACAGTAATACATGTACCTCCTCTTTAAGTTCAAATATTCGTGTTAACACTTTTCCTCGTGATAACCACCGTACTTCTCTGTATGTAGCAGGAGTGTAGTGTGTTCTGATCCCATTTCCTGACACAAAACGGGGAAAAGCCACGAATTTAGGGACCGCGATTTGATGAGGTTCACGACTTCTACTACTTCGTCCAGCACAACTTTCAAAAAAGATGGTAAAGACTTAGCAACAATGGCTTCGCGGTGAAAGAGACAATGATCATGTTAGGATTTACTTCGCGTACTTTAGATACAAATCCTTTCACTCGGCCTGTCATTGAAGCGGTTCCGTTTGTAAAAACACTAACAATATCCTTCCATTTTAATTCATTATGGAGCACATATTCATTAGTCACACGAAATATTTCTTCACCGGTGGCTCCCTCGGGAAGTTCTTTGCAAAAAAGAAATTAGTTGCAATTACATCTCCATCGATGTATCGAATGTAGTCAAGAAGTTGTCCGTGACCGCTAATATCGGTGGACTCGTCGATCTGAAGTGAGAACTTCTGACTGCTGTTGATTTTCTCCTTCGTGATGTCTTCAATGTCACTGGACATGTCACTAACTCGGCGACTGATTGTGTCAGCAGAGAGAGGATTTTTTGAAATTTCACTAGCAGCTTTTGAACCCAGGACTATTTTCATTATCTCTTTTCTAGCAGGCATTAACAACGTTACAGCTATTGTGTGTGGTTTTTGGCCTTTACGATAAGTTCAGCTAGTTTCCTGCACTTTTCCGAAACACGTACTGTCGCAGTCATGAACGATGCTTGATTTTTGTTTTGTTCCAACAACTGACGAAAATAATTGATATATTTGCTTGACAAAATAGGAAGACTGACTAACAATCGCAATTTTTGGACTACCTCAGAGCACTGTGATAGAACTGAAATAAATTGTAAGACGCGGGATGTATACTCTTCAAATGGAAGAAGGGACACATATACGGACTTATTTAAAATAAAGTCTAACAATGGGTGGGTGCATTGGTACAGGAAAAAAGTAATGCAGTTGAAGAAGCACTAACGAACAGGGACATATACCGAAACAACGTAATGAAATAATAAAAGGCAGGAAAAGTTGTGCTTATCCCCGCACTTTTAGGAAAAATCGTACACAGAACACGCGGCAAGCGTAACAAAGAAGTCGCATAGAGCAGCGGTAGATGCGAGAAATACAAGTATATCAATAAGCAAAACTACGATATAACAACTGTGAGTAAATAATTTACATTTAATTTCTTAGAATACATAAAAATTCGCGACATGTAATAAAGAATAAACAAGCATCATCTTATTTAATCAAGCATATGAAACACAGTAACTGGGATAAAATTAAGAAATAAAACTCGACAATTAATTTCTTACAATAGGATAATAGGTAAAAATTCGCGTCACACCTGTCGCCTTGTGTGGGCTCACAAGTGTGCCGCGGCACACCGGTCTAAGCGATGGTCTCTGATTATTCGTCCAAATGGGGTCCGGGTTCGCATCCCGGTGAGGCATGGATGTTGTTGTGTTTGTCTTACGGCACTGGCTCTCACCCTTCCCTGGAACCACTGACCCTAAATTAGTGACGGGCGATTCCTTATAGCCCATTGAGTTGCTCACGGTGGTCGTTAAGCCTCCAATCAAAAAAAAAAAAAAAAAAATATGGTTCCCTACGTGTTTATTTCAAGTAATCTTTTTAATTGTTAGAAAACGCTGATGCGCATTTACTCTGTAAAAATTTTTCTGAAATTCAGGAGCCACTTTCTGTCATTTTCTTCGTGAATTAACGAAGCATATTTCTGATACAACCTTTTCCGTGAAATGACAGAAAGAAACCTGAATTTCACGGATTTTTCATATCACTGGAAAATTCTGAATTTTCAGGAACCTTTCTGCAGTTTCTTCTTATATTGACGGTAAATTACCATTTTAGATATGTGTTAACGGAAAATTCTGAATTTTCAGAAACTTTTCCGCAAGTCCTTTCGTATATTAACGGAAAAACTCCGTTCTCATTTTTTCCGTATCCGTATGACGAGAAATTGCCGGTGATAGGAGCGATTGGTGAGAATAGTTGAGGTTTGATTAACTTTTAAATTTCAATCGTCTGTCGAATTTTGAAGTTCCGTAGCGAGATCGGATATTGTGGATAGTATATCGCATGAATTTTGTTTATTGTGGCACAGGATATTTCTTCTCCTCTCCCCTATTTTGTGCACCAGCTATTTAATATATATATTGTGTTACTGTAAGGAATCGGGTACTTAACTTATTTTACAGATGGTTATACGATGTCTCTATATCAGTCTTTGGACAACTTAAGACAAAAGCTATTCTAGCTATCAAAAGTAAATTGTATTATGAAAGAAATACGGGATTACGCCATATAATACAAATTTTGAAGATGACAATCCGATTTTTGGCGTAAATGTGACAAGGATGGTAAGTCAGATAATATCCGAAAACTTCAAAATTTTCATCGCCCTGGAGCGGGACTCGAACCCGCGTCTCCCCGAAACCGCCCGGGTATGCTAACCACTACACCACCCAGAACGACCAAGTTTCAAGTTTCCGATCAATTTGAATATAACCATCACAGGATTCGCTAGTCGAAGCAACCGGCATTCATGTTACCCAGAACGACCAAGTTTCAAGTTACCGATCAATTTCAATATAACCATCACAGGATTCGCCAGTCGAAGCAACCGGCATTCATGTTCAAGATAAATGCCGGTTGCTTCGACTAGAGAATCATGTGATGGTTATATTCAAATTGATCGGAAACTTGAAACTTGGTCGTTCTGGGTGGTGTAGTGGTTAGCATACCCGGGCGGTTTCGGGGAGACGCGGGTTCGAGTCCCGCTCCAGGGCGATGAAAATTTTGAAGTTTTCGGATATTATCTGACTTGCCATCCTTGTCACATTTACGCCAAAAATCGGATTGTCATCTTCAAAATTTGTAAATTTTATATTTACGAGCCTTTTTTTTTTTTTTTTTTTTTTTTTTTTGGTGAAATAGTACTATAAAAAAGTACATTTCACTGAAAGTCATTGTCAGTCTAAAAAAATAAAGTTACAAAGCATTTTGTTGCTTCAAAAAATCACAATGAAAAATGCTTAATTTGTGAAAAGTCCTGCTCAGAAAAAAACCTTATTACAAACCTATTCAGAAAATAAAATAAGCTCCAACAGAAAATAAAATGACTAAATCACTCGTATTAACGACAAAAAAAAAAATTAAATGTCGCGCAATTTGTTTTACGATGTACGTGGCTCGAATTTCCGAATGTCTGTGGCTCAGTGGTTGGAGGCGTGCATTGCCTGTTCAAGCGGCCCGGGTTCAGTCCTGACTGGAGTGGAAGGGCGCAGGGTCATTGGTTTTGCGGAATTTCAGTTTAAATACGGGAAAACCTGAAATGGGTTTTTCTGTAATAGACGTAATTTCTGACTACGGAAAATTTGCGAAAATACGGATGTTAAAATAAACGGGTACTTTGAAAAAATAACTGAAATTTCTGAAAAACACGGATTCCTACTGGCAACTTTGCTGCACGTTATTTTCAGAAATTTTTCGTGAATTCACACTATTTATTTTTTACAGTGTATGATTGAATCAGTATCTTTAACATTAAGGTTCGCCATATTGGAATCATGGTCCCAAAAAGTGGAAAGGAAATTCTCAGACAGATTGCAAGTGGTGGTACGTCAAGTATGTTTTGCATTGGGAAATGGGAAATGCAGGTCGGCGCAGTAATATGCATTGGCGGATGCCAGGAGTGTGCCGGTATATCAAGGGATTTTTAAAGGATGTTGTATTTGGAGCATGTTTTTTTTTTGTTTTGTTTTTTGTTTGTTCAAACCCGAAGAGTGGAGTTACACAAAGGTGGCGGTACTTCGAGGAGCGGTACATCGAAGTTTGACTATAGACATACCATCACTGCATTAACATACAGCTGATTATCAAATTATTAGGCTACTATGTTGCGCATTGGAATGTCATTGATGCCAGCCCCACATGTATCATCACCGTTGTTTGTGACGTTGCGAAGCTGTTGCTTGCATCATTTTATAAAAACATATACACAGTTTTATCAGAATAACATGACCACCCCTTGAATCACAGTGTACCCGCCCAGGCGCGTCACAGAGTGCACGTGGCAAGGTCGACCACACGGAGACATAAGTGGCCGGACAGGACAGAGGAGCCATAGTGCGTTACGTGAGCACAATGGGCAGAGGTAGTGATTTGACGAACGTGCAGAAAGGAATGATCATCAGCTACCGCGCCAAGGGTGGAAGCATCTCAGAAACAGCAGACTTCGTAGGCTGTTCGCAAGGTGCTGTAGTAAGGGTGTACCAAGAATGGACCGATGGCACACCGAGCACCTCCTGACGTCATAACTGTGGAGCACCAAAGACCATCGACCCCAGAGGAGAGCTTTGCGTCCATCTACTGGTAAAGGGCAATCAACGCGCAACAGTACAGCAATTGACCACGCAAATGAACGCTGGGGCACCCAGGTACGTGTCCCCTGACAACAGTAGAGCGAACCCTGTTACGCATGAGTCTCCAGAGTCGACGCTGTGTCAAGGCGTGCATGTTGACCCAGGTCCATCGCTAACGACGCCTGCAGTTCGCATGGGACTACCGTCATTGGACAGTGGAAGAGTGGGAAAAGGTTGCTTTCCCCAACGAATCGAGGTTTCTACTCCACAGAAGTGACGGGCGGTGGCGGATATGACGTCAGACACACGAGAACAACACCCGGACACGCTTGTCGGTCTAGTAAAGGCCGGCGGTGGCAGTGCGCATGCCTGGGGGATGTTTTCTTGGTTTGATACCACTGGTCCCTGAACGCCAATGGCTAACTTTCTATCGCCCCTGACCACATGCATCCTTTCATGTTGCACGTTTACCCTGGTGGTGATGGTGTCTCTCAACAAGACAGTGTGCCCTGCCATATCGCTAAGGGAGTGCGTGACTGGTTCCATGAACACGAGAGCGATATCTCCGTTCTTCCTTGGCCGACGAAATCGCCTGACCTCAATCCCATAGAGCATTTGTGATTTGGATCGACATGCCGACCCACAACCACGTTCATATCCGGGACCTCCGTGCTCTGCTGCAGTCCGAATAGGCACGTGTGCATCGGGCAACCTTCCAAAGATTCAATGAGTCCATGCCACGCCGTCTCGCCGCTGTCATCCAGGCCAAGGGTGGTTACTCCCGTTATTAGGTAGGTGGTCGTATTATTCTGATACGACTGTGTGTACCATTCATTCATTGCGTTAGCATCACGTCACTAGTGGCGAAACTACCACCCCCGCAGCCCCTGCAGCTGCGGGGGCGCAGGTAACGAAGGGGCGTACTGCAGCTGCTGGCAGTTATAGTTTTATGAAAAAATTCAAACGCGCACAATAATTACCCCAAAGATTCATATTTTGCTTTAAGATATATTTAGCTTTGCCTAAATAAATGCCTAGTTTCACTTTTAAAACACTGAATGTCCTACAGATTGAAAGTGTTCGGCTCTTTGACTTCGGGTTGTAATGCGATTGCTCTGCAATGGGTTGCAAATAATACGATCGTTCTCCAATGAGGAAAATTGCGAGGCCACAGTGGGATTCCCCTGGAGGATGTAAGAAAACCGTCAGTTATCTAGGATTACGTGCATGACAGGCGTCAACATTTATTCACAGCAGCTGCAGATCTACCATCTGTAAGAGGGTGATTTCTTCAAGTGATTTATTTTAGTTTTGGACAAAACAATTACACGCATTGTCAAATCTATTACTTAAAAATTTTAAACTACAGGGCTCTGGGTACTACCATTACCCCGCGAAAAATGCATCTTCCCTCGTGTTCGAAATCCTGGGGAAATTACTGTGCTTAGGGGTGCTGAAATAAATCTTGCGGGGGGGGGCGCTCGTCACAAAGCTCGTCCGTTATGTGTGTGTTACAATTTGTGTGTACCTCGGAAACCGTGACTGCGATTTCTCACGTACTTGACGCATTTCCTGATTACCACTTTCTCGTTCGGTAAGATTGTGTGAATTTGTAATATATCTGTTCCTAAAAGAGAGGTGAAAATTCTACTTCAATCATATATATCTATCATGCATAAGATACACCAAAAATAATGATGCCTGATGATGGACCCATAGTAGGTCCGAAAGATCTCACGTGTGTATATATGGTTTTAGATTGTAAATAAAAGTTCATCTTTTAATTTAGCAATTATCTCCATTGTTTGGTATACCGTGCCTAGACAGCATTCTGTTATTTTTGGTGTATTTAGTTGGCACGAATAGCACAGACGTTTGCATGCATAAGATTTTCCACATATTTCTTCTCTTGCGTTATTTTTCCAATGGATAATTCCTGTTTGTTCATGTTATAATACTCGTGGACCTAGCAGACATTATAAGCCTGAATGAGATTTTCTACATGTTTTCCGCGTTTTTGTGACGCACAAGTTTCTCACTAGGTGGCGTAAATACACTTATCTGACATTGAAACTGCAGCACCCTAAAGGAACGGGTATCATCATCATTGTCAATCATTATCAATCCACTGCTGGATGAAGGTCTCCCCAAGTTTCTTCCACAACGGGGTGCTTTGAATCTGTCTCCTCCATATCCCTCCCGCATGCTTTCGAATTCCATCCACCCATTTCCCATGTGGTCTTCTTCTAGACCTTTTCCTGTCCCTTGGAATTCAGTCTAAAATTTCGGTTGTACATCGGCGGTCCATCCTTCTGGCAATGTAATGTGTCCAGCCCATTACCATTTCAGAGATTTTACTCTCATCATGATGTCTTCCACTCTTGTCACTTTCCTTACCCACGAATTCCTGTTTTTATCTTTCTTGGTTACACCAAGCATGCATCTCTCTATACCTCTTTAAGTTGTCTGCAGGCTTTGTATGTCTTTTTTAGTTAAGGGCAACGTCTCTGCTCCGTACATAAGCACTGGAAGGATGCACTGATTAAACACTTTTCTTTTAAGACATAATGGCACATTTCACCTAGAAATTGTACTGTTTCTTCCAAAGGCCTCTCAACCAAGTTTTATACGCCGATTAATTTCTTTTATTGGTGTTATATCCTTAAAAAGGCGGGGATATAGCACCAATAAAAATCGGAAAGGGAGTGAGACAAGGTAACACCGTATCTCCCAAACTCTTTAATGCCACATTGCAAAAAGTCTTTCAATCATTGAACTGGGAAAACAAAGGTATAAAGATTAACCAAGATTATTTCCTCACCTTTGTTTTGCTGATGACGTAGTTATATTTGCAACTGCCCCTTCCAAACTGCAGAGTATGGTCCAGGAACTTGATGAGAAGAGTAAAACAATGCCTATTTTGGACTGATCAATGTGGTGTAAAAACACCACGGTTACGGGTACATTTAGCTAAGGGTCTCGGCATAAAGTCGCACGTCTGTCGAAGAGCACCATGCGGTGTGTCCGATGAAGCCTCTTGTACCTGGTCCCACAGAACAGCCGCAGTTCCTGCTGGTGGGTCTGTTATAGACGGCACCGAATCATGACTCACACATGCTCGACTGGGTAGAAATTTGGGGATCTGGCTGGTCAAGGCAGTACGCACACACGAAGAAATTATTATGAATAAACACCTGCGAAAGTTTTCATGCTGAAACATGTCAGACATCCCAGCAAGAAAGAGGAGAGCAACGGGCTCCAGAATCTTGGCGACATAGCAGCGAACTGTTAGATTACCTTTGACGAAAACCAACGGTGAACGAATATCATAACTAATCACTCCCCACACCATAACAACAGCAGGACACAAAATATGGTGTCCGCCACGTCGTAGCCTTACGTGTATGCTTTGATCATTGAGCTCCAAGCTGAAGTGGAATACGTCTCTGAAGACTACTTGATACCGAGGTGGCCCTTGCGTGACAGCATTCCAAACGATGAACAGCCATCAGTGGTAATCGACTCAATGGTCGGTATGCACGGAAGCTCCCTTTCACCAGTTGACATAAAATGATTCGCCGGGAAATAGGATGACAACCAGCTAAAGTCACAACTCGTTTGATCGTCGCTAGCGCAGCTGTACGTTCTGTACAAGCCTATCGATGGATAAGACGATTCGCTCGTTTTGTCGTCCTGTGTCCTGTTCATCTACCAAGTGGAAGAGTTCTCTGACATTCTCACAGCAACCGTTGCCAACAACTGTGTTATTGGCACTGCCCACACGTTCCGCTGAACGACGAAATGACCATCACTGATATCGTCGGGAACGTGATGTCATGGCATTCTCCATAATCTCTTTACACTCTGAAATGGGTTCCTGCGAGATTATGAATTGCCATACACACTCGTTGCTGTGTTACCCACGCTCTGTATATCTGTGTTTATATCAGCTGAAGCTTCTGCTCAATTGGTCGCGCACTTTGAACATTAGGGTATCCAGGCACAACTCGTTTACTTGGAGATTTGCATACGTTTCGATCACTCCTTCAAGGTGATACGATTTCGATGTCACGAAGCGTATATATTTCTGTTTATAACGCTTCTGGGCAGCTTTTGTATAAATTTTGTATTCCTCTTTCTTCGCATTTATCCTCAGCTCCTCTCTGAAACTGTTTTATTATTCCTTCCCCCTATTGTTTCTCTCTTTCTCTCTCTCTCTCTCTCTTTCTCTCTCTCTCTCTCTCTCTCTCTCTCTCTCTCTCTCTCTCTCTGTCTCTCTCTCTCTCTCTTCATCTTTAAACATTATATTTCCCTTGGTCTTTCTATTTCTTTTGATTTTTTTTTCTCGTCCTCTGTTTCTATGTACCTGTAGACTAATTTTCCTTTAAATTTGTATTTCCTCGGTTTACTCACTTTCTCTGTGCTTTTCTGTCTCTCGTGATTGGTTTTCCTTTTCCTTTCTTTTTGTACCTCACCAAGATTTACTGTCTTTCTCTCTCTACATTTATTCTCATCACACGGCCCTGACTCTGTCGCTCTTTCTCCTCTCTCCTCCCCCACCCTTTCTCTGTCTGTCTGTCTGTCTCTCTCTCTCTCTCTCTCTCTCTCTCTCTCTCTCTCTCTCTCTCTCTCTCTCTCTCTCTCTCTCTCTCTCTCTCTTTCTGGATCTTTTATTCTGGCCTTTTGCCTTTCTTTGCTTTTTGGAAGGTTTTTCTCCTTCTCATTGCCTTTTCACCTGAATTTTTATTCTCCTCTTTGCCTTTCTTCATCTCTTGTATCTCACTTTCTGCGAATTTGCATTATCTTTCTACCTCTGTTAGGATTTATTTCTCCGTCTCTCTCTTTCTTCCTCCTTCTCTTATCTGTCTGTCTATGATTTCTCTATGTCTTTGTTTAACTTACCCCCCACCCCGTATCGAAATTAATTTCCTTTCTCTCTGCGATGGTATGTATTTATTTTCTTTTGCACACTCTATCTCGCTCTCTCTCAAAAACGAGTTTTCTTAACTGTTTGTTTTCGGAAGGATAGATAATATTAATTGTTACTAATTAGCGTTTTACTTTCTTTCATCCCACTCAGTAGACAAAAAAATAAATAAAAAAATAATAAAACACAGTGTTGCAGCTTATTGTACTCAAGGGTAAGAATCCTGTGGATCTATTTAACCGTTCTCTGTAATCAGCTGAGTATAACTCTGAGGTTATGATGGGGGGAAACAGGGACACGGTTAAGAGACGGGATCCCTCCCTCAGTGCCCAGTTTTTAATGTTTGGGCACCGTGTTTCCCTACCCATAAAATCATTCGGTGCCCTCAGGCGAGGAAGATTTTGGCTCTCACGTTCACGAAGACGCCAAGTAATAAATAATAACTTGATAGTGGGGAGCAGGGGGTGAAGTCAATGAAGCTGATAAGATTACGTGCCTCCCGCAACCTCCCGCTTTTCTGGAACAGATTTTTTCACTGATTAAGTATAAAAAAATGACCACAAGCAGAAAAGTCTCACGATGATATAGAGCTGTACTTCGTTTTTTTTTTTTTTTTTTTTTACTTATTTCTTACGGTTTTGCTCTGTCGGATATCTTTGAAATAATCTCTTCTTTCCAAAAATTACAATTTTAGAAATAGAACTTTGGAAGAATTTGAAAGGATTTTTCGAATTTGCAAAAGTTCTTGTTTTTAATTTTTATTTTTATTTCGAATAAGAAAGTTTTCTTAGCAGCATTTTTTTATATAAGAAATGTTTTGTTTTGGAGCATTTTTGTGTTTTCTGAGAAGCAGGCTGAATATCTATTTATGTAAGAAAAAATTGTCTTACAGGTTCTTTTCTTTATTATTAATTATAAGAAACAGTTTGTTTAGCAACTTCTCAGCACGTCTTTTGTAAAAAAAATGTTGGTGCTTATGTTAGCGGTTAGTCCATCCGTCCGTCTGTGGAAACGATATCTCTGCAACTAATAGTCCGATTTGAAAAATTATTTTTGCATTGGGAAGTTTGAAATGTGAGAATGATAATCCTTGCATTGTTTTTTTTTTTTTTTTTTTTTTTTACGATGCACAATTTCGTTGCTAGAGGGCGTAAATCAGGGGATATCGAATTCAAAATACATTTTGTTCTATATATTTGCTTCTGAACATCCGACTGAACTTTTTCAAGTTACGTATAGATTATCGCTACGGGCGTAAAGGTAAATTGCATTTTCCCCGATATCTCTGCTTCTGAAACTTCAATTTGAAAAATTCTTCCTGTATCGCATACAAAAATTCTTCCTGTGTCGCATACAGTTTTGCATATAATTTCTAATATTTTGTAAAGAATGTTTGGCCACCAGGGGGCGTAAGTGTTAATTTCTGCTTCTAATGTATTTGCAGCAAAATCTGAGCTTCTGAAAACTCGATTGAAAAAATCTTTTGTGGACCAATATCGCTCACTTCGGAAAACCTTTTTTGGAATACTTTCTTCTTACAATAGTGCACGGTTTTTCCGCCAGGGGTCGTAGGCATATCTTAAATTTTTCCGAAACCTCTATTTCCAAGGGTCCTATTTGAAAAATTATTTCTTTGTTGGATAGCGTTTCCGCTGCGAAATGTTTCTCATATAATTTCACGTTTTTGTTAACGCACAAGTCTGCCACCAGAGGGGCGTAAGTTCACGGTTCTGTTTATAGCAATATCTGAGGGATTAAAACCCCGATTTAAAATCTTCTTTCTTCCGTCAGATACTATTGTTTTCCATACCGGTTCCATTGACTTTGACTAGCTTTGATAAATTTAATTCGCGTCGGAACGAATTCAAAGGACGTGCTCATTACAACCGAAAATTCGGTGTCATCTTTCTTGTTTATTAGTTGTTTCTTTAGCAATATGAAATTCATCACGGATTTTGTCAGTAGAGTGAATGAATATCTTCTTTTACGAGGGCCACCGCAAATGCTACACTGTTTCCTGTTGTTGTTGAAGGTGTGCTTCTGCGTGGTTCACCATACAGCTGGCTCACTTCGCGCATCTGCAGTCTTCATATGCATTGGTAACATTAGGACCATACATTTCTTCCTGTTGGCGACAGATCTATTCTGGCGTTTTTCGTACAGAGGGGAAACTTTTCGCAGTGCGTCCGTCCAGTAAAGACCATGCTTCCGTGCGGGGTCGACATTTTCATTTTTCGCACTTCTATCCTCCACCACCACGCTTCCTGTGTATTCCAACTCCAGCAACGTGCAACTCTCTTTTTCCTCGAGAATGCAATGGCGTAGGAGAAACTAATGTATGCATGTCGGTTTGCCTCAGGTTTGTGCCAGTCACTTTCTGAGAAGTCGTCATAATTCTGTAATTTTGTAGTTTTTAATGAATAAAGTAAAAATATAGATATATAGATATTTTTTTATTATTATTATTATTTTTTTTTTTTTTTTTTTTTTTTTTTTTGCTAAGTAGAACGTATAAACAGTTGTTTAGAATTGCATTGATTTCGGAATTGGCTAGTACAATCAGACGAAAATTGAAAGATTCAATGCTCCGTGACGGTAAAATTTTCAAATTTTTCTGATTTCTTTATACGAAAGACAATTGGATTTGGCATTTCGGCTCCTAAAAATAACGTTATTATAATCGATTTTAAATAATATTATAACCTAAAATGATTTTCATAACATTTGACATTTTACCAACTCATCACGTGATAACAGCATTTTTTGGTTGCAAAACCAGCTTAATCCTGAAAATCTTTTTGAAGATGGACAGTTTAGTGTCTTTTTCATTAAAAACTCGCAACGCATGGAAATCACAAGTTCACCTATCATCGGGAGTGTCATTCCCAATATCATTCATCATTAGAGTATCGTTCTCAAAATCATTGGTGTATTATCAAAATCGTTTATTATTGGAGTATCATCATCGGTATCCTTCATCAAATATCGTTCTTAATATCATTCAACACTGGACTATTTTCCTCAATATTCTTCATTATTGGGCAATAGTTCTCAATATTCAGAGACTTCAATACTACGGATTCTGTGTATCACTACGGAAATCGTCGGTCCACTACGGAAATCGTCGGTCCACTACGGATTACGGAAATCATGGAATATAGTACGGAAACCGAAAATCTCAGTGAAATAATATTTTTAATGATGCGCGCGTACAGATTGTTTTCGTGTTTTCAAGGTTGTAACATTCATAAAACATTTTAGGGAGTCTTTTTTGGATGTTTTCAATATTGCGGTGTTAATTGAATGTTGTTGTTTTTTCATATATTTTGGATGTTTTAAACAACTTTGGTCACATGACGGAGTTATAACGGGCCCCTAAAATATCAGAAACGTCCTGAAATTTTATTTCCCTCTCCGGATCTTGGAAAGTCCTTAATTTTTCGTATTTTTTCCCTAAAGCCGTAGAGTAGTAAGTACTATACTTATTTCCTGCACGGAACAATTTTAAGAAAAAGGTCGAAAATTTAAGATAGGGTTGTGAGCGATTAGAAAAACCGAAGAAAGTACTCTTGGAAATGTCTGTTCTAGCAGCGGTGAAGATGTTCCGTCTTTTTGCGTTTCCGCATTTCCGAATTATTTTTTTTTTTTTTTTATCAAGTTCCTTGGTGTGTCTTTTTTTTTTTCTTTCTTTCTTTTTTTTTTTTTTTTTGTTATTCCATCTTTTAAGAATTTTTTCTAATGAAGTGCATGCTTCCCTGTTTCTCATTATATATTCTTAAAACCAATTAGTAGAGAACAAGCCTTTTTAAGTGAAATTAAATTTTAAAACCAGTACTTAATCTGTCCATGATGAAATCTATGCCATTTCCGTGACACGTACAATTGTTTGACGGAGAATGAAGTGATCAGTACTAATTTTCCACTTTTAATTTCCCTTAAAATGTGTGCTTTCTCCATTTTTAGTCATTTCTTGCTACATCAGAGGACAGAGCTAGAGTTTTTTTTCTTAAAGCGAAATTAAAATTTTAAAACGAAAACGAAGTTTACGGGGAACGAAACTCGGCGACGGAGAGTTTAAATTCCGATTTTGAACTTGAATTTCTTTTTGAACAAAATAAAAAATGCGCATTTTGTTTCTACGTATAGCAAAAAGGGATGGAAATCCATGCATTTTCAGCGTAATTAAAGTTTAAAAAGCGATGATGGCGATCCTCATTCTGTCATGAAACAACTGTTCTGGTCATAGAAATGGGCAATTTTTAGCAAGGACCATATAAATAACGATTTTTTGTGTAAAATTTGCCTTATGAAAAATCATAAAATGCTTGTTCCATTTATTAATGTACAAAGAAAGTACTGTAAGAAATAAGGAGGGTAGTCAGGGTACATTTCACTTGGAAATTTTTCAAAAACAATACGGTCACTTTTGTGCACTGCTACCATTTTTTACGAATAACGTTCCTAGTTTTTTTTTTTTTTTTTTTTTTTTTGATTTGTTTGTTTATTCTTCTTGTTTTATGGTTTGGACACAACCATGAGCAACTTCAAATCTGTGTAGGCGCTTACTATGTTCACTCTAAAGTTCACTTTGAAACATAGATCGATTTTGAGGAAAATTAGTAAAAAAAGGAATGTAGGTGGCACTTAGTATTTCCCCTCAAAAAGTTTTCAATTTGTGGACAATTGTTTAAGTTAAAATTCGCTTTTTTTATGAGTTTACGCTGTCATTCTGCTGTTGTGACAACTTGCGTCTTACAGAGTGTTTAATGCTATTTTATTCGCTTCACTGGAAAACGTTAAAAACTACGGATATTTTTAGTGTTTACTACTGAAAATTTTCAGTCATTGTTGAAGTCTCTGTATTATTCATCAATTCATCATTGGAGTATTGTCCTCATTATCATTCATCACTGGAATTGTGTTCCCGTTGGAATCTCAGTGCCATTCGTCATTAGAGTATCTCCATTAATCAGGGGCGTACTGATAGAACCGCAACCCCCGCATTGTGAAGGGGTCCTCATGGCTAAGAGGGCCTCTGACTTCAGCAGAAAGATTTTACAAAAAATTTTGCGGAAACTTCATGCAAAATTGGTTAAATAAATGTCGAGAATTCAGGCGGCCTTGAATGAAGTATTAAAAAGAAAAGCAAGTTTTGCTTCTTTTTTCAGTAAATAAGTGAAACTTTAGAAAACATTTTTGTTGCTTTAGTTCATAAAAACTTCATGACGAGAAAGCAGCTGTTCCAGAGGACTCTTGAGCCGGGACTCATTTACGGGAGAACGTTGTAGGCACGTGCTCTGTGCCCCGATCTTTGAGGGCCCCCAAACTATAGTTATACATATTACTTGCTTTCAATCTATCTGACTCACGATGTTCATCCACTGAAAAAAAAAAAGTTGAAATGGTAATTTCCTAACTGTACGCTGAAACACATGGAAATGACAATTATAATTTCTACAGTGCAAATAAATAGAACACCATATTATTGGCAAAATGAATGTCCTAATTTGCCATGTAACGTACCAGGAGATGTGACGTACCTGCCAGCAGGACGCACATGACATAAAGACAGATAGGAATCAGAATACATGTCCGCGTAGCTTAATTGGTAGAGCAACTTGTTCCGGAATAAGCGGCCTCGGGTTCGAATCCCGACGTAGACCAAAAATGACGGAGAAATTCACTTCGTTATAATGGCGCCCGAACTATCCGGATGACCCGACCGTTCAAAATCTCGCATTGGTGTGATGTTATTTCCACACCGCGAGATAGGAAAAATATGAGCAGCACTTCGAAAGAAAAATAAGGGGGAGATGATGTAACGTACCAGGAGATGCGACGTACCTGCCAGCAGGACGCACATGACATAAAGACAGATAGGAATCAGAATACATGTCCGCGTAGCTTAATTGGTAGAGCAACTTGTTCCGGAATAAGCGGCCTCGGGTTCGAATCCCGACGTAGACCAAAAATGACGGAGAAGTTCACTTCGTTATAGCCAATAATAAGTATGTAACCGGTCCCAGCATAAGAATGTATTGTGCGACCAATCACTGTTGCTTTGTAATAGAAAGAGGCATGTCCTAACGCGTTTTGCAGGGATGGGGGCTGAAAGCCTCTTGCCCAGGGCTCCAAACTGTCTAAGTCGGTCCCTGGAATTGAGGGCCCTTTTCACGGCCACAGCAAAAGTTCCTTTGCATGTATATTAACAATAGAATGTGTGCAAGAAATACGCGTGTCAGTTCAATGAGTGGAATTTTTATACCAATGACGATAAAGTACATATATTTGCACATAACTACGCATCCTTCAGAATATAATGAACTAAAAGATGTTCTTTGCTGGAACGAAGAAGCACAGTCATTTTTTTTATGAGATGGTCAAGAGATTTTTTTTTTTTACTTTGTGCAAAATATTGTGATATTAGATTAAATGTGTTTTTTAATATTCAAGAGTAAATAATTTAAGTAGTTTTGCGCCACAGTTCTTAATTATTACGTATTTATTCGCTTACTTATGTTCTGTATTTTCGTATAAACCGGAAAAGGTCAATAAACACTGTCATAACGCAGTTATATGTTTCGTCTGTGTGATCGTGAGGCACTTATAAGAGGCTGGCCTTTTATATATTTCTCTAAAAGAATAAAATTTCCATGATGTGATTAACTTTGGCATAAGTGTTCTGGAGTGCTTTGTATTAGTATTAAAGTAGGGAAAACATTTTAATTACGAAGTGCACATTTGTATTTCACCCAATAAAGCAATAATTTTTGTTTTATGAAAAATACTTGCAGGTTCCAAAGAATTTGATTTATTAAAACGCCCGTTAAGTCTATCAAGTAATATGGAAGTTAAAGTGTTCAGTAATTGAAAGCTAATAAATTTTCGCAAAAGATCCTCGAAATTTTTATTCGCGGGGATGCCTCGAGTGTTTCCGGTACGCCACTGCCATTAATGTCCTTCATGATTGAAGTATTGTTATCGATATCATTCATTATTGGAATATTGTTCTCATTGAAATCTCGTTATCAATAACATTCGTCATTGGAGTATTTTTATCAATATAATTCATTATTGGAGTGTTGTTCTCTGTATCCTTCATCATGGAGTATCGTTCTGAGTTTAATTCTTCTTTGGATTGTAGTATATTTGTCAATGATCTTAGTGCTTGGAGTAACGTTCTCAGAATTTTTCATCATTGGAGTATCGCTATCAATGTCCTTCATTATTGTGGAATCGTTTTTGATATCTTACATTATTGGAGTATCATTCATTTTTGGAATGTATCGTTATCAATGACATCCGTCATTAGATTATCGTTCTCAAAATCTTTCATCAGCGGAGTCAAATCTTTCATCGTTCTTAATGTCATTCATCACTGAAGTATTGCAGTCGATATCCTACATTATTGAGGTATCATTATCGGTACCATTCATCATTGGAGTATCGTTATTAATATTATTCATCATATTTTCCTCAGTATCGTTCGTCTTTGGAATATCGTTATCAATATCATTCGTCATTGGAGTATAGTTCTCAAAGTCATTCATCATTGGAGTATCGTTATTAATATTATTCATCATATTTTCCTCAGTATCGTTCGTCTTTGGAATATCGTTATCAATATCATTCGTCATTGGAGTATAGTTCTCAAAGTCATTCATCATTGGAGTATCGTTATTAATATTATTCATCATATTTTCCTCAGTATCGTTCGTCTTTGGAATATCGTTATCAATATCATTCGTCATTGGAGTATAGTTCTCAAAGTCATTCATCATTGGAGTATCGTTCTAGGTGTCACACATAAGGACAGGAGCAGCAGTGTGTATATTGTTTCGTGGCACAGGTGGCCCTTACTTTGCGACGTGAGATGATATAATTTCACTTGAAGTCGAAGTACTTCTAGTGCTTACGACTTAGCTCAAAGAAGGACGAAAAGCGCAAATAACGGCAGCTCTGTGATATCTAAAGCAGCTTAACGCCATGCGTCACCTCTCTTTACAGTGTTTCGCTTTACATGACACCTCTTTTTAGACGTATCCACGACAAATAATTGCGCTTCAAAATAAAAGAAAAAAATGAGAAGAAAAATTATTGGGCTTTCAAAACTTAGATTTACATTTTTGCACCCCTGTCTTAGTTCATAATGAATTTCGGAAAGTGTGAGTATGTATTATAAGATTTTAATTATTAAATCATTTTTTCTTATCATATCTGTTGAAAAAAAAAGTATATGTTATCACTATGTCCGTTCGTCCGTCTGCGTACACCATATCCCCGCACGTATTACTCCCATTTAAAAAATTATTTCTTCATTGGTACGTTAAACTGTGTGAAAGAAAATAAATTTGGTTTACCGTTTTACAGTGTCGCTAGGAAGCCTGAATATGGACGCTATTGAATTCAGTATAGCATGTTATGCTTATATCTTCGCTTCTAAAAATACAACCGAAATTTCGAATTTCTTTTTTCATTACGAATTCCCTTTACTATTTTGCGTACACTTTGTACTTCAGACAATGTGCAGTTTTTCATCTGGAGTCGTGAATTAGAGACCAGGTCAGATCTAAAGGAATTTTATGAAGGGAGTGTCTGACCCCAGGTCTTAAATAACCCTTAGAAATAGGAAGCTAGGAAATTTGGGCTAGAGTGCCCGATAGGAAAGTGACACGGAAGCGAGGTAGAAAGGGGAAGGAAGACACCCTTATTTATTACCAGCGGGCCAGTACCCGGGATCCAACGGCTTAACGTGCCCATCCGACGCACGGCGAATATTTAGTGGTTCGAGCGTTCGTACCTGCTTGGGATCGAGCCCAAGGTCTTCTCCGTGGCAGTCACGAACGTTGACCACTAGGCCACCCGCTGCCCGTGAATTAGAGATGAGCACGAGCTCCTTTTTTAAGGCCCGTGTTAAGCGCGGGTCCGGCGCTTTCCCGTTATATCATTATACTGTATGACTGGCCCGGGTCTGATCATTGGTGCAAATTTTCCTTGTGCAATTAAGGAAAAAATAAAGCATATTGTTTTACTTCTACTTATATTTTCTTCATCAGATAAGAAAGTTAGGGCTTCCGTTATTGCCCCCCCCCACACACACACACACAGACACACACACACCACCACCACCACCCTCAAAGAGAGAGAGATAGAGAGAGATTGAAAGAGAGAGAGAGATAATTATGTATTATTATTTATGTGCATTATATTAAGGTAACAAACTGTCCTTCATTTTGTTTCCCAAGTGTATTAAGTTAAAGTGGATCCACATAAAATGTTTGCCCTGTATTTCCAATGGGCAAACTTCTGTTGCCATTTTTTTCACAATTAATGCGTTCCCGAGGATGAAACTTTGAACAATGATAAAAATAACTTCATATTATGGCCTAGTATACTTAATATTTTCTAAAATTTAACCATAATTAAGCAATCCAACATTTGTTTGTCTACTGACGTCATCAATGTACAGGTAGTGCCATCTATTTCCTGGTCTTAACACCACCAAAGAAAAAAGTTATTGATTTTTAATATAATTATGGTTAAGGTTTAGAAAAAATTAAATACACTAGGCTATAATATGAAGTCATTTTTATGGATGTCTAAATTTTCATCCTTGGGAACGCATGAATTGTGAAAAAAATGGCTACAGAAGTTTGCCCATTGTAAATACAAGGCAAGGATTTTAGATGGATCCACATTAACTCGTTTACCTCGGCTCACATTTATGTTTTCTCCGAATGACCGAAAATTCTCATTTTTCATATTATTGCTAGTAGAACTTTATACATTTTAGTCGGTAGAAACTTTAGGCTATCAGTTTTCATCGTTTGTAGGAAAATACGTAGTTGTTACTTAAAACACGCACAGACGTTTTTCAGTTACGAAATGCACGCGAAATAAGCAGTAAACAGTAATTAACAATTTTAGACAAAGAACAAAAAAGAGACTTATATAGCATAACCATTCAATTGTGCGGTTTTCATTGCCTTTGTTAGTTCAATTAGCAGTGTTAAATAAAATTAATTAAAATGTGAAAGGGAAAATTATCTTGGGACCTGGGTTTTAGTCGAAGATTTGATAGAAGAGCCCGCCCGGGCCAGATCCGTATCTGTTTCCAGGCTTTTTATCATAGCCCAGGCCCGTGCTCAACCCTATCGTCAATGTATATCTTATTTTTTCTGAATATCTTGGCTGTGCTCCTAATATTTTGATATGACAAATTCTTTTTGTTTCCGATAGCGTCAGTGTAGAAAAAGAATGTTTTCATATACTTACTGATTTTAATTACTCACTGTTTTACTAGAGGGGAGCGAAAGCCCATATTTCTGTTTGCAATATGTTTGCAACCTTTTCTCCAGTTGCAAAAGCCCGATGGGAATAAAAAGTTTGGACAGATGGAACTCATCGTGGAAACCTTTTTATGCATATTTCCTGCTCAAAATAATGCGCAATTTTTCCTCCAGGAAGCATAATCGTATAGTATATTTTTCTCAAGATCCCGTCTGCTAAAAGTTCAATCTGAAAGATTCTTTTTTTTTACCATTAATAGCATTTTGCATATATTTTAATAATTTTTCATAGCTCCCAATTTTTCCGCTAGGTGGCGTGCGTTTGCGTGTTAGCAACTGAATCTCCACTTTTAAAATTCAAATTAAAAAGTTCATTTTACGATAAATGTCATTTGCAACTGCGAACATTGTGTGCATTATCCATTTTAAATAATGCACTGTTTTCTCGCTAGAGGGCGTATATGTATAAATTGTTTTTTTATTATATTCGCTTGCAAAAGTCGTTTTAGATTTAAAAAAAAATGCTGCTACATTCAGTGTACGCTTCTGTTTTTGTAAAAAGATTGAAAAAAAATGTTTTTGGTCGTACACCCTTGACTAAGAACAACGTTTTTGAGCCAATTTTTTATCTTCAAATAAAGCACTGTCCAATTAATATTTGACGATTCATACGTTTTATATTGCCAAACATATTATTTTATTTGAAAGACGAGCTCGTTACTCACGAGAATTCGATGTCCCTTTACCTTATTGTTTCTTCACTGAATTAAATGATGGAATTGTGTAATAATTTAATTTTGGTAGCATAAATCTACTGGATCCCTGCAGTTGTTTGTTAGTGCGAAAAGAAAAACGTCCGTCGCAGTTTGGTATCTAAATGTATGTTACAGATCATGGTAGCCCACACATAGAATATACATGTATAAATAAATGAACAAAACCTCCATGACAAAAGCCCACGACTGCGACCACCCCGGTGGCATTTTTAGCGGCGTGTTTTTCCTTATCTTAAGACAGTCTGATTGTTGTAAAGGGAAAATTGTGGGTGTTCTTATGGTTGGCTGGTCAGGACACCGCGGAATTGCAGCGATTACCGACGCAATTGCAAAATATGTTTTCCTCTGGCTTGCATGAAGAAATTCATGAACGTCCCAACGAGGACACAAAAAAGAGCACGCATTTACGATTTGATTCCTGGTTCCAGAATCGTTATCACTGCTTTGAAATAAAGTCATGTATCTGTCAGCCTTCAATACCAAGAGCGAAAAACTGCAGGGTTCCAAATTTGTCTCAAACCGGTTTCGATACGTGCTTCTCTGTTACGCTCACCCCGTTCCGAAACCCATTGCTTCCACCCTCCCTATTGCTTCTTAAGCTCCTCCTCCTCCTTTCAACATGCTGCCGTTCTTTGTAGCATGTTGCTTCCCAAGAGGCCCTTCTTCATTGCCGTGTTAGGTCGAAGGGGGCAGGCAGGCAAGCTAGCAAGCCTGCAAGGTGAACGAACAGTCCCAGCTTTGCCGTCAGTCCTCCCGAGCTGCGGATGCTTCCACGCTCAACCTTCCCCGCATTGGATTAAATCACATGTTAACCGCCAACCGTACTCCCAGTGCTTCCAATTGCACCAGATGTTCAGCGAGCGTCTGCTTTATCAACAGGTCCTAACATTTAAAAGTGTTTCCACCATTTGTCTGCTCAACTCTGCTCGGAAAAGCCTCAGAAATTTTTTTTTCGCAAGCTTCTGATAAAAAGGATACTCAGAAACGCTTATTGAAACTTCCAGCAACGCTCTTTGAAGGTTTGGTGTTGGAAAATATGCATCAAATATACTCTTGGGATGTGTTAACTATGGTATTATGTGTGGAAAACAAATATTAGGAAAGTTGCATAAACTTCCTTGCGATTCCTTTTGATTGCTTGCTGCAGCTACAACAAGGCTGGCTATCCGTGGATATTTAAAGTTTGTTCTTGTGCGTACATACTACTTATAAAGACCACCTGTATTCTTTTGCTTTATGGATATACCATGCCGAATTAAGGATGTTGTCAGCTTGGCATAACATTTGATCTCGTTTCGTCTGAAATTTAGTCACCTCTGGTGAGTACTCTAATTTTGTTGACCTAGTAGAATGATAGAGCGTTTTGAAATGATCAATTAAATTTATAACTAGCATGCTCGCAATTTACCACAAAATTTTCTTAAGAATTTCAAAAATTAACTGATGCAACTATTTTTTCCCATTTTCTCTTGAGAAAAAGTTCTATGTTGCACACGATATTTGATCATTAATTCTGGTCACGGAAGTGATTTTAACACAATTTTTAATTATTTGTTTTTAATTTTGTGTCACAGCATACCTATAGTACGTTCTATGTTGTCAATAAGACATAGTCAAGTTTTAATGGGAAATCGTTATACACTGTATAACGATTAGTATAAAATGTGCGTAATATACACTGTTATCCACTTATACCGCAAAATGTACAGTATTACCCATTTATAAAATGCTTTAGAATATACCGTAATATACTACGTATATTATCATCATCATTGTCAAACATTATCAATCCACTGCTGGATGAAGATCTCTCCAAGCCTCTTCCACAACGGTCTGTCTTGTGCCAGTCTCCTCCATGTTACTCCCGTATACTTTCGAATTTCATCCATCTATCTCCCATGTGGTCTTCTTCTGGGTCTTTTCCTGTTCCTTTGAATCCAATCTAAAATTTCGACTGTCCATCGATGGTCTGTCCTTCTGGCAGTATGTCCAGCCCATTGCCATTTCAGGGATTTAACTCTGATCATGATGTCTTCCACTCTTGTCATTTTTCTGATCCACGAGTTCCTCTTTTTATCTCTCCTGGTTACACCAAACATGTATCTCTCCATGCTTCTTTGAGTTGTCTGCAGCCTTTGTATGTCTCTTTTAGTTAAGGTCCACGGGTCTGCACCATATGTAAGCACTGGAAGGATGCATTGATCAAACACGTTTCTTTTAAGACATAATGGCATATTGCTCTTGAAAAAAATTTAACGAACGAAATTAGATTAAATCCCCAGATTTAAGGAGAGAAAGAAAAGCCAAGGTGATCACTTTTAATAAAGTACCAAATTTTCATGACCTTCCATATTTGACGTCGCAGAAAAGAACTGCTTCGTACAGCCCTGGAATGGAGGAACAGAAGTGGTGGCATACAGTGCGAAATCGCCACAATGCTGGTGAAAAAATGTTGATAGAAAAGCACTTTTGAGGCGGAAAATCTCCAAATACGGCGACACGAGGTATTTAGCGCGTCATGTGTTATTCGGCGAAAATGAAGGAAACAAATATAAAACAAAACAAGCAACATTGGATGTTTTTTAAATATTTCCACATGATCTCTGCTTTAGGATTCGTTGGTACTAAATATTCACCTAAGTGATTATTTCATTTTAATTTGTACTAGTGTAGTTAATTAATTAAATCATTCACGTGTAAGCATCTGTTATGGATATACAAAATAAACGTATATATGTGCATGTTACGTATGCATATTTTTACATGGTGGTATTTTTCGTCCCAAAACAGATTTAGGGAGAATTTCCGTCGGTCCCGAGCTCCTTGTTACAACTGGGTTCGGTTGCATATATATATGAAAGAAAAGATTGAGTAATTTTTGTCAGCATAAATACAAATACCATTTTGTCAGTGTTTAATACAAGCTTGCCATTGTGCAATTACGCTGTTCGTGACACACTGCAAAAATCTCACTATTCGCATCATTGACAATGTTCACCGTTCGTGACTGCCACAGAAGAGTCTCAGGATTGATTCCAGGCAGGTACGAACCACTCAATATCCGCCGTGCGTCGGATTGGCACGTTAAGCTGTCGGACACCGGGCGCAGGCCTTGCAGTTGAAAATAAGGGCATCTTCCTTCTACCTCACTTCCGTGCGACTTTCCTGTCTTGCACTCTAGCGCAAATCTCCTAGCTTCCTACTTCTAAGGGCTGTTTAAGACCTGGGGTCTGACATTCCCTTCCTAAAATTCTCTACATAAGTCTCTCTAAATCGCCGTAGTGTGAGTCGCCAGGATGGAGAAAAGAAAACGCAGGTGGGGCATTGCGCGGCGGGGCCCTTTCCCGAGTATGGCCCTGTCTGAGCCACGGATGAAGCATGGGGTCCGTCCTAGGACGTTGGTTCCATCTCCTTCTAGAAAGTGCTAGTCCTAAATCAGGGACAGGCTGGCTCTAGATTCTCACAGTGCTTGTTAAACTCTAAAACAAACAAATAACACAAAAGACATGTTTTGCTGCCACGCCGTGATTTTAGGAAAATCGGCGTGTAAGTCACATGTACTCGATGTAACTAGAGGTACAGTGGGGACGAAACATTCCTGGACGGCGCTCCCGTACTTTTCTTTTTTTTTTTTTTTTTCGACCCTACCCCCGCATTCGGTAAATCCTATACAACATAATTTGTTTTCTTTTTTAAATGCCAATATCCTATAATTATAGTTAGTGGAATTAACGTCCTATGTTTGTTTGAAGGGGGAGTTACATTGCAATTTTCTGAAATTAACGGAACATTTTCCGTCATTGCTTTCGTGAATCAACGAATAATGTTTCTGAATCAACGTCTGCCGTGAAATGACGGGGAAACTCTGAATTTCACAGATTTACCATTCGTGAATTGACAGAAATACTCCTGAACATCTTTGCCCGTTTAATGACGGAAAACTGCCGTTTTCAAAAGGTGTTATCCGAAAAATTCTGAATTTTCAGAGCACCTTTCCATGATTCCGTTCGTATATTGCCGGAGATATTCTGTTCTCACTTTTCCAGCCCCATATGATGGAAACTTCCCAGTGTCAGAAGCGGTTCGCGGGAGAACCTGAATTTCATGAAAGTTAATAAATGGGCCGTATAAAAATTACATTTTTATTTTTTCCTGTCCATTTTCATGTAGTTCTTTGGGGAGGTGGGGGGGGTGTCTTGTACAAAACTCATACTTTTCATTTCACCTGTCCATTTCCCAATAGGTCTCTTCTATACACTGTTAAAAATTTTATGAAAGATTGCATCAAAAATTGGTTTTACTCTAGCTGCTCCACTTTCTGAGAAAAGATACACCATTGCGTAGTGCAAAAAACAACAACTACATGGTGCTACTATGCACCATAATGTGCTTGCGCCATAACATGATGCAAAGTTGCACCGTGTTGTTGGGTTTTGTTTGCACTACACAATGGTGTATCTATATTCAGAAAGTGGTGCAGCTTGTGTAGTACCACCTTTTAACGCAACCTTCCCCAAAATGTAAAAAAAAAAAAAAAAAAAATATTAAATTATTTATATCGAGGTAGCTTGTAGTATTGTTGCATTTTTACCCAAGCATTAATAACAAACAGTATGGGACTCGGATTAAGCCATTTTAGCGACTTTTAACCGACAGTTCTCACTGTAGTGCTGTTTACATAAAACATAAAAATAATAATGCCACACTTCCACTCAGGCGCAAAATATTAATTATAAGGCCCTAGGCCTAGGCCTAGGCTTATTTAGCAATTTTGAAACTGTCGTGCCTATATTCACCAGGTTCTCGTAACAAGTCAAGGTTTTAGTATTGGGCATTTGCTTAGGCCCCAAACATTAATTGATAAGCCGTACCAAGTCAAGTTAGTAATTTTGGGGTTTTTACTTAGGCACCAAACATTAATTGATAGGTTCTAGGCCCCTTTTTCACAGTTTTTATTCCACCCTGCTCATATTCATAAGGTTTGCATGACAAGACAAGTTGGTGATATCGCACTTTCACAGTCCCAAATGGTGAAATCTTGTTCCTTGGATGCCAAAATGTGTAAATTCAGAAGTCTGATTTCGACCGATCACTATACTTTCTTATACTATAAATATAAGAAGGGGAAAAGGGAGATACTGAATGGGGATGGTGGTAGAAAGGGAAAGGTATTGAAAACGTAAAGGCACCGCGCGTTCCTGCACTTTTTCGATTAGCACTGCACCACTGGACGGAAATGAAATTGTTTAGAATGACAGAGCAGTATTTAAAAAAATAATAAACTTAATATTCTTAGCATCTGACGCCCACGTAACATTCGCTCTTTTGTTTAAAATTTCCCAAATTCAGCAACTCTAATAAAATAATCTGTAACAAAAATTTTATAAAACGTACTAAATGATAAAAATAATTGGTAAAAAAATTACTAAGTAATAAAACTAAGTTGTAATAAAATTGCTACATAATAAAAGCAACAAGTGAAACTTTCAATTGCATTTGAAAATTATAAGGGACTTCTTTCCGGGTTGGTTTTTCCTAATCTGTTCACCGTTTTTTAGTGGAATTACATCACTGACTCATAATAAAAAAAGAGTCGGTATAAGCAAACTCATATGGTATTTACAGAAAAAGGAAAAATCGGTTTATTAGATTTAAAAAAAAATCGTTAATGTGACCCAAATTCTTTGTTTTGGTAGCTAAACAAGAGGTGTAATCGCAAAGCAAATATGATGGCTCCTAGATTTTCATTCCTAAAGCCCACTCCATTGCGCTGTTTTGTCGAAATTCTTTACGTTCACTTATAAATTTACGTGCCTTCAATTGTATCCATCGTTCTTTAAATATCGACACCTTTCCGTCGTTGAAATGGAAATTAATAGTTAAGATCTATAGTTCGAATCAGCGTCTTCACGATCGATGAGTAGATATTCTGACTGATATCATTTCCTTTCAAAGACCATGAATCTTTTCATAAAAACTTCCAGCTTCTCATTAAGAAATTTAACGATGTCTCCGATATATCATAATGTAGTAAAAGAAAAAGTCTTTCCAATTTTTATTTTACATACTTTATTTTTATAAGCATTTCAAAAAGTGCAAATGAAAGACGAATCGTTAATGTGCTTTTAAGAATCCTGTCCTCCAGATGACAACAGCTGTTACCGACATCCAAGACGCGATGGTCTCCAGGCCATATTAACAACAAGACAGTTTTTTCATCTCATATATTGTCACACCAAGTGACGTTCATTACGGATCGACACCACAAAAATCTCCTAATACTTCGTTGTGGACAGTAGGTACCCATGTTCAGAATGAGCCAAAAGCAAATGCAACGTATCTACCTATCGGCAAAAACACTTAAAACGCATTAAAGATTATTCTTTAAAGTTGACTAATGCTCTTGGATTTACACTATACGCGTGCGTGAATCTTATTTTTCATGATCAAAGAGAAGCACATTTTAGGAGACTCGCCGTAATTTTTCGGTTAAAATGTCAATGCAGTGTTTGTCTGTTAGTTTTTTCTTTGTAAAAAGCCAAAAAAAAAGTGGGCCTTGGTACTCTTAGCAAGTAGAAAAAGTTGATGCCCTCTTGCTCTCGTATTAAAAACTGAAGAGAGGAATGTTTGTTGATAATGTTTGGTATTAACTAGAATTAAGTAAATGCTAGACTTCTAAAGGTAATCCTGTTTGTATAAGGATAAAATAATCACATTGAAAAATAATATCATGAACACGAGATCTTTTTTGCCTGACAGCTACAAGGAGGCTTTCATTTTATCACGTGCTGCCCGGACGCCTTCTGTGTGCTTAGATGATGAGACTGTAAAAACTGAGATTGAAACTTTCTTAAACCTTGCTGTTTCATCCGGATACGAGCAACATAGAATCCGTAGGAGAAGAATTCATAAATCTCGGAAACGTAACTCTGTGGCTCCAATATTTCGTGGTGGTGTAGAATAGATTCCTAAGTGTATCACCAATATTCAACGTTCTGCTTTTAAATGGATGTTCTCGGAATCAGCAGAAGGAAAAGCTGTTTAACTCATGTGTGCATATTGAAGCACTGGTCTCAGATTCTTAGATGTGAGGATTTCACTTTATCTAGAATCAGGATTTCTATAGACAGATAGTCTCTTCAAAAGAGAAGTTTGATTTTTACAGGCTTTATGATTTTTGCAATGCGATAAAATATATTATAATTTGTAACCTTTTTTTTTTCTTTCGCTGTCAATTCGACTTTAAATAAATGGTTTTTAAGGAACATCTTGTACTTGTTTAAGCAACGAATTTTACAATAGCATTTAACATTTTGAAATTTTGTTTATACGTTTTTTACGTTGATGTGCTTTTTAAGGCTATCCCCTATAAAGATAGATGTATAACCGAGGTTTCACTGTATATATGCTTTCGCCCCCTAGCGATGACATTATACATTATTTCAAACAGCAACTCTGTGTAAAATGGCCTTTTGTAGAAGAAGAGAGGTTTTTTAATGTTTTTCTTTTTAAGAAAATGTGTAGAGTAAAATATATTTTTAATTTGATAACATTGTGCATTTACGCTCCATAAAGGGAAACTTCGGCAAAAGACCGAAACGCATGCATTGTTCTCACAGTTTAGGCTCTTTTCTGCAAAAAATATTTTTAATATCGTTCTAATAGTTGCAGAGATATGGTGTCAGTGACGGACAGATGGACATGGCGTATTATAAACACGTATTTTTTCATTTTTATTGTTTATTTTTTTCAAGCGTGCTAGAAAGCGGCAAACCTGTTCAGGATGGACAAAAGTCATAGGCGTGATAAGCACTACTCACAGTAGCAGGCATCTGATACACCGGCATCAATATAGGTGCTTTTAAGCGTCCTGTAACGTACCAGGAGATGTGACGTACCTGCCAGAAGGACGCACACGACATAAAGGCAGATAGGAATCAGAATAAAATGTCCGCGTAGCTCAACTGGTAGAGTGACTTATTCCGGAATGAGGGGATCCGGGTTCGAATCCTAGCGTGGACAGAAATGACGGAGAAATTTACTTCGTTATAATGGTGCCCGAACAGGGACGGATGACCCGACCGTTCAAAATCTCGCAATGGTGTGATGTTATTTTCACACCGCGAGACAGGAAAAATCAGAGAATCCCTTCTCCAGCGCTTCGAAAAATAAAAATGTGTGATGTGTCATTCCACACAGCAGATTGACTGGGAGTTCTCAAGTGCACGTTCTACAGTGGATGGCTGCCTGCAACGATTCATGGTCACGGTTGACCCGTGGGCCATGCCCCCGGCCCTCTTTCGGGGGGGGGGAGATGTGACGTACCTGCCAGCAGGACGCACACGACATAAAGGCAGATAGGAATCAGAATAAAATGTCCGCGTAGCTCAATTGGTAAAGCAACTTATTCCGGAATGAGGGGACCTGGGTTCGAATCCTGGCGCGGATAGAAATGACGGAGAAATTTACTTCGTTATAATGGCGCCCGAACTATCCGGATGACCCGACCGTTCACAATCTCGCAATGGTGTGATGTTATTTCCACACCGCGAGATAGGAAAAATAAGAGCAGCACTTCGAAAAAAAAAAAAAAAAAATAAGGGGGAGATGATGTAACGTACCAGGAGATGTGATGTACCTGCCAGAAGGACGCACACGACATAAAGGCAGATAGGAATCAGAATAAAATGTCCGCGTAGCTCAACTGGTAGAGTGACTTATTCCGGAATGAGGGGATCCGGGTTCGAATCCTGGCGTGGACAGAAATGACGGAGAAATTTACTTCGTTATAGTCCTTGTGCGTTAAAGCTCTCTGTGTGTTTACAGAACACCATTATGCAATTCGGTTATTCTCTGATTACTTGTATTCGTTTTAAGTGGAACTTTCTGGAGGCCCCACAGAAAGTTACGGCGTGACGCAGAATGTGTATATTTTGCGTTTTAAAGTAAATAGCTATCCGTGTGTGCTGATGATGTTTTCTGGAATTCATCTCCCTCTGACAGATAGAAAAATGATTGAAGTATAAGTGGGAAAAGTTCGAGAGTGCTTTAATTAATCAACCCCAGAATTTTGCCGAATTGACGTATTCGAGGAGGAAGTAATTAACTTGAAGAAGTTAGGAGGTGATCCCGTTTTATTTCTCCTCGCGAAAAGTACGTGCCGAAGGCATTGTCGGACGACCGTTTGCTGGCACGCTGGAACTGATTGATTTTTCTGTTTCGAAGCATTGAAAACTCCCGCTGTCCATTAAAAAGAAATACGAGTGAGCAGATTGGCAAAGTGGATCTCGCGTTTCGAGTGTGAGGAAACTGTAATGTGTAATCCCTGTATTTACGGAAGCATTACGCAGATGAGAAACAGGAGTATACCCGTAATAAAAAAATAAAGTTGCGGAAAAGCTTTAGCATTATTCTGTGAACGATTGAACCCGTTTAGTGTTTTTATATCGTGTGCCAGTTTTCAAGCCAGCGCTATGAATAACTCAAATATGCTGAAAAATTCCCAGATTATTACTTATATTGTACAAAGCCTTTTTATGCATAGTTAATTGATTGGTTTTATTACTTCTTCTTGTTACCACAACCTTCCTATTTCTATTGAAGCTACAGAACACCCAAAATATTAAAGTAAAACAAGTGAATACGCAGACTAGAAGATTTACTTAGTGCGTAGTTGGGTATCGAACTATAGCCGAAGATAGCAAATGTTTTTCGCAAATGATATAGTATCTTAACGTTTTACAGGGAAAAAAATAATGCACGGTATTTAAGTTATCTGATATCTTCCATAAATTCTTCGTTTTATTATAAACTTTTACTGACAATATTGTATAATCATATAAAGCAAACTATTTCTAGAACATGATATTTAATTCATACACGGTACTATAAAATTGGCAAGGTAGTGAGACAAGATGATACCATATCGCACAAGCTCTTCATTGCGACGTTGCAGGATGTCATATCTCACAAGCTCTTCATTGCGAAGTTGCAGGATGTCATATCTCACAAGCTCTTCGTTGCGACGTTGCAGGATGTCATATCTCACTAGCTCTTCATTGCTGCGTTGCATAATGTCATATCTCACAAACTCTTCATTGCGACTTTGCAGGGTGTCATATCTCACAAACTCTTCATTGCGACTTTGCAGGATGTCACATCTCACAAGCTCTTCATTGCGACGTTGCAGGATGTCATATCTCACAAGCTCTTCATTGCGACGTTGCAGGATATCATATCTCACAAGCTCTTCGTTGCAGGATATCATATCTCACAAGCTCTTCATTGCAGCATTGCAGAATGTCTTTCAGTCATTCAAATGGGAAGACATGGGGATAGCGATTGATAAAGATAGTTTAACCCAGCTTCGTTTTGCTGACGACATCTTTATTTTTGCAAGTTCTCCCTCAGAGCTGCAGTGTATGATCCAGGGATTTGCTGACAGCAAAGAAGTGGGTTTAAAAATGAACTTGCCGAAAACAAAATTGACGTATAACGTTTTTACAATAACTGAAGGTTTAGCAATTGAGAGTGCAAATCTTAAGGTAAACATACATCAAGTGTTTGCCTTGAAGAACATACAGTACATCAAGTGAAGGCCACATTGAAGAAATATATAGGTGTGTAAAATTTGGTTGCAGAACTTTTGGAAGAAGCAGTACAATTTTCAAGAGCAATTTATAATACCATTATGTCTTAAAAGAAAAGTTTTTAAGCAATAACATCCTTCCGGTTCTCACTTATGAAGCAGAGGCATGGGCTTGGACTAGGAAAGATATTCAGAGGATGCAGACAACTCAGAGAAGCATACTTTGTATTACCAGGAACGATAGGAAAAGGAGACATGGGTTAAAGAATTGACAAAAGTTAATGACATTGTGATCAAAGTGAAGACTCTCAAGTTCCTATGGGCTGGGCATAATATTAGAAGAACTGACAACCGTTGGACTACAGATATACTATTAGGGGTATGCAAAAGTTTCCGCCGCCCCGCTGGCGGGCTCTGTGGGGTCTAGCCGGCCGGCGACCCGTGCTGTCAGTTAGTTCATGAAGCCAAGCATGACGGTCGATAAAATTCATTTGCGGCACTGTTTGTTATTCATATTTAATTCAGGGAAAAGTGCGAGTGAAGCATACGGTTCATTATGCCAGGCGTATGGCGAAACTGTTATGGGTGAGCGGACGTGTCGATAATGTTTTTCCAGGTTTAAGAAAGGTAATCTAAGCTTCGAAGACAAGCCACGTGCAGGTAGACCTCAGGAACTCGCTAACGAGGGGCTGGAATCGCTGTTGCAAAAGGATGCCACACAATCGACCGCGCAACTGGCGAAACGTTTGAAAGTGGTTCAATCGACGGTGGTACGGCGTCTACAGGCCTTGGGGAAGATTCAGAAGATTGGTAAGTGGATTCCGCATACTTTAACGGAGCGTAATATTGGTCAACGATTGGGCATCTGAATGTCGTTGCTGAAGAGGTTTCAAGGGAAGAATTTGTTGTAGAAGGTTGTCACGGGGATGAAAAGTGGGTTTATTGTGACAACCCCGTACGTAAGCAATCCTGGGTCGATCCAGGCCAGCCATCAACATCCACTGCAAAGCAGGATATCCACGGGGAAAAGGTGCTGTTGTGCGTGTGGAGGGATATGCATGGAGTGCTGTACTTCGAACTGTTGAAACAGGGCGAAACAATCACTGCACAACGATATAGCAATCAGTTGATGAAACTGAACGCCGCAATCGAGCAAAAACGCCCATGGACAGGTAAAGGACGCCGCCCAGTCATCCTGTTACACGATAATGCCAGACCACATGTCGGTGCCACCACGAAAGCAACCCTTGAACAGGTACACTGGGAGGTTCTACCGCACCCTGCTTACTCCCCGGACATTGCACCCTCAGACTTTCATCTGTTTCTGTCTTTGCAACATGCCCTAACCCAACAGCGGTTCACCATGGCTCCAGAGGTGGAAAATTTCGTCACTGCGTTCTTCATCTCAAAACCAGAGTCCTTCTATCACAGGGGCATTCATTTATTGCCTGAAAAATGGCAAAAGGTCATTGATGCTAACGGCCAATATTTCGTTGAATAAACTTGTACTGGTTTCCTGATTGTTCCTGTCTCCTTTCTCCTTAAAACTGCGGAAACTTTTGCATAACCCTAATAGGCTGGATACTAAGGGACAGGAAAAGATACGTATCAGAAGTTGGAGATGGTTGGATAAAATTCACAAGTGTGCTGGAATGTCAGCAAAAAGACATGGTGAAGATAGAAAGCCGTTGAAAAGACTTAGGGAGACCTTCATCCAGCAGTGGATTTATAATTTTTGTGATGATGTATATATGTATCCATATATTCTGTCGTGTGTATAACATTACCTCCAGCACTATTTTTTCTAAAGGCCGCCATTTTCCTGCTCCTGGGGTGTTAGTCGGGCTGAACCGAAGAAAACAAAAAAAAAAAAAAAAGAAAGAAAAGAAAGTGAGAAAGATACGTTTTTCAATTTGGATGTTATTTTTCTTCCGTGGAACTTAGTAAAAACTGCTCACAAGCACAGTAATGATGATCGCTCTAGCACTGCATTCAAAGTTATCTGTGTTATTGTTTTCTTTCTTTTTTTTTGGGGGGGGGGGGGGTTACGACCCTTGGGAATCCTTGGATCCTGCGGGAGAGCAGGGGCAGCGGCCATGAGACCGCGCCTCATCCACAGATGGTTGGCCTGAGTCCCTCGCCTCTGCCTCCTCAGTCACCCGCATTGCTATTTCTCCTTCTGCTATTGAAAATTCGTAACATTATTGAAAACAAAATCTGTGCGTATCATTTAGGGAAAAAATGTTGCTCATGCTGTCAAAATTCGTTAATATTTCTGCTACAGCTTTTATAAATTTGATCAAATACTTCAAAGAACGTTATTGGCTTTTTATTCTCTGCCGGTTTCGGAAATTCTAACTCTGTGGAATGTGATACATCTGGGTGTAAATTAGAATATACTTCAGTTTGCTCCTTATGCGAAAGAATGTTTCAGTTTACGATGGCTCCGATTTGCGACACATCTTTCAGAAAGGAACCTCGTCCCAAGCTGGATGTTCTGAAGAATGCAATAAAACGCATGATTTGCAGAGTCGTCTTTCCTTTCGTGTCAGCACCCTGGAGGTGATATTTATTGAAGCGTCTGGAATATTTGGGATGTTTTGCAGACGCGGCCGTTGTAATCCCAAAATCGGCGTACGTGAAGGATCGCTTGTGTCATGGAACACTAACGATGGAATGAAGCAACCTGCGTCCAAGGCTTAAGCTTCATTGTTTAGCTTCAAAATTTGCGTCGTCAGGGGCACATGCAAATACATTTTTTAGTTCGGGTCTCTTTTGCGATAGGTACAAAAAGAAAACAGCTCTTTAAATGAGGCCTCTTCAGTGTTGCGTGTAGTATAAAATGAAAAAAAAAAAAAAAAAAAAGAAAAGAAAGCGATACAACTCCTGTTAAGGTTCTTCATATGTAAATATACCAGCTGAGTTTTAGCCGGCTCTGCTGGGATATATAACTTTTGAGATGCGATTTGTGTGTGTGTGTGTGTGTGCGTGATTTTTTCTGCAGTAAATGGGTGTGTTCTTTTTTTTTTTTTTTTTTGAAGGTTTAACGACCACCGTGAGCAATCGCCCGTCCCTAATTTAGGGCCTCTGGTTCCAAGTAAGGGAGAGAGCCAGTGCCATAAGACAAACACAACATCCATGCCTCACCGGGATTCGAACCCGGACCATTCTCGGACGAATGGTCATAAGCCAGCGCTTATAGACCACTGCGCCATGCACCACTCTGGTGTTTTCTTGAATCCTGCGTTAATGGATTCTAAATACAGATTTAGTATGCCTCATCCGAAATTTTTGAGTCCGGAAGTGTATCTGTGACTTTTCAGTTTTGGGGGTATACGACATTCTTATATACAGCTTGGAGATGAGACCAAATCTAAACAATAAATCCATTTGCATTTCAAGAAATTAAAGTCGTTCGCGAACGCTTCGTTCGAGAAATACGAATCAGCAAACTGAGTCGTTCACGAAACGATTCTGTAATGAAAAGAATGATTCTGCAAAACAGCCGATCCCTCAAATTTATGTGTCAGAGAGTTATTTTTCACTAGACATCCAGCGTGTCTGGATGAGGGTCATGATCCGGTCAGAAAACGTGAGCTTATTCAGGTGCAACAAGTTTCGTGAACGTTTTGATACCAAGTTACTTAAAAACTAAAGGGGAAAAAAATTCCGTATGATTTAAACAAGTTCAAACGGCAGATCGCTCAGTAAACTCGTCAACGAACGACCCAAACCGATTCGACTCTGAGTCGATTCACAAAAGTCATTCCCTGCGGAAATCGTTCTTCGGAAGGGTCAACGAGCAACAAAAATGGATCCGTCTCTGAGTCGATTCGTAAGAGTCATTCCCTGCGGAAATCATCCACCAGAAGAGTTGACGAACGACGCAGTTGGATCCGACTCATAATCTATTCGCGGGTGTCATTCTCTGCGGAAATAGTTCACCGGAAGAATCGACGAAGGATAAAATAGATTTGACTCATAATCGATTCGCGACAGTCATTCCTTGCAGAAATCGTTCACCAGAAGAGTTGACGAACGACGCAATTGGATCTTATTCATAATCTATTCGCGAGTGTCATTCCCGGCGGAAATAATCCACTAGAAGACTATTGCGCAGTTGAATTCGACTCATAATCGATTCGCGATAGTCGTTACCTGCGGAAATCATTCACCGGAAGTGTCAACAAACGAAACAACTCGTAACCGTCGGGTGCGCAGAAATTCTTTTAATGTGTCGAATCGAAAGAATCGGTTTGCCGATCGCTACAACAGTATAGAGCGTCAGAGCCCCACCTATGGTATCTGAGGTCACGTGTCGTAACCGTCGGGGTGCGCCGAAACCTGCGCGTTGACGAACGACGCAGTTGGATCTTACTCATAATCTATTCGCGAGTGTCATTCCCGGCGGAAATAGTCCACTAGAAGACTATTGCGCAGTTGGATCCGACTCATAATCGATTCGCGACAGTCGTTACCTGCGGAAATCGTTCACCGGAAGTGTCAACAAACGAAACAGTTCGAACGAATTCTTTTAATGTGTCGAATCGAAAGAATCGGTTTGCCGATCGCTACAACATTACAGAGCGTCAGAGCCCCACCTATGGTATCTGAGGTCACGTGTCGTAACCGTCTGGGTGCGCAGAAACCTGCGCAATGCCTGAGAACATTCCCTGAGCTTCCTAGAATTTTTCATTTATGGTATTGTATCGGCCCTCGAAAAAAGTTTCAGCTTTCAGAGGTAATCGGTTTTGGGATTTTCGGATAAGTGGATATTTTACCCGAAGTATTTACTGTTGTATCTGTACAACTAAAGATAAGATTAGTTGACAAACTTTGTCGTATATTGTTCGCCACCAAAACCTGCGACCTCTCCGGTGGAATAACCGCGTCCAAATAAGGAAATTTGTTTGACTTTCCCTGATGCACACGTTACACGAACATTTTCCTGTCGACACCAATTGCAGCGTTTGCGAAAAATATTTTCAGAAGGGAAAATGTGGTTAATTCATTTTATCTAAAATTCGTTGTTAAATAAAATGCGCAAAGCCAATACCGTAACATTTACTACACTGCTGGACAATTGCTAAGGGCGGATCATAAACGGCTATATAGCGCATAAAAAAGTAAGTGTGGTTGGATGCCAAGCGAAATAAAATAATGTCAGAATGCCAGGACATTACAAGAAAGACAATTTATTGTGCTCTGAAATCCAGAAGGCTTTGGAACGTGTTCAAGGGACAAACAGGCCATTTTGTGCAGAATACGTAAACGTGAAAAAAATGCAATTACCGTCCGCAGGCGTTCCGGCGTAAGATGTCAATACGGGATATGGCCACCATGGAGGGCGATGCAAGATTCCACACGTCGTGTCATGCTTTGCACAACATTATCAAGCAGCTGTTGGGGTAATTTATCCCATTCCTCTGTCAGTGCACGGATGAGGGTGTCCTTGTTTATTGGAGGGCATTGGCGACCAGCAAGACTCCTCCCCAAAACATCCCACACATTTTCAATGGGATTGAGATCTGGAGAACGTGCTGGCCATACGAGGCGTTGAATATCCTCGCTCTCAAGACACTCCTGGACAGCGACTGTTCGATGACATGTTGCGTTGTCGTCCATGAAAATGAATCTATCACCGACAGCACCACGGAACATGCGAACATGAGGTAGTAGAACATCATTAATGTATCGTTGGCCAGTCATAGTCCCAGTTGGAAGCACATAGAGGGACGTACGGCCATTGATCATGATGCCAGCCCATACCATGACACTACATGTCGGATATCGGTCCCTTTCCTGTATGTTTGCTGGACAATATGCAGTACCACTATCACGCCAGATCAGTTGTCGTCGACAATCAGACGATAGACTGTATCTACTCTCATCTGAGAAGAGGACAGCAGACCAGTCGTTATCAGTCCAATTGCGATGTTGATGGCACCATTGCAAACGGGCGGTACGGTGACGTCTGGACAATGGGATGCACACAACAGGACGGCGGGCGTATAGTTCTCCTTCATGCAAACGTCTGGCGACAGTTTTTCGGGAGATCCGCTTGCCAGTAGCAGCCATAAACTGATTTGTTACCTCACTAGCTGTGCTGCATCGGTGTCTTTTTGTTGATAGCACTATGTACCGATCTTCTGCAGGTGTCGTACTGCGAACACGACCTCCCCCGTGACGTTTGCTACACTCTCCATTTGTTTGAAATGATTTCCAAAGCCTTGAAACAACACTGTGGCTGACGTCGAACTTCCTGGCAACATCTGTTATTTTTCGCCCTTCTTCAATCTTGCCAATAATACGGCCACTCGTAAAATCATCTAGGTGATGTCGGGAAGACATACTGAAAATTGCAAGTTCGTCAATTGATTCTTTCCCTTTCAACTTTGCGTTTGAATAACAACGGTCACTACGCGTCAAATCCTTTATATCTCTTATCAGCGCTATGACGTCACGAACAAGTTCGGCAATCCAAAATTTGCATACGCACAACACGTCTTACTGTATCCCGCACTTATGCTAATTTCCACATTTTCCTGCCTTCCATTTTATGGTTGCTATCGTTGCTATTGTCATCCGTCCTTAGCAATTGTCCGGCAGTGTATATACTATCCTAATTTTTTCTGTAAACATTAGGTCAAGGCGTAATTATAAATCATTAGTTCCAAGATCTTCGCTTACTTACCAGGCCGAGTTGCAGGCATGATGCAGCTTATGCAGCAGCTTATTGGATGGAATCACATGTACCGGTCCTGTATTTGAAAGTATTTATAGTGTTTTGCTTTCATTGCTGGATCTTGTGATGACGATTCGTAACCAATTACCGTTGATAAAATCATTAACTTTTTTCAATTCCTGAAACCCCCGAGTTTTTATTTAAAAAATATGCGCTAAAGTCAAAAAATGGCTAAATTATGAACTGCATGTTATCCATACTCTAATTATGGTCTAATTTTTTTTCAAATTGATTTTTAAAATACCAGGAAAACTTTAAGTCTGCATTTTCAACAATTTTTCTGATTTATGCGCCCATTAATTTCTTGTAGATGGTGAAAAAAATTTTTTTTTCTTTTTTGCATGTGTTCCACTACAACAACGGTGCAGCATTGATATTACGTTTCTTGAATTCAATCTGAGCTATGATTAACGGGTCTCTTTTTTCCCGTTTGTGTTCGATACCTTTTCCTAATTGCAGTTTGTTGCACATGTTACGAAGAAAGTGTTTAATGCACTTGTGGTATTAAATTGCTTTTTACTGTCTAAAATGATCATTGTTAGTTTGCCCTGGAATAATCTTAGAATAAACTTCTTGCTCCTCTTTCCATTTCTTCTGTTTCCTAATTATTCGCTCTTTCTTACTTATTCTAGTTCCACGTAACTTTTACAGTTCTGGGCTTTCAGAGGCCAAGATACGTCCTGCTCCCCAAATATCTTTCCCTCTTCCATGTCTCTCGACTCTTTGTCCGACTTTCCTTCTCCGATGTCTCTCAACTCTGTGTCCGATTTTTCTCGCTCCGTGACCCCCTGTTCTGCCTCAAGTCCTTTTTTCTCGCTTGTCATTAAGAAAAGCTTTCTTGTCACCGTGAAGAGAAATAAACTCATTGCATAGTCTGGGTACGCTATTCTATCACAGTGTATTGATCTCTTCGGAAGGCAATAAAACACTTAGCCAACGTACTAAGCTTGGTTCTGGGAAATGATGTTTTACAACTCCACTAATGACCGTTGCCGACATGCATCTTCTTGAAAATGTCGTTGATTCTCAAGCTAACCGTCTGCATGATAACAAAGAAACCTGATGTTGAAATTTCCCATTCCTTGGAAACGAACGATTCCTAGAATCTCCATAAAACTATCTTCCTACATATTATATATTAATATGAGTTATCTTGCTACTAATTATGTAATCGGCTGTTTAATTTCTTTTTTTTTCCCCTATGATCTGCCTGTGTTTACTGTTATTCGTGAACTTTTCAATATTTTGTTTCGTGACTTTATATTGCAGCTGTCACTCTTGGGAAACAAAGCCTTCTGTTTCGTTCTTTAGAGTTGTTAAGTTTTGTATCCATTTCCAGCTGTTTTATCATCAATTTTTTTGCATGTAGTTGTTATTGCCATGTATATTGCACTCCAGTTTTTGTAGACGTCACTCACATTAATAATTTCCAGGGAAAATTAGCGCTTCGATTTAAGACAACCTCTACAAGTTTCGTCGAAACTTTCATCTCACGGCAATTTGAAACACGTGTTGCTCTTCAAGCAAAACTTGTGGTGCTTCAGACATTCGGAAGCAGACTGCTTGGTTGTCCTGGGCATCTGTGTTAAGCCCAGTAATGCGTGCTCGAATTGAACTGGGAATCCCAGCCCTTAATGCCCGAAGAACACCGTGATGACCTACGCAGGCAACTAGAATTTTGTAAGGGCTTGTCACTTTCCATTGGGTTATTTAAAGTCGGACGTCTCCAAGGAATCAGGAAGTGTGAAATTACGATGATTACTGTCCCTTGTCATTTCAATTATTTAGGAAGTTGCCTGGGTTCCCTCGCTCTCGTCTGTCGCATCGTCGTTGGTGTAATTTGCTTGTGTCCTCTGTTATCCCAGTTGGCAGAACTACTTTCCCCCACCCACGATTCCTCGCATAATGAAGGCACGGCTGACTGCTGCCATTATCCAATCACAATGTAAAGCGACAACGATTATCATGCAAAGCGATCACGTGTAAGATGCCATGACCAGTTTCCCATTTCAATTAAGCATGCGGCTCGTGAACAAAATGTTGAAGAATTCTGTTGAACCACTTTCCGTTCTCCATTAAAATTCACGGACGATATTTATTAGTGCACAAAAGTTATAAATTAAGAAGGTATTATTGACATCTTGCTTGTCGCAAGTGCAGGTGATTGAGGTCGTCAACCAGAGATAACATCGCGGAAAGCTAGCTGGTGAAAAGCGTTAGGTGTATTGACTCCTGATCGATACGTTTGGGAAACGGCTTCGCGTTCTACTTTTAGTTGTGAATAATGTCTTTCAGAAACTTCTGTATCAAAGCGAGTGAGACAGAGAAAGGGGACCGCCAGCTGGGTTGGTTTGGTCAGTTTCCATCCCCTCCTCTTACGATACGTTCAATCTCATGACGTGTTTACCGCAGTTTCTGCGTTGGTGTTATCATTTCGGCCCGTGTCGTGTACAGTGCAAGTAGAATTCTGTGATATTGCAGCGTATAAAGGTAGTATTTTGACGGTTAGCTATTTTACATATGGAACTATTTTATTTATTTAATGACTTCTGAGCTGTACTCTTGGAGCTGCCCGGATATAATGGTTTTTAAGATGCAACCAGGAATGTATTGTATTGGGGCGCAACCCCCGCATCGTTGGGTGGGGTGGGGTGGAGCCTCGCAGTTAACAGGGCTTTTTTTCAATAAATAGGTAAAATATTTAGAAACCATTTGCGCGATTTTAGTTTATAAAAACTGAATGGCGGGAAAGCAGCTACGCGAGAGGACTTTGTGGCCATTACAATAGTTCCTATACAGTAGCCATTACAATATTTATACGCGAGAGGACTTTGAGGCCATTACAATAGTCCCCTTTTCGCAGTCATTACAATAGTTCCTATACAGTACATGTGTATTAACAAGATAATGTGAAAGAAATATCAGTTTATTGAATACAGTTTTTATTCCAGCGAGGATAAGGAGTTATGCATTAGTCTTTTGCACATTACTACATATCCTTCAGCAAATAAAGAACTAAAAGATATTCTTCGCGATGACTTTTTACTACATGCAAAATATTGTGGCATGATGTTAAATGTGTTTTTTATATTCAAGTTTAAATAATTTAAGATTATTTTTTGTGCCACAATTCTTAATTGTTACTTACTTATTTGCATACGTATGTTCTGTATTTTCGTGTAAATCGGAAAAGATCTATAAGACATTGTCACACGGTAGTTATGTGTGGGATGGTGAGGCATTTCAAAGAGGGCGGGTGGCCTTAGTTCTTTAAAAGAATAAAATTTGCATGTCATTAATTTTGGCGTAAGTGTTTTGTAGTACTTTGTTTAAAACTAGGACAATTGTTTTAGTTACAGCGTGCACATTTGTGTTACACATAATAATGCAATTTCGTTTTTACAAAAACTACCTGTAGGTTCCAACGAATTGGAGTCATTAAAACGCTCATAAAATCTAGTTAATGTTATGGAATTTAAAAATGTCAGTAATTGAAAGCTAATATATTTTCGCAAATGGGCCTCGAAGATGTTTTTCTGCGAGAGGAGGGGTGTTCCGATACGCCATTGGATGCAGTCTGAACATCTAATTTTTGTACCGTTTCTAAACACCCCGACCACGTAAAATATTCTCTTTGTTGTTTTTGTTGTTGCTTTTTTTTGATGCACTCTGTGTGTGCCAATATTCGTAGCAGTGTAACCATAATATCTTTGGAATGCATGAATACGAAAACAATCTTGTTTATAATATCTCTTTGCATGCTTCGTTAATCGTCTTTCCGTTAGGTGATAAAGTGTTTCTTTTCTCTACCATTTCGCTTCCACTGCTTACATAGTTCTAGCTGCAGTCATCATTTTTTTTGTTACAGAAGGAATGCAACGGATGTGAGTATCACACACAATCTCTCTCTCTCTCTCACACACACACATACTCTCTCTCTCTCTCTCTCTCTCTCTCATCATGAACGTGATGATGTGAAATATGAGGGAAGTAAGGCTGAAATCCATATCACACCACAGAGCCTTTCTTTTGCACACGAGATCATATGTTTCAATGTTCTCTTCATTGATGAGGGGACATACAAATTGTAAGATATACATTTTATTGACAAAAGTCACCGGAAACCCCTTCAATAGCAAATGAACGTATCCGCTACGTTGTTAAGATGCGCAGTACTGCTGCAAACGGCATAAGAACAAGCCTGCAGCTGACCGCGATCATATCGCACTGTGAGGTTGGGTGAAAATGTCGCGGAATGAGAGAACTGACTTTGAGAAAGGAAAGATTGTTGAGTGTTATATTAGCGAGTTGTCCGTAAGAGAAACCGAGAGGCGTTTAAACATACCGAAGTCAGCTGTTTTGGATGTACTAAATAAGTGCAAGACACATGGCGTGCCTGAAGCAGCAAAACGTACCGGCAGACCAAAGAAAATCAGTGATAGAGGACGTCGAAGCCTCAGGAGAATCGTTACAGCTAATCGACGGAGTACTGCACAAGACCTCAGTGTACAGGTGAATAAAAATGTTGGAACCTCGGTATGTACACCTACCATTCGGAGAGAACTTCATTCCATGGGTAAACGTGGTCGTGCGGCTGCTCATAAGCCTTTCATCTGCACTCTGAATGCTACTCGTCGTTTAGCATGGTGTAAAGAACATTTATCGTGGACCGTAGATCAATGGAAACGGGTCCTATGGACTGATGAATCCAGATACATGATCCATCAGTTTGATGGCCGTGTGCGGATATGGCGGCAGCCAGGGGAACGCTATGTACCACAGTATACTTTTCCAACGGTCAAGTTTGGAGCTGGCAGTGTACTCGTGTCATTTATAATTATTTTGTGTTATTCTGCATGTTTCATTTTTTTTTTTTTGTGTGTGCATATGATGAGCGGGTCCTCCAGAATGCGGGGCCCGGGGCAGGTGCCCCTCTTGCCCTGGTCTAAGGGCGGGGTCACACTTCTGCATTGGTCTCTCCCTCCCCATTTATGGCTTTGTAACCTAACCGAAGTGTTTTGTGTCGTCGGTTGTTTTCTCCTCTACAGCTACTTAAGGACAATCGCATCGCGTTTCCCCGATTTTTATTGTATTTGTGTTGCACATATTGTGAGAAGTCTTCTTATCACTTCCACCCCGTCCTCAGCTCTGCAACCACTGGCCGAAAGTATGAGTGATTAACTTTTCATATCAGATCTATTTCTAAAAAAATGCTCTCAGCCATTTTGAAAATTTGTCTTAAACGGCAATTTCCCCCGCCAGACTTCTCAGCAAATCAAAAAAATAAAAAAATAAAAATAAAAAAAGATTCTGAGTAATAGCGCGCTTTTCTCTAAATGCTGAGAATTACTTTTCGTAGAGGGGGCAGCTGTTCCGTAGCATCCACAGTAGCACACTCTTAGGTTGACTCGGAGTATTGATAGAAGCTGCGTACCTAACGTTTTTTCCGACTTCAAATTAAACTGCTGCAACTCCGTGAACATAACTGTTACGCAATTAATGGATGGCTCGTTACACAGATGCCCTCACAGTTAACTGTATCCTTCATCGGAAGAAAGCATTACTTGACAGTATCTTCCTTTGTGTGAGGCGGAAAAAACGAAACAGCAAATAAGAACGAAAAAAAAAAAAGAAAAGGCCACATAACAAAATGAGATAACTAAGAGGAGATGGTTCCTTTTCTACATTGCCAGTGAAAGCACATCTGGAGAGATTCAAGATAATTCTGCAAATGTGTATACCGGAGATAAAGCACCAGGGGGAACGGATTTCTCGTTAAAATACTTACTGTAGGGTGAGCTAAAAGAGGAGATGTTCTGGCGTTTGAATTATGTTTACATAATGGCCACGCTGTGTAGGGGGTTCACCAGATAAGACGTTAATACCGTAGAATAAGTCCCTCAGTGGATTTTCTTTTATTCCTTGAAGGGATGGCGGAGCGCCTTGGGAGTTATTTACATCATCGGGAACTGAGCTAGCTATCTTCTGTGGCCCCTCAAAGGAGATAGATATGAAATACAACTGAAGCGTCCTGCGTACTTTCGGGCACAGCTGAGGTATTCATAAGCAACAGGAGCGAAAATGGCACCCTCCATCCACTCATCCATCCACTCTTGCCACTTGGGTTATTTTTGTCTTTTAGCCTGTTTCTACTGATGGGTTTATTATAGCTTGCGAATAGGTGCTTGTTACCTTTCTGCACACGACGTGCCCGAAGCAGCTGCTGCGATGAATGCTTCATTCTTGTACGAAAAGAAAAAGTGTAACGCTTTAATAGGGAAGAAACGCAAACGATCCCTTAAGAATCCCAAATATTCTTCATTACCCTCCGTAATGAGCTGTGTTGTTAGGAGCAAGTAATTTACCCGAATAGGGTTCAGTAAAAAGCGTTTAAAAGATCTTTGCAAAAGGCGGTAAGTAAACTTTGAACCATTGACGCTGGCTCACAGTGGCACATTGTGAATCATTGATGTTGCCCAGCTAATTAATATTTGCGATTCAAAACATCTTCGCTGTGGGTACACATGTGCGGTTTATAAAAAATTCGATCAGCGAGTTACTGTATGCGATTTTTTAATATATATTCACGTTACCAACAAAGGCGCCAGTCGTTTGCACGTATTTCACTAAAAGTTCATAATTCGGCTTGTGGGCCAATTCTGTCCTGGTTTTCTTCAAATTATCAATCAGCTATTTTTCACTTGAACATTTAATTGTAATGTCTTCCGATAAATAAAACGAAATAAATTGTAAGCTTTATCCGGAACATGATTTATGCTAGGGGTTTCATGTGCAGATTCGAATACAATATGTATAACGAAGTAAATTTCTCCGTCATTTTTGGTCTACGCCGGGAATCGAATTCGAGTCCGCTTATTCCGGAACAAGTCGCTCTACCAACTGAGCTACGCAGACGTTCATTCTGACTCCTATCTGCCTTTATGTCGTGTGCGTCCTGCTGGCAGGTACGTCACATATGGAATACGCCGAAGAGAAAAACACTCCGAATAAAACTACAGTTCACTAAATGGAGCATCCATATAATGAACTGTAGTTTCTTTCACCTTTTTTTAGCTCGTCTTTTGTAAAAAAAGATTGCGCTTATGTTACTGGTTTGTCCGTCCGTCTGTGGACATCATATCTCTGCAACTATTGGTCCGATTTGGAAAATTCTTCTTGCATTGGGAAGCTTGAAATGTGCGAATGGTGATCCTTCATTTCGTCCTTTTTTTTTTTTTTTTTTTTTTGTATTATGCGCAATTTCGCCGCTAGAGGGCGTAAATGCAGATGATATCGAATTCAAAATGCATTTTATTGTTATATATTTGCTTCTAAACATCCTATTGAATTTTCTTTCAACCTTTCGATTCCATTTATGTCAAAGGCTATTTTAGGTATCATCAGTTTTTCAAGTTACGCATAGATTTTCCGCTAGGGGGCGTCAAATTAAATTGCGTTTCCACCGATATCTCTGCTTCTAAAACTCTGCTTTGAAAAATTCTTTCAGCACTGGATACCGCTCCTGATGGAAAAACTTTTGCATATGATTTCTCATTTTTAGTAAAAAATGGTTTGGCCACCAGGTGGCGTAAGTGTTAATTTCCGCTTCTGATGCATTTGCAGCAAAATCGGAGCTTCTAAAATCTCGATTGAAAAAATTCGTTCGCGGACCGATGCCACTCACGTCGATAAACCTTTTCGGAATATTTTCTTTTTAAAATATTGCATGGTTTCTCCGCCAGGGGACGTAGATGTATATCTTATTTTTGTCAATACTCTGCTACTAATGCTTCCATTTTAAAAATTCATTCTTTGTTGGATAATTTCTGGTGCAACATGGTTTTTCATATAATTTCAAAATGTTCAAGTAATTCATAGACTTTCCGCTAGGGAGCGTTAAGGTAAATTGCGTTCATCCCGATATCTCTGCTTCCAAAACTCTGATTTGAAAAATTCTTACTGTATCGCATACAGCTCCTGATAGAAAATGTTTATCATATAATTTCTAATATTTGGTAAAGAATGGTTTGGCTACCAGCGGGCGTAAAGGTTGATTTCTGCTTCTGATCCCAGCAAAAACATAAGTGTTGGGTAACTGCTGGCCACCAGCTGGCAGTGATGTGTCACTGCTGGCTAAAATCTGCCACTCACGGTACGGTAGCGATCCGTTGGTGGCAGCGCCATCAGTTGGCAGTCATTGATGGCCCTGAAGCATCGCTGTGAACTACGGGCCTCCACGCAAGTGCCACTAGTTGCCCGTAGCTAACAACCGAAGCAACCCCAACAGGAGGTGGTAGCAGCGGGACTGCGAATGCGCTGAAGCAACACGTGCACAGTCTTTCGTGGTGCCAGTTAATTGAAGACGACGCCCTCGCCATCGTGTTGTCGAAAAAGAAGTTGCCGCACCGGTGGCGCAGTGTGGCTTCTGACCATTCGTCCGAGATGGGTCCGGGCTCGAATTCCGGTGAGGCATAGATGTTGTGTTTGTCTTACGGTACTGGTTCTCTCCCTTCGCCGGAACCAGTGGCCCTAAATTAGGGACGGGCGACTGCTTATAGTCCACTGAGTTAATCACAGTGGTCGTTAAACTTCGATAGAAAAAAAAAAAAAAAAGGAAAAACGTTATTCCCCCTATTTAACTGTCTGTCGTCGTCTAACCGTAACCACAGTTGTAGAATATAATGGTAAAATTTTACTAATTCGTCCAAATTAGAACAGCAGTACTGTGGCTACATCCTAAATAAACCAAAGGTACTGGAGGAGTCTGTTTAGTGCTAAATGTTTACTCTTTTTTTCAAAAGCGTTTTTCTTTTCCTTTTGAGTAGTAACTGTACAAGTGAGAGTGCGCGCGTGCGTTAGTGTACTCGTGTGTGACTTCGAGGTTTTTCTTGCTCCTTAACAGCGAGGAAGTTTCATTTTTTTTTTTTTTTTTTTTTCAGTCCTTTGTGTCTGAAACTCCGTAAAGCAGAATTTCAGGAATTCGGATTCTAATTAATTCAAGGGATGAGATCTGTATTCTAGTTGAATCGGCCGTCCACCGAAATCATCGATGTAGATAAATGTACGTGTTCTGCAGTCTGAAGGCTCCACCCCTTTCTTGCTCCCTCCCCCACCTCCTTCAGATCTAGCAAGCTTTTATTTCGTTTTTGTGGATTCTCTTTTCCCTGCAAGATTGCCTGGCAAAATGGAATGCATTTTTAAATTCGATTAGAGATTAATTCGTCTCGAAACATTCTATAAATGGAAAGCTTTGTGCTGAGCTTCATCTTGGATTTTATAGAAGGCGTATTTGTTTCCATTCTGTGAGCTACTGCGGTTTTGTTTCCAAAACGTGCTTCGAGTTCCCCGTCATTCGGTTTTCTGCGGCTAAATTTGTTCAGTTTCGTTTTTTTCCTTTTGTGCAGGCGGGTTTCTTTACCTAACCTTCCCTCCCCTTCGCCCCATTTCGCTTTTTTTCTATTATTCCTATTTGTTTATCTATGTACTCACTTTTTCCTCTTGGAACCGTTCTTTTTCTCTGAGTTGTAATTAAACTTCTCGTTGAAGTTAGACCAACACCGTAGACATACTCGCTGTTAGGTTTCTTAAACATGAATACACGTGTTAACATTACTAAGAAAACTTATTTTCTCCCTATCTCTCTCTCTCTCTCACTCTCTCTCACTCTCACTCTCTCTCTCTCTTTCTTATTTTCCTTGGATTCTCTTCTTTGTGGTTTTCTTTCTCTCTAAAATTTTGCTGTGTGCTTGCACTTTATTTCTAAAATTCGAACTCAAAAATAATACGAAATCAAGAAGGAAATTTCATTTTCTATAATTCCGTTGAAGTTAGTTTAGTTGTTGTTTTTTTTATTTTATTTCCAATGATTTAATATTTTAATTAGTGTTTTCGTTGAAGTTAGACCAACACCGTAACCGTAGAAACACTCGCTGTTTGGTTTCTTAAAGATAAATGTGTTCACATTACTAAGAAAAATTGTTTTTGCTCTCTCTCTCTCTCTCTCTCTCTCTTCTCTCTCTATCTCTCTCTCTCTCTCTCTCTTTCTCTTATTTTCTTTACTTTTTTTTCGCTTTTTTCCTTGGTTTATCTTCTTTGTGGTAAAATAATACGAAGTCAAGAGCAAAATTTCCTTTTCTACAATGTCAAAAGTACAGATCAAAAATGTGAACTTTTAGAATAAATGCTTTTCAACTTATTTATTTTTCGTACCGAACTTTTTCTGTAATGAAATGTAATTTTCGTTCCTGGTTTGAAGAATTTTGTGTGATGCATTGACCCTAGGAGTAGGTACATCTCGGCGATATCCTCTCCTATGATTGAGTCCAGACCATTATCTTGTAAGATATACAGTTTTGTCAGTAATAATAATAATTTATTTCAGTTGGAGGTGTATACATTAGAAAAAATAATACACACAGAAGTAACAAATGCTGTGAAGTAACGTTATTTTAAATACACCAGACCGTGAGTACTCAAAAAACGCTTATAGCGTAGTAAATCCGTTTATTTTTTTTTGTGGTGTAACACGAATTAAGATTCGCCATGCTTTCGCTCTCCACTTTCTTGAGCATGCTGTGAAGTTATTGTGGGTTAATAATCATCATGCGCACCCTTACATTTCTGAAACGGCTTAGACACCCATTGAATGAAATGAAAAAAAGGATACAAATTTTGAAGATGAATATTCGTTTTTTGGTGTAAATATATAACAAGGATGATAAGTCAGATAAAATCCGAAAACTTGAAAATTTCATCGTCCTTGAGCGGGACACAAATTTTCAAGTTTTCGGGTTTTATCTGACTTACCATCCTTGTTATCTTTACACCAAAAAACGGATATTCATCTTCAAAGTTTGTATTATATCGTGTAATCCCGTATTTCTTTCATGAAAAAAGGATATATAAGCATGATCAGGGAAATCTCTTGATTTGCACATGAGTATACAATACCTCCTGATAAATTCGCAAGATTCTAATCAGAAGGTTTCGAAATGGAAACAGTGCATAAGAAACCTTTGCTTGCTTTATGGTTCGCAGGTCTGAGAAAATGTTCAACGAGAATTAAGGCGAATTCTGTACAGTCGTATTCAAATGGTACTGCAATCAGTTTAACCTTAAAACACTAACATGTAGTAGATTTTTTTTTGTTACTGTTTTGTAAAACATCTTTGTATTCATGATGACTGGCATTTCCTTATGAAAAACTCAAAAACATGCGTAATACTGTATGTGTGTGTGCCGAAAAATCTGCTTGAAACTTAGAAATTTCTTGTAGAGTTTACATCCACAGGGAAGGTTTAGACACAACTACCTGTGCCCCATGGGATTTTTCTATACTGCGTATCAAAAGAGAAGTTATATTATATTAGTGACGGGTCGGAAATCACGGCACTGTCAATTCGTCACGGTTATGACCAGTGACAAAAGTAACTGTTCCAAATTCATTAATAATAATGTCACCGTTAGCCATGTCCGAGCATTGCTTGGGGTCCAAAATTACTATTACTATGGCACAGTTTTGGCTAGGAGGTCACTATATCTAAACAATTTGTCTCCTTTTCTGCTGAAACATCATAGAGGTCGCTAGTGATGTGAGTTTACTTTTCGTCTCCCCTTTTTCCCACTCTTAAGTTAGTTTTTGTTTGGCTTTCGCTGTGCATTCGCTCGTAAACAAAGAATTCAAAGCGGACCGATTGTAACCATGATTTTATCACTGTTACTAGCTAGACGGTAACTCCCCGTCTCGTTACCGTTCCATCCCCCTTGTCGTAAAAAATGATTTTGTCACTGTTACAAGTAAGACTGTGAGTCGCAGTGCCAGGTTCTTTACAGCTACGTCATATCTGGCGCAAACTGGGATGTTGTCAGTATTTAAAGCCACCGTTTGTCACTATGACAGGAAAGTCACTGTTGAACCCACCTTTATATAAGATTGAACCTAAAGATTCCGATACGTCAGAGAGTATACACATCAGTGAAGTAGGAGTACCAGATTGAAATTGCGAGACAACAGAGTTGGAAGTTTCAGACTATGATGTCACAGCGAGCGCTTCCAGGAAGGCAGAATAAGGGCGAAGAAAAGGAACAGACGACCTTATTTGTAACGGAGCGTCCAATATATACCTCAGAGTCGACGGCTTAAAGTGCCCATCTGATGCACAGTGGCAACACCAGCAGTTCGGAACTGGGGGAGCTACTAGGCGCGGGAGGAGGGGCTAAGCATCGTTTTGAATTGCTTGGCAGAAATTTGGACAGAAAACTCAGTTCATGTAGATTTTACCTGACGCTGCTGTTTTTACCCTAGTAAAATAAAACGGTTTTTTTAAGAACCTATTGTACATAGTAATTATTCAGTGTACGCAGTACTGGGAACCATGGATACGAACCTCCATGGGCTTTAACAATTTACTATTCCTTCGTAATTTTAGCTCACTTACGTCAATGTTTTTTTTTTTATCTTTCTTTAATATTTGCTGTAATAACACAGTTTTCGAATTTTGTTTTGTGATCTGACTAGGAATCTCTCTCTCACATATCTTTTTAAACTATAATTACGGAAATTGTATCTCTCGTGTACTCTCTTAGACATCGTTCAGGGGATTCATTCCATTCCACAGAACAGTACAACTCGAAATAAAAAAAAATTCATTTTATATAACAAAAATTCTCTGAATTCCAAAAATTCCCATACATTTTTCCAAGTTCCGTAAAATCTTAGATGGTTAAATTCGCCATGTGTTCTAACTGCTTAAATATTTGGGGGGGGGGGAGTTAAAGGGGGGACTCAAAGAACAGTTGGGAGGGCTGAAGCCTACCCTGGCCTACCCGTAGCGTTCGCTCCTACTGACGCACGGTGAGTATTTAGTGGTTCCGGGCAACTCAACCTGCCTGGGATCCAGTTAGCCGGTTGCTCTAACTACTAGGCTACTCGCAGTGTCTAAAAATCTTGTTATTGTTTTTTAATATAGCTTTGGAAACAATTATTGTGAACAGTCGCATTGATAGTTTTTTTGTTTTTTGTTTTTTTTCTAAAATTATTATGCTGAATTTCATGTGCACAGAAAGAGGAAAACCTCTGTGATGCTGTGCACTTTATCTGTAAGGATCCCGTTCGTTTGCGAAAAAAAAAAAAATTCGCTATGGAATTTCTAAACAAGTTTTTACTGTTCGTTTGTGCTCCGATTCACAGGCAGGGAATCACGATTTAAAATACAAGGTGATCGTAATTAAAGTACCCTTATTCAGCGCTGTCCAGAGAGATATTTAGCTGTCCAAATGCAGCCAAATTTAGTATGGTGGCCTTTCGGGACAAGCGGAAGACATTTCCGTTAAAAAAAAAAAAAAAAAGTACAAAAACTCACTACTATAGCACTTGTGGCGCTGCAAGCAACAAATATTTTATTGGTGCAAGACATTCATGCTATACAGAGACACTGTCCTTAGCGATGCAAGGAATACTGTCCCCATTCTGAAGTTGTAAAACCTGAAGGCGATGAACGCTGTTTTCAACGGTCGACCATGACCAATCCTCTGTGATGCTTCTCAGGAACAATGTATCTTTCAAGACTGCCAAATTTGCAACATGACGTTGATAAACTACACTTTTAAAGTGTCCCCACAACCAGAAATCACAAGGATTAAGCTCCGAAGAACGAGGTGGCCACACTGTGCCATCAGATAAATTCAACTGCTGTGACACAGCACGTGCAGTGCCGGAGCCTGCAACATCATTCATCGACTGCTCTACAACAGCCTTGGCAACATCTTCAACGATTTGTAAAGTAATTGATTTGCGCCCTCGGCTGGGTTTAACTACGAGATGTCCGGTTACCTCGAATCGAATGATCATTCACCCGAGAGCTTGTGCAGTCAATGGTCGTTGGCGTAATTTCTTACGACAGAGAAATTTCCGAAGTGCAGCCACAGCATTGCCGTTGTTTTCATAAAACAGGTTCACAAGAAATGCGCGTTCCGACTTGGTGGTGGTCATCGTAGCTGATGGGAATGACATTCAGATCAGATCAGATCATATGTAGAGGATTTTAGGAAGGGAGTGTCTGACCCCAGGTCTTAAACAACCCTTAGAAATAGGAAGCTCAGAGATTTGGGCTAGAGTGCCCGATAGGAAAGTGACACGGAAGCGAGGTAGAAAGGGGGAGGAAGACGCCCTTATTTATTACCTGCGAGCCAGTACCCGGGGTCCGACGGCTTAACATACCCATCCGACGCACGGCGGGATATTTGGTGGTTTGAGCGTTCTTACCTACCTGGGATCGAACCTGTGGTTTCCCAGTGACAGTCACGAACGTTGACCACTAGGTCATCCGCGGCCCAAGAACGACATTCAGCTGTTGTAGCTACTTTTATACCCAGAACTTGGCTGCAACGCGTGTATTTATGCAAATGAAACTGCTTTTTTTTTTTCGTTGTTTGCAGCGCCACCAAGCACCATAGGGGTGAGTTTTGGTGCTATTTTTTTTTTTTTTTTTTTCTTGCGGAAATGTCATGTCCTGAAATGTCACCATACCAAATTTGGTTGCATTTGTACTGCTAAATATCTCTCTACACAGCGTTGAATAGAACATATTAATTACGAATACCAGCTATATAAGATTTTGGATCTGCGCCGTAACGAAAATCCTCAATGGTGTGCTGACCCTGGTGATACGCTGCGAGAATTTTTGGTGTCGTGTATTGGGGGCTCCCCCTCTCCTTCTTTTTTTCAATTTATATTCGCTGTTGGCATGAATAGGTGAAATTCATCTGCCGCGTGCGTTTATATTCGGATATCTACATCCGCTCGTATCTCTAAGAACCAAGCGCACGATTTGCTGCTCGTAGGAAGAACCCATCTTGAGAAGTTATAAAAATACTGCGGTTGAACGCGATCGTCACTGATGCGAATCCACTTACACGACCTTCATGGTCGCTAGCGAAGCATCCGTGTACCTGGTATCCATGGGAACGAGGCTTTCACCTGCGGGGTACTTACCGCCTGGGCTCCCTTTCCCCCACCCTCTGTTATTTATTTCTTTTTTCTTTTCTCTCTCTCTCTTTTTTTTTTTTTTTTTTTTAACCTGAGGATAATAACATGAAAGACGTTGAGCTTTTTTTAATCGACGTAGTGGGAGGCAGACTTTTAAGGGACCTCCGCTTCAGCCGTTTCCCTTGGGCACGACTCCAAGCCATCACGCACGGTCGGTTTCTCATACTACTTAAAGTGTTCGTTGGTGTAATATTCCACAGACGGCTGGGGATTCAAATTTATCTGGACACTGTTCAGTGTATATTGATTTTTTTAGCTCATCGTTTTATATAAATGTCAGGTTATTAGAATATGACACTGATATGTTTTGCTTTTCTCCGTCCGTTTCTAACTTGATATTCCCGCAGTTTGAACTCCTACTGAACTAAATTCTTTTTCTTTTTTTTTAATCCGATAAGAAAAGCAGCGTGAGTCATATTCCAACTATTTCAGCTGCAATGTAATTTACTCTCTCAGTTGGTATAATTATTGAAATAACTGTTGCATATAAGCAATGTACTTCAGAAATGCTAATTCAGACAAAATATACGCCAGATACTCTCATTTTGCATCACTTATTCAGCACATTTCATGAATGTGGGAAATTAAATATTCTAATTTCGTGTTTAAATTTGATTAAAACGTAAAATAAGCTCCAAGAAGTCACTCTCTGTATGAATTTAATACACGTGGAAACGCTGTCGAGTATATTTTCAAAGAAATTTCAGTTCTAGAGAATTGGCTTTGGGAAGTTTCAGCTGTCGTATTTTTGCAATTTAATAAATTACTAGTGGTGTAGTTTGTAGTTGGTGCTTCTACAAGTTGTTTCAAATTTAATTTATCTTCAAGGCATTCATTCTCGTGAAAGTTTTGTCTGTTTTCCAATTTATTTTTCTCGTATTAGCGTACTTCACCTTTGCAACTCATTACCTGCTATTACTGCACCGCTGTTTTTGTTGTTATTTTTTCAAATTGTCTGCATTCCTTTCTTATTTAATTTTTATGGCTTTTTCTTTGTGTTCCAACATATTCTATCTATATTACTTTATCTTTGGTTTTCGTCTTATTTCGTCGGTGTTATTACTATACTTATTTTCAAAATTTTTTTAGATATATTACTGTGCTTCTGTTTTCTAATTTATTTTAACCGTATTACTTCTTCCTTTGTTTTCCAATTTATTTTTATCTGTATTACTGTACATGCTTTTTTTCATTTGCATTACCTTTCCTATGTTTTTCAACTTATTTCTCAAACATTGTTCCACTCCTGTTTTTCAAATTCTGTGTCACTACTTTTCGTTCTTTTGCAATTTGTTTATCAGTATCTCCCCTTTGCAGTTTATTTTTATTTATCAATATCTCCTCTCTTTTTCAGTTTATTTTTATTTATCAATATCACCTCTCTTTTGCAGTTTATTTTTATTTATCAATATCACCTCTCTTTTGTAGTTTTTATTTATCAATATCTCCTCTCTTTTGGGGTTTATTTTTATTCTTCAATATCTCCTCCCTTTTACAGTTTATTTTTATTTATCAATATCTCCTCTCTTTTTCAGTTTATTTTTATTTATCAATAACAACTCTCTTTTGCGGTTTTTATTTATCAATATCTCCTCTCTTTTGGGGTTTATTTTTATTCATCAATATCTCCTCCCTTTCGCAGTTTATTTTTATTTATCGAAATCTCCTCTCTTTTGCAGTTTATTTTTATTTATCAAGATCTTTTTTTTGCAATTTATTTTATTTATCAATATCGCCTCTTTTTTGTAATTTATTTTATTTATCAATATCGACTCTTTTTTTGTAATTCATTTTATCAATATTGATGTACCTTTTTTTCTCTCATATTTTATCTCTATCACTTTTTCGTTCTTCAACTGGTTTTACCAATCTTACCGTATCGCTCTTTCTCAGTTTCATTTTATCATTGTACTTTCGGATTTTATTTTATTTACTTTGTACCATAGGCGGCGAAACCACCCGTGCCCGAGCCCGGTCAATGCCTTTAACCCAATCTCTCCCCCCCCCTCTTCTTTTTTACAAATGTATGCACAGTTGTTGCCATGTGCATTTTACATGTAGTCAGTTGATTACTGTGCGTGTGTGCTAAGTAAATTGAATGTGATGTACATTTCTGAGATATTTCGGGAGTGACGCTGAAACTTCTCTTTTGTAGCACTCCCACGCTTAGACTTTCCCAAGTCAAAGTAGGGGGCACAGCTCAATAAGGGACGGAAGGTCGGAGGAGGGTGACGTTAATGTGATCAAATGTCTTCTTAATGTTATTTTAATTTGAACCGAACTACAGTCACAGAACAAGCTAAAATAAAGCAACGTGACTGTTAACGCAAAATGTATGTTTTTTTGTTTTGTTTTTTAATTTTGTTATAATTAGAATAATTTTTGATGGATAGTATTTAAACGCGAACGTTCAAGTCAAAATACGAGCTGTTGAAAAGCAAAAAAGTATACATACATACACTCTATAATGAATAGCTTTCTCCTGCTGATGGGGTGTAGTGCAGGAAAGCTTACGTTAAGTTACGTTAGGGTTGAAAAGTTACTTGACGTAGCTAAAGTGTGCTTAATCATCAAAGTGCTAGAGTTTGTTTAGGTAAGACACTCACGTGCAATAAATACCAAGAATATGGAATTATTCTTACTCAGCGTTCCTTATCTTGAATATCAGTAATATAACTTCGGTTTTAGTACATTAGTACCTTGAAGGCTCCTTATTAGAGCGGTAAACACAATATCCCCTGAACTTAACGCAAACACTCAATGAAATAGACTTAACGGCCAGACAGAGGTCTGACAATAAAATGAACTAAGAAAACGTACTCACTTTTAACCTTTTATTGTGAAACTCCTGGTATTACTCAATACACACTCCAATATAACACAACTACTGTTAGACCGAACTTTCGTAGAATCGCATAACAATAATTAGGAAGAACCTATCATATATACAACACGAACCTTTTTGGTATACTTGAGCGCGCCTATATATACTGCATACCACCACGTCATGACTTACACTCGTTGCCACATATAATTCAGCGGGAGAAACAATATCTCGTTAAGTGAGAAGATAATTTGCATAGGAAAATAAAATAACAAGAGATAGTAAAATCAAAAAGAAACTGAATCTAAAGTATACGTTACCACTAATAGTCTTACATGTGTGATCGTCGCCACTAAGCAAAAATATATCTTGCACATGCGAGGAATAAACAAGAGGGTGATGTTTTGTGTTTCACCGCTTACTCTGACACATGTGCGCATCCGCGAATTGTTCTGAAAAATGAGTTGTAATTAAATTCTCCATTCTGTTATCATTAAGTTATATCTAACTTCAAAAAGAAAATGATGCATGCCCATGGGCGCCCGACAGGGGGGAGAGGTCACAAGGATCACTTGACCCCCCTGTAGAATTATTTTGCCCTTTATTTTATTTCATTTTACTTTATTTATTACCGTTTTTTTTAACTCACGAACTGGACGACAAGGAAAGATGGAGTTTGGGGCGTTTTATTTAATATCCCATTTTTTTTGGAAAACGATAACGTGAAAGCGGAAAACCTAGCAAACCGTAAGGTCGCACGTCCAAACGAGTTCCGCTCAGGGTGGTATGTGCTGAACTTAAAAGGCTTGGCGTGGCCGACACTGTTCAGTATTTTGAAAACCGTTACCAATCAATGCACATGATAATACGTGACTATTACTAACATACACTTTCTTCAAGAGCAGCATCAATTAATAATAATAGTAGTAGTAGTAGTAGTGTTCTAGTGTAGTAAGTAGTAGTAACAGTAATAATATTTCATTTCCACGAATTACTGTTTTCTACATATTAGCCAAACCTTAATTAATTACACGTGACCCCCCTTGAAAAATTTTCCTGCAGGCACCCATGTGCATGCCTAAAAATAACATCATAACTCATGTGTTTAACAAACAACAACTTTTTAGTTTCAGTGTGGTAAAAATGGAACACTTAATTGGTTAGCTAGGTGTGAGACCGAAGATTAACTTATTATCTTATTTCTGACAATGATGATAACTTCTGGTTACTCAAATTACTCCTTAATCAACAATAAAATCAAGAATCAACAAAATAAAATTGCTGTTACATCATAGAAAAATTGCCTACAACAACCGTTATCAACCTTTCACTTCCTGTAACAAAAATCCTGTGCGCCCTAACAATACTTATGCTCTATTCTTAATTCTAAATTTTCCCTGATCAAGAATTTACTGAATTATGTTAACTTTATTTTCAGGTTTTAATTTTTTTTAAATCCAGATCTATCCAATTGGAATTCGGCACTCTTTTTAACGATGGATCCATCCCTGTTAGTGATAAGTGATGGAATACGACCATAGCAATCAAAAACTTGGAAAAGAAATAAAAATAAACTTAGCTCTAGTGACGTACCGCAAAAAATATCCTCGAGGCCCTTTGCGAAAATCTATTAGCTTTCAATTGCTGAAATTTCTAAATTCCATTTTCTTAACTAGCCTTTATGGGCATTTCAGGAATTCTAAGTCTTTGGAACTTACAGGCATTTTTCGTATAATCAAAATTATTGCACTTTATTGCGTGCAATACAGATGTGCACCTCAGAATTAAAAGGACTGCCCCAGTTTTATGCCAATACAAGAAACTACAAAACTCTTGCACCAAAGTTAAGCACATCAAGCAAATTTTATTCCTTTAGAGAACTAAATCCAGTTTCGTTGAGATACTTCACCATCGCACACGCAAGAGAGTGTCTAATGATCCTTTTTGATTTATATGAAAATGCAGAACGTTAGTAAGCAAATAAATAAGTAGCAGATAAGAACTGCGGCACAAAACATGCAAAACTACTTAAATTATTTACTCTTGAATATAAATAACACACTTGACATAATGCCACAATGTTTTGCTTATAGAAATTTTTTTTCTCTTGACTCCGTTATAAAAACAAAAATGGCACTGGACCCTGTTTCTTCGTCCCCGCAAAGAATACCTTTTAATTCATTATATTCTGAAGGATTCGTAGTTATGTGGAAACAACTATATATAATACGTAACACCTTATCCTCATTGATGTAAAAAAAACCATTCCATGAACTCTTTCAGATTCCCTTGTTAATATAAATGCTTATATTTGTGAAAAAGGGCTCCAAGTTCTCTGGAATATAGTTACTTACCCGAGATTTTTAAAATAAAACCGCGAAAATTATTTCCAATATTTTACTTTGAAAAAAAATAATACCAAATATTGTTTTTCTTTTTAATACAGTACTTCATTCAAAGCTGCTGTCAGAAATTCCTGGCTATTTCTTTAACCAGTTTTATTCGAAGCTTCCGCAAAATGTTTGTGAAATATTTTTGCTGCAGCTAGAGGCCCTCTTAGGCGTGAGGACCCCCTCTTAGGCGTGAGGCTCCTCGCAGTGCAGGGCTTGTGGGGCCTATCAGTACGCCCCGCCCCTGCTTAGCTCTTTTCTTTGGCGACCTGTAGATTCCGACTTTCCTTGTGTTTGTTCCTTGTTGTCGTCTAATCATTCATTGGCTTCTTGTGAACCTCGTAGCCTTTTGCTGACATCCTCATTCTCATCGGGGACAACCTTTTCTATGTCTCAATTCTGACAGCTCACGTTTCTTTAAAACTTTTTATCTCTCTCTCTCTCTCTCTCTCTCTCTCTCTCTCTCTCTCTCTCTGTTCAGTGTTATGCTTCTTAAACATCTTTCTGCCTTCTCTTACATCTGAAAATCGTTTTCCATCTTCTTCTCTGGAGCAAGTCTATTAGCTGCCTTCAGACTCCGTCTCTATTTCACTCATTTTTCCTAACACATCGACGAAAGGTACATCGGCAATACAGGCACCAAACTTTAATTAAAAGCCTCTAGGTTTGTTTGTTTGTTTGTTTTTACAGTTTTGAATTCGCAGTGCTCATGTTCATGGGGTTGACATAGAAATCCAAGTAATGCCCTTTTACTCGGGCTCAAACATTAATTAATGAGCCCTAGGCCTAGGCTTTTTAGCAGTTTTTTATTCTCTGAGTTCATATTCATAAGGTTTATATAATAATTCAAGGTAATAATGTTGCACTCATTAAGAATTTGTTAAAAGACCCAGACCAAGAGGAGCCTTATTATTAATGTTTGGTGCTTAAGTAAAAACGCAACATTGTTAACTTATTATGTAAGCTTTATGAACATGAGCATCCTAGATTAAAAAGGTTATAAAAAGGCGTATGCCTAGAGTGTTGTAAGTTTAGTGCCTGAGTAAAAGCACAACATTATTAACTTGATTTTTTATGACAATCTGATTAATATGGCGCGGCAGAATAAAAACTGTTACAAAGGCCTAGATCTAGGGTCTATTAATTTATGTCTTACGCCTGAGTAAAAGTGTGATACTATAGCCTTGACTTGTTATGCAGACTCTATGAATATGAGCATGGGGCATTAAAGACTGCTAAAACGGTCTAGGTCTAAAGCCTCGTGAACACTTCAAGACTAACCTGTTGAATCCCTTCTATAGCTTTTATTGCAAGTGTACACATATCCAATGTGTTTCGGCTTTAACTTAAAATCTTTCAAAATGGATCGCTGCGGCTAGGTGCCTTGTAAACATCTGAAGACCAATCCATTGAGTCTCTTTTGTTAGCTTTTATTCTATGTTTATGATGTACCATGTAATAAAATCATAACTCAAGATTTAAGTGTGTTGGGAAGCTTCTAGAACATATCCCTTGTGTCATTAGGATCTTGCATGCCCTTTTATGTCACTAAGAAAACTTCGTTTCGTTTTGTGCCACTCAGAAAACTCCTACACCTTGACAAGAACTCAGAACGAAATGCAATTTATCGACATTCCCTTATATGAGAAAGTGTAGGAGTCTACCTGTGTAGGAGTTTTCCGCCATGTAGTAGTTTTCCTAGTAGCTGTAGAAGAAATTGTAGGAGTTTTCCGCCATCTAGTGGTTTTCCTAGTAGCTGTAGAAGAAAGTGAAGGAGTTTTCCGCTATCTAGTGGTTTTCCTAGTAGCTGTTGAAGAAAGTGTAGGAGTTTTCCGCCATGTAGTAGTTTTCCTAGTAGCTATAGGAGAAAGCGTAGGAGTTTTCCTGAGTAGCAGTTTTCCTAGCTGTAGAAGAAAGTGTAGGAGTTTTCCGCCATGTAGTAGTTTTCCTAGTAGCTGTAGAAGAAAGTGTAGGAGTTTTCCGCCATCTAGTGGTTTTCCTAGTAGCTGTAGAAGAAAGCGTAGGAGTTTTCCTGAGTAGCAGTTTTCCTAGCTGTAGAAGAAAGTGTAGGAGTTTTCTGCGATGTAGCTGTTTTCCTAGCTCTAGAAAAATGTGGAGTTTCCCGGTGTGCGAGTTTGAGGTGTAAGAGTTTCTCTTGATTTGTGTTTATCTACTTCAGTTTCAATTTAAAAATTATAACTTCCTTAAATCAGAGAAATCATTTCTGGACGACCTGTAGTTTAACAATTTGTTCATCGAGAAAAAAATCAGAGAAATGGAAGTGATTATGAAAAAAAAAAAAAAAACTGACCGAATTTTTCTGAAGGCTGGAAAAGAAAAAATTTATTATATTTAATGTCATTAATTCGATAGAAACCATTCCCTTTGTTCATTTTATGTTAATCGTATATATTAAAATAAATTTGTCGGCTTCCGTTTAGCCGTAAAGCACAAATCCCCCAAATGCTGTCAGGCTCCTCAAAGTCATTGCTGGGCCAAAAACTTGTTCCAGTTTTTATTATCTGTTTTAGTGATTGCGAGAACTCGTGTTAAACTTCTATTCAACTGGTAGTGATATCCGTCTCTTGGAATGAGAGTAGTTCATGTTATCTGTGAATGTGTCTGGGACAGTATACATTATAATGGTCTGATGGAACGTAGCCGTAATAATCGTCTGACAAACACCTTAGACTTCGGGCGGTAATGGGTGTCCAGGGATTCGACCCATGCGAAGGAAGAGGATGAAGCCATTCCTGACTCCAACATACTTTCCCTCTGGCATAAGATCGTTTACGATGTAGCAGTCCCAAGAGTAAAACAGCAACTCGACTTAAAGATGCAAAGCGTCCATCCACCCACTGTTCATTTTAGGACGACAGACAGACAGATAAGATAGAAAACTCGGAAAGGAATTTTAAATCCTTAGGAAGCGAGCTGATTGGCTATTGCAGTATCTTAAACTCTTAGAATTCCTTGTGGGCATTTTCTGCTTTTGGGAACAAGAATGCAGAGCTAATTGCCCGAGCACTTTTGGGCTTTTGTCGTCTTTTGTTATCTAGTCCTGAAAATAGTTGTCGGTGAAGACTGAATGAAACAGGAATGCGTCCCTAGGCACCGTATTTTACAGAAAGGAAACTCGTAATAAATTTCAAGAGACACACTATCAGTTAACGTCAGATGGAATAGGAATCATGACGACATTGCGTCATGCAAGTCTGAGTGGTACTCAACACTTTTAGAAATTAAGTTCCATTTTAAAATATAGCATTCTGTTTCCCATAAACCAGATGTAGTCACAAACACACACACCGACACAAGGCGACGTTTTCTCAATATTAGGATCTTTTTCCGAAAAATTCCGCTGCGTGCAACACACGCAGCTTTTTTTCGTCTCTAGAAAGAAGAACAAACAAAAGTTCTCTAGGTAAAAAGGCACAGGTTAAAATAGTTATTATTTAAAATGTTGACAGCATTGTACTATACAGGGCAGAGCACATTTAAGTAGAAATTTGTAGAGCCTATGGGGGCTGGACAGTATTTTGGGGCCCCTGTATTAGTGGAACAAAGTGGATGAATAAAAATACCCAGGAGAAAACATTTCCAAAATATGATGAGAAACCATAAAAATATCCCCTCCGTATTGAAGTGTGTATCCCATGTTTCATGGACGAATCAGGTGGCGAGTGGTCTAAGCGATGGCCTCTGATCATTCGTCCGGAAGGGGTCCGGGTTCTAATCCCGGTGAGGCATGGATGTTATGTTTGTCTTACGGCACTGGTCCTCTCCCTTCCCTGGAACCAGTAGCCCTAAATGCGGGACGGGCGACTGCTTATAGCCCATTAAGTTGCTCACGGTGGTTGTTAAATCTCCAATCAAAAAAAAAAAAAATCAGTGATAGCAAGAAAATGTAAAAAATCATGGTTGAAATATGGATTCCAGTTCAGTTCTGCTTTAATCACCCCCCCCCCCCCCCCCATGGTTCAGCTTGTTGAAATTATATCGAAGCAGTGGGCAAAATGATCCAAATATCATGATTCAAACGAATTCTTAATGTATGAAAATTTCCCCCAAATAGAGATGTGTACAAAAAAAGAAAAAAAACGTCCGTAATGCTTTCGAAATATTTGAGGATGGACCGAAGGCGACTATACTTTTCGCGGACTCCTAAAAAACGTGGAAAGAAATAGAATTTTTTTCACAAAGCAGTTTTTCTTATTGTTTTTACTGTGACATATGCAAAAAAAAAAAAAAAAAATACTGTGGAACTCTATCAATTCTTCAAGCATCCTGCATAATGCCCTGAAAATGCGGGCCCCGCGGCTGTAGTCTCCTCCCCCCTAAATGGTCTCTGATACAGGGTGCTATAACTAAAGTCCTAAATCATCCAAATAACTCTGAAACAAAGATAGCTAGAGCTGTGGAAGTAAGATATAGTAAAATGACCACTCACTATCAGATGAGATTGGCTGCAGCGACCCTAGTGGCAAAATTAGGAAGTTAGCACACTTATCTCAGAAACTGTGAGAGATACAGGAAAAATATATATTAGAAACTTGTAGAGCACCAACGAATTTGTAGGAAATGACACACTGTAGAAACGGAGAAGATGATTCAGTAACGTACCGGAAAAACTTGGGGCCCCTCTCCCCCGCAAAAAATATTTTCGAAGACCTTTTACGAAATTCCATTAGCTTTCAATTACTGATAATTTTAACTTCCATATTAATAACTAGGCTTTACGGGTGCTTTAATAAGTAAAATTCTTTGGAATCTACGAGAATGTTTCATAAAATCAAAATTATTCCACTTTCTAGCGTGAAACACAAATGTGCACATTGTAATTCAAATGATTTCCCTAGTTTTTATACCAATACAAATTACTTACGTCAAAGTTAATCATATCATCGAAATTTATTATTTTAAAGAACTAAGGCCATCTTCTTTGAAATGCCACACGATTACACACACAAAGCAAACAACTACCGTGCGACAGTGTTTAATGACTTTTCCGATTTATACGAAATGTCACAACAGAAGTAAGCAAAGAACTAAGTAACGATTAAGAATTGTAGCACAGAAAACGTGAAACTACTTAAATTATATACTCTGGAATATAAGAAACACACTTCACATAATGCCGCAATGTTTTGCCCATAGTAAAAAAAATTCTGTTGACTCTGTTATATATAAACAAGTTAGTAAAATCATGCAATGCATTGATTATGATACGCTTTCCAACATACCAGAAGTTATGAGGATAATGGCTGTGGAATAAATCTCGCTCCTGTGTCATGACCTTTGACCCCATTTCGATGATTTTCCACAGAACCGGTTCAATGCACTTCAAGAATAACATACTAAAGTTTTGTCGCAATAGAAGCAGTTTTACGCAAGTTATGAGAATAATGGCTGTGGAATAAATCTTGCTTTTGTGCAATGACCTTTGACCCCATTTCGTTGATATTCAACAGAACCGGTTCACTATACCTCCGGAACAACATGGTAACGTTTTGTCGCAATCGAAACATTTTTTGGTAAGTTATGATGCACAAGGGCAATGGAATGGATCCCACTCCAGTGTCCTTACCTTTGACCCCATTTCGCCCATTTTCAACAGGGTTCGTCCCCAGTGGCTCCCTACCACATACTAAAATTTCATGGAAATCGAACCATTTTTACGTAAGTTATGACGCATAAAGGCAATGGAATGGATTCCACTCTTATGTCCTGCCTGACCTTTGACCCCATTTCGCCCATTTTCAATAGGGTTCGTGCCCAAATGGTTTCCTACCACATACTAAAATTTCATCGAAATCGAACCATATTTACTCATGTTATGACGCATAAAGGCAATGAAAGGAATTCCACCTTTATGCCCTGACCTTTGACCCCATTTCGCCCATTTTCAATAGGGTTCGTCTCCAGGTGGTTCCTTACCAAATACTAAAACTTCATCAAAATCGAACCATATTTACGCATGTTATGACGCATAAGGGCAATGGAATAAATCCCGCTCTTATTCCCTGCCTGACCTTTGACCCCAATTTGCCAATTTTCAATAGGGTTCGTGCCCAGGTAGTTTCCTACCACATACTGAAATTTCATCATAATCGAACCATATTTACGCATGTTATGACGCATAAAGGCAATGGAATGGATCCGGCTCTTATGGCGTGATGTTTGACCCCACTTCACCCATTTTCAATAGGGTTCGTCCCCTGGTGGTCCCCTACCACATACTAAAATTTCATCGAAATCGAACCGTTTTTACGTGAGTTATCGTGCCTACAGACAGACGGACGGAAAAAGCTGAAGCATATACGCTTCTTCAACCTACGGTTGGAAAGCATAAAAAAAAAGGGCATAGGTCTCTGATTTTTTCGTGCAAACAACTGTAATACGTAACACCTTATCCTCATTGGTATAAAATTCCACTCATTGAACTGGTACTTCTTTCACATTCTCCTGTTAAAATGCATACATAGAAACTTTTGCGAGGGCTGTGAAAAAGGTCCTCAGGTTCTCTTGAATAGCTGCTTTCCAGTTATTCAGTTTTTGAGAACTAAAGCAACGAAAATAATTTCTAAAGATTTTACTTATTTACTGCAAAAAAGGCAAAAATTGCTTTTCTGTTTAGTACTTCATTCACAGCTACCTTAATTGTTGTCTATTTCTTTAACCAGTTTCATACGAAGTTTCCGCTAAAAAAATTTGTAAAATCTTTCTGCTGAGGCAAGAGGCCCTTTTTACCACTTGTTCCCCCCCCCTACTGCCAGGGTTGCAGGAGCTATCAGTACGCCCCTGAAGTGATTAGAAGGCTGTTAACGCTAACATTTCAGAAGACAATTCTTGTCGTTGCCGCAGCAAAAATATACTCACACTGGTATTCCAGCTGTATTCATGGCTGCGTATAATAAATCTTGTGTTTCTCTTACGTATCTGCGACTTTCTTTGCTGCATTGCAAGCATCCGTGGCTTGTCCGCCAGATTTTTGCTATAATAAGATAGTCACTTAAAGATCATAATATTTTTTATAAAAAGATAAGTCACTTAAATATAATTTTTTTCATAAATCCAGTGCAACGAAAGGTACTTTCGTGAAAGTGGAAATGTTTCCATAGATAGACGGACGGACAGACAATGCGAAAAAACAAACACGTCAGTTTTTAGCCTACCTCTGTGTGTTGAAGTAGCCATCAATTGTTATGTTTCTCTTTACACGTATTGTAATTATTGGTAATGTTAACATGATAATTTCTTATCATTTTCGTTTTAAACGTGGAAAACCCTGAATGACTCATGAACAACTTTCCTGTCAGCTTGAAAGGTTACTATGACAACTGACAATTTGTGAAGTAGAACGGCGCATGCGTCTTGACACTCGACTTTCTACGAAACCCTATATATATATTACTTCACTCACGATGATCCAGTTCATGGGCCGTTGATGGCCTAGTGGTCAATGTTCGTGACTGCCGCGCAGAAACCTCTGGGTTCGATCCCAGGCAGGTACGAACGCTCGAACCACTAAATGTCCGCCGTGCGTTGGATGGGCCCGTTAAGCCGTCGGTAATAAATAAGGGCGTCTTCTCCTCCACTTTTCTACCTCACTTCCTTGTCACTTTCGTATCGAGCACTCTAGCCCAAATCTCCTAGCTTTCTATTTCTAAGGGTTGTTGAAGACCTGGGGTCAGACACTCCCTTCCTAAAATCCTCTACATATGATATGATCTGATGATCCAGTTCATTGTGTCCGCATTTAAAGATGGGCCTTAAGAGGGTTCTAATGCTTTTACTGAATTATATTTTAAATTAAACTTTTTAAATTGGAGGTTTTAAGTGTATTATACTTATTTTAATTCACTGGATATAACTTTAATCGTTCTAAGACGGCTATATTACCGATGTTGTTATAGGACTGCACGAAATTTTTGCTCAACTTAAACATGGAAGGCAAAGCATTATTCCTTCAACACAGTAATAATGATACAAATTATCATTCATCATGGAAATCGAAAATAAAAAAAGATAAATGGAAATCATGTATCTTTCGCATTTTTTACTTTTTAATTTAATTGCAGTTTAGGTATAACTGACTTTAAAATACTTGTTCGATGCTCTAAAAATAATTTACTTCTGTTTTAAAGAAAATATGATCTAACGCCTTGTTTGTTGTTGTTGTTTTTTTTTCATGGTAACAGAAAAACTGTTTTTTTTTTGTTTTCTCTTTGACTTTGAATCGTTAAAGAGATCCTGAATTAACAGTGAATGGAAAATTTTATGCATCAAAAGAGAACCCACGTAAAGAATTTGATAGTTGAGTTTTCTAATCAGAATGTTGGAAAATTCGTCGTTTATTCTGAAGAAATGAAATTATTATATTACTGGAAATGCTTACATAATCTATCTAGGGACTGCTGTAATTAATCTACACTATTTAATTGCACATCAGAAATGACGAGTGCTTTCGACTATATTAAAAAAAAATTAAGAACAGAGAAGCATTTTTATTCCAGCTTTAGAGGACTGGTACCATTAGTATCATCGTTCTTTACGTATTTAATTATGAGTTTTACTTTGCGCCAATAGAAAGTGTTCATGGAATTTTAATTATATTTTCGATTCTCTGCTGCACTCTAATTAACGGCGGGGTGGGGGGATGCAAACGTAGTTGCATAAATCTCACGCTCAGCAAATTATACTACAAGTGGCGTTTCGTTTTATGAAAAAGCGTTTAAACGTGTAAGTGAACGCTCCAATTTGTCATCCTCTAGATGAGGTCTTCAAAGATGCTGTTTTTAGCTCCAATTCATGTGTTCACGTTGAAGAAGAACATGTTTACGCCTCTCCTTCGGTCTCTTCCGCCCGTACATACCTGTAGACACGGTTCCTCAGGGCCTGAAAAAAAAATTCTTTTTGCACGTAAATTAGACCAAACTTTTCTGTGAGTTTTCCTGTTACGCAATTTGGTCACGTATATTCATTGGTTCATTTTCGTATTACACCAGCATATCCTAGAGTTTTCAGGTTGGTGAGCTATAGACCTCAAATTATAACAGGATACTGAAAATAAAAATGGTTATCTTTATTCCTACAAATTTCTTTCTCTCCCTCTCTCTCTGTCCCTCGGCCTATTGCAAGATTTTCTGCCTCTTACGAATTACCACGTTTAACGGCCAAATTTACACCACCAATACATCTAGGTCTAGGTCTTTCTTTTGTCTGCAGCGAGTTGTTTTGAATGTACGATAGGAGTCCTGATAAGTTCGTGGTTTTTGAAATACAGAATGAATCAGGAGTGTAGTTTTGATAAATTATTCTGCATAATTGCATCCGAGGTCAACACATTTCTGTCACGAATGTTCCAATTTCTTCATGTCTTCCAAATAGAAATCTGATAATTATTCCTGAAATCACGTGTCAAGAGCTGATGTAGCACCGGAAATGGACTGAAATTTTATTCCCTTCAAATGTTTCTTCAATTCGGAGTAAGAACGGTTATCAAACGGTGCCAAATCCGGTGAGTAATCAAGCTGTTTCGAGAGTTCAGTGTGAACTTCTTGAAGCTTACCTGCTTGGTGCCAGCCGTTTGAGCTGAAGTATTGTGCTGAAAAACAGAACCCCTTTTAACAATTTCCCCTTGCGTTTTGATTTCAGTTCAAGCTCCAGTTTGTCCAGAAAGAACAGTATAAGACGTTGTTGTGAGGATCGTCCCTCTTTTTCCAGGTAGTCTACTGTCACTGTGCGGTCGTTGTACCAGAACACAGACGCCTCATGCATACTTCTGTGCTCGAACGTTTTTTGCGCGCTGTCTTCACTCTTTGGATTTTTCCTTGGTCTCGAGATCACGAAAATGCAACCACGTTTCGTCCATGGTTACCAAAAGGGTCAAGAAACTGTCCGCTTTTGGATTTATTTATTTTATTTTTTTCTCGGAAACCCTACAATATTGTGTTAGCTTCTGCAATCAAATGACCTTGCTACAGGGGCGGGTTTATCATTGGACCAACCTGGACCATCGCCCAGAGCGCTGTGTATTGATAGTCCCCAAAATTTGGGGTATACGTGTGACAAAAGTCGTTTAATCGTATTACGGAAACAAAAAGAAATTTGAGACACTTCTTTAACACAGCTCGCTAACATTGAGGGTACGTAAAAGTGGAAGGGTGGGAGGTTGGAGTGGATAGTTTGTACAAAACATTTTAACTAATTTCAGGGTTACGGTGGGAAAGCTTTAAAATTGTGAAAACTAAACTTGCGATAAAAAAATGCAATGTTTTTGGTGTTTAAATGGTTGTGAAGGAAGTCTCTAATTTTTTGTGTTACACCAAAATATTAACATTATTTCACTGTAAAGCACTTCCTGATTTAAGTGTAGTTTTACTGCTAACTTGACTTTGCTCTAAAGTTTACGATGCATCATCCATTTTGACAGTTTGCTTTGACTAGTGTATTTTCCGTAGCTGAACTTATTATGAAGTTATTATAACCACAGCCGAACTCGTTATAAAGTTATTATAACTATTATTGAAATTATTATAACTTACACTGTCGAGTCACATTATTGTGACCACCTCCTACTTTCGACGTCAACAGCGCGTAGCCAATGAAAGAAGGCACATGTCGTGAGCTGGCTTACAGGGTATATAAGGTGTGCTGTACGCAATCTGAAAACATATCACTCGTTGCTGTCATGGATAACAGGAGCGATTTATCAGATTTGCAAAAAGGGTTGATTATCAGCTTTCCGGCCAAGGGTGGCAGTGTTTCTGAAACAGCGCAGTTTGTGAACTGTTCGCGTGCTGCTGTGGTTAAAGTGTATCGTGATTGGAGAAATGGCACCATTGCGAATAAGCGACGTGGAAACTGCGGAGCACCACGTGCCACTGATGTGAGAGGTAAACGTCGGCTGCGAATGTGCATGAGGGTCGATCGACACGCTACAGCGGAGCAACTCACTGGTCGAATGAACCAGGGGGCTACCGGAAATGTGTCTAAAACGACAGTTCAGCGAACTCTGCAGCGTATGAAGCTTCGATGCAGACGAATGGTCACTGCACCTATGCTAACGAAGGCTGCATCGGCAGAAAAGGCTTGCCTGAAAAGGCACGGCAGTATCGAAATTGGACCTCCGCTGATTGGCAAAGAAATGCCTTCTCCGATGAATCACGTTTTCTGCTTCATCGAACGGATGGACATTGGCTTATAAGGCGAGAGACGTCGGAGAACAAACACTCTTCAACCATTGCTGGAAGAACACAAGCTGGTCGGGGGCAGCGTTATGGTCTGGGGAATGTTTTATTGGCATTCCCTGGATTCACTCATACCTGTGGAAGGCACTATGGACAGAATTCGTTATAAATCAATCCTTGTAGACCACGTACACCCATACATGCTGATTACCTTCCCTGAGGCGGATGGGATCTTCCAGCATGACGGTGCAACGTGTCACACAGATAGAAATGTCCGAGAGTGATTGGAAGAGCACGATGAAGACTTCAAAGTGCTTCCCTGGCCTCCTAATTTCCCAGACTTAAACCCAATTGAGTATCTGTGGGACCACCTCGATCGTGTTGTTCGCTCTATGGATCTTCCACCACGCACTCCAGCAGCTGTCAGATGCACCGCAGTCAGCATGGCTCCACATACCTGTGAACACCTTCCAGCACCTTATTGAGTCACTCCCAGCCCGTCTAGCTGCTGTCCGCGCTACACACGGCGGTTACTCTGGATATTAGCTGGTGGTCACAATAACGTAACTCGACCGTGTATTAAGCTTATATATCACAATTGAACTTTATTTCTATATTATCCATAGCTGAACTAATATCTATATTATCCTGCTCCGGCCCCCAGCGGGGGTTGGGGTGGGGGTGTGGCACATCTGAGACGTAACGAGCCGAAGGTAATGGAACTAGGAAGGCAGCTTCGTCTTATCCCACTAAGTCTTCTGACTGCGAATGGCATCATTTTATCGACTAAATGGGAAGTAGTTTTTTAATTCCTTTTTTTCCACTGAAAACATTTCGGGACTATATAACCCGATTCTTCCCGCATGAATTTCATGCGAATCAACTTCTTTTGCCCTTTAATGCTGTGTTTGAGAAAACTGTATATAAACAATGCAGAGTAATACACGCAACGTTGACAACCACTTGAAAGTGTGTATAGATTCCGATGTCTACCATTGTTTGTCTTTGTCGTTATTTTTGCTTTTAGTGATTCCCACAGCATTGAAAATAAGTTCATAACGTAGATTACCATATGGTAAAGGTGAGTGGAACAGAAGTCTGCATTTACGTGTCTCAGCGAGAAAAATCAACATCATCGTAGCGCAGCTACTATTCTTTCCAGAAAGTTATGGAATTGACCTGATAGAAGCAGAGATATTGTTACAAGTGTAAGCGTTCGTTTGCGCCACTTTTCAAAAACACAAAATAAAAATTGCTCAACGTGTACGGAAGGTCTTTCTCGTGTTTTCCTCTGCATCGTACAAAAGGAAATTTCCTTATCCCATCTGTAGAATTGGAGATATGATGTTCACAAACGGGGTGACGAACGCAACGATTTTTAAACGCATCGTGTTTTAACGTGCGTTTGTATTCCAAACGACGTGTTAAAAATGCCTTTAAAGTCATGAAATTTTTAAAATTGTATTTAAAAAAATATGTGATGATTTGAAGCCAATCTGGAGGGAGCTTTGTCTGTGCGTTTGTAAACGCAAACCCATCGCTTGCGAAGTGAAGTTCCTGCCTTCGTCAGTACCGACAATTATCATCGTTGCTTGAAAAAAATAACAGTTTAAGAGTGCAATAAAAGTTCACTTCGGCACTGGTGAATGCGTTTTAGTTAATTAATCCGAGAGTCTTAATGATGTCTGCGTGGTTTTCGACATCCGAGCTATTAGAGAGGGAAAAGAAATCTGCGTTAATTTGGACCACAGCCACGTCTACGAGTTACTTCTGATGCCGATGTAAATCTTAACTGATGCGTGCCTGCCGTCCATTTGAATTCACAAGGGGTAAAAAAATCGATCCGAGTTAAATTAGCTATTTCGCAGACCAATTATTACTCATTGACTTTTTAATAAAGCACTTCTTTTTTTATAATCTAATTGTTCCGTTCATTCGTTTTCATGGGCTTTGTTGTTATGATGTGCTATGAACTTTCGGCTGTTAAAATCGCTCATTTTCAAATTGAAATGAGCGTTTCCTAAATTTATTCGTGAAGCAGTGTGGCCTGTTTCACTCACTAATGTAATGATGTTAAGTGAAAATGTAGGTGTATGCTTAAGTTTGCATGCTTTCCCACATTTCCGTATCAGCGTTTATCATGTAGCGATTTAAATAAATGAATTATTATAGCGCTCTAAAAAGCCAGACATCCTATCATTTGTCTGAAGTAGGAGACCCGAATAGTCTGGACATGTGTGGAGAGTGGATGGACAAATTGTGAAGAAGGTGCTGGCAAACAAAATAAATAAATAAATAAAAGGCAAGTCATTCTATTATTTGTTCGAAGTAAGAGACTGAAAAGGTTTGAGCACGTGTGGAGAGCGAGTGGACAAATTCTGGAGGAGGTGCTCGTAAACAAAATAAATTAAAGGGTAGACATCCTCTTATTTGTCCGAAGTAGGAGACTGTAATGGTTTGAACATGTGTGAAGAGTGGATGCACAAATTGTAAAGCAGGTGTTGGTAAACAAAATTAATAAAAGGCTAGTAGACATCCTCCAATTTGTCTGAAGTAGGAGACTGGAATGGTTTTAACATGTGTGGAAAGCGAGTAGACAAATTGTGAAGGAGGTGCTCTTGAACGAAATAAATAAATGGCTAGACATCCTCTCATTTGTCTGAAGTAAGAGACTGAAATGGTTTGGACAAGTGTGCAGAGTGGGTGGACAAATTGTGCAAGAGGAGAATGTGCTAGTAAACAAAATTAGTAAGACAGTTGATTGTAAATTTTGCGGTTTTGAACCGTTAACGAAGTTGCAATCTCAGTACTGTAAAACTAACAATTGTATTTACAGGTAATAACTATGAAACGCACTGTAAATCTTATTTACAGGTAATAACAATGAAATGCACCGTAAATCTTACTGTAATATATCGTGTAATTTACTTTGAAAGAACAGTTAAAAATTACTGTAAAATTGACAGTTAACGAACATACCATGTGACTTACTGCATATAGTAAATCACACGGCATGTATTCATTCAAATGACACAAACATTGAACTTTCACTCCTAAAAAATACATCGTCTCTGCGGATATGAGATTTAAACGAATTACGATTTTTATATCTTCCTCTGCACGATCTTAAGCAAGAAAAAGAAACGTTATGTACACTCAGTAGACAAAATATTACAGATACGGGCAGTTGATATGGTCACACACACACACACACCCACCCCCGCGCGCAGAGTGGAACAGACGCACGACGACGATGAATCCCCCCCTTAGGTTCAGATTCCTGAACCTACAGCGCGCTGCGCCTTTTGGCAGGAGAAAATAGAAAAAATCTTAAGAGTCGGAAACAGTGTGCCCTGATAGAACAGTCAGAAAGGAAAGTGCGGAAAATAAGAGAGTTTTAGAAGTATACGGTTTCCCGTTAAGTCATGAAGTTGTAAGCAATCCTACATACTTACCTGCAGCAGCACTCTACTCCAAGCAATATGTCAGCATCCAACATCCAGCAGCAACAAACGCCGCAAAGCCACGGGAGGGGGAACCTAAAAAAGAACAAATCGCACACACAAGAAAAACAAAATTCACAGAGGAACGTCCAGTTCTCACACTCAATTCGCATACGTCATTGCTAACTACAATTGGAAATGTAAGGCACCTGATATACTCCTATTTCCCGGTTGCTATGTCTTCTAACAGGAGTTGGCTATTTGACTCGTCACTCTCGAACCAATCAGAGAAGAGATTTAACCGAACGCTGTCTTTAAGGTGGAAGTCAAGTAATTTTGCTTTCTATACTTCCACTGTAAAAACTTCTGTACACAATTAATGCGTTCCCAAGGATGAAAATCTGAACACCGATTAAAATAGCTTCATATTATAACGTGGAATACTTAATATTTTCTAAAACATAACCATAATTATATTAAAAATCAATAACTTTTCCTTTGGAGGTGTTGAAACCAGAAAAAAGATGGCGCGACCTGTATTTTGATGACGTCAGTAGACAAACAAATGTTGGATTGCATAATTATGGTTTTGTTTTAGAAAATATTAAGTATTCCCAGTTATAAAATGAAGCTATTTTAATCGATGTTCAAATTTTCATCTTTGGGAACGCATTAATTGTGAAGAAAATGTGTACAGAAGTTTTTCCATTGGAAGTATGGGAAGCAAAATCACTTGACGTCCACCTTAAATAAGCTGACAGCCGGGATTCCCATCCGTGTATGGCAATCGACGAACATGGGTAAACGTGGTGATCTGAGCTACTTTAACATACATCGACGTACGTACCAGCGCCCAAAGAGCAAACGGTGGCCGACCACTCGCCGCTGACAACCACGATCGACGAGACTACCCAGGCTCAAACCGACCAACCGCTTGGCAACAGCGACGCAAATCACATCCGGGTTAAATGTCGGAGGCTCAAGCAGAGTCATGCCGCCCCGGTGGCGCAGTGATCTAAGCGCTGGCTTATGACCATGCGTCCGTGAAGATTCCGGGTTCGAATCCTAGTGAGGCATGGATGTTGTGTTTGTCTTACGGTACTGGCTCTGTCCCTTCCCTGGAACCAGTGGCCTTAAATTAGGGCCGGGCGACTGCTTATAGCCCATTGAGTTGCTCGCGGTGGTCGTTAAACCTTCAATCAAGTCAAGGAGCGAAGCTCAGCATACCCTGGACCACGGGAGCCGACGCCCTGCTCGAGTGCAACTGTTGACTGCTAGTCATCGGAAATATACGCCTCGTCTGGTGCTGGGAGGATCAAAACTGGGCATCTGCGAAGTAGCGCAGCGTCGTGTAGTCAGATGAGTCCCGTTTTCATCTGTACCGTACCGAGCTGACGTGAGGGTGCGGCATCGCCGGCATGACCCCATCGTACCAGGTAGGTGGCTCTGTTCAAGGCAGTGGTGGTTCTGTGATGGTTTGGGAAGGCTTCTCATGCGACACATTCAGTCTCTTAGTGTGTCTGGAGAGGTCCTTAATCGCTGGGCGCTACCAGCATGTGCTGGCTGATCGTCTACACGCTTTCATGGCCTTCGCACATCCAGCGACCGTTGGTTTGTTTCAGTAGTAAACCACTCAGCCATGGCTCGAAGAACACTCATCTGAGTTTTTCACCACCCAGTGGCTCCCAATGTGCCCGGATTTAAACCCTGTTGAAACTCTCTGGGATGTCGTAGATCGGAATATCAGATCCATGGATCCCGGACCGACGTCTCGGACGGAGTTGATGTACAATGCTGCAACATTGTTGGAATTACCACCGGAAACCCTCCGGCATCTGGCGGAGTCTATGCCTTGGCGTTGGCAGCCTGTTATTCGCCTTAGAGGAAGACCAACACGCTGTTAAGTATCTGTAATGTTTTGCCCATTGAATGTACATTTCGATTAACTTTCTAGTGATACACGTATGCTTTGTCACACGTACTGGAGAAAGAGCTCATTTCACAACTGCACATAATCGGTTTCCACCCGCGAAAAATATTAAAAACAATTAAATGTGTAACCTCAGCAAATGAAAAAGAAATATTTCATTTGCACGCACTTTTTCCGCTCTTTTGCTCTCTATACTTCGCGTGCACCGCGTACTTTAGTAACGACAACAATTCAAACAATCAGTGAGCATACCCAGTTTCCGTATTACGTTCTTATTGATGATCAGTTCGTGTTGTCAACCCCATTGCTGTAAATTCTACAGTTGTCAACTTTTCAATATGAGTATGACATTTAAAACAGTAACAATATGCAGTGATTTTCAGTAAAAACAGCATTTTTTTTTCAAGTTTTATAGAGCGTAACGACGCTAGAAAAGGTTTCACAAAAGTGAGCAAACTAGTTCAACAGCAAGAATCAGTGTGTTGCCATATGTGGTTCCTTGCTCGCCCGTTATCGCGAATGTTCTCAGCAACACAAACCTTTTCTGTCACGTATTGTTACTGGAGATGAAAAGTGGTGCCTGAACGTGAATTTCAGGCATCGGAGGGAATGGTTAAAGCCAAACAAGACACCCACACCGCGTCCAAAACATGACCTTCATCCTGCGAAGATCATGTTGTGTGTCTGGTGGGACATGGAAGGCATTATTCACTGGGAAATGCTGCCGAGGAATCGGACCATCAACGCTGCATTCTATTGTGAGCAACTCCGCCGTGTGGAGGGAGCAATTCAGCAGAAACGGCCACATCGGCGCCATGGTGTCCTTCTCCAACATGAAAACGCACGTCCTCACAGTGCAAACATGACCAAAATGGCCATTCAGGACATGAAATAGAAGATCCTTCCTCATCCGGCCTATCAGATCTCGCCCCCTTCAGACTATCACCTGTTCCAGTCTCTGTCGAATGCACTCTGTGGGAGAACATTCAACAATGATGTTGATCTCCAGAATTACCTTGATGATTTCTTCGCAGTCAAACCTGCACGTTTTTTCAAGAATGACATTGCAGACCTATCCAGACGTTGGAACACCATCTTAAAGAAACGATGGGGTTGGTGGGATACATAGTTGATTGATTCCGTTTTCCCTTCTGATGTAATACATTCCTGTAGTACGGTGAAAAAAACGTCATTAACTTCTGCATCAACCCAATAAATGCAAAAAAATCTGTGGAGGGAGAAGGATTTTTTATATATATATATATATTTTTTACGTCAGTATAATTTCAGAATTTTTTTCCGGTATTGCCGGTAAAAAAGTTGCGAGAAGTGGAAGTGAAGGAATCTAAATCATCCCGTTCAGAGTATTCCTGAATATCCCAACGCCACAATTAGTTTTGTTTAGTAAGCTTTTATTATCAGCTATTGTTGAATAATTTCTTGGGTTAAAATCCTCGATCGGAAGACATTTGGAAGGTGCGTGTGCATGTATGTGCGCGCGCTCTCTTCTCTGCTGAGTTTTCCTCATTCTATTCACAGAGCTGGAAGGAGTTATCGACTTTTGTTCAGTTCCCAGAGCACTCATCCCCAGATTCCCTTCTGTGTTCCTTGCCGACCCTCCTGGTTGTTGCCACTTCTTCCATGCTGTGTAGCATCCGACAGAGTGGCGACAGAGATGCGCAGTTGACGGTCTGGCCGAACCATTGCCCAGAGATTGATAAAGGATCCAGCATCACATTCGTGCACTGGACCCTTTTCATGAAGGAACCCATCTTCTATAACCCCCCTTTAACTGCCCCATCTCTCTCTTACTCTCTCTCTCTCTCTCTCTCTCTCTCTGGGAGGATTCTCGGACTCGGAAGATTTATGGAGCCAACAACTACTCCTGCGTGATCTCAAGTTAGTGTTTCTCTCGCTTAGGCACACTCACAAATTTTCTCTGTCTCTCTCTCTCTCTTTGCTGTCCTTTTCTTCCGTACTGATTCAGCTCACATTGTAGTCTTCCGAGTAGTTTCGTATTTCCATATACCGTTACATCTCCGTCTGTTACGACCCTGATTCTTTCTTTAAGAGTAGCCATGAATCGTTGCATTCATTCCGAGAGCAAATGATGGAAATTGAGGGTTTCCGGAATTTGGGGGAGTTTTCTTTCAATCAATCAGAGCATAAGCAGCGGTGTAGTTGGGCCGAAACGGCGTACGGGTACTCTTTTTTCTTTTATAGCTGGCACGCGTTCCGTATACCCTATACAGCATAATTCGTTTTCTTTTTAAAATTCGAATGTCCTATAATTATTTTCCAATAGAAAAATGCACCAGAAAAACTGCACAGTTAGTGGAATTAACGTCCCATGTTTGTTCGAAGGTCCATCCTTAAATCCATTCTCACTTGGCAGTCCCTTAAAATTCCTTTTCTGCTGTTGTTAAGAACGTTGAGGTAGAGGATATTGCAGTAGAGAAATTATTGTAATTGGGAATTTAATTCATTTAATCATTATTAAAGAGTCTAATTGTGAGTCTCAGTGAATTTAGTCCAGTTACGAGTGCCCCTTAATTACGCTGGAAGCAGAAAAGATTATTTTTCTCTCGGGAGCTTTAGGCCTGTTTCACACAGGCGGAAAAAATCCGTTGAAGCAATAAATCTCCAGGCTGTTCAACCGCTCGTTTTCAGGCGGATTATAGAATTGACCGTGCTGTACCCGAACTGTCCTTATCTAAACCTCTCGAGAACTAAGAATCCCAGTAATAAATGGCTTTCGCCATTGCACTCTAAATTAGTTACCGCATCCAACGACATCCTATAATGTTAGTAGCAGCAGATGCCGAAAATTACCCCGTATTAGACACGCTGCCTCCCTCCCAGCCCACCCCACCCCACCCAAGCAGGGATTGACTTCGGAGTGGGTGGAACAACGGTAAGTGCCAGTGAGGCGTGAGGGAGCAGGAAAAATAAGAAAAAAGAAAAAAGGCCTAAAAAGACCATCTGTGAAGAAGCGGTGGGGACATTTTCACGAATTTTCTGTGACCCAATTAAGATACGTACGTAGATCAGATTGTTATTCACAGTTTCTCCCACCTACTCTTATTTCAGTACCAAGCTCTGCCTTACCCTGTTTCGAGACGTTACAGATGCTAGACAATATAACAATAGCAAAGAACTAACAAAGAATATCCCCATGTTTTTTACCCCCGCTGTCCCTGTTTTCTCTTTATCTTTTGCGCTCTCTCTCTCTCTCTCTCTCTCTCTCTCTCTCTCTCTCTCTCTCTCTCTCTCTCTCTCTCTCTCTCTATTCCGTTCTCTCTCTCTATTCCGTTCTCTTTCTTTTTTTACTGAACCTAAATCAATGTAATAAGTATTTTAAATCCTCCGTAGTAAGTTTCATTGTTAAATTATTTTTAGAAAAACTCAAAACAAAATATATGCAAAGTTAATCCTTTACGATCTTTGCTATTACGTAAAAACTTCTTTAGGGTTTAAGGGGGCGGTCGCACTAGTCGCCCCCTCCCCCGCTGGATTCGCCACTGGGAGGAATCTGAACATATAAGTTGTAAGGCGATTCCCTCTATCAGATGTAAGAAATGGAACAAAATATATAAAGGCAGATAATACTCTGAAGCAATACGTTTCACCTTTTCTTAAACATAATTGAAAGTCATTGTCAGTATAAAAAATCTCGAGTTCGTAAACATTCAGTTGCTTTGAAAAATTATTATGAAAACAAATTTAATTTGTGATAAGTAGTCGTATAGAAAAAATAAAATTATTATAAATCTATTCGTAAAGATAATAAGCTTCTATAGAAGATAAAATGGCCAATTAAGCCGCATTAATAGCGAAAAACATTTTATCGCCCGATTCGTGTCCTTTTTATTTATATTTTAAACATGACAAGTGGTAAGTGTTCCTTTAGGTTAGTCAGTAACGTTCTTAGCTGGCATCCCAGCCGTACCAAACTCGATCCTCCACGACAAAAGGGAATAGTTCTTTCTCTTCGTACATCAGAAAAAAAGCATTGAAAAAGTCAAAATCGGAGTTTTCGGAAACACGAGAAATTTCTGTATAAAAAAAGAAAACCCCGAAATTGACTTTTCTGAAGTAAATAAAAGAAAAAACAAGTTAAAAAAAGGCATGTAATGCACTGATTATGATACGCTTTCCAACGTACCAGAAATTGCGTGCAGACAAACCCTTCTCCCTATTTTGACTATTGATTCGTTCAGTATGCCTCCGGAACAACATACTAAAGTTTTGTCGCAATAGAAGCATTTTTTACTCAAGTTATGAGGATAATGGCTGTGGAATAAATCTCGCTCCTGTGCCATGACCTTTGACCTCATTTCGATGATATTCAACAGAACCGGTTCAGTATACCTCCGAAACAACATGATAAAGTTTTGTCGCAATCGAAGCATTTTTACGTAAATTATGACGCATCAGGGCGATGGAATGGATCCCGTTTCTATGTCCTGACCTTTGACCCCATTTTCCCCATTTTTCAATAGGGTTCGTCCCTAGATTGATCCCTACCACATACTAAAATTTCATCGAACCATTTGTACGCGAGTTATCGTGCGGACAGACAGACAGACGGACGGACAAAGCTGGATCATATACGCTTCTTCAACCTACGGTTGGAAAGCGTGAAAAAATGGAAGAAAATGGCAACGGAAAATCTATCCAAATGGAAATTTCCGTGATTAGAAACGGAAGCTTTTCAAAACGAAATTTAGTTGAAAGTCGGAGAAAGTTATTTTTCAGGGATTTCCCGTAAATTGACACCTCTTATTTTTTAAAGTGCATGTTACTTTTCTTAGTACATGTCCACGGTAGTGTAATATTGTTTCTCGTGCCATATTTGAAGCACTTCTGTCTATTTTACTGTTGCTCTCTTCCTATGATTTCTAATTCTGTCTTTTTTCTGGTTCTATTGCATTATACCCGTCCAATCAGTCTTGTCGTTCCCAAACAGCACGACGTGTCACTTCTTTTATAGAAGCGACTGTCTCACTTAAATCATAGGTCCTTCGTACATGAGGTCAATATTTATTATACACTGGCGGAAAGTGAAAAAAGAACACCAAGAAGGAGACGTCTGATACCAACGAAATTTATACAGCATAATAACGGAATACAGAGGATAACGTGATCAAAACATTATGGGAAAATACAGCTGTATTTGCTGGTAAACTGAAAAATAACATTTCCATGTAACATGGTTCGTACGAGGTTGAACCGCTATGAACTGCGTCACACTGTGCAATTCTGGCATGGAGTCTGTCGTACAGATGTTGGATGCAAGTTTGGGGTATTGAGTTCCAAGCATCCTCAACCTGGACGCGTAAATCGGGGATGGTCGTGGCTGGTCGTGGCTGGCCGTGGAGACCGGATAAGTCGTTGTCCCATAAAATCCCACACGTGCTCAATGGGGGACAAATCCGGTGTACGTGCAGGCCATGGAAGTTGTCTCACGCCCTGAAGTGCATGTTGCGTTGCACGTGCCGTGTGTGGGCGTGCGTTATCTTGCTGGAAAACACCACGATGGACCGACCTTACAAATGACACAACAACGGGCTGAATGATGTTGTTGATGTAGGAGGCGCTGTTTAACGTACCCGGTACAAACACTAGTTGTGTACGAGAGTGATAGCTGATCGCTCCCCACGCCAGGAGACCAGGTGTAGACCCTGTGTGTCGCTTATGGATGCAAGAAGGGTGGAGACGCTCCCCTGTGCGTCTGCGAACACGCATACGGCCATCGGAGGCTCCCAAGCAGAATCTGCTTTCATCGCTGAACACGACAGATCGCCATTGCGCTCTCCAGTGCAGACGTTGGCGACACCACTGCAGCCGTTCCTGACGGTGGGCTGGAGTCAGAGGTACACATGCCGGAGGCACACGTGAACGTAGTCCTGCATCCAGTAGACGGTTGTGGATTGTTCGCACAGTCACCTCAGGTGCAACGGCAGCTCGTATTTGCGTCGCAGTGGATGTTCTGCTTGACAACGCCGCCCTTCTTATGCGTCGATCGGTCCGCTCATCAGTCCGTCTGTGACTCCCGGTTCCACGTCTTCTCGTGTGGGAATGTTCCTCGGACCATCTACGCCACCATCGTACCACCACCGATGCTTCCCGTCCAATTCGCTCCGCAATACGACGTACGACCAACCGGCCTCGCGGAGTCCGACTAGACGACCTCGCTCAAAGTCCGATAACTGCTGAAATCGTACACGTCTTCCATGTCCAGGCATTGCAGCTTCTTCAGGGTCTTCGCACATGTCCGTCCGCCGACGCCTGATTACATTCACTTTGCCGTACTCCTTAAATACCACCGACGATAATTTGCATATTATGCCGTGCTGTGGCGTAAGCGCTCACCGGTTGGTCCCGAAATTAACATCACACCTACGTAAACTCAACCCTATTAACATATGTAAATTTCACGATTGTCCGTTAATTCCTTCTTGGTGTTCTTTTTTCACTTTCCGGCAGTGTATTTCACGTCTACGTAAATCGAATCATGCACTATGGAAGTGCAGGTGATAGCATTCCTTTGTTTTAAGTTCGTCTTTCTGCTAGTCCAGTTCCCATTGTCCAGGTGCTTCTCGCAGTGTGTCTTCTGTATCTCGCTGGTTTCTTTCGTACTCGGTGGCTTTTCTTACTTTTTCTTCTCTGGAAACACTCTAATTCCATGTAACGTGTGTGCATCTTCTAACCGTTCTCGGACACCCAAATGCGTCTTTGGCATCCCTTCTAAAACTTCCGGAGGGTGTTATATGGATAGTATGTACACTCAATGGATGAAACATTAGAGATAACTACCTAATAGCGCATTGGTGCTTATCTAATGCGAATAACAGTCTGTACACGCCGAGGCATCGACTCCACGAGGTGCCGGAGGGTTTCCGGAGAATGCCAGCCATGCCTGTTGCAGCATTATCTACAACTCCGTCCGAGACAGAGTTGTGGACAATGCTCTATAGAGAAGGACAAATGGCGTCCCTCTCCACGGGATTCCAGAGAACTTCCACAGGGTTCAAATCCGGAGACTTTGGTGACCACTGGATGGTTCCTATCTCAGATGAGTATTCCTTGAGCTGCTGAAGCAGACCATCGGCCGCAGGATGTACGAAGGCCATGAAAGCGTGTAGGCGATCAGCCAGCACATGCTGTGAAAGCGCCCAGCGATTAAGGACCTCTCTAAGAGACTGAATGTGTCTCGTGAGAAGCCTCCCAAACCATCACAGAACCACCACTGCCTTGAACAAAGCCGACCTGCTACGGCGGGGCCGTACCAGCAAAGCCGCACCCGCACCCTCCCGTCAGCTCGGTACTGCTTAAAATGGGATTCATCTGACCACACGGCGCGGCGCCACTTCGCAGATGCCAAGTTTTAATATTCCCAGCACCAGACCAGGCGTAATGTCCGATTACGAGCAGTCACCAGTGGCACACGAGTAGGGCGTCGGCTTCCGTAGTCCAGGGTATGAAGCGTGCGCTGTACCGTTCCCTCGCTAACGCTGCTTGGTCCTCCGACCATCAACCTGGATGTGATTTGCGTCGCCATTGCCAAGTGATCGGTCTCTTCGAGCCTGGGAGGTCTATGTCGACCCCGGTCATCAACGCCGTGGTCGGCCATCGCTTGCCATCTGGGGGCTGGTACATCTGTCGGTGGTATACTCGCGGTACACCCTTCATAGGGTTGTCTTCGGGAACCCAAGGGTTCTTCACTTCTTGGGCGATATAGTGACCCAAATGACCCATCTGTCTTGCGCCGAGAATCCGTCCACAATCAATGTCGCTCAGATCACCACGTTTACCCGTGTTCGTCGATTGCGATACACTGTTGGGAAGCCCTGTCGTGCGCCTATTTATTGCCTGTGTTCGGTTTGTGTCTGTTTCATTCCACGCGGGGTGCCCATGTCAACTGCCCGTCATCCTTATCTCTAATGTTTTGTCTTAAGTGTGTTTGATAAATTAATTTTATGATACAGTGACTTTAATTGTGTAACTTACAATGTGACTTTCTGAGTGACGCCCTGCTCGTGTGCCAAGTGAAACAGTATTTTTTTTTTCCCGAGAAACCCCTGAAAGGGAACTCCTTATCGGGGAAAGAAAAGACATCTTATATTTGGGTATAATTGAATTATATGACACTTGTAGCTTCTTGCTAACGTTTTGTATAAATTTTATTGGAATCGGTGAGGTGTCACAGAAATTACGACAAAACAAACTTCCAGTCTTTTATACTGCTGTACGATCAGGCGGAACTTTCATAGAAGCCTATATAGGCAATGGAGATGCCATATTCACTACAAAATAATATCATCAAATTTTTCAATTATATAAAATAATATTGCCCCGAAGAGGAAAATTTTAGATTAAGAAAATCAAAAGCCCTAGTCCGGCATTTATCAAAAATATGTTCTAGAATAACAATTACAATGATAAAGGTAAAAATACTCTAGTTGGGGCCACCGAGTAAAAATAATGTGCACCACTTAAAAGCTGAATATAAACATCACGTTATATTCAGCTTACCTGAATATAAGGTAAAGGTGAATATATCATCATCTTTGTCAACCATTATCATTCCACTGCTGGACGAAGGTCTCCCCAGTTTCTTCCACAACGATCTATCTTGTGCCAGTCTCCTCCATGTCACTCCCGCATACATTCGAATTTCATCCACCCATCTCCCATGTGGTCTTTTTCTGGGTCTTTTCCTGTCCCTTGGAATCCAATCTAAAATTTCGGCTGTCCATCGATGGTCTGTCCTTCTGGCAGTATGTCCAGCCCATTGCCATTTCAGGGATTTAACTCTGATCATGATGTCTTCCACTCTTGTCATTTTTCGGATCCACGAGTTCCTCTTCTTATCTCTCCTGGTTACACCAAGCATGCCCCTCTCCATGCTTTTTTGAGTTGTCTGCAGCCTTTGTATGTCTCTTTTAGTTAAGGTCCACGTCTCTGCACCATACGTAAGCACTGGAAGGATGCATTGATCAAACACTTATCTTTTAAGACATAATGGCATATTGCTCTTGAAAATTATGCTGTTTCTTCCAAACGCTCTCCAGGCGAGTTTGATACGCCGATTAATTTCTTCATCAATGTGACCCTCACTTGATATCTGTTGTCCAAGATAAACGTACGTATCTGTTATCTCCAGCTTCTCTCCATCAATCGATAAATCTTCATTTCTTGTAAAAGCATTGCACATCACTTTTGTCTCCTGAAAGTTCATTTTTAATCCCACTTCTTTACTCTTGTCAGCAAGTTGTTGGATCATACTCTGTAGCTCTGAAAGGGTAGTTGCAAAGATGATTACGTCATCAGCAAAACGAAGGTGAGTTAGATAATCTCCATTAATCTCTATCCCTTTGTTTTCCCAGTTCAGTGATTGAAAGACATTTTGCAATGTGGCATTAAAGAGCTTGGGAGATATGGTGTCACCTTGTCTCACTCCCTTTCCAATTTTTATGTGTGTTATATTTTCAAACAGCCGAATCTTTGCACTTGCAATTTCATAGATGTTATTAACAATATTAATGTATGCCTTTCATGATGTCTGGATTACATGTATCATCCCTTTCATACAATTTGGAGTAGAAATCCTTCACTCTTGTCAAAATTTCGCCTCTATTTCTTGTTACAGAACCATCTTCTTTTCTCAGTGCCATAATCTGTTTTCTTCCCTTACTGAGATGTCCCTTTGCTATCTTTAGGCTTTGGTTGTTTTCAATTGCTTTCCTCACTAGTTCACAGTTGAATTTCCTTACGTCTTCAGTGATACTTTTTCGTACTGTCTTGCATAACTCTATATATTCCACTTTCGAAGTCACATCTTCTTTAGTTGTTCTCATCTCCCTTCTTTTTTGCATCAACATTTTAGTTTTTCCTGATAATTTGTTCACATGCAACTTGTTCTTAGACCCAGCTAATTTTGTTGCTGTTTCCATAAGAGCTTTGGTTACCTTTCTGTTAACTTCAGAAATATCCACTTCTTCCGATGTTAGGCCTTCTAAAGCAGAGAATTTATTCTTCAGCTCCAACTTGAAGGTATTATGGTGTTTTTTAAGGTTGGTTATGTAAATACATTTTGTTTGTCTTATGAGCTTGCCACGTTCGAGTTTAGTGTTGAGGTGCATCCTACATCTCACCAATCTGTGGTCACTACCTGTGTTGAACTTGTTTAGCACACTGCAGTCTTCTATGACAAATTTTTTGTTGCACATAATAAAATCAATTTCACTTGTCGTCCCATTTGGATGTCTCCATGTCCATTTCCTGTGTGGCTTTTTCTTGAAAAAGGAGTTCATGATGAAAAAGCATTCGGCCTCTGCAAACTCTACGAGAGTATTTCCTCGCTGGTTTCTGTTGCCGTAACCGAATTTACCTACTGAAGTTTCATTCTGTTGCTATTACCCTATTTTTGCATTGAAATCTCCCATAATTATCTTCAAGTGATGCTTGCCTTTATTATTTAGATGACGAATTCCCTCATAAAATTCTTCAATATCTTCTTCAGGATGACTTGTGGTGGGTGCATAAGTTTGAATAATCTGAGCCTGGTATCTTCTCGAGAGTTGGATAACGAGTCGTCCAGCTCCGTCAGAGAAACTTTCAACTTCTACAACTTTATCCTTCAGTTTCTTGTTTATTATAAATCCAACACCACTAGTTCTGCCAGTATTTGTCCCACGATAGTAGAAGAGATGTCCACTTTTCAGTTCAATGAGATCTTCTCCTTTACTCCTTACCTCACTTAGCCCGACGATGTCCCACTTGATCCTTTGTAGTTCCTCTTTTAATTCAAGAAGCCTTGAATCAGAAGATAGGTAGCGTTCATTATACGTAGCCAAGGTCAGCATCAGATGGTAGCCTAGTCCGGTCCTTCGGGGATTCTTAGTACCCTCTGCCTTAATGTCGCACTGGCTGCTGCTTTGGCCAGGTACATTCCAGCTGCCGGAGGCTGAGGGACAAGATTTAAGTTGTGGAGTCATTTTGGAGGGGTTTGGCCATAACTCACCACGCTGGCCAAGCGGGTTGGTGAGTGTGGGATAGCATTTCCTCTAATCCCGATGGTATAGTTATACCGCTATTGGCGGTCGTCAGAGCCCCTTTAGTAAGAACAGGATGCACCATGAGATGGTGGGAGTTGACATTTGTCAAGGAGAGGTTATATATACACTTTATATATATTCAAATTCTCAGCTTGACTTCTTGTCTACGACCCAAAAATATTGTTTTCAAACCGTCTAGGAACAAAAGGAACCGTGAGAAATATAACTATATCCATACGCGCAAAAAAATCTTTATCATGCACACGTCTATTAGATGCAAAAAGTGAAAATCGTTATCGTGCACACGTCTATTGGATGCGAAAGGTGAAAATCGTCATCATGCACACGTCTATTGGATGCAAAAAGTGAAAATCGTTATCATGCACACGTCAGTTGGATGCAAAAAGTGAAAATCGTTATCATGCACGCGTCTATTGGATGCAAAAAGTGAAAATCGTTATCAGTCACACGCCTACTCGATGCAAAAAGCGAAAATCGTTATCATGCATACGTCTATTGGATTCAAAAAGGGAAAATCGTTGTCATGCCCACGTCTGGTGGATGCAAAAAGTGAAAATCGTTGACATGAACACGTCTATTGGATGCAAAAAGTGAAAATCGTTATCATGCACAACGAATTTCCGATGGCGAGAACTGAAGTTATCGCGACAAGTGAAAATCTACCTTTTCAATACATAGTGGGAAAAGCGGAATTTATATGTGCGATTATTAACTCTGTCCGATACAAAAATTCTCCAACCCGAATTCTGAAGCGGGGATGCCGTGTCCACAAACCGAGAAATTGATATTTTTCGATATGCATATGTGTTTCAAAAGGCATGTTACAAACTGCGAAAATACTTTTATAGACGCTCTGTTCTACATACACTGTATTAAAGTAGCGCATTTGGTTTATTCAGCTATTGGGTGTGGGTGTGTAAGAAAGCGATATCATCTTTTATTCTTCAGCATTCTTCGTGACGGGAAACTGATCTCATTATGGAAATATCGTTCAGCAACCGGGAACTCCATTTCCTTCATTTCTCTTTCTTCACATTTTTTTGGTAATGCCCTGTGTCTCAGAAATGAAACTGCAAATCGAAACCGAATCTCATGTGAAAAGTAGAGAAAGAATAGCAATGGTAAAATTCGATCACGTCTACAGCAGCAAAGTTGCTTTATTCTTGAGGAGACTTACAGTTATTTTTTCGAATGTCGGTATTTGTCAGCTATTGCTTTTTACACAGTCATTTCTGCACCAACACCCCTGATTATTATTTTCTTTTATTTGCATGAGAAACTTGTCCTCAAATTCCGTCATCCCACAGCTTTTCATTTCTTTTCTGGTGTTTTCCCCTATCCCCATCTCTCTCTCTCTCTCTCCTTCTGTGTCTTTCTTCTGTGTGTCTCTTGTGTATACCTTTCAAATTTCTTCCTCTCTCTCTCTCTCTCTCTCTCTCTCTCTCTCTCTCTCTCTCTCTCTCTCTCTCAACTTACTGGCTCACTTTGCCTACTTTTTTTTTTTTATCTCTGTCATCCTTTTTTCACTCGCCTTACCTCTCTCTATCTGTCTTCCCTATCTCACTCTTTGCCTCTCTTTCTCTCTGCCATCCGATTCTCACTCACCTTACCTCTATCTGTCTTCCCTATCTCACTCTTTGCCTCTCTTTCTCTCTGCCATCCGATTCTCACTCACCTTACCTCTATCTGTCTTTCTTCCCTATCTCAGTTTCCTCCTCTCTTTCTTTATATCGCACTACTACTACTCTCTCTCTCTCTCTCTCTCTGTATTTATCTCCGTCTCTTTTTCTGACTCTGTCATGTGTGAACCTGTCCCTACGTGTGCTTTTGTTCTCACTATATCTCTCTTTATGTGTGTTTTCTCTGGGTCTCTATTAATATGTACACACACGCATATGCGAGTGTATGTTTCTTTGCGTTCTATCTCTCTGTTGACATATATTTCTTTTGTTTTCTATGTTTCTCTGCTTCTCTTTTCTCTCTCCATCTATCTCTCTGGCTCACAACCTACTTCATTTCTACCATGTACACAGGCACCACTTTTAAGGAAACTAGATGCATAGTACCTCTTCATTTCCCATTTTGTGTGATTTTACTCTCAGTTTCTATGGAACGGCCGTTGTATATCGGAACTTCTTAAGTCTCTCTCTCTCTCTCTCTCTCTCTCTCTCTCTCTCTCTCTCTCTCTCTCTCTCTCTCTCTCTCTCATACATACACGCTGCTCTTATTTGCATACACATCTCTCACGAATGCAGAGATTTCGTCTGTTATCTAGGAAAAATTCAAAAGAGCATGCCGCTAACATGGCTGTAGTGACAAAAGAAGTCAACTTTGGTCCTCGGCTCCAATAGGATTAAAGATCTTGTTGTCGATCAGCTCTGTCCGCGACGGTTGCAGTATGTCTCCGAGAATGATAATCTGCGGAATCGTGCCGGCGAGTTGGATCTTAAATCTCCGACATAAAATTAATAACTCGCTTTGGAATCACACAAAATAAATATACGTCAGAAAGCCGTTCGTGGTACAGTGTTCAAGGTAGGAAGTCTAACTCGTCTAAAAAGGTGGTATTACGTTTCATGAGAGTGTTTTTGACAGAATAGAGTGCAAACTTTGGCACCATGTGTTACGTACAACGAATGGTTATATTTTTTAAATCATTTTAGGTCAGTGATTGTTAGTCATCTTGAGACAATTTTCAAGAACAAGAACTTCACCTAAAATCGGGGCGTTAACAGTCGACATTGTTTAAAGAGCAGGGTGAAGCCGATGTTTTGGAACAATTTTCAAGAACAAAGGCTTCACCTAAAATCGGGGCGTTAACGCTCGATACTCTTTATGGAGCATCGCGAAACCAGTGTTTTGTAACAATTTTGAAGAACAAAGGTTTCACTTAAAATCGGAGCGTTAACGCTCGATACTCTTTATGGAGCATCGCGAAACCAGTGTTTTGTAACAATTTTGAAGAACAAAGGTTTCACCTGAAATCGGGGCGTTAACGCTCAATACTCTTTATGGAGCATCGCGAAACCAGTGTTTTGTAACAATTTTCAAGAACAAAGGCTTCACCTGAAATCGGGGCGTTAACGCTCGATACTCTTTATGGAGCATCGCGAAACCAGTGTTTTGTAACAATTTTCAAGAACAAAGGCTTCACCTAAAATCGGGGCGTTAACGCTCGATAATCTTTATGCATCATCGCGAAACCAGTGTTTTGTAACAATTTTCAAGAACAAAGGTTTCACCTAAAATCGGGGCGTTAACGCTCGATACTCTTTATGGAGCATCGCGAAACCAGTGTTTTGTAACAATTTTCAAGAACAAAGGCTTCACCTAAAATCGGGGCGTTAACGCTCGGTATTGTTTATACAGCATCGTAAAACTGGTGTTTAATAATTCTGAAAATCTTGTCTTATTAGGGCTATTTATTTATCTGAGCTTCACAAAAAAATGAACATTTCTAAGTTGCGTTTATGTTCTTTTATATTTTGCAAATGTTTTGTTTCTATTTATGTGTTCACATGCATATTTTATTAAAGATTGTGGACGAGGTCGAAGTGTGAGTTAGAAGCAAACAAATGAGGCACATAATTTTGGAAGTCGAAGTATTGTTTTCCAAGCCGTTGGCAGCGTAATGTCAAGATCCGCTAACGTAAGGCAGAAGTTCTTGCAAATGATGAGCAGACACAAACTGAAAAATAAATAAATAAGATTACAAGGAGAGGAAAACAGATCAGGGTATAAGAGAAGGATATATTTAAGTTCGGTCTCCTGTTTGACTTTTTTTTTTTTTCGTCCTGCAGTCTCGCTCGCCCTTGCTAAATGTGTTCTATCTCCTGGCTGAAAAGCATGAGGAATCCATGAGCCCGTGCAGCGAGAGTATTAATACAAAATGCAAGGAATCTGTCTGTTTTCTTTGCGTCTGAACGATACTCTTGTTCTCTCCACTATAACTTTCTCTCCCAGCTAGAGATGCCTAAACGGATTTATCAAGACTCGCGACGGATAATAAACAAAGTAACGGTTTGTGCGATAATGCCGTAATAGGTATTGTCACTTTTGAAAAATAAATATCAGGCGAAACTGCAATCTGCAAATTGCATCGCGCTTGTCCTGTTTTCATCTGAAGCATAGCCTAAATTTTGGAACGAAGTCTGTTCTTTGGTTTCCCTTTCGACTATATGAAACATTCTTCCTTTTCTTATATCACACATTCTAACCACCCAACATTGGCAGAACAGTGGTTGTAGATATATAAAAGCTTTACCGGTAGGCTTTTATTATGTTGTATTGCACAGTAAAACGTCTATTATCCGTGGTAATTCAGGGGCGCTAGAGCACGGATAATTGAAAAACACGGTTAATCTAAATTACGTTTTATTGGGTAAAATGCATTAACACAAGCCGTATGAAGACATGAGACAAACGTTCTTGTATTATGTCAATAAAAAACCGAACATTTTAAACGTTTTTAGATAGAAAGTCCCTTTATAGCATTACTTTTTGTTTTATTTTTCTTATACGACCACGAATTTGTAAAACTTCAATGTAATCATCATCTTTTGGACTTTGCACCAATTTAAGAAATGTTTCTGCAGCTCTTAGGGCTTCATTACAACCTTTTGTAAACTGGTTTTAGTTTCTTTTCATCATCCTCGTTGAGAGAACTCGTAATGTTTAACAGACAAAAGAGACTAGATTAAATTTGTAACACGCTTGACTGCGCAGTCTACCGGCAGAACGGAAAACCACAATAGTGATGACAAATAAGTTCTTTTAGTAGGATGATGCCATACTGTTTAATTAAGTGCAGTGTTTTTTTTTTTAAATACGCAGTAATTACTTCTGTTAGTTTGCGAATCCACTTGTAGAGAGAATTAAAAAAAAAAAAATTGTACTACAGAGAACCACGGTTTACCCGGATCCAGGGATGATCAGGCTCCGGATAATCTGCTTTTTACTGTATTTCCAAAATGCCAACAAGAAACGCAGTTTATTTACTTATTTTCCACGCGGAGAAACGGTGAATGAACCTCCTGTTTAAAAATCTATTTTGCAGAGCGTTTCCGATTTCCACGAAAAGTTTTGCAACAACTGAACTTCTCTATTAATGGTTTGAGGAACATGAGGAGAAACTTTCACACTTTCCTTGGCCTCCCTAATCACCAGACTTAAACATCATCGAGCCACTGTGGTCTGTGTTGGAAAACAGAGTAAGATCCCGTTATCCTCCTCCTGCATCTCTCAAGGACCTGGGGCAGTTTTCGCATGAAGAATGGTGTGTTACGGAGATTTAATTCTACATTTTAGGCAAAGATATTAAATCTCATTTCGCAACTTTTATTTCGTTTCGTGTTCCTTTTCCTTTGTTTCCACGAAGCGTTAGTGAAATTTCGTTGTGTCACTCCTCTTGAAACATCGGAGACACGGTTTATTTAGAGACGCCAGTTTGTCTCATTTTAGAGTCTGCACCTTTGTATGTTGCAAGAGGATTAGTTTTGTCGTGCTCGTTTGGTGCTTCGTTTTCTTGAGTTTCAAAGCAGCCGACTGGAGGCGCAAGCCCTCTTAATCTTTACCTTGATGTTTTGTATTAGCCGTTGCCGGCGTGGGGTTTTCCCATGAGGTTTTTTGGTGAGTTCGCGTGGGAACAAAGGAGGGAGCTAAAGCAGTCGTTTCTAGGATTTGAAACCGAACAGTTGGAAGGCGGAGATCCAGGAGAGGTCTTAAGCTCACCGGGAAAAAGGATGTTTTCTCCGCGAGGGCCGAAGGGACACGGAAGAAATGAACGAAGCAGAATTATAGAGAAGGATTACCGAGCTGACGGACAAGCTTTCTGCGAATAAGCAAGGAAAATAATAAATGTTTCTAAGAGATAAAAAAGGATCGCAAAAATTATTTGCTTATAACTATATTATCATTCTTATTACTATCTTCAACCACGCAAGACTTAGAAAGTTAACATGAACCACGTAACAGGTGTAACATTCCACTAACCACCATCCATAATTCGTATTCGTCCATTCCAAGGAGGATTCAAGCGGTTTTAAATGCCAAAGTTGCTCCCACACCCTATTAGGTACGTAAAAGCTTCTTTTACTGGGTGTTCATATTATTCTGTCCAACCCCTGTATAAAAAACCGCTTTCTCACACAAAGGTAAGTTTCTGGAGCCGCGCGTGCGTAAAGCAAACGTTCTCTTGAGGAGACCTGAGCCATTTTTATGCTTGGTTTTTATCAGCATCGTTTTTTTTTTTTTTTCTTCCCTCGTCTCTTTTGATATAATTCAGATCATACATTCAAATATCCAGGACTGAAAAAGTGAATGGCATCCACCTCTTGTCGTCGAGCGAGCTCTTCGGATAATGCGAAGGGAAATCGCAGCCGTAACGATAATCGATAAAGTACTGAAAATCAAGTTCTTTCAAATTTCAAACAGATCAGGCGTTTCGAGAGCGCGTAGATACATCCAGCTGGAGATGCAGCCGGTTTATTTTGACGTTTCCACGTCGTTCCGAAGAGTGGCATGCCGCTGGAAGACCGGGGCCATAAAAAGAGAATGTGAGGAAATATTCCATTGTGTCGGCTGTCAGGCTGCGTATAAATGACCCACAACGGTCAACTTTTGGAGCACAGGGACCATAGCTCAATGTCACTTGAAAGAAAAACGGCTGAGAATAATTGCGAAAGGAATAGAAGACTGGAAGACGGGTTCTTGTCAGAAATGTAGGATATAGCAGAAAGGAGGCGTGGAGTGGGGTTGTACGATTTTTACGAAGCAGGTTCATACGATGGGAGAAGTAGCCACTGGCCTTTCGGTCTCTCTCCTTTTCTCTGGAGTTAGAGAGAGAGAGAGAGAGGGAGATAGGGGGGAAACGGAGGGGAAAATGCCCTCCAACTCGCCGAAGAATATGAATTATTGGACCTCTTGAGCCAATAGGGAATCTGTTGACGTCTGAAGGATTTCCTTCCCTAATCCCAGAATATTTCCTCATGTAGGGAACTGAACGATAAATTCAAGCGGTGGGCTCTCACATTTCATTTCGTCATTCATCATGCGCTTACATTGGACGCACTGGGTATTGACCATATATTTTTGGCAAACTGGCTCATTGTAATGCCCACTACACTGCAGAACGCTGATCAAATTGGCTAATAACAGCAAAAGGCTGATCCTGTATTTCGAGTAAAAATATACAGATTTCACGTGATCTGTCCAACATAGCCTTCAGATTTTCATTTGATCTCTACAGCGAAACTAGACTGGATAAAAGCACTGTTTTGTTGTAGAGGTCAAACGAAAATTCAGAAGCAAAAATCCGCTGGTTAGCGTGCAACATGATCCATAAAAGCAATAAGATTTCCACTATATTATTATGGAATGATATTCACATTTCCACTCTACACGAGGTTAGAAGTCTGTGTAGCCTTCTGAATAAGTTCACAAATATTTTTTGAAAAGTTCTGTGGAATATGAAAAAACTCAAGACTTTGTCTAACACCTTTCGAAGTTTGGTATGGCATTCCAGAAAAGCCGCAGTTTGCAGGGCCGGATTAAGGCCTTAATGAGCCCCTTGGCTAAGACAGTTAAGTAGGTCCCAAGACTAAGACATCTGAATGGGGCCCCCTAAGAACTTATGATGGGAAATCATTATGAAGTCCGTTAAAACACGAATTTGTAGCAATATGCTCGTGACAATTAATACGTAGTGCATTCTTCAAACTAATAGACTATCTGCAGAGTTTCATAATAAGCCACTATACTTTTCATTGTTCTTATAAAAACATGAGTTAAAAGCTTAAGATTCGTAGAATTTGCCATGCATTTCCTAATGATTTAGCATTTTCTATATTCATCTTTTTTTGTTAACTGCAATGCAAAGGCACCGGGAACTTCGACTATTAACGGTTCCAAGCGTAAATCGGGAGGTGTGGGTGGATGGTAGTGAAAAAGCTGAAACTTTCTCACCGACGTCATTGTACACAGCGGCATGAAACCTTTTACCCTTGGTAAACCTTTACACTTCCTTGTAATCAGTTCGTCTTCCAGCCTCTGTTTCTGACCAAGTACACTGCTGGCCACCCAAAATGCAACACCAAGGACACGAGATAGGAAAGCCAGATTTACTGGACACATAACAACAGATGCAAAGATGAAACGATTGAGCTTACAGGCCCGTGCGACTTGTGGAACACGCAGACATCAATAGTTCGTGTGGCCCCCATGGCTGTCAATAACGGCCGCTACACGCCGCGGCATCGAACGAAAGAGGCTTTGGATGTGGGCTTGGGGTATGTCGGTCCAGGCTGTTCCCACGCGTTGCCATGGTTCATCAGGCGTAGCCGCGGGTGGTGCTTGCCAGGCCACTCGGTTGCCGATCAGCGACCAGACGTGTTCGATGGGCGACATATCGGGAGAACCGGCGGGCCACGGCAGCAGTGACACCTGGTGGGCCGTGAAGAATTGTTGTACGATGCGTGCCACGTGCGGGCGCGCATTGTCCTGTTGAAGCGTGGCCGCTGGCAGGTCCTGCAGGTAAGGGAGGATTACAGGCTCTAAAACGTCAGAGATCGTGCGGTGGCTGTTGAGTGTACCGGCGATGCGCACCAGAGGGGTGCGGGTGTCATATCCAATTGCGCCCCAAACCATAACACCAGGCAACGGGCCGGTATGGCGATGCATAATGCAGGCGTCATACAGTCTGTCGCCGCTGTGCCGCTACACGCGGATCCGACCATCGTGGTGTTGCAAGCAGAAGCGGGATTCGTCGGAGAAGACAATGTCGTGCCATTCCGTAGTCCAAGTGCGACGTTCAACGACCCACTGCCGCCGCGCTCGCCGGTGGTGTAACGTCAATGGTAATCGGAGCAATGGGCGCCGTGCGACAAGTTCCCGCTCCTGCAGACGACGTCGAACGGTACGTGCTGAAACAGGTTGTTGCGCAACACACCCTAATTCCTGCGCTAACGTTCGTGATGTGGCGGTGCGATCCGTCAATGCCCGCCGCACAACATGCCGGTCCTCTCGATCGGTGGTGGGCTGCGGCAATCGCTCACGTCGGTCCTTCCGTCCCTCCTGCACCCACCGAATCCATACTCGCCTCACTGTGGCTGGATGTCGTCCCACACGGGCGCCAATGTCTCGGTACGATAAACCGCTGTCGCGATAAGCCACTATTCGTCCTCTGTCGAACTCCGAAACGTGCTGGAATGACTGCCGTATTCTGCGACGCGGCATCAGGAAGCTTCCCACGCACAGGTCCGGCAGCACAACACACTTCCACTACTTACACCCTGCCTTCTGTGCACCCGTCTTATATGTTTCTCGGTGGCGTGCCGGGTGCATATGATTTGCATATTCCCTGCAATGCTAATCGTTTGCATGTCCTCTCGCGGGCGACGCATGCTGCGAATTTCAGGCCAATCGGATGCTTCCTTCTTGGTGTTGCATTTTGGGTGGCCAGCAGTGTAGAAATCGTACGACATAAAATTAAAACTATTTTACAGGCCGTTCCCGCCCCCTCTATCTATCTATCTATCTATCTATCTATCTATCTATCTATCTATCTATCTATGTATTATTTTCCCAGGCTTGCCTCCTGGGCCCTTTGGTCATGGTGGTGGGCCCCAAGCCTATAGCCCCTATAAAACCCCCTTAATCCGGCCCTGGCAGTTTGTGCAATGCGCAATTTTTTTTCTGAAAGTGTGAAACTTCTGGGAACTTTAAAGGCACGTAAGCATCTTTCTAGGAATTGTGTTATGTTTGTGAGATTGGTGTAAAAAATGCCTCAGAACTGCGTTATTGCTTCATTTTGTGTGAGATGTTGGCTTGACTCATTTCTGCGTATTTTCGCTTCCCCCATTCACATTTACGCTTGAACTTGACAGCTGAACTTTGACCGCATTAAAATATCCCGATGTTTCACTTACCCTTTTCAGAAAACCTTTGATCACATAAGCTATGCTCTATAGTCACTAAAACTTTGGCTGAGCCCGAAAAATATCTTTATTTTTACTTAACCTGTTTGATGAAGCCCTGACTATGTGAGTTAATAGCATTCTGATATATTCAGCTTAACTCTTCAGATAAATTCTGATTCCAGTGGAGTGGTTCCATTTTGTGACATATACTCTGATATAAATTCCCCTTTTATTACGTGTGTGCCAAAGTTTTACCCGTTTTTCATTATGCAAATTCCAAATTAAAAATGTAAGTAACAAGTGCAACAACAGATGGCCAAAATGCTCCGAGGCTATAAAATGGCACCAAGTATGTTTCGTTCGTAAACAAGACACACATGGGTTGACATATCAACAAATAAGGATCACATTAGGCATTGTTTGCTTTATGAGTTAAACCTGATTCCAGTGGAGTAGTTCCATTTTGTGACATATAGGCCTACTCTGATGTAAATTCCCTTTTACTACGTGTGTGCAAAAGTTCTACCCGTTTTTCATTATGCAAATTCCAAATTAAAAATGTAAGTAACAAGTACCACAACAGATGGCGCGTGCAATGGCCAAAATGCTCCGAGGCTATAAAATGGCGCCAAGTATGTCTCATTCGTAAACAAGTCACACATGGGTTGACATATCAACAAATAAGGATCACATTAGGCATTGTTTGCTTTATGAGTTAAACCTGATTCCAGTGGAGTAGTTCCATTTTGTGACATATAGGCCTACTCTGATATAAATTTCCTTTTTATTACGTGTGTGCAAAAGTTCTACCCGTTTTTCATTATGCAAATTCCAAATTAAAAATGTAAGTAACAAGTACCACAACAGATGGCGCGTGCAATGGCCAAAATGCTCCGAGGCTATAAAATGGCGCCAAGTATGTCTCATTCGTAAACAAGTCACACATGGGTTGACATATCAACAAATAAGGATCACATTAGGCATTGTTTGCTTTATGAGTTCGACATAGGCAAAAATGCAATTGAAGCCTGCTGCAACATTTGTGAGGTGTACGGTGAGGATGCTGTAGACGAAAGCACATGTCGCCGTTGGTTCCAGAAATTCCGTGAAGGAGACAAGAACTGCGGAGATCAACCACGTTCTAGACGTCCATCAAAGGTTTCTGAAGATGATCTGAACCGAGTCACATGAAAGGACCAACATCTAACCGTTGAAGAATTATCAGAAAGGTTTTCTGTACATAGAAAAACATTAGAAAGAAGCATGCATGCGCTAGCCACAAAGTTCGACCAGTGGGTATCACATGACCTATCCGCAAGAAATAGATCTGACAAAATGACCACCTGTCTTTGTTTGCCTGCGCGGGACTGTATGTCGAGTCGGAGAGCCTGCTCCATTGACTTCAAGAGGAAGACTGCATCTGAGAAAGGTCTTGTTAGGTGTAAAAATTTACGGTATGAAAATTACGGTATGGTGGCATGTCGCACCAATGAGACCTGCTTGCACCTAACCAAACGATAAATGCTGACCTGTACTGCCAACAGTTGGAAAGGCTAAAAGAAAGTTGAAATTTAAGTGTGCAGCACTGGTTAATCGCAAAGGCCCCATCTTGCAACATGACAACGCAAAACCCCATGCAGCTTTAGTCACTCAGAGAAAAATACTGGACATTAGATGGGAAGTGTTACCTCATCCCCCGTATTTTCCAGAGCTTGCACCTATGGACTACCACCTTTCTCGATCTGTTCAAAGCAACTTCAATGTAAAAACATTCGGTGAAGAATTCAACAGTACGGGAAAGAAACATGGCAGGAGGTCATTGATAATAATGGCAATTATGTAAAAGAATAAAGATATGACATTTATTCAAAAACATTTGTTTCTCTTCACTACTAAAAAAACGGGTAGAAATTTTACCCACACCTAACAGTTCCTGTTATTTATGTAAATTTTATTTCGTTCTCCTTAAGCATTTTCCAACCTGAACGCCACATTTTCTCGCCCACTGAATGTTTTTCTGGCAACCTGAATTGAGGTCAAGAGTGTGACGTATGTGTTTAACAGAGATAATAATGATGTTTACGATGTACTGAGGCTCTGCTGCTGTTAGATATACAGGGCTCTTGTTAGAATTCAGCTAGAACCCATTCCTACTTGATTTGAAAAGAGATTTGTTATGCGAGCTTAGACTACTCGATGCTTAGAGTTTGACGCTATTGTTTAGTTCCTTCGGTCTGATTACCACGCTTGTTTGATCATTGAAGACGTAAGTTATTTTCTAGCTAATGTGATTTGGAGATTATTTGATATTACAAGCATGACGTTGTTCAGCTATTGAAGTGTTTAGCCTTTGAAATATTTTCGATGTGGTGCTAGCATACATGATTGGAATGGAATAAAAGGTTGAATTTGAAAATACACTTGTTTTCACTGAATCTCCGGACGTATTCTTGAAGTGATATTTTTAATGACTTTTGCAACTACTCAGTTAATTAAAGCTATCCGGAGCATCACATAAAAATTACGGGATGTTTAAATCAGAGCAGTATTCTCATTCACCTAATATTATGTTCTAATGATACTGAATTTACTTCACACGTACTTAACTAAGCACATTACAATTTTCACTCCACATGCTCAGCGAAATCCTAATTATGTGAGCAACATGTTCATACTTTCACTTTACGTATGTGTTATAACTTGAATTCTATAACTAAACCTGATCCTGAAGAAATATCCCCATTTTCACTTAACTTGTTCAGCCAGTCATCATAACTGTTTGACCAGGGTATCGGGCACCGCTGAGTTCAATCCGCCACTAGGTCTTACTGATTCCGAATCTCTCAAACGGGCCTGACGTAGGTTGTTTTGAGTGCCGTCGAGTTAAATTCGATCGCTGAAATACTGGAACGTGTAGTCAGTAATTACTTAATATCTAAGACAACGAGTATCTCCAATAACAAGTCCTTTGTTAGACGTAACAAAATTTAAAGGATGAGAAAAAAGCCCAGTTCGATTAGCTATCTCCACGTGCCAACAGACTTCCAAATGGCGAAAACTTTTAACTTGAGTCTTTCCGTCCAAATTCCGGTCGATCTCTGATCGCCGAAGAACTTTGACTATTCCGTCAGCCAAAACGTAAATCCCCGAGAGGTCTAACCGACACTCTCAACTCGCAGACGCCGTCCGACCACGTCGAAGGCGAAACACTCAAATCTTCCTGAACGAACGTGTCACTCCTTTTCCTATCCTTATCCTTTCCCCCCCCCTTTCCGGCCTTCTGGAATCCTGCTTTCCTGGAGTTCGTCTCTCTTTGGGAGTGGGGATCTTTTTGACCCATACATCAGACCCAGTCCAAATCAAGGTCAACGGATGCCTCTAGGCACACGCTTGGCTCGGCACTCCCTAATATGGCGTACAAAAAAAAATGCGCCACGTGTCCTCCACGTGCATTGGAATTTGCATTACATTACACTTGAAATGATAAATTGTTACAGAAAACGTTGCTACATGAAAATAATTATTGGGGGCATGACTCCGTCACCTTACACAGGGTCTGGCTGAACAAGTCAAATAACATGCTCATATTTTCTGTATATTTTTGACATTATAACTTGAACTTATGACGTATACGTCTAATTTAACCCTTTGTGTTCTGTGTTGTTATTTAAATTTGGTTTCTTCTCGTTAAACGTTTTTCTGATTAAACGACACATTATTTCTCTCGACGGGTTTTGAAGGTCGGCATCTCTGGCAGTGAGTCAAAGGTTATTTTAGGCCCAGTCTAATGGTCTTTGTACATACCTTCATAGGTACGCCGTCATCGAATGCCGATGTCACTGTTACCCCCCCCCCCTGTTCCTACTTACCATACGCGAGAGGCAGCGCTCACCTGAAATTGGCCACATTTTCCACGGAGGCTACCGGTTTTGCCCGTTTTAAATGTCCTACTACACCCGTGCGACAGTCGCACGCGGAAATTCCAGACGTTTTGCAAGCGTGGAGATGGAGTACCCACGACTATATATGGAACTCGCTCATGTTTTCTCATCATCGTCGCAGGTAGGTATCTGACCTATTTGTAGCCTTCAGGAGTAGGACAGTCTGAGGATGGGTACATTGTGTATAATAAATTGTGCTTCCATTTTACATCCAGCATAGTATTCACACCGTCACTTGAACCCTGCAACTAAACTTGATTCTAATGAAATATCCCCATTTTCACCTAACCTTGTCATGTGACGTGATAACCTACTGACATTTTGCTTTGTCCATCCGGTATTTATATTATCACATGCACTCTTCAACGAAACCCGGGCCGTACATATTCTGACTTTGACTTGCTTAAAACGGTAATGTGATCTTGTAAGCTAATAAAAATATTCACAAAAACTCATTTTAAGTAAAGCAACAAAACATGCCGAGCGTAAAGTTATCTTCTCAGTCTTTAAAGAATAATTGTTTCGAAATTTGTGAAAAAAAATCGTTTTTTTTTCTTAAAACAGCTTACTGTTCCTTTGTTTTGCAAAGTTTCTCTTTAATCGAAAGGGCCACCCCGGTGACGCAGTGATCTAGGTGCCGGCTTGACCATTCGTCCGAGAAGGATCCGGGTTCGAATCCTGGTAAGGTATGGATGTTGTGTTTGTCTTACGGCACTTGTTCTCTCCCTTCCCTGAAACCAGTGGCCCTAAATTAGGGACGGGCGATTGCTTATAGCCAATTGAGTTGCTTATGGGGGTCTTTAAACCTTCCATCAAAAAGAAAGAAGAATCGAAAGGCGTATAAAAACTGTAAGTATAAATTCAGTTGGTGTACTTAGTTCGTTTAGTTCCCTTTCCCTTCACAGTTTTAGAGCACTATTAGTACATACATGTCCCTAAGTCGTTCTCTTATATTCAGAGGCTATGTTCTCAAAGAAAGCTTATCTGCCAAATAGTAGTTTAAAACTGATGTGCTGGATTTTATTTACTGTTGATATATCAAACGTCTCCATTTACAGCGATCTTGGCATACAACTGGAGCTGACATCCATCACACGTCTCACACAAGACCTTTTGTACTTCGTATTCATTATCTTTTTCTCGTGCAGTCATTCCTTAATCTGGTCCTCCCATTATTTCCTTGGCCTTCCTCTACCTTTCTTTCCTGCCACTTGGACTGAATAAATTCTCTTAGTAAGCATCTCACCACTCTTTCTTTCAGCATGGCCAGACCACCGCAGAATATTAATTTCCACCTTACGAAAAATATCTTGCTTCATTCACATTACACATGTGCAATAAATCCTCGTTTCTCACATGATCAGAGCATGTCTTGCCACAAACCCCTAGTAACTCATCTCTCCAGCACACAAAGAACTCCTATGTCTTAAAAGTGAGTCTCTTTAAGACATAGGAGTAAGTTTAAGACATACGATCATAATGTGCCTTGCCACAAACCCCTAGTAACCCATCTTTCCAGCACACAAAGAACTCCTATGTCTTAAAGGTGAGTCTCTTTATGACATATGATCAGAATGCGTCTTGCCACAAACCCCTAGTAACTCATCTCTCCAGCACACAAAGAACTCCTATGTCTTAAAAGTGAGTCTCTTTAAGACAGAGGAATCTCTTTAAGACATAGGAGTTTCTTTAAGACATATCATGTCTCCTTAAGACATGTGATCAGAATGTGTCTTGCCACAAACCCCTAGTAAACTCATCTCTCCAGCACACAAAGAACTCCCATGTCTTAAAAGTGAGTCTCTTTAAGACATGTGATCAGAACGTGTCTTGCCACAAACCCCTAGTAACTCATCACTCCAGCACACAAAGAACTCCTATGTCTTAAAAGTGAGTCTCTTTAAGACAGAGGAATCTCTTTAAGACATAGGAGTTTCTTTAAGACATATCATGTCTCCTTAAGACATGTGATCAGAATGTGTCTTGCCACAAACCCCTAGTAAACTCATCTCTCCAGCACACAAAGAACTCCCATGTCTTAAAAGTGAGTATCTTTAAGACATGTGATCAGAACGTGTCTTGCCACAAACCCCTAGTAACTCATCTCTCCAGCACACAAAGAACTCCTATGTCTTTTCTGTAGTATCCAGGTTTCACTGCCGTACATCAGAGTAGGAATAATTGCACTTCCGTACGCAGCCATTCAGGATTTTTTCGAGAACTCGTCAGTTTGTGAAATCCTCCTAGGGCAGCAATGACTTTTAAAGATGAAGATTTTCACTCTCCGACTAATTTCACCATCTAATCTGTTTTCTCTGTCAAACATGCTTCCTAAATATAATAATTAGTTTCACCTGATTTATCTCTGTACCATTTATTCAGACCAGTGGTTCTCAACCTTTTTTTCATTCGCGGACTGACAGAACGTTGAGAAAATTTTCGCGGACCGGCAATGCCGAAACAAAACCTTTTGGCTATTTTCGATCATTTAATCTCGTAATATTCTGTATTATAATGATTACTACGAACAATCCCTAATTTATATACCAGATTATTCCATGTCACCTACTTACTTACAGCTTTAATCTGTTAACATTCTTTAATGGGTCTATGCGAAGTCTGCTGCTGCTGCTTCGCGATAATCTTCTCGAGCCGTGGTTCCAACTTCGTCTCTGCAAGTTTAATGCCCATTATGTTCCCGTGCTTTGTTTTGATTACCGAAGCGGCTGAAGAGGTTTTCTCACAATAAATACGTGGTCAAAAAAGTTACCAATAATTTTAGAGCTTTGTCGCTGAGACTTGGATATTCTTTCTCCATAATACCCAAAACTGAGTTAGAGATTTGGACCTGAATATCGTTACCAGACTGGCATCAGAAGGAAGTCCAACGAAGCTTTCCTTTTGCTGGTTAGTTAGCCTGCAAGAGTTCAGATCTTTTGTGAACTGATTAGCGATCCACGCTTCTTTGATCTTCTGTGACAGGTGTTCAGAAAAATTTGGATCTAGATTTCCTCTTACTTTGACTCCATTTCGATTCAAAAGGAAAATAAATAAATTCACTCGTTTCTCGTTTTAATAAATTCACTCTTTTCTCGTTTTAATAAATTCACTCGTTTCTCGTTTTAATAAATTCACTCGTTTCTCGTTTTAAGAAATGCACTCGTTTCTCCTTTTAAAAAATTTACTCGTTTCTCGTTTTAAGAAATGCACTCGTTTCTCGTTTTAAGAAATTTACTCGTTTCTCGTTTTAATACATTCACTTGTTTCTCGTTTTAATAAATTCACTCGTGTCTCGTTTTAATAAATTCACTCGTTTCTCGTTTTAATCAGTTTCCCAACAGTCGGTCCGTGGACCGGCGGTTGGAAAACACTGATTTAGACTGTTCTTTATTTTTTCAGTACTGATAGTTCCGCATTCCAAAACCGTACCTTTGGTTTTTCCCTTAAAAGCACTATTACTACATGACGTAAAAAACAATTGCTAAGTTATGAAAGAAATACGGGATTACGCCATATAATACAAATTTTGAAGATGACAATCCGATTTTCGGCGTAAATGTGACAAGGATGGTAAGTCAGATAATATCCGAAAACTTGAAAATAAATCCGAAAACTTGAAAAAAAACTTGAAAATAATATCCGAAAACTTGAAAAAAAAATATATTTTCAAGTTTTCGGATATTATCTGACTTGCCATCCTTGTCACATTTACGCCGAAAATCGGATTGTCATCTTCAAAATTGCTAAGTTCTCTTATTGTAATGCGCAATTAATAATTTTTCATTTGTTTGCATATATATATATTTTTTTCGATCGTGCGTTACATCGAGAGTGCTCTTTATTGGTAAAAGACTTAGTAGTGTTTGTGTCGTACAGTACCATGAATATGTGTTTGAATTGGCAATGAGATAATCCAAAGCGACCTCACTCGTTTTTTTTTTTTTTTTTTTTTTTTGTTTGTTTTCTAATTCACGTTGTCGTTCTCCTTGAAAGCACAATGTTGTATGTTTCAATTGTTTGCAAACTTACGTGCTGAAGAGGGATAAGAAAACACTGATAATTTCAGCGTCACTTTTGAGAAAACATCTTCCAAAATAAAAACAACAACAGTATAACGTAAATGTCTTTCGTACTGAGCTTTTATCGCTCTTCTTACGTTATTTTAAAACATCACCATACGATGAAAGAGTTCCTAAATTAAACCTTCACGACCAGACGAAACATTTAAAACAGAAGTCAAACTTACGGAAATTGGCTTTATTTCTCCAGCACAGATTATAGCACTTCAGGATAGTATAGAAATCACATAACACATCTCTAACACAAATCAACACTCCACGCTCCACTCGAGCAACTGTTGTCTCGTAGTTTATATCTCTGGTTCTTATCTCATAACAGGCATACGTCACGTTCATTCAACCTCAATTGTGTTGCCAAGCATATTCGTTTGAGAGAGAAGATATCACGTTAAGTGTGAAGTATAACTGAGAAAAAACTCAAGATTTACATAGGGAAAGAAACTAAAAAGGAAAGTTAATTTAGAATATACGTCACAACAGTTTTTTAACTTTCTACCACAGTGAACATTTAATTGGAGTAGATTATTTTAATATCACTCAGATCTCAATGGATCTTTCCGCCATTTACACCCCGGCAGACTACACAATGTAAATGAATACTCAAAAACAAAATTTAGTGCAATTAACGTTCATTAATTTCCGTAACTGCCCTTATTAAGTTTTAAAAGTGGCTTAAGCAAAAGAAGCAGTTGCAGAACCTCTTAGGGTCAACAGGTAACAAAAGTCATTTAATGTGTGTTTAATTTAAGTGACACATTTCTTTCTCACAGTAATCTGTTCTATAGATTTAGCTCCCGCAAACTTATTAAGCCATCATATTTCTTTCCCTTTTTTTTTTTTTCTCCTGAAGCAGTTAATTAACTTCTACTCCCTTTTATTTAAATCAATTTAATCTTCTCAAAACAGCAAGAGAATTTCGTTTTATAACAGTCATGGATTTTGTTGTTAAGCGCCAGCGATGTGGATAAAAATATCAAGGCATATAATTGAAGCAAATATTTCCCCATTCTATTTGTTTTTTGGTGCTGGACAGAATGGAGATAAAAGAATTCCTCTACGAGTTTGGGGAAGAACTGTCATTAAAAAACAATTAGGTTCTGGCGCTGTGTTTTAATAACGTAAGATAATATGGCATGTATTATGCCAGGAGGTGAAAAAGAGGTCTGTGCTTTCCGCGATTTCTTTCGAGAATTTAATGGGAAATCGGCACACAACACACCAGCGCCAAACTCTTTTCTTACGCGGAGGTTTAAAAATGCTTCTCGCAGCCAATAAACTTAACGTTGGGAATTCGAACTCTTGCACGCTTGTCTTTCAATGCCTGCCTTGTTTCCAGTATCGTTCTTTTTTGCTATGGAGGAAACTGATGCTTCTTCTTCTTCTTCTTCTAGAAGAACAGTGTTATTGGTTAACCGTGATAACGGTAAACTAATAAGTTTTCTTACAGTACTGCTTGTCTTTAATGGGAAATTGATCACGAAAGGCTTTTTATGTACACCAATCACGCAGAACCGAGTCCATATTGTTCAACCAGAAATCGACTTTTTAACGTGATGTCTGACTGTTTAAAAGCTGCTTTTGATTTTCTTTGATGAAAAAATAAAATTTCTAGCGTGCATGATAAAAAAAATAATAATAATAAGTGAAGTGGCGCAAATAAATGAGGTGAAAAATGGCCTTACCCTTACCCAGTGTTGCGTATTGTTGCTTGGTTCTGGTTCCTCCCCTCGCTGGAGCCAGCGGCAAAAAACAACCGGAAGTCTTATAGATTCTCGGAGTTAAAGAATTAGTATGCAAGATCTGTGATGACAAAGCTCAGAAGCTTTCATTCAGCCCTTGTACTGAAGTGCACTTGGTAAGAGCCATGGTACAGGTTTGACGAATATATTAAAACAAATTGATGTCTCGGGAACTTACTGACCTACACTAAAATAAGTGTCAGTTCGGCGTTGTTGTTGTTGTTGTTATATATATATATATATATATATATATATATATATATATATATATAAGTCCTGTGCTACATGTTACACTCCTATCTTTTGATAGGTCGACTCATTCCTTTGTGGCGAATAAATAATTGCAATACTTAGCTTAAACTATTTATGTGGGATTTGCCCCTTGCATCATCGTAAACTGTCTACTCACCGAAATACCGTCTTCTTTCTATGGCCATCAGATTAAGCCTGCGTCTTCTCTACCTGCTGAACGGTAGATAGAGTATGTGCAAGGGGTCTGCCTTCTGAAATTTACAAATGTAGATAGGCTTTATACATGACATCTTCCTTCAGGAAGGTACATAGACTGTAAAGCACCTCCGTCCTCTTAAAATCACACACATAAAAATCTCTACATCACATCTTCCGTCAGAAGGTTGAGGGACCTGTACATCACAACTACGATTAGAATCAATGCATCAGATCTAGCTTCTGGTGATTAGATAGACCGTGTAAAACACGTCTGCTTCCTGAATGTCAGACAGGAGTCTTCACATCAAATCAACGTTCTGTTGGGTAAGTAGATTTTATCATCAATGTTCCCTCTAAGCTGCCAGCGCGCGTGGCCGCGCAGCTGAAATATCTTCGGCGCACGAAGCATATTAGATTAAAATTCCCAAATCCCTAATTAATTTTCATAAATCGAAAATCAGTTACCTGCAGTAATAATAATAAATAAATAAAATTCGGGCTCTCAAAAGTCAGAACAACGCTTTCTTAAATGCCGTTCGCCTTCTTCTAAGTTCGTCTCATTGTCCTCGTCATTCTCAAACGCTTCTTGCAAAGTAGCCTCGTGCGAGCAAATAGTGAACGCGAGAATGCGGATTAGTGATTTTCCCACTCCGAGAAAGAGGCAGATATTGAGTCTCTTCTCAAAACAGCACATCAGCGCCAGCCAATCGCAGCAAACCGTTACCAAGTTCACCCATGCTAGTTGGCGGGGGAAAGGCATACTGATCGGTTAAATTGTAAGCCTCTGGTAAAAGGGTTTTGCTCAAAACTTTGTCAGATAATAACGCAGATTTCTTCCAACATCAAAGGCGCTGAAAGACGCCTTGTGTTTGCGTTCAAGTTCGTTTTTGTGCGGTATTTTTTGTTAAATTTAATAATGTCTAAACAAAAAAAACAGAGTTGTTTAGAACCACTAAAAAAGTCTGCTGTTGATCTTAATTCTTCATGGTTGGAACAACTTGTAGAGACTGAAACTGTTGATTCGAAAACTCCGAAACGTGTAGAGTTAGGCAGCGTTTTTAGATATACTGAAAGCATTCGCGTAGTATGCAAGATCAGTTCTGAAGCCCAGTCTGCATGTTATTTTGCTGTTGGAAAAACCTGGAATTTTTCGAAAATGGAATTTTTAAGGACGCATCTCGAGCACAAGATTCCTTTCGGAATCCCTGTCGAAATTAAAAAGAATGAAGCCCTACAAGTGGAATTATTTTTATTTAAAATCAATTGCGGCAACAACGGTGATAAAAAAGGAGGGGGGTAGAAATAAAGGTTCCAATCCAAGTTCCAACTTGTATTGCATTAGTAAGAGAGGCTGAGAAAATAAAAAATTTTGCCCAAGTGGTTTTGATGCCTGCTCAACACATTGCATTGGGCGCGCAATGCCCATAGCCGCTTAGTAATATTGTTTATCATCTACATACCGTCAACCTTTTGGAATTAGATCAGATTTTAAACATCGCATTTATCTTGTGGAGGATCAGCTGCGTAGTCAGAAATTACTTAAGGGGAGATTCCATGGATTCGTGTCATCGGTATAAGCCTCCCTGGGAAAATAGTCCAAGTGAGAGTAAACATAAAATCTTCAAATATACGCCAAACAGCCAAAACAGATCTTATCCACAGAGGCATGGATGTTACAAGGTGAGTCTAGACTTTAACCATAGTTGCATGATGACACAATAAAATTTAGTGATAAGTTAAAACTTTAATGAGATAAAAACACATACACGTTAGTTAAAATACCATTAGATCTTTCAAGTCTGCGTCAGCCCCAGATGGGAGAAACTTCATTGTAAAACACACATGGGCACAGTATATGTAGGAGTAAATTAGAGCAGTTGCCACTCAAAGAGACACAAAGGTAATAGTAAAAAATTAGGTCATGACACCTATGTACGAAGATGAAATGAAATAAAGTCTGAGGTCGGTAGACTTGTGAGTAACGACAGTTAGTGACAAATATCATTTAGCAAAAGTTTCCATGCTTGATGAACAAAAGCAAGTAGGTGCTCATTACAACAGGTATTTAAAAAATGGCAAATTCTCAGTAAATAGTTGAGAAGCCTCATTGGGAGGCCTCTCACTATTAAATTTGATCCCGTTTTCTTCAGCCAGCCCCTTCATTATAAACTTGCTTCCATCAACTTTCTAGTTTATAGAGCTTTTTCTCATTCTTCAGATAGGCAAAGTAGTTTTTTGTGAATGAGATAAGATTTAGGAACTGGCGCTGACATACGGCTTTTCGAAGTACCATGTTGATCGCATTCTTAAGTTTCAAAGGAAGACCCTCACGACTTTGACTCCTGAAAGAAATCAACGTGAGTTTGTGGGTTCTATGGAGTTCATTCCTGGATGTGTTAACATTTTAAAAAACATGCCGACGACACCATTTGGATTTTGGCATTAAAACTAGAAACATTCTGGCTATAGTTAAAAAAGACTGTGACTCAGTGGAGCTTACTGACAGACATAGTGTATATTGTGTTCCTCTCAAAGCCATGGAGAAAGAAACCAGGGACTTGGTTTACATTGGATCAACATCAAGGAGACTTAAAACAAGACTTTCTGAACATGTGTGTAACGTTAAAGTTGGTTCACAATCTACCGCCTTGTCTTGCCCTGTTAATAAGGTCTCACACTCCCTTTCCTGGACCGAGGCAACCAGCCTTGCTTGCCCTCCCAATAAGACCTCTCATCGAGATTTTGTACATTTGCCATTTTTAAATACCTGTTGTAATGAGGACCTACCTGCTTTTGTTTATCAAGCATGGAAACTTTTGCTAAATGATATTTGTCACTAACTGTCGTTACTCACAAGCCTACCGACCTCAGACTTTATTTCATTTCACCTTCGTACCTAGGTGTCATGACCTAAGTTTTTACTATTACCTTTGTGTCTCTTTGAGTGGCAACTGCTCTAATATACTCCTACATATATATGTGCCCATGTGTGTTTCACGACGTAGTTTCTTCCATCTGAAGATGAGGCTGATGTAGCCTTGAAAGGTCTAATGGTATTTTAATTAATATGTAAGTGTTTTAATCTCATTAAAGTTTTAACTTATTACTAAGTTTTAGTGTGTCATCGTGCAACTACGGTAAAGTCTAGACTCATCTATATACCGCACGAAAATCATCTTCCAATTGCAACAAGGTGTCTTGTGATATCTGGTACTAACACGTTCCAGCATATCTTCTAACTCGTGTAAGTTACGCGATTGAGCCGCCGCAAATCGGATTTGCTGCTCCAACACCAAAATTGTATTGATGTCTGTGGAATTTGGAGGCCAGTGCAATACGTGGAAGTCTTCTTCATATTTTCCCCGAACCAGTCTCGACCACTCCGGGAAGTTTGGAATCACGCATTATCCTGCTCAAAGATGGTACTACTAGAGGATAATACCTTTCTCATGAAAGGATGCACCTGGTCTGTAGTGATGTGTTTAGGTTGGTGATAGACGCCATAGTTTCCTGCACATGAATGACTGGGCCCAAGATTTCCTAGTATAACATTACCCACGGCATTACACTTCCTCACCGGTTTATTTTCCACACACGGTGCATCCTGGTGTCAACACTGCCCCAGGTAAGCCTACCCGTCTACATGATGCAGCAAGAAATTAGATTCATGGGACGAAACGACCTCCTTCCGGTCATTTGAGATGCAGTTTTGATGCTCGCGTGCCCGTTGTACGCGGTTTCTTTTTTTTTTTTCTATTGAAGGTTTAACGACCACCGTGAGCAACTCAGTGGGCTATAAGCAGTCGCGTAGGCGGTTTCGACAATGAGCTGTGGTTAGCATGGTCTTTCGGGGTAGTCTACGGCTACGCAGCTCCATTTTCACTAGGGTTCGATGTGTTGTGACACATTACGTTTTTCATGTGGTGCCAGCCTTCAAATGGTTGGTGAGGTGCGCCCTTCTGTTGGCTCTTACCATATGGGATTGCCTTCCCTCACCTCTAGCATCAATGAGCCATGGTCGGCTCACATGTGTTGCTGGCGGTTCGTAGTCTTCCCTCTGCCTTGGACCACTTTTTGAAGGTATCAACCACGGCTGACCGTGAGCACTCCCACAGGCCTTGCCATCTCGGAAATGCTCTGACCCAGTCTTCTGGCCTTTACTATTTGGCCTTTGTCAATAGTAAAAAGGCCAGAAGACTGCTTATGTTCCCTGTCTTTTCCATCTGAAGAACAAGAACAACACTGATTAACAGAGCTCAGTATCAAGTGTTATTCATACCGTTTCATGAACTTCACATACCTGCCGTTGCTTCAATTTGCATAAAGACGCGATGGTTATAATTCTTTGGCTCTTCGCTGTATATATAGCTTTAAATTCCAAACAAAAGAAGAAAGATAGCAGTTATGTTCAATTTCGGGACCTGTGCAAAGAGGTCCGGAAATTTGTTCCTCAAGAGCCGGGGAAAGGTTTCCTGATCCAAGGATTTCCCCTTGGCTGCGCCCCAATGTTGAACTTTCTGAAAGTTGAATAAAACTATGAACATCACATCTACCTTCCGGCAGGTACATCACATCTGTGTTCTGGTTGGTAGGTAAATCTTGTACTGTAATATCGTTAAGCTACTGGTAGTTAGATATGACATCTACATTCTGTGGATAGATAGACTCCGTGCATCACGTCTGCCTTTTAGAAGTTTTCTGAAACTCTGCGCATCACATCTACCTTCTCGTGCGCTGGGAGAACTCTATTTACGTTTTAGGAGGTAGATAATACTATGCACATCACATCTACCTTTCGTTGAGAAGATGGAACCCAACATCATGTCTGCCTTGCAGAAGGTAGATAAGACTGTAAATAACATCTATCCCACGGGGTCATTTTTCATGTGGTGACTTGCGTTCGAAAGAAAAATAGTTCTACAGTTGCCAATATGTATATACTGCTTTTGAACAACTTCCCAGCTAAGACAATAGACAATGACTTTTCTCATCCGGAGACCTACGATGGGCAAGTGACTTTTGCACAATCATTTGAATTCCAGACAGTAAAGTATTGAACTTTTCTCCGTTTTAAACAGAGTAAACGGGACGTGAGAGCAGTGATTGCCTTCGTTCATCCTCGTGCTCGCTTTCACGAACATCCTTCAAAAGGATACAGACGATGATACTGAGTTGCAATGAATTAGAAAGAGCAAAGATTAGGATTGAGAGGATTTGGCGAACAAGAGCGATAGAGGATTTAGTCTTCCTCATCACTCCATCCATCAAGACCACCACAAAAGGGGCAATCATCCATTTCCGACGCATCTGGTGACAGTGGGATGCCATCCTACAGTTAGCCAGCCCTTCAGCACTCAATTAATATCTCATTATTGAATCCCCATCTCCTGCAGACTTTCGTCGAAGACTTCCTCCTATTCCTCTGTGGCATGTGCGTCCGATGGAAGAAGTGCCCTTAATGATAGATACTACTGACAAATTTCTGTCGCCCACGTGCTTCGAATATCCCCAAGAAGCAAATGGGACGAGACAATTGCTGCTACGTTTGGCCAGCGTGTGCTTCTTCCCAAAAGAAAGTTTTCATCTGAAATACAATTATAGTGAAACCTCGATTTAAAGTTTCTCAAGGCAACGATAATTATTAACGTTAAAGAAGGGAAAATGTTTAACATAGGAAAGTTCTTCGCCCAGCCATTTAGAATATCCTATCTGATGAAACTAAGTATGAGTTTATTTCGAACTTGAAATCCACGTTCAACTTTACAAATGTGGTCTACTGTACTTTCGTCAAACTGGAAATACTTTATATGGTAATAATGCAGAATAGCAACTTCATATCTTTTAATGAATTTTGCTATTAGACTGTATGTTTTCTCACCTCCTAAACCCCTTCTTGATCATCATTTACCTGGAGAGGGCTTCCACTTCCGCTCTGCACTCTTTTCTTTTTAAGTAGCAAAATTTTTCCATTTTTAACTTTTTTTTTCCCCCAGAAAACAGAAATATGTGGTTTATTTCTAATTTTCTTAATTTTTTTTTCTACCTGCATGAGAAGAGACTATTTTTTTTAATTCAAAGAGCAAAACCGAGATATATTTTGTGTATTGTTAAAAAGCGTATTTTATTACATTGTTGTTAGCAAATAAACACTTTCCTTCTGTGATATGGCTAATCGTGACTTCTCTGTATGGTACGCCACCAGATATCTCCCATGCAATCGTAGACCTAGAACGAGAAGTTACCCAGAATTCAGTGCTACTTCCGTGAAAATTAAAATCAAAACCATTGATTTTTTGTTTGTCTTGTGATATATGAAACAAAGCATAGAAAGAAAATCATTACGAATTGCAAAATGAAATGCTTAGTATGTTGCATAGATAGCTGCATAAGATAAGCTCTGATGTACAGTTTCAAATAATTAACGCAAGAAATAAACATAACAAAACCGCAAAAATGTGAGCTTCCTAAAACAATCTTGAAAGTTCAAAAAGCAAAATCGTGTCTGTCTCGTGCGGTGCAGAGAGAACGAGAAATGAAAATAAATTAATGGTAGGTAAGAGAAGAGACTGAGGTAAAGATTGATGGATACAATTAACACAAAAATGGGGACACTTTGGTGGCAATTCTTTTTCTCATATCTGTAGGCTTCTGGTGTTTCCTTAACATCTGTTTCCGATTCCTGGGTTCCCCTAAGTAAAGTGTTTATCTATTAAACCATATGGGTGGTACGGGACTGACGCTGTACATTGCCTACTGTGTACGTGCAATTTGCTTATTGCAGTTTCGAAGTTAATAAGTGTGAGCCCTAAATGGTGTTCCCCTTTTCTATTTTTTCCTTTGGCTGATTCATGAATTCCCCATCCTTCCCAAAGGCCGGATTTCCTAATATTGCAGTTGCAAAGGTAATGAGTGTGAGTCGTACATGGTGTGCCCCCCCCCTCCTTTTTTATTTTTTCCTTTGACTGATTCTTGAATCCCCCCTTCTCCCTATGTTCCCTCAGCAGCTTGCCATCCCACTCCAAGGCCAAGCATTAACAGAAACCATATGTATTACTTCTCACTCTCAGGTAAAACATTTGTTGAAAAAAAAAAAGATTCAACTCAGGCAAAAAAAACATTTGACTTCAGAAACCAGAAAATCTGCTTCATTGACATTAGGGTTACAGTTTGGTTGGACGACGTTTAATTCAGTTACAGGTTTTTACATTTCTTGAATAAAAAATTTTAGCACTGAATTCTGAGTAATTTCTCTTTCTAGGTCTATGATTGCATGGGAGATATCTGGAGACGTACCATACAGATAAGTCACGATTAGATATATCACAGAAGGCATTTTTTTCTCCTTTTCCCTTTTCTTTCCCTGAGGAAGCCCGATTTTATTGAAATCTCCCTAAAAAGGTAAATTTTCCCTGAAAGTGGAAGCCCTGGGCGGAAGTAATCGGTGAGCCACCTAGTTTGATTTTCTCAAATATCCGGAAAATGGTGAGTCGTAGCGAAATTCGGCGTTCTCTCGACACAAAGGTGTTACCTGCTGTTGACGAAAGCTTTAAAATGATGTTATAAAACGATGAGGTGTAACCTATAGATATTCTACAGCAAAAGTTACCAATTCCTCTCACTAACACACTTGCGATTCGGTTTTTTTACGCTTTCCAACCGTAGGTTGAAGAAGCGTATATATGCTCCAGCTCTGTCCGTCCGCACGATAACTCGCGTAAAAATAGTTCGATTTCGATGAAATTTTAGTATGTGGTAGGGGACGAACCCTACTGAAAATGGGCGAAATGGGGTCAAAGGTCAGGCGATAGGAGCGGGATACATTCCATTGCCTTTATGCGTCATAACTTACCTAAAAATGCTTCTATAGCGACAAAACTTTAGTATGTTGTTCCGGAAGTATACTGAACCAATTCTGTTGAATATCATCGAAATGAGATTGAAGGTTAGGGCACAGGAGCGAGATTTATTCCACTGCCATTATTAATAAATAATCAATGCAGTGCATGATTTTACCAACTTGTTTTTCTATCTTGAGGTCAGATTTTAGCTTGCGCATGCGGACTTTCTTAGCATCACAGCATTCCATCGGTGTCAGGGTCGTTTTCAGCTCAGAACGGATAGTTACAAAAATGACTACATCATCAGCAAAATGAAGGTGAGTTAAATAATCTCCATTAATCTTTAATCCTTTATTTTCCCAGTTCAATTATATATATCCTTTCTCTCGACACAAAGTGATATATATATATAATATATACACTGCTGGCCACCCAAAATGCAACACCAAGAAGGAAGCATTCGATTGGCCTGAAATTCGCACACTGCGTCGCCCGCGAGAGGAAATGCAAACGATTAGCATTGCAGGGCATATGCAAATCATGTGCGCCCGGCGCGCCACCGAGAAGCACTATAAGAAGGGTGCACAGAAGGTGGGGTGTAAGTAGTGGAAGTGTGTTGTGCTGCCGGACCTGTGCGTGGAAAGCTTTCTGATACCTCGTCGCAGAATACGGCAGTTATTCCAGCACATTTCGGAGTTCGACAGAGGACAAATAGTGGCTTATCGTACCGAGACATCGGCGCCAGTGTGGGACAACATCCAGCCACAGTGAGAGGAGTGTGGATTCGGTGGGTGCAGGAGGAACGGACGGACCGACGTGAGTGATTGCCGCGGTCGCGGCACACCACCGAACGAGAGAACCGGCATGTTGTGCGCGGCGGGCATTGACGGCTCGTACCGCCACAGCACGAACGTTAGCGCAGGAATCAGGGTGTGTTGCGCAACAACCTGTGTCAGCACGTGCCGTTCGTCTGCAGGAGCGGGGACTTGTCGCACGGCGCCCATTGCTCTGATTACCATTGACGTTACACCACCGGCGAGTGCGGCGGCAGTGGGCCGTTGAACGCAGCACCTGGACTACGGAATGACACGACATTGTCTTCTCCGACGAATCCAGCTTCTGCTTGCAATACCACGATGATCGGATCAGCGTGTGGCGGCACTGCGGCGAGAGACTGTATGACGCCTGCACAATGCATCGCCGTTCCGGTCCGTCGCCTAGCGTTATAGTTTGGGGCGCAATTGGATATGACACCCGCACCCCTCTGGTACGCATCGCCGGTACACTCAATAGCCACCGCTACATCTCCGACGTTTTGGAGCCTGTAGACCTCCCTTACCTGCAGTACCTGCTAGCGGCCACGTTTCAACGGGACAATGCGCGCCCGCACGTGGCACGCGTCGTGCAACAATTCTTCACGGCCCACCAGGTGTCACTGCTGCCGTGACCCGCCTTTTCTCCCGATATGTCGCCCATCGAACACGTCTGGTCGCTGATCGGCAACCGAGTGGCCCGGCTAGCACCACCCGCGGCTACGCCTGATGAACTGTGGCAACGTGCGGAAGCAACCTGGACCGAGATACCCCAAGCCCACATCCAAAGCCTCTTTCGTTCGATGCCGCGGCGTGTAGCTGCCGTTATTGCCAGCCATGGAGGCCACACGAACGATTGATGTCTGCGTGTTCGGCAAGTCGCACGGGCCTGTAAGCTCAATCGTTTCTTCTTTGTTCTGTTGTTATGTGTCCAGTAAATCTGGCTTTGCTCTCTCGTGTCATTCTTGGTGTTGCATTTTGGGTGGCCAGCAGTGTATATATATCACAAGACTTAAAAAAGCAGTAAGAAGCATACAAATGTAACAAAATTACTGCAAAACCGCGCCTAGCTGCAGGTTTCAAACGTAATCAGTATAGCAATAGAGTCAACAACAAGTAATTTACAGTCCCAATACAATACTATCGAAATAACACATTAAAAATCCCGAAAAGAGAATTGAAAGATAGAAATTAGAAATCTCCATACCTTTTTAAGTTAAAGCATACCGGAGCATCAGACCACTCATCAGGGAAAGACGTCTGGAGCCCCGGGGCCTATGGTTGAGGTTTTGTGAGATTGGTAAATTTTTCGTAGCCAAAGGACAGACGTCGTAGCTAATTTAGTATCAAATATTTCCTTAGCACTCTGTCTTCTCTACCTGAACCGTTTAGTAGAACTTGAATAACATAAAGTATCTGGAACTTACTTGTAACTCACAAATGAACTACACATAACCATAATTAAAATTATGAAGCACACAAGATCAAAAACTTAAGCTCCCCAAGGCAGAAATGTAAACAAGACCTGGCAGTTATAGTCAGAACTCACTTCTTAAGGTGAACGATAAGTCAGTAAGGGTACTTTCCGAAAATAGTGAAATGTTTTTGATCACGTCATGGATGAAAGTTCGGGCTGTTAGAATTCTTCGGGGCGACTCGGAGGAAATAAAGTTTTATTGTAGCCATAAGAAATGGTTAATAAAGGAATTAAGTTGGTGTAATATTACATAATCTAATTGTAAAACTTGAATTGGAGTTAAACGACGACAATAGATATTGAAAGTGGAACTTGGCAGAAATTAAGAGGATAGTTATAATCCTCTTAATTTCTGCCAAGTTTTAATTTCTGTATTAACCATTTCTTATTTCTTCAACAACTTGGAGTACAGTAACTTTACAAATTTTGTGATACTCCTGTTATTATTGCAAATACGCGAAATTCGTACGAACACTGAAATTATTATATTCCTGTCAATTTTTTTAGGGATTTTTGAATTCCAGACACACAAAAGTTAAGGGAAAAATCAAATTCGGTTCTTTTGTCAAATAACACCGTAAGAATTCCTTCACGAGTCCGAACATTTTCCAAATCCAGAAAAGTAACTCTGAAACATTTGCTGGTTTTTCCAAGACTAGTCCCGAAGGGTAATTACTCTCCAGTAGGAAATCCTCCTTACCGACCTTGAAGCTACATAAAGGTCATCTATGTATCTAAAATTTGTCACTTTTTCACAGATGATATTTCTTTGGTAATGATGTAGGTATAAATTTGCAACAAACTGGAGAAAGAGCTCCCCATGGGGATACCCCGACTCTGGATTAAAAGGTTCCTCTGATCATAAATGTAATTTTGAAAGACACAAAAATTACATAAAGTACACCAATATTCTCTGGAAACCTCCATTCCATGTCCAAATTCTTCAAAATATTTCAAAAGCACTCTGTTAAGGTCCTCAAGTTCTATGGAGATGAAAAGGTTCTGAAAGTCATATGTATTAATATGTCTATATATATACATATACTAATAAAAATTGATGCAAGCTGAACTAGTTATGATATAAATGTACAAACGTAGAATTCGCACAGAAGCACTAAAGTAGCAATCCGGAACGAATCATATCATACTATCGATAAAAACATACCACTACAAACCACAATTCCAAAAAAAAAAAAAAAAAAAAACTAATGGAAAAAAAAAATTTAATACAAAGAGACTCAAATAAGCATTATAACCAAAAAACAAACCTCTCAAGCCGATCTCATCAGGGGAACCGACCGTCTCGTGGATCATAACCTTTCGAAACTCAGAAAAAGCCGGAATACCCCAAAACCCGCTGAGGTGCTCCCGAGGTCATGGGAGACAGCAGACAAAGACTAATCTATTAAATCACCAGAAATACAGACTTATATACAAAGACCATTTGACAGAAAGCGATAAAAACTCGATCACATGGTCCATATCGTGAGTGGAAATCCGTAACGGTATGCAAATAGGTGTAAGCTCTGTAAGAAACCTATAAAGTTGATTAGTAAATAATTAGCCACAATAAGTTAACCATATATATATCATAATCATCATTGTCAACCATTATCAATCCACTGCTGGACGAAGGTCTCCCCAAAGTTTCCTCCACAACAGTCTGTTTTGTGCCAGTCTCCTCCATGCCACTCGCGCATACTTTCGAATTTCATCCACCCATCTCCCGTGTGGTCTTCTTCTGGGTCTTTTCCTGTCCCTTAGAATCCAATCTAAAATTTCGGCTGTCCATCGATGGTCTGTCCTTCTGGCAGTATGTCCAGCCCATTGCCATTTCAGGGATTTAACTCTGATCATGATGTCTTCCACTCTTGTCATTTTTCGGATCCACGAGTTCCTCTTGTTATCTCTCCTGGTTACACCAAGCATGCACCTCTCCACGCTTCTTTGAGTTGTCTGCAGCCTTTTTATGTCTCTTTTAGTTAAGGTCCACGTCTCTGCACCATATGTAAGCACTGGAAGGATGCATTGATCAAACACTTATCTTTTAAGACATAATGGCATATTGCTCTTGAAAATTATGCTGTTTCTTCCAAAAGCTCTCCAGGCAAGTTTTGTACGCCGATTAATTTCTTCATCAATGTGACCCTCACTTGATATCTGCTGTCCAAGATAAACGTATGTGTCTGTTATCTCCAGCTTTTCTCCATCAATCGATAAATCTTCATTTCGTGTAGATGCATTGAACATCACTTTTGTCTTCTGAAAGTTCATTTTTAATCCCACTTCTTTACTCTTGTCAGCAAGTTCCTGGTTCATACTCTGCAGCTCTGATGGGGTAGTTGCAAAAATGACTACGTCATCAGCAAAACGAAGGTAAGTTAGATAATCTCCATTAATCTTTATCCCCTTGTTTCCCCAGCTCAGCGACTGAAAGACACCCTCCAATGTAGCATTAAAGAGCTTCGGAGATATGGTGTCACTTTGTCTCACTCCCTTTCCAACTTTTATGTGTGCTGTATTCTCAAACAGCCGAATCTTTGCACTTGCATTTTCATAGATGTTATTAATAATGCTTATATATATAAGCTGTGAATTATTTGTGGTGTAGTGGCATACCTCCTGGGCCCTTGTTAATGGTAGGCCCCTAGGCCATAGTTCCTGTAGATCAGCCCCCCCCCCACACACACACACACACACCCGCCCCTAATCCGGCCCTTCACCGGTCACAACTAAGACTGTTCTGACTCTTGGTCCTGGAGAATAGAAATTAAGTTGGCCATACCTACTATACGAGAGGGACGGCTTTCGTTTTCTTTAAACAACATTGTGAAATGCGAAAAGTAAAGCAAGCTCCCAAAACAGTCTTCAGTTTAAAACAAATTTAAACATATCGATGGTTTCTGCGGTTTTCCTTGGCTTGTGTTATGTTGTACATGTTATGTTGCTGTTATTCTGTTAGTCATATTTCATGCGGCACTTGTCAATAGCAGTCTGCTAACGCCGTCTTTCCCTTTGAAGTAAGGATATGTGAAAGATCGCATACAAACACACTTAACTGGCTGTTTCGACAGGGGTCACTTAGTCAACTTCACCGAGTTCCGCAGAAGCAGTGTTGTTGCCTCTGCTTTGAAAACGAGGGCTGTACTAACTCGTTTGCGAGAGCGGGAGATACCGGCAAAGCGTTGTTAAATAATTTAGGAAGTCAGTCCCACGTAGGTTTAGCTGCAGAAGTGCCGACGAAATAAATGAAAATCGTTAATTGCCTGGAAGGCAGCTGAACATAATGAATTGCGAGTAAGACAGATTAGCATACTAAATTGTGTGGAAAAAGATTTAACGCACTAAATTGCCCATAAGGTACTTACTTAAAGCAAAGAGCTGCTTCACCCCGATGGGAACTGCGAAATCTTGAAGACGAAATTTCTTCGCTTTGTAACACTTGTTTGCTTTAAAACTCTTCTGTAAAACGCCAACTGATTACCCGGGCTTTGTCGCAGTTTTAAAATTTAGAATGTTTTATTCTTATTCCACTTGCAAACGCTCAGCGTGTGAAAAAGAAGAAAGAAAAGACAAGATTTGCCGGACTGAAAGTGCAAATCTCTGATCACTGTGGGAAAAAAAAACATGAGAAGGAGAAAGAGAGAATAAAAGAAAAAAAAAGCAGAGTAACGGCGAAATGTGCACATTACGTTTTAAATCTGGTTTCCGAAATAGCATTTAATATAGTTCACTTACTGAAAACGTTCTGGATGCATAGTACTTCGAGTAAAGCTGACTTCTTGAAACCTCTTTATTTGTTGTTGCCAAAGAAAAATGGTAGCCGTGAATAAAAGTTGCGTTCCTTAAATTCAGGCCAAAAATTTGCACGCACGTTATGCACGTAGCCACACAACTACTAACCCCACCGGATTTTAGTGTCAGCATTACCAAATAAAATGAGTCGTTATACACTGTAAAAAATAACTGGTGTGAATTCACGGAAAATTTCTGAAAACATCGTGCAGCAAAGTTGCCTGTAAGTGTCAGTCTTTTAACGGAATTTCAAGTTTTAAGAGTGCCCGGTTTTGTTTTGTTTTCAGCTTCGGTATTTTCACAGATTTTCCGTTGTCAGTAATTCCGCGTATTTTAGAAAAGTCCGTTTTAAGTTTTTCCGTATTTATACAGAAAATTCCCAAAAGCGAAGACGCTGAATTTTTCAGCCTTACGTCAGGGAATCATTTTGCGTCGGTGGTTGGGTTCGGGTTGAAGCCGCGCGTCGTAACCACTGAGCCAGAAAGTCACAGAAGTCCGATTCACGTTCACGGTAAAACACATTGGGCGATGAATCGTTCTAATTTTTTTTTTTTTTTTCATTAATGCGCGAGTGATTTAGCCATCTAATTTTCTATTGGAGCTTATTATTTTTTTTAATACGTTCATAATAATTTTATTTTTTCTGTAGGAGATTATGAAAACACAAGTCTGTCCGCGACGGGCATCGAAACTGTGTCCCCTGACTCCGGAGTAGGCCGTTCTCCCAACTGAGCTACGCGGATAGATTGTCTCGCTGCAGATTTGTGGTCTTGACAAATATTTTCTCTTCTGTAGTACGTCACATCACTCCCTCTTAATATGTTTTTTTTATTTTTTTGTCTTTGAAGCGAAGTAGAAATTTTTCATTAATTCCAAACAATGTGTGGAACAAACATCACACATTTTTCGAAGAACCCTACGGCCAGTGGATCCATTTTCCACAATCGGGCGCCAATGTGAAAACACAAGTTTGTCCGCGACAATCATCGAATCCATGTCCCCTCGCTCCGGAGTAAGTCGCTCTCCCAACTGAGCTACGCGGACAGAATGTCTCGCTGAAAATTTCTCGTCTTGACACATGTTTCCACCTCTGTAGTACGTCACAAGATATTATTACAAATCACATATTTTTTTTCATCGTGATTTTTCGAAGCAACAGAATGATTTAGAGTTTGAGATTTTCTTTTTATTAATTGATAATAACATTCAATTAATTTTAAGAGAAAGTGCAATGTACTGTTTTATAATGTTACTTCACAAAACTTCTAAATATAAAATTTACACTTGACACCTATATAGCTTTTGTCTTAAGGACGCCATAGGCTGATACATACACATCGTACAATTACATGTATAATAAATTAAGTACCCGGTTTCTTACGGTAACACAATATATAATAGTGCACAAAATGGGGAAGAGGAAAAAAAAATATCCTGTGCCACTATAACTAAAATTCTTTCGATATACTATCCACAATATCCGATTTCGGTTACAGAACTTCAAAATCGAATTATTCGACAGACTATTGTAATTTAACAGTTAATCAAAACCCCCAAGTTTTCCCGTGAATTTCTCCTATTACCGGAAATTATTCGTCATATGGATACGGAAAAAGTAAGAACGGAGTTTTTTCCGTTATTATGAGAAAGAAATTGCGGAAAGGTTTCTAAAAATTCAAAATTTTTCTGGAGTACGAAAAATCCGTAAAATCAGTTTTTCCCGTCATTTCACGGAAAACGTTCTGTCAGAAATATGCTTCCTTAATTCACGAAATAATTCACGGAAAGTGGCTCTTGAATTTCAGAACTTTTTTTTGCGGAGTGAATTTCTACTGCGCACTCAAATGCAAGAAAAGGAGGAGGAGGCCGAAAATGCATCGCTTCTAAAAGAACAAACCTCCACGGGCGGCGGAACCTAATAATTTCAGAAGGGGTGCAAATTCTTCGAGAGCTAAAACAATGAAAAAGGAAAAAGAAAGTCACCAGAGAGAGAAAAAAAAATACATATATGTATACATATGTATATTTTTTTTTTTTTCGAAGGCTATATACACTCACGGACAATGAAATTTGCGCACCTAGAAGAAAGCATGCTGCAACCGCGAAACTTTGCAAATAGCTAGAGTGCGTGCTGGTATGCAAATAATCCACGTTTGGTGCGAGTGCGCATGGACGCACACCCTGTGGTGGCGCTGCAAGCACGAACCAACAGCCTTATAAACCGGCCTGTAATCGATGCCTCATGAAGAGCCGCGGATGGCTTAGTGGTTAGTGATTCAGAGTATCGATGCAAGGTCCGCAGGTTCAAGCCTGAGCTGATCTTTCGGAGATGGTGTGATTTACTAACAATCGCTGAATATCCGCCGTGCATCGGACGAGCACGTTAAGTGACGGCCCCCAGGCTGGACCCACTGATTAAATGGGTATCCTTTCCTATGTCCCCCCTGAAATTCTCTCACACCTCTATGTGCAATATCGTACTTGTACCCATCTACTGTACTCTAATCTCACTACAAACTGTTCTGTCAAAGTCGCTAGACTTGCTCTCATTCCTTCTGTTTCTGTGTCCTGCCCAAAAGGCGATCTCGCTGTAGGTGGCTGGGACCTAAACTCTACTCACTGTGGACGGAAGTCCTACAAGAAATGGAATACACTATCGATGCCTCATGAAAGCGAAAAGCACCGGCCGGCGCAAGCAAGAGTACAGATTGACAAGAATGCCTGGTAGACGTCAGAGACGTCGATTTACGCAACTTACGGACTTTGAGAGAGGCCTGATCCTTGGGCTGAAAATTGGCGCGACGTATAGCTCGCCACGTGATTCGTTCTGACCATACCGTCCGACTGTGTTGGGAGCAGCGGACACGTGACGGCACTGCTACACGGCGCAGCGGTTCAGGAGGACCACCGGTAGTGAGGATCGACGGAATCGTGTGACAGCCACGGAGACCCGGTCCACTATGCAGCCAGATGCAGCGACTCCCGTGTGCCCACCAACAATTTCCTGACGCCTCGCGGAAGCGAATCTGCGATCCCAGCGCCCCTTACGTGTGCTACCATTAACACCGGAACATCGCCGGCTCCGTGTGCAGTGGTGCCAGGTCAGAGCGACGTGGAACGCCACAGACTGGCGACGTGTCTGCTGATATTGTGACTCCAAGTGAAATTAACTATCTTAGTGACTGAGCTTCCTCTTTGTTAAAATTCTTCGCAAAGTTTTTTCGATGCTGGGGTGTTTGTATGTGAATTTTCGGAATTCTGCTAGGATTTGGGGAATTCGAGGGCTGAAGTCGTTCTTGCGCGCTGCATGGCCATTCGTGCTTGTGCTTTAGTTACATGCATAAGTTGCTTGATAACAAGCAGTGTGTTATTGCAGGAAGTAAAAGTAAGTTGTTTTTCCAAATAAAAGAAAATTATTGGTCAAACGTGTCGGTGTTAATATAATCAGTCATCTTCCCAGAATCGTGCTTTATCAATTTTGCTTTGTTACAGGTGTAATTTTTTTAATTTTTGAACCGTAGCTTCCTTCAGTTGGTTATCAGATTTTTTAGCAATGTTTTAAAAAGCAGCAAAACATTACGAACTTCAATGTGGTAGACTTGCAGCTAGCGAAATTCAGCTCCGCCCAGTATGGGAGAACGTTAATGAGCAAGGGCGCTGGTCGAGAATGGTTTGGTCCCAATTGCGGACGTCCCAGTTGCGGACAGAGGGAAAAACAACGCCAATTCAGATCCAGTTCTGTCCGCAATTGGGAAAAGAGTAAGAGTTTTAGTGAGAGATTGGGTAAACATCCCTTTTGGGAAAAAATTCAAGAATTGGTATTAGTGAATGAATATAACAATAACGAGGAGATACGGCAACACCTCCGAATGTGTGCTTCACTGGCCTATCTTTCTGTGGAAAATGTAGGCGATGGTTGGATATGCATTCAAGAATCCAGTCCCATTAATGAAAACTTTCAGAAATTTTATGATTACTTCTTAAATAACTAGCTGGTAAATCTGGTAATAATTGTAGGAATGTGGAATTGCAACAACAAACGACACAGAGCAAATAATGTCGTCGAAGGCTGGAACCATCGGTTAAATGCAGTTATCAAAAATACTCATCCTAAAGTCGCAAAGTTAATAACGTGCTTGACGAGGCACAGCGACTTCCTGTACGACAGAAAGTGCCTAAATCTCGAGGGCACGAAAAGACAAAAAGCAACAATCAAATCGGATGAGCGGATCAGCAAAACTATGGCAGAGTTTTACACAACCACGAATATCCGACGTTGTTTGAAGAATCTATCGTTCATTCAGAAGTTGGAATAACGAAGAAGAAATCAACAGCTACCTTCAGTTTCGTAAATTTGTTTTGAAACTGATATACAGTATTGTTTTTTATGACAATATTTGGGTAATCTATTTTAGTTTTTGTTTTGAATTAAAGAAGGCGAAATAAAATAACACAGATCAATAAAAAATAATAACTTCTTCAGAAACAGGGGTTGAAAAAAGTTATAGCTACACTGGGAGTTTATTCTCATAGATGGACTGGCCCCGGCTTTATATTGTATAAATCTATGTTTATACACTCTACGGTTTTCTATTGATGACCCACAGTAGCGTACAAAAAAAAAAAAAAAAAAAAAAAAAATACTTTTTGAAATAGGCTGATGAGAAGATATTCAAATAGAATGAAATAAATCGCCTATTTGTCTGTATACCACTTTTCCAATATTTGAATGATTTCAAATAAAATTCAACCCCTATGGTGAGCCGTTAGGAATGCGGCGTGTTTTCCTGTTTCCCTAAACCCTCACTAAGTCATTTTTCCCTTTTCCCAGTTGCAGACAGAACGGGAATCTGTCCGCAATTGGCACTGTTTTTTCCCCTGTCCGCTACTGAGACGTCCGCAATTGGCACTGTTTTTTCCCCTGTCCGCTACTGAGACGTCCGCAATTGGCACTGTTTTTTCCCCTGTCCGCTACTGAGACGTCCGCAATTGGCACTGTTTTTTCCCCTGTCCGCTACTGAGACGTCCGCAATTGGGAAGATACCGTCGAGAATAAAGAGGGAATGCGCCGTTCTGTTGCCGCGGAACTACTTCATAGTTCGGGCCACATTGTTTTGCGGTTTAATGAATTACAAAGACCAGGTGTAATTTACTTTTAATATTTTTTATTTAATTTAAATTATTTTCCCTTTGCTCCCTTTCTGCCTCATAAACCCCCTTTTCCCCATTGGAGCATATAAAGCCCAGGTGGTCAAGGCGGTTTATCGCGGTTTCCTCTGATACCCGTGAGAAATGACCAAGGAATTTCTTTTCTTTTCACTTTCGTGAGAAGAAGCGCTGTATTCACGAAATTTGTGAAGTGGCCCCTGTGCTAGCGTTGCTGGTAGGACAAAACATCCTGGTATTTCAGAAATGCACATGCAAAAGTCCGAAGCGCGGTCAGATGAATAGGCGAGTTCACGTTTTACGACCATCTCCTCTAGAAGTAGGCACCAGCGAAAGTCGTAAAGTACACTGCGGTGTCACTAGAAAGTCGTAACTCTGTCAGAGTGAAGCCTTGGCAATTTCTTCGCTATTCATCAGGTCCCAGAAGGTATGTCCCATTGAAAGTGCGGAAACCATACCTGCCCAACACTTCAGCTTGCGCTAAAAGGTTGCTGAGTGGCTCAGAGGGCCAACCAATAACCACTAAGGTCAAGCACTGGTCAGCTCAGCTGACCAATCCAGGCCCCAGGCGGAAAGCTCCTAGAGGGCTAATGGCACGCCTCTGCCACGTGGGAAATTAAAGGGACGCAAATATATACACAGAAAAAAACGTAAACACACAATGATTAGAGAAGAGGTTTAGGAGTAAGAGACAGAAGTCTTGGGAGCTAAGTCTTAGAGTCGTGCAGTTATGTAGATATAGAGATATGGAGTCTTAGTCTTATTGATGAACATACGAGGGTACTTATGTAGGCATAGCTAGGGAACGGAACGTCCAGTACGCAGTCCCAGCTGTGTCAGCCAAGTAGATAGACAGGTCCATCGAAGTACCCACCCGGTCACCGGAGAGATAGAGACGAGCTCCAGTCCAACAGAAGTAAGGTAAGATGATGTTGTTTTCCCCAATACCAGTTCCAATGTTATCTGTATATATACATATGCTTGGTCGCTATGCCTCCTCGTAATTAGATTAAGGGATTTCTTTTAAATTTAAGCTCAATGGTGTAACAGTCTTACACGGATGTGGACCAGTCAACATGGCTAATCTTATCCTTGTAATTTAACGTAACTTTCATTGGGCCTCCACCTGAAGACTGTAATTGCTTAATTTATCATACTTTTCTTATAGTAAGCATTGTTAATTACTTAACCTGGTGTAGCTAACTTTTCTAGGCTCTGTTTATTTCTCTAATTCATAATTTACGGCATATGGGTTTTTTACGAATACCTCGTAACGAGCCTATATGAAACACAACGCTACGTCCGTAAACTTTGAGATTGGGTTCCTTAAATTTATGGGGACGCAGCCTCACTGTTTATCCAGTTAGACGATGATTAAGTATTCCGCGACCACCGCACTATCGGTTGCGTGGTAATAGTTCTGTTGAAATCAAGTGTCACCATAGCCCAAGAAGATTGCAGTTTTCCATTTAAGGCACTAACCCATCTCTCAAAATCTCCTCACGGTGGTTCGCAAAACCGTCAAAAGACTGCGTAATGAGTTTCCGAAGCGCGATTCTTCAGAGAAAATAACATTCAGTAATCTCATTCCCGTCTCCTTTGGATGACCCTGTCATTCACTCCGTTCTAGAAGAATGGTCGGTGCGTTTTACGTCCAGGGTCGTGTTTGATTTTCGACGCATCGCCGCTTCAGCTGTAACAAGTTTTGAGTATCTCTTGCGACGAGACGTCTTTGGTGAACGCAACAACAAAGGTACCTTAAGTTCATGACACATTTCTCCACGTGTGGGTGGTCATCCACGCCGCAATGTGTCCTTCACGTCGCCAGTTAAAAACAGCGCCCCCCCCCCCTCCGCTTCCTGGATTATTGTCAAAAAGAAGGGGTAAGATAATGACTTTCTCCTAAACCTTTCTCGCAAGGGCCTAATGAGATAATTATTTTGTAATGAATGATCGGTGCTCAGTGGTGTATTCGGTTTGATCTGCGATCTTCAGAAATCTTCTTTCCACACGGGGCCGTACCCAGACGCTTATCATACGGATATGGGGGGAGGGGGCAGTTGCTCCCGTCCAAAAAAAAAATCCCACATGGTAGGGTAACACATACATTGTAACGTACCAGGAGATGTGACGTACCTGCCAGAAGGACGCGCACGACATAAAGGCAGATAGGAATCAGAATAAAACGTCCGCGTAGCTCAATTGGTAGAGTGACTTATTCCGGAATGAGGGGACCCGGGTTCGAATCCTGGCGTGGACAGAAATGACGGAGAAATCAACTTCGTTATAATGGCGCCCGAACTATCCGGATGACCCGACCGTTCAAAATCTCGCAATGGTGTGATGTTATTTCCACACCGCGAGATAGGAAAAATAAGAGAATCCCTTCTCCAGCACTTCGAAAAAAAAAAAAAAAATTAAAAAAATAAGGGGGAGATGATGTAACGTACGAGGAGATGTGACGTACCTGCCAGAAGGACGCACACGACATAAAGGCAAATAGGAATCAGAATAAAACGTCCGCGTAGCTCAATTGGTAGAGTGACTTATTCCGGAATGAGGGGATCCGGGTTCGAATCCTGGCGCGGATAAAAATGACGGAGAAATTTACTTCGTTATAACATGCGCGTGCATATGCACTGGTATTACACGGATTTTTAAACACTTTTTCCTAATTGGTAGGAGCCTGGTACGAAGAGCTGGCTTCCAATCATTCGTCCAACATGAGTGCGGGTTCGAATCCTAGGGGCGGCATAAATGCTTTGCCTGTCGTATGATACTGGCTCTTTCCCTTTCCCGGAGCCAGTGATCCCTAAAATAGGGACGGATGACTGCCTTTTAGCCCACTGGCCTAGTGGTCAGCGTTCGTGACTGTCACGGGTAAACCTCAGGTTCGATCCCAGGCAGGTACGAACGCTAGAACTACTAAATATCCGCCGTGCGTCGAATGAGCACGTTAAGCTGTCGGGCCCCAGCTACTGCCCCCCCCCCCGGTAATAAATAAGGGCGTCTTCCTCCCCCTTTCTACCTCGCTTCCGTGTCACTTTCCTATCGGGCTCTCTAGCCCAAATCTCCTAGCCCCTATTTCTCAGGGTTGTTTAAGACCTGGGGTCCAGACACTCCCTTCCTAAAATCTTCTACATATGATCTGATCGATGATCTTTTTAGCCCATTGAGTTGCTCTTGGTGTTCGTTAAACCCCCAAACAAAAAGAATTCTAAAGTTTTAATCACAACGTGCGAACAACAACCGAAAAATCGTCACTATCTTCATGGTGTTCAATTGCCAGCCTTTCGAGGAAACGAGCCTGGTGCTTTTTAAATCTCACTAATGGATAAAATATTTCGCAATGACAGTTGAACCCTTCAATTTGTACGCTTTTTTTTTTATTTCTGAACTTCCAATTTTTCTTTTTTCTGAAGCTAGAACATAATTCCTAATTTGAAATCTCCAAAGTCACAGCAAATTTCAGTTGTCATAAAAACTTGTACGAGAAAATCTGTGCATTTATTACAATAATTTTTCAAAAATACATTAATTATTTACGATCTGGGCCATTTTAAAAGGAAAAATCTGCTTGGGGGGGCTCCCACCCCTCGTCGATACGCTACTGTCTCTACATCTAAAGCTCAGAGCTTCTCACTAGGCAAGGTTGTTTCTGAATATTATTGTTTCCAGTCATTTAAATTAAGGCTACAAGAAGAGTTTGGGAGGGATTCGAAAAAAAAGGGGAAAGCAAAATAGGTCGTCCAGGTATTCAGGCTAGTTATGGACCATTCTTGATCGATTCGTTTGCAACGAATGACTCTTCACTATGAAATGTTCGCTCTCCCCACTGTGAAAGATCATTCAATCTGCCATTATGTTCTCAATTCTTTCATCCTAAATGGTAAATGGTTAAAGAGCTTCCGCTGTTTCAGGCAGTTGGCCAAAAAGAGTTGTTAATAGTTATTTAATCCATTACTGCAACACGCACCGAAGTCGCAGCACGTTTAAGTTTCTTTCGCCCGCATGAGTTCGGAAACGAATTCCCAATAAGAAAGTGAGGCATCACAAAAAAAAAAAAAAAAATAGGAAAGGGAGTGAGACAACGTGACACCGTATCTCCCAAACTCTTTAATGCCACAATGCAAAATATCTTTCAATCACTGAACAGGGAAAATAAAGGGGTTGTTGGTGACATAGTCTATTTAGCAACTACCCTTTCAGAGCTACAGAGTGTGTTCCAAGAACTTGCTCACAAGAGTAAAGAAGTGGGATTAAAAATGAACTTTCAGAAGACAAAACTGATGTACGAGGGGGTATTAAAAAGTTCGTACAATCACCAAGAAATAAACAATCTAGAAAAAAACATTTTTATTCAGGTACTTGGGCTTTCTCTACATAGGCACCGCCCAGTGCCACTCATTTCTCGCACCTTCGCTTGGCCCTCTTTATTCCCTTAGTGTAGAACACCTCAGATTGTGCCTGAAACCACTGTTCTACCTCAAAAATGACGTCATCAGTGTCATCAAATCGCCTCCCACGTTGTGGACGTTTCATCTCGGGGAACAAAGAGAAGTCACTTGGTGCCATATCAGAAGAATATGGCGGACGACGCAATATTGTATTTACGACGACTCGCAGTGACGATGGTGTTGACTGCTGAATGAGCTGGTGCGTTGTCGTGCAACAAATGGACCACTTTTGTGATCATTCCGCGTCTTCTGCTTTTAATTTTCTCTCTTAATTTGGTCAGTAGGTTGCAATAGTAGTTAGAGGTAATAGTTTGACCCTTCTGAAGGTAGTCTGTTAAAATAATACATGTTTTATCCCATAAAACAGAGAGCATCACTTTGGCGGCAGACTTTTGCCTTTTTTGGGGGTGGTGAAGAGAGATAATTCCATTGCTTGCTCATTTCTTTGGTTTCTGGATCATAGAGGTATAACCAACACTCATCCATAGTAACCAAAGGATCAAAGAAATCTTCGGAATTCGCATTACAAAGATCCCACATTTTTTGCGCGGGTTGTGCCCGAACTTCCTTTTGGAATGGGATGAGAAGTCTAGGTACCCATCGCGCTGAGACCTTGGACATGTTCAATTGGTCATGTATGATTGTCCACACTGACCCATAGCTTAGATGAACTTCTTGACAAAGCATTTCGATGGTTGTACGCCTATCTTCAAGGATTAACTTTTCCTCTTTGGTCACAACTGTCTGGTCATCTGTCAAAGATGGCCGTCCGGACCTTGCATCGTCAAAAATGGTCATATGACCACTTTGAAAGTTTATTTTCCACTTTGCCACAGTCTCGTATGCTGGACACTTATTTCCATATGCATTTAACATTTCTTGGTGGATTTTTTTAGCTTACTTTCCTTGGAGATGAAGGAAGTTGATCAGACTGCGAAATTCCACTTTCTCCATGATCATGGACTCTTCGATTCCTGAAAAAATAAAATGGGGGTTGCTAAATATTATTTATGTTTTACAGTATACTGAATATATATATATATAACAAAATAAAATAAAAATGGTTTTCGTAGCTTTAATAATTTTGGATGATTGCACGAACTTTTTTATACCCCCTCGTACAATGCGTTTACAAGGAATAAAGATTTATCAGTTAATGGGGAAAAGCTGGAGATAACTAATTCCTACATTTACCTTGGGCAGCAGATATGAAGCGAGGGTCACATTGATGAAGAAATTAATCGGTGTACAAAACTTGGATGGAGAGCTTTTGGAAGAAACAGTACACTTTTTAAGAACAATATGTCATTATGTCTTAAAAGAAAAATGTTTAATCAATGCATCCTTCCAGTGCTTACGTACGGAGCAAAGACGTGGACCTTAACTACGAAAGACATGCAAGTACTGCAGACAACTGAAAGAAGCTTGGAGAGATGCATGCTCGGTGTAACGTGGAGAGATGCATGCTTGGTGTAACGTGGAGAGATGCATGCTTGGTGTAACGTGGAGAGATGCATGCTTGGTGTAACGTTAAGAGATGCATGCTTGGTGTAACGTGGAGAGATGCATGCTTGGTGTAACGTGGAGAGATGCATGCTTGGTGTAACGTGGAAAGATGCATGCTTGGTGTAACGAGGAGAGATAAGAAGAGGAACTCGTGGATATGGAAAATGACAAGAGTGGAAGACATGATGATCAAAGTAAAGTCCCTGAAATGACAATGGGCTGGACATATTGACAGAAGGACGGACCACCTGTGGACAACCGAAATTTTAGACTGGATTCCAAGGAACAGGATAAGACACACAAAAGGAGCTCATGGGAGATGGGTGGATGAAATTCGAAAGCGTGCGGGAGTGACATGGAGGAGACTGGCACAAGACATACCGTTGTGGAAGAAACTTGGGGAGATTTTCATCCAGCAGTGAATTGATAACGGTTGACAATGATGATCATGATGATAAAATGAAACACCCAGAAGGAATAATCAAATCAAGATGAAAATTGATATGTGCAATGCATATCTGTAGGAAAGGAAATTATTCCAATTCCTCAGCAGTTGGGCCATTTATTCGGATAAAACAGCTACACGAGTGGAAAAGTAAGTTTTTGGCTCGTATACAAGCGGTTACCCGGCGCGGCATAGACGAATATAGTTCATGGATATTATCCGGAGGTATAACATGCCAGATGGTGTCCAATCTGCGGGCCAGTTCGCCGACATTCCGGGATGGGTGTAGGTGGCGTCCTATCGCGACCCAAACATGTTCGATCAGTGAGAGATCGGGCGATCGGGTTGGCCATGAAAGGGTGTCGACATTACGGAGGCACGCCTGGGAGATCCGTGCCATGAGTGGCCGGGCATTAACCTGTTAAAAAAGTGCTCGGTGTTGCTTTGACTGTGTTTCTTAGGCAAACACAACAGGTCGCAGAATGTCGTGGACGTACTGTTGATCCGTGAGAACGGTACAAAGAACTGCCAAGGCTATCCGGTTATGGTTGAAAATGGCTCCCCAGGTAGTCACTCCCAGTGTGTGAGCCATGTGCCCTTCCACGGTAAAGGTAGGATCCGTGCGTTGACTGGCTCATTTTCAGACACATATGCGCTGGTCATTGGCACAGAGTGCAAACCGTGACTCATCACTGAAGGCGACACGACGCCACTGCACCGCATTTCACGTTGGTGGGGCCGGACACTACTGCAACCGGTGCCGACAATGCTGGCTAGTCAGTGTCAGGCTGCGAAGCGGCCTCCTAGAATGTATTTCCTGTGCCGACAGTCCTCTGGCAACGATCCGGATGTCCACTTCCGTACCTATGACGCACCATGGCCACCGATGGTTGCGAGCGGTGAATTCGGTTCTGTTGGTGCGGCTCTCACAATCGCTTGATCCTCGCGTTTTGTCGTTGCCCTCGGGCGTCCATTGCTCGCGTGCCGCTGGGTTGTGCCCTCTTCGAACCATTTGCCCCAACATCGTCCGAGTGCTGTGTCGCTCTGACCAAAATGACTGGCGATACGGCGACTTGACCAACCGGCCTCTCTCAGCCCAATTATACGTCCTCTCTGAAACTGGCTCAACTGCCCGTATTGTGCACAAATCCAATGTCGAGGCATCGTCCCAGTCTGTGGAGGTTAACGCAACCGCAAATCGCTGCCACATTTGCTTCTACGTGCGAGCTTTGTTCTTGATATACCCTCCCCGATGTGCGGTTCCCATGCGCTGTTGTGGACCACTATTTAGTCAATGGTCGTAATTTTTTTAATCATTCACATATTCGGTCTTGGGGCATGTGCATGCAGAGTTTGATCATGGTTGAACAACTTTCTCAGCTCAGGGTACCACGTTCTTTTTTTTTTTTTTTTTTTTTTTTTGGCGAACGCGAAATGTGTGTGTGTGTGTGTGTGTGTGTGTGTGTGTGTGTGTGTGTGTGTGTGTGTGTGTGTGTGTGTGTGTCGTACAATATACACTCATCGTCAAAAAAAAAGTAGTTGCACGCAGAAGGACGTTGTCGGGTTGCAATGCTATTCGGGACTGATATGGGCAATATTTATTGAGCTACACGCCAATAAGTAGTGTCTCTCAGTATGGCGTCGGGTCGCCATGTTTGCTCACACAGCATGCCAGACGTCTCGGCATGGAGTTGTACAGGTTCGTAATGGTGTACTGCGGTAAGCCATCCCATGCAGCTTGAATTTTCTCACGCAGTTCCTGCAGATTGTGCGGTAGGGATGGTGGATAGCGCGTCCAATAGCAACCCACTCATTTTCAATCGGAGATAGGTCTGGAGATTCGGCTGGCCATGGCAGAATGCCAGTGCCTTGAAGGCTAGCCCTCGAGACAGCAGCAGTATTCGGACGAGCGTTGTCCTGCAGGAAAATCGCACCGGAGTGAGAGTTCGGAAAAAGTAGGGCCACTGGTTGCAGGACCTCATTAAAGCAACGTTGGGCTGCCAAAGTGCCTGTGATGAACACCAAAGGTGGTCTGGCATCGTAGGCAATTGCATCCCACACCATGACACCAGCCATACTGGGCGTGTGACGCTCGACAACAAACCGTTCTTCTTGGCGCTGCCTACGGTGCCTCCACACACGGATTTGGTGGTCGATGGACTCGACCATCAAATTTTTGTGTGGAGGCACCGACACTCTGGGTTTCGGTAAACTCCTCACTGAAGATCACCACTCGCTGCCATTCTGCGTGGCTCCATGACAGTCTGGCCCGATATAATTGCAGTCTTTGGCGACGATGCAATGGTGTTAAGGGCAGTCGTCGTAACGGTCCGCGTGCGTGTAGTCCTACGTCGTGCAGCTGTCTGCCAATGGTGCTGGCACTAATCGGACGATGCATGGAGGGCACCACTGCTCGCTGAATATCCCCAATCGTGGCTGTTAGGTCACTCCGCGCATGTCGGACAGCCCGTCGGTCTTCTCTCCGTGGTTCGTCTAGGTCTCCCAGCCCCTTCCTGTCGCTGCTGCGTGCTTTGTTCTATCTACTGCCACCAACAGCGTGTTATATCAATATCCACACGATCGGTATGGTGCGCAAAACGGCGATAAGACCATCTCGCTTCCCGGAGCCCGACGATGCGGCCCCTCTCGAACTCCTCCAACTGCTCGAATTGCTTCCGAACTTTCGTCCGAGTCATACTTCACTTTAAAAGGGATGCAACCAACATAACAGCACGAGTCAGAATGGTAAGCTCGCGCAACGGGACGACCTTATATAGCCGGTCAAGCATAGCGCTACGACCCTTCCTTGGTTGCCTTATATTCGCGGCCGAGCGTGATACTTGAATCATTTGCATGTCTCAGGATGTCAACTATTTTTGTGACGATAAGTGTATATATATAAGTGTCAACCGTTATGTGAGTGAGTAATCAGGAGTCAGCTGAGAAATATGGTGAACCTTAAGAATGGGAATGATACGTGAATGCCATTCATTTGACAGGTGTATCCAAATCGTTCGCTACGCGAAGGCTCGTGGCAAATCATTTATGGTGAATGGTTGATTGAAGAGCTCGCGCGGTTTTGTGTAACTTATGAAAAAGAGATCAGTTTGCTTGAAAGCGCAACACGAGATCCCTTCATCGAGTGATTTACTCAGTGAGCGTAGTGACAACCTGATAGAGGTCTGCACGGGCCGGGACGGCCTGCCAAGCCCGGTTCGGGTCGGGTTTTTTTTTAGTTTACAGAACGAAGCAATGGGCCGGACCAGGTTTTTCCCAGACACTTACGACCGGGCGGTCCAAGTCGACCGATTCTTTTTATCGCAATCGTAAAGAAAGAAAAAAGTCGTGCTCCCCGATTTCCTGGTTTGTTTAATTAACTGTTCCTATTCACGCTCTTCATTTGGCTGTACTTACTTCAATGACATAGCCCAGGGCGTAATCAGAAAGGCAAGGAGAGGCACTCACAGTGCATGTCTTTACTAATCTGTAGGTATTAAGATGGTTAAACCATTTTGGGGCTTGTTGACAACAAAAAAATTCGACCTCGAGCGAGTTGTGTGTGTTGTGGTGTATAGAGTGGAAGAAGGAGGATGTCTGCAGTGGAGTGGGGTGGGTATGTGTGTGTTTGCTTGTACGAGAGAGTGGGACGACATGGATTTCTTCTCCTATCCTTATGATCTGTATAGTGATTGATTTTTGTGGTGTTACCGCTTACTGGTTCAGAGAAAGGAATATTCTAAATGCACTTAATCTTCCTTTTTCTCTCTTTTTAAAGGTTATATTTTCCGATAATTGTCAAAGTTTAGTTAATATTTTTAGGCTTACATTCAACTAGATATTTTCAATAATATCTCATTTCATTATTTAATTTTCACATTTTAATAAAGTGCAATTAAAAAACAAAATATTACAAAATGGCACATCACGGGCAGGGCCGTACTGGGCCTTAAACGCACGGGCTTGGCCGGGCTCAGCAAATTAAGCCCGTGCAGACCTCCACAACCTGAAAATTCGAACATTGGTGAATGATGAATGATTATCCAAAGAGCAATGATTTACTATTCACTTATAGGTTTTACATTTCATGATTAATTCTCCATTTAAAAAATGAAGTTAAAAATGATCAATCCTTCCTTCCAAGTAATGAACTCCAAGTGACTTTCCAAACATCTTTAGCAACGATCCGAAAAAGAAGAGAATTTGATTTCCTTTTTTTACTTTTTTTTAACCCAAGAATTAAAAGAATTGAAGAGCAAGCTTGATTAGCGTGGGTATCATGAAGTCAAAAGAAAACCTGATTGATCGATTTTTTTTTTTTTTTTTTCCTCCGAAAAGGCGCCGCTTGCTTTAGAAAAGAACGAGCAGAAGAAGAGGAAATGAAGAAATAGGTTTTGTGTGTTCCGGAAGTGCGCCCGCAGACGAAATTTGCAGGGGCTAGCGAGCATTATCGGGCGTGATCTCTAGGGCGACATCACCGGAGTTCGATTTCACGGAAAACCTGTTTCATTAGTCCCAGACCGCGAAAGTGGTTTTGACTATCCGCACTCGAATAATTAAGGTTTCGCTCTAATGGTCCAAGTTGGTTTCCGTATTGCTGAGATCATTAGGGAAAGGATCGGTTAAGAGCCAATTGTTTCCCTACTGCAAACAAAAAAGCATTCCAAATGGGTGTTTCCCCCTGCATTTATTCGCCTCGGACTTTCCGACTTTCTCGAAGCATTAAAACAAATAATGAGATAAGCTCCATAACATAAATAGATACATCAAGACCAACATGACGTTATAGTTTTTGAACTTCTTGTACAGTGGAGGAGAAACAGATGTATGCACATTTATTTATTCATTTACTTAATTCTTTTATTTATTTATTTACCTAATTATTTTATTTATTTATTTATTTATTTAGTTACCTAATTCTTTTTATTTATTTATTTATTTATTTATTTAGTCATTTATATTTATTTTACTTTATTTCCAGTTCTTGGGTTCTAAAACTTGAAACTAATATAGAAAACTATTAAAAAAAGAAAACTGACGGAATACACGCTCAATGGTCAAAACATTACAGATGTCTACCTAACAGCGTGTTGCTGCTCCTCTATAACGCGAATATTGCAAAATGTATTTCAATCATTGAACTGGGAAAACAAGGTGATAAAGACTAATAGAGATTATTTAACTCATCTTCGTTTTGCTGATGACTTAGTCATTTTTGCAACTGCTTCTTTAGAGCTGCACAGTATGCTCCAGGAACTTGCTACCAAGAGTAAAGAAGTGGGATTAAAAATGAACTTTCAGAAGACAAAGCTGATGTACAATGCTTTTACAAGAAATGAAAAATTTATCGATTGACGACGAAAAGCTGACGGTAACCGATACCCAGATTTATCTTGGACAGCTATCAAGCAAAGGTCACATTGATGAAGAAATTAATCGTCGTATAAAACTTGGTTGGAGAGCTTTCGGAAAAAACAGTACAATTTTTAAGAGCAATATGCTGTTATGTCTTAAAAGAAAAGTGTTTAATCAATGCATCCTTCCAGTGCTTATGTACGAAGCAGAGACGTAGACCTTAGCTAAAAAAGACATACAAAGATTGCAGACAAAAGAAATAAGTATGGAGAGTTGCGTGCTTAGTGTAACCAGGAGAGACAAAAAGAGGAACTCGTGGATAAGGAAAATGACAGGAGTGGATGACGTCGTGATCAGAGTAAAATCCCTGAAATGACAATGGGCTGAACATGCTGCTAGAGGAACGGACCACCGATGGACAACCGAAGTTCTAGACTGGATTCCAAGGGACAGAATAAGGCCCAGAAGAAGACCACATGGGAGATGGATGGACGAAATTCGAAAGCATGCGGGAGTGGCATGGAGGAAACAGGCGCAAGAGTTGAGGAAGAAACTGGGAGAGACCTACATCCAGCAATGGAATGATGGTTAATGATGATTATGATGATACTCGAGGCATCGGATGCCAGAGTTTCCGGAGTCAATGCCAGCCATGACTGTTGCAGCAATGTCCACAACAACGTCCTGGACGTCGATCCATAAATCTGATGTTCCGTTTCACGGCATTCCAGAGAGCTTCCACAGAGTTTAAATCCGGGGACCTTGGGGACCACTGGATGGCGCCAAACTCACATGAGTGTTCTTCGAGCCATGCCTGGATGCTTGCGGTCCTGTGGGGCGGCGCACTGTCCTGCTGAAATAGATAGGGCGCAAGATGCGCGAAGGCCATGAAAGCGAGTTGCTGTTCAGCCAGAAAATGATAGTAGCGGGTAGCGGTTAAGAACCTCTCCAGCCACAAGGGACCTAATGAGTCCCGTGAGAAGGCTCCCCAAACCATCACAGAACCACCACCGCCTTGAACAGAGCTGACATGACAGGACGGGGCCATGGCTTCTTGCTGTCGACGCCATACACACACCTTCCCGTCAGCTCGATACAGCTGAAAATGGGATTCATCTGACCACACGATGCGACGTCACTCTGCTGAGGTCCAGTTTGTTTTGATGTTCCCGGCAACAGGCGAGGCGTAATCTCCGATGACGGGAAGTCAACAGTAGCACATCAATAGGGGAACGCCACCCGTAGTCCAGGGTATGCAGCTTACGCCGTTGCCACGCGGTCGGTTTATACAAGCCTGGAAACTCTACGTCGATCCCAGTCATCAGTGGCGTGCGGGCGGCCACCGCTTGCTCTCTGGGCGCTCACGTGTGTCGATGGTATACTCGCGGTACACCCTTGATACACTGTGACGTACTGCAGAGGTGAATCACGTGTCAAAACGACAAATCTGCAGCGGTATATTCCGTCAGTGTAGCGTAATCCGTTAGAGCACTTCACTCCGGAGCGAGGGTACACGATTTCGGTCCCCGTCACTGACGAACTCCTGTTTTCACAGCGGGTGGTAGGGATCTTACCACTTGGGCGATAGAATGACCCATCTACTTTGCGCCGACAATGCGTTCACGATCAAAGTCGCTCAGATCACCACGTTTACCGGTGTTCTTCGCTTGCGATTGACAATTTGGAAGCCTTGCTATCCACCTATTTATCGCTTGCTTTGGGTCCATTCCACTTTGTGCGGGGGGTGGCGATGTCAACTGCCCAGCACCCTATCTCTAATGTTTTGTATGTTAAGTGTATGTATGTGTGCATGTGCATACGTTCTTATATATGTATATATTGTGGAACTGTCTAGAAATTGTTTATTTGTGTGCTTCAAATTTAAGTGATTTGAAGTATTAATTTTTAATGCTCATGAAATTGTAACCAGGTGAAGAATCCAGAAGTTTGCATGTGGCAGAAATAAATACAGTGGCAACGGGATTATGCCGATTAGTCAAAGGCGCGCGACTCACTAATCGTCCGTGCTGGGTCTGGGCTCGGGTCCCGGATGAAAGGTAGGGGGCCTTCTCGGCACCATTTGCCTCACATTTGAGACGGGCGACTTCCTACAGTCTTTAGAATCCCAAAAATGGGTGGTGAGGGAAGTGTTGGTGTAGCTTTTTGAATAGTAAACTAGAAAAATTTTAGTTTCCATTCAATCATCAAAAGGAATGAGTGCCTCGCAGATGAAAAACAACTGTCACCCCCCCACCCCGAAAAGTCCTAGCTACGGCCTTGGATCCACTGTTAGTGTTGTCAGAACGTTATAGCAAACAGAAATTCGGGGAAGTAAAACACCGTTCAGAAGGAAAATCTGATGGAGAGGTAACATAATTTACGTAAAAATAGTAACTCAGAACGAAAGTTAAATTTGAGGTATCGAGTTTTTTGTTGCGCATTTCGTGAAGTATTTACCGTCCTAATACCGTTTACAATCTTGTTGTTGATTTTTCGTTCAGTATGCAAAATAATTCTTTACAGACTTTTAAAAAATAGCTGGCCTACATTTGCTCTTTTAAGCATCTAGGTTTCCTTTCCCTGTTGTATAACGATATGCGGTCTCGACTAATGTGTTTTATGTCTTCACCTCAGGCGCAGCTCTTTCAAAGCACATTTCTTGCTCCCATTCGGTACTTAGTAGCAAAGCAAAAGGACTACAATTTGAAAATATATCGCTTATATTTGCTTGTTAACATCTACATTCTTCTTTAATGCAGAACATCATGCAGTCTTGCGTAGAGCGTGTTTAAACATTTCTTTGTTTCAGTGTAGGACCTTGTTTATGGCAAAACAAAAGGGTTTAGGTTTTTTATTTAGAAAAGTTGGAAATTCGTGGCATGTGTTTTTTTTTTTTTTTTGTGTTTTAACATCTTTGTTTTTTCTTTGTTTACAATGCAGTGAGTTCTTGACTGGCGTTTTTGGTTGTTTCTTCACCGTCGGTGTGGCGTTTTCAAAGTTCCTGATTTCTGAATCTGAGGCTTTTTTTATTTATTTTATTTTTTTTAATCGTGAGGTGTAAGGCGTAGAAGAGTGTTCGGTCTGCATGCAGCCATTACTACGATAAGTTCATTGTTAGAGGAGGCTTCTACGGGGAAGCTCTGCTGCCAGAGGGATCACAGTAATCGTAAATGCCACGGCCAATTGTTACTTATTGGGCTTTTGTTCGCCTCCGAGCAGTCTTGGCTTCTGAGGAGGGAGATTGCATTCTGCCTCTGATGGCGATGCGCGCCGCCGTTTCACGAGGTCTGTTTGGGGATTGAACAAAAGCAATCAATGTGAAGACGACATTTCCCAAATCTTCAGACGAGAATGGCTGAAGACGCCGAGCATCTTGTCCACAAAAGAAGCCTGTTTACACTTTTAAATTTTCCTCTCTAGCATAAGTCGAATGTCTTGATACTTGTACTAAGCCCATCAGTGCTAGTTTTTACCTCCTTTTCGAACAAACACGAAAGAGTTGTATTGCTTTTCAGACAGTGCTTTCGTCATTTGAATAGGAAGCGCAAAAGTCCAATTTTTAAGCTGAGTTAAAGCAATTTCAGAATGTGAAGTATCGTATCTGCTGTGTTGAAATGACAATAATGGTGGGAATAAGATTTCGCCTTTCTATCAGTTCTTTTTTTTTTTTTCCCCGTCATTCTGCCACGTTGCTGAGACTTCATTAAAAATTAAATCAAAGCTTACAAAATACGAAAAAAAAAAAAAAAGAAAAACAGAAAAAGAAGAATATGGGTTCGCCTCTCAGTTTTTAACGCCATTCTGCATTTCCCCCTGTTTAATACGAAAACATGTGTTAGGGTTGAAAGCGATGAACCTTCTCCATTCTTCGGTCCTCTCTCTGTGCCTATCCCTCTCGCTTGCTCTCTCTTTCGCTGTTTGAAATCCTATAGTGCGAGGCCGTAGCTACCGGGACGGCAGGGAGGAGGGTTACCCTCCCAAAATGGTTGTTCCAGGGGCGTAAACTTATGCTCTAGGCAGGGATGTCGATGGACTTCGAAATCAGCGTGGGTTACGGGAGCGCGAGTATTACTGAGGCTGAGGGGGAAGAGGCAAGTTTAAGAGCAATTTTATTTACAAAAACGCTGAAAGAATGATTTTTTTCATTCTTTTCACTACCGGCTACAAAGGAATTTTTGCAGTCCCTAACCTTTCCTCTGGAGATTCAATTGCTCTCAAACTTGGCTCTTCCACCCAATAATACTCGCACCCGTAACCCACCTTAACTAGTTATATCACACACGGATCTGACTAGTTACGCCATTAGTGTAAGATACAAGTGTTGGTAGAATGTCTCTTTCAACATTTTTCTTGCTGTAGATGCACTGTCTTAATTGCTATTCAAAATTTTGCATTTGTGCTTACGAGAATAGTACGTACTTAAACAATTTCTTTAAAGGAAAATGACTTTTTCGTTTATCTAAATCGAATTTTAACGTCGCGACATACACTGTTAAAGAGTGGTACTTAGAAATAAGCAAAATGTACTCGTTTTTGAGTACATTCTGGGCTTATAATAGCTCCGAGTACTTGTATCTCATTTTGGGAAAAGACACGTACTCATTTTTGAGTACATACAGGGAATCAATTGTGAGTATATCTGGTATTTCTAATTTGAAATGTGTGTACTCGTTTTCGAGTACATTTATTTATTTCAAATATATGTACTCAAAAAAATCCATATATTTCAAATATATGTGCTCTAACTTCATTCAGTTTCTGCGTCCTTTCGGGCAGGGCACAGAATCTGAAGGAAGTTTGAGCGAATCTACCGATTCTGACTGGATAGTTTGTAAGTGAGAGAGAGAGCACACTAGATGGCGCCACCGTACGATTTTGCACATAGAAGGCAAAGAGAAATTAGGAGGTGGGACGCTTAGGAACTTGAACCGGGGGATTCCTACCCTGGAGTTGTCACTTAACGTGCTCGTCCGATTTTTTTTTTTTTTTTTTTTGAGGTTTAACGACCACCGTGAGCAACTCAATGGGCTATAAGCAGTCACCCGTCCCAAATTTAGGGTCAATGGTTCCAGGGATGTGATAGAGCCAGTGCCGTAAGACAAACAAAACATCTAGGATTCGAACCCGGACCCCTTACGGACGAATTATCAGAGGCCATGGTCATGTCTGACCCTAGGTCTTAAACAACCCTTAGAAATAAGAAAATCCTGTACAGCCGTCCGATTAGAAATTCACACTACCAGGCTAGGTTTGAACCTGGGATCCCTCAATCCGTAGTCTTGAATCTCTAACCACTTAGCCATCCGCAGCTCGATTCCAAATTTCAGATCAGATCATATGTAGAGGATTTTAGAAAGGGAGTGTCTGACTCTCTAGGTCTTAAACAACCCTTAGAAATAGGAAGCTAGGAGATTTGGGCTAGAATGCGCGATAGGAAAGTGACACGAAAGCGAGGTAGTAAGGGGGAGAAAGACGCCCTTATTTATTACCAGAAGGCCAGTACCCGGGTTCCGACGGCTTAACGTGCCCATCCGACGCTGCGCCACTAGGGCGGCCGTCCGATATTCAGCGATTTGCTAGAAATTCACACTACCATGCTATGTTTGAACCTGGGGTCCCTCCATCAGTAGCTCGATTTCAAATTTCAGATCAGATCATATGTAGAGGATTTTAGAAAGGGAGTGTCTGACTCTCTAGGTCTTAAACAACCCTTAGAAATAGGAAGCTAGGAGATTTGGGCTAGAATGCGCGATAGGAAAGTGACACGAAAGCGAGGTAGTAAGGGGGAGGAAGACGCCCTTATTTATTACCAGAAGGCCAGTACCCGGGTTCCGACGGCTTAACGTGCCCATCCGACGCTGCGCCACCAGGGCGGCCGTCCGATATTCAGCGATTTGCTAGAAATTCACACTACCATGCTATGTTTGAACCTGGGGTCCCTCCATCCGTAGCTCGATTTCAAATTTCAGATCAGATCATATGTAGAGGATTTTAGAAAGGGAGTGTCTGACTCTCTAGGTCTTAAACAACCCTTAGAAATAGGAAGCTAGGAGATTTGGGCTAGAATGCGCGATAGGAAAGTGACACGAAAGCGAGGTAGTAAGGGGGAGGAAGACGCCCTTATTTATTACCAGAAGGCCAGTACCCGGGTTCCGACGGCTTAACGTGCCCATCCGACGCTGCGCCACCAGGGCGGCCGTCCGATATTCAGCGATTTGCTAGAAATTCACACTACCATGCTATGTTTGAACCTGGGGTCCCTCCATCCGTAGCTCGATTTCAAATTTCAGATCAGATCATATGTAGAGGATTTTAGAAAGGGAGTGTCTGACTCTCTAGGTCTTAAACAACCCTTAGAAATAGGAAGCTAGGAGATTTGGGCTAGAATGCGCGATAGGAAAGTGACACGAAAGCGAGGTAGTAAGGGGGAGGAAGACGCCCTTATTTATTACCAGAAGGCCAGTACCCGGGTTCCGACGGCTTAACGTGCCCATCCGACGCTGCGCCACCAGGGCGGCCGTCCGATATTCAGCGATTTGCTAGAAATTCACACTACCATGCTATGTTTGAACCTGGGGTCCCTCCATCCGTAGCTCGATTTCAAATTTCAGATCAGATCATATGTAGAGGATTTTAGAAAGGGAGTGTCTGACTCTCTAGGTCTTAAACAACCCTTAGAAATAGGAAGCTAGGAGATTTGGGCTAGAATGCGCGATAGGAAAGTGACACGAAAGCGAGGTAGTAAGGGGAGGAAGACGCCCTTATTTATTACCAGAAGGCCAGTACCCGGGTTCCGACGGCTTAACGTGCCCATCCGACGCTGCGCCACCAGGGCGGCCGTCCGATATTCAGCGATTTGCTAGAAATTCACACTACCATGCTATGTTTGAACCTGGGGTCCCTCCATCCGTAGCTCGATTTCAAATTTCAGATCAGATCATATGTAGAGGATTTTAGAAAGGGAGTGTCTGACTCTCTAGGTCTTAAACAACCCTTAGAAATAGGAAGCTAGGAGATTTGGGCTAGAATGCGCGATAGGAAAGTGACACGAAAGCGAGGTAGTAAGGGGGAGGAAGACGCCCTTATTTATTACCAGAAGGCCAGTACCCGGGTTCCGACGGCTTAACGTGCCCATCCGACGCTGCGCCACCAGGGCGGCCGTCCGATATTCAGCGATTTGCTAGAAATTCACACTACCATGCTATGTTTGAACCTGGGGTCCCTCCATCCGTAGCTCGATTTCAAATTTCAGATCAGATCATATGTAGAGGATTTTAGAAAGGGAGTGTCTGACTCTCTAGGTCTTAAACAACCCTTAGAAATAGGAAGCTAGGAGATTTGGGCTAGAATGCGCGATAGGAAAGTGACACGAAAGCGAGGTAGTAAGGGGGAGGAAGACGCCCTTATTTATTACCAGAAGGCCAGTACCCGGGTTCCGACGGCTTAACGTGCCCATCCGACGCTGCGCCACCAGGGCGGCCGTCCGATATTCAGCGATTTGCTAGAAATTCACACTACCATGCTATGTTTGAACCTGGGGTCCCTCCATCCGTAGCTCGATTTCAAATTTCAGATCAGATCATATGTAGAGGATTTTAGAAAGGGAGTGTCTGACTCTCTAGGTCTTAAACAACCCTTAGAAATAGGAAGCTAGGAGATTTGGGCTAGAATGCGCGATAGGAAAGTGACACGAAAGCGAGGTAGTAAGGGGGAGGAAGACGCCCTTATTTATTACCAGAAGGCCAGTACCCGGGTTCCGACGGCTTAACGTGCCCATCCGACGCTGCGCCACCAGGGCGGCCGTCCGATATTCAGCGATTTGCTAGAAATTCACACTACCATGCTATGTTTGAACCTGGGGTCCCTCCATCCGTAGCTCGATTTCAAATTTCAGATCAGATCATATGTAGAGGATTTTAGAAAGGGAGTGTCTGACTCTCTAGGTCTTAAACAACCCTTAGAAATAGGAAGCTAGGAGATTTGGGCTAGAATGCGCGATAGGAAAGTGACACGAAAGCGAGGTAGTAAGGGGGAGGAAGACGCCCTTATTTATTACCAGAAGGCCAGTACCCGGGTTCCGACGGCTTAACGTGCCCATCCGGACGCTGCGCCACCAGGGCGGCCGTCCGATATTCAGCGATTTGCTAGAAATTCACACTACCATGCTATGTTTGAACCTGGGGTCCCTCCATCCGTAGCTCGATTTCAAATTTCAGATCAGATCATATGTAGAGGATTTTAGAAAGGGAGTGTCTGACTCTCTAGGTCTTAAACAACCCTTAGAAATAGGAAGCTAGGAGATTTGGGCTAGAATGCGCGATAGGAAAGTGACACGAAAGCGAGGTAGTAAGGGGGAGGAAGACGCCCTTATTTATTACCAGAAGGCCAGTACCCGGGTTCCGACGGCTTAACGTGCCCATCCGACGCTGCGCCACCAGGGCGGCCGTCCGATATTCAGCGATTTGCTAGAAATTCACACTACCATGCTATGTTTGAACCTGGGGTCCCTCCATCCGTAGCTCGATTTCAAATTTCAGATCAGATCATATGTAGAGGATTTTAGAAAGGGAGTGTCTGACTCTCTAGGTCTTAAACAACCCTTAGAAATAGGAAGCTAGGAGATTTGGGCTAGAATGCGCGATAGGAAAGTGACACGAAAGCGAGGTAGTAAGGGGGAGGAAGACGCCCTTATTTATTACCAGAAGGCCAGTACCCGGGTTCCGACGGCTTAACGTGCCCATCCGACGCTGCGCCACCAGGGCGGCCGTCCGATATTCAGCGATTTGCTAGAAATTCACACTACCATGCTATGTTTGAACCTGGGGTCCCTCCATCCGTAGCTCGATTTCAAATTTCAGATCAGATCATATGTAGAGGATTTTAGAAAGGGAGTGTCTGACTCTCTAGGTCTTAAACAACCCTTAGAAATAGGAAGCTAGGAGATTTGGGCTAGAATGCGCGATAGGAAAGTGACACGAAAGCGAGGTAGTAAGGGGGAGGAAGACGCCCTTATTTATTACCAGAAGGCCAGTACCCGGGTTCCGACGGCTTAACGTGCCCATCCGACGCTGCGCCACCAGGGCGGCCGTCCGATATTCAGCGATTTGCTAGAAATTCACACTACCATGCTATGTTTGAACCTGGGGTCCCTCCATCCGTAGCTCGATTTCAAATTTCAGATCAGATCATATGTAGAGGATTTTAGAAAGGGAGTGTCTGACTCTCTAGGTCTTAAACAACCCTTAGAAATAGGAAGCTAGGAGATTTGGGCTAGAATGCGCGATAGGAAAGTGACACGAAAGCGAGGTAGTAAGGGGGAGGAAGACGCCCTTATTTATTACCAGAAGGCCAGTACCCGGGTTCCGACGGCTTAACGTGCCCATCCGACGCTGCGCCACCAGGGCGGCCGTCCGATATTCAGCGATTTGCTAGAAATTCACACTACCATGCTATGTTTGAACCTGGGGTCCCTCCATCCGTAGCTCGATTTCAAATTTCAGATCAGATCATATGTAGAGGATTTTAGAAAGGGAGTGTCTGACTCTCTAGGTCTTAAACAACCCTTAGAAATAGGAAGCTAGGAGATTTGGGCTAGAATGCGCGATAGGAAAGTGACACGAAAGCGAGGTAGTAAGGGGGAGGAAGACGCCCTTATTTATTACCAGAAGGCCAGTACCCGGGTTCCGACGGCTTAACGTGCCCATCCGACGCTGCGCCACCAGGGCGGCCGTCCGATATTCAGCGATTTGCTAGAAATTCACACTACCATGCTATGTTTGAACCTGGGGTCCCTCCATCCGTAGCTCGATTTCAAATTTCAGATCAGATCATATGTAGAGGATTTTAGAAAGGGAGTGTCTGACTCTCTAGGTCTTAAACAACCCTTAGAAATAGGAAGCTAGGAGATTTGGGCTAGAATGCGCGATAGGAAAGTGACACGAAAGCGAGGTAGTATGGGGGAGGAAGACGCCCTTATTTATTACCAGAAGGCCAGTACCCGGGTTCCGACGGCTTAACGTGCCCATCCGACGCTGCGCCACCAGGGCGGCCGTCCGATATTCAGCGATTTGCTAGAAATTCACACTACCATGCTATGTTTGAACCTGGGGTCCCTCCATCCGTAGCTCGATTTCAAATTTCAGATCAGATCATATGTAGAGGATTTTAGAAAGGGAGTGTCTGACTCTCTAGGTCTTAAACAACCCTTAGAAATAGGAAGCTAGGAGATTTGGGCTAGAATGCGCGATAGGAAAGTGACACGAAAGCGAGGTAGTAAGGGGGAGGAAGACGCCCTTATTTATTACCAGAAGGCCAGTACCCGGGTTCCGACGGCTTAACGTGCCCATCCGACGCTGCGCCACCAGGGCGGCCGTCCGATATTCAGCGATTTGCTAGAAATTCACACTACCATGCTATGTTTGAACCTGGGGTCCCTCCATCCGTAGCTCGATTTCAAATTTCAGATCAGATCATATGTAGAGGATTTTAGAAAGGGAGTGTCTGACTCTCTAGGTCTTAAACAACCCTTAGAAATAGGAAGCTAGGAGATTTGGGCTAGAATGCGCGATAGGAAAGTGACACGAAAGCGAGGTAGTAAGGGGGAGGAAGACGCCCTTATTTATTACCAGAAGGCCAGTACCCGGGTTCCGACGGCTTAACGTGCCCATCCGACGCTGCGCCACCAGGGCGGCCGTCCGATATTCAGCGATTTGCTAGAAATTCACACTACCATGCTATGTTTGAACCTGGGGTCCCTCCATCCGTAGCTCGATTTCAAATTTCAGATCAGATCATATGTAGAGGATTTTAGAAAGGGAGTGTCTGACTCTCTAGGTCTTAAACAACCCTTAGAAATAGGAAGCTAGGAGATTTGGGCTAGAATGCGCGATAGGAAAGTGACACGAAAGCGAGGTAGTAAGGGGGAGGAAGACGCCCTTATTTATTACCAGAAGGCCAGTACCCGGGTTCCGACGGCTTAACGTGCCCATCCGACGCTGCGCCACCAGGGCGGCCGTCCGATATTCAGCGATTTGCTAGAAATTCACACTACCATGCTATGTTTGAACCTGGGGTCCCTCCATCCGTAGCTCGATTTCAAATTTCAGATCAGATCATATGTAGAGGATTTTAGAAAGGGAGTGTCTGACTCTCTAGGTCTTAAACAACCCTTAGAAATAGGAAGCTAGGAGATTTGGGCTAGAATGCGCGATAGGAAAGTGACACGAAAGCGAGGTAGTAAGGGGGAGGAAGACGCCCTTATTTATTACCAGAAGGCCAGTACCCGGGTTCCGACGGCTTAACGTGCCCATCCGACGCTGCGCCACCAGGGCGGCCGTCCGATATTCAGCGATTTGCTAGAAATTCACACTACCATGCTATGTTTGAACCTGGGGTCCCTCCATCCGTAGCTCGATTTCAAATTTCAGATCAGATCATATGTAGAGGATTTTAGAAAGGGAGTGTCTGACTCTCTAGGTCTTAAACAACCCTTAGAAATAGGAAGCTAGGAGATTTGGGCTAGAATGCGCGATAGGAAAGTGACACGAAAGCGAGGTAGTAAGGGGGAGGAAGACGCCCTTATTTATTACCAGAAGGCCAGTACCCGGGTTCCGACGGCTTAACGTGCCCATCCGACGCTGCGCCACCAGGGCGGCCGTCCGATATTCAGCGATTTGCTAGAAATTCACACTACCATGCTATGTTTGAACCTGGGGTCCCTCCATCCGTAGCTCGATTTCAAATTTCAGATCAGATCATATGTAGAGGATTTTAGAAAGGGAGTGTCTGACTCTCTAGGTCTTAAACAACCCTTAGAAATAGGAAGCTAGGAGATTTGGGCTAGAATGCGCGATAGGAAAGTGACACGAAAGCGAGGTAGTAAGGGGGAGGAAGACGCCCTTATTTATTACCAGAAGGCCAGTACCCGGGTTCCGACGGCTTAACGTGCCCATCCGACGCTGCGCCACCAGGGCGGCCGTCCGATATTCAGCGATTTGCTAGAAATTCACACTACCATGCTATGTTTGAACCTGGGGTCCCTCCATCCGTAGCTCGATTTCAAATTTCAGATCAGATCATATGTAGAGGATTTTAGAAAGGGAGTGTCTGACTCTCTAGGTCTTAAACAACCCTTAGAAATAGGAAGCTAGGAGATTTGGGCTAGAATGCGCGATAGGAAAGTGACACGAAAGCGAGGTAGTAAGGGGGAGGAAGACGCCCTTATTTATTACCAGAAGGCCAGTACCCGGGTTCCGACGGCTTAACGTGCCCATCCGACGCTGCGCCACCAGGGCGGCCGTCCGATATTCAGCGATTTGCTAGAAATTCACACTACCATGCTATGTTTGAACCTGGGGTCCCTCCATCCGTAGCTCGATTTCAAATTTCAGATCAGATCATATGTAGAGGATTTTAGAAAGGGAGTGTCTGACTCTCTAGGTCTTAAACAACCCTTAGAAATAGGAAGCTAGGAGATTTGGGCTAGAATGCGCGATAGGAAAGTGACACGAAAGCGAGGTAGTAAGGGGGAGGAAGACGCCCTTATTTATTACCAGAAGGCCAGTACCCGGGTTCCGACGGCTTAACGTGCCCATCCGACGCTGCGCCACCAGGGCGGCCGTCCGATATTCAGCGATTTGCTAGAAATTCACACTACCATGCTATGTTTGAACCTGGGGTCCCTCCATCCGTAGCTCGATTTCAAATTTCAGATCAGATCATATGTAGAGGATTTTAGAAAGGGAGTGTCTGACTCTCTAGGTCTTAAACAACCCTTAGAAATAGGAAGCTAGGAGATTTGGGCTAGAATGCGCGATAGGAAAGTGACACGAAAGCGAGGTAGTAAGGGGGAGGAAGACGCCCTTATTTATTACCAGAAGGCCAGTACCCGGGTTCCGACGGCTTAACGTGCCCATCCGACGCTGCGCCACCAGGGCGGCCGTCCGATATTCAGCGATTTGCTAGAAATTCACACTACCATGCTATGTTTGAACCTGGGGTCCCTCCATCCGTAGCTCGATTTCAAATTTCAGATCAGATCATATGTAGAGGATTTTAGAAAGGGAGTGTCTGACTCTCTAGGTCTTAAACAACCCTTAGAAATAGGAAGCTAGGAGATTTGGGCTAGAATGCGCGATAGGAAAGTGACACGAAAGCGAGGTAGTAAGGGGGAGGAAGACGCCCTTATTTATTACCAGAAGGCCAGTACCCGGGTTCCGACGGCTTAACGTGCCCATCCGACGCTGCGCCACCAGGGCGGCCGTCCGATATTCAGCGATTTGCTAGAAATTCACACTACCATGCTATGTTTGAACCTGGGGTCCCTCCATCCGTAGCTCGATTTCAAATTTCAGATCAGATCATATGTAGAGGATTTTAGAAAGGGAGTGTCTGACTCTCTAGGTCTTAAACAACCCTTAGAAATAGGAAGCTAGGAGATTTGGGCTAGAATGCGCGATAGGAAAGTGACACGAAAGCGAGGTAGTAAGGGGGAGGAAGACGCCCTTATTTATTACCAGAAGGCCAGTACCCGGGTTCCGACGGCTTAACGTGCCCATCCGACGCTGCGCCACCAGGGCGGCCGTCCGATATTCAGCGATTTGCTAGAAATTCACACTACCATGCTATGTTTGAACCTGGGGTCCCTCCATCCGTAGCTCGATTTCAAATTTCAGATCAGATCATATGTAGAGGATTTTAGAAAGGGAGTGTCTGACTCTCTAGGTCTTAAACAACCCTTAGAAATAGGAAGCTAGGAGATTTGGGCTAGAATGCGCGATAGGAAAGTGACACGAAAGCGAGGTAGTAAGGGGGAGGAAGACGCCCTTATTTATTACCAGAAGGCCAGTACCCGGGTTCCGACGGCTTAACGTGCCCATCCGACGCTGCGCCACCAGGGCGGCCGTCCGATATTCAGCGATTTGCTAGAAATTCACACTACCATGCTATGTTTGAACCTGGGGTCCCTCCATCCGTAGCTCGATTTCAAATTTCAGATCAGATCATATGTAGAGGATTTTAGAAAGGGAGTGTCTGACTCTCTAGGTCTTAAACAACCCTTAGAAATAGGAAGCTAGGAGATTTGGGCTAGAATGCGCGATAGGAAAGTGACACGAAAGCGAGGTAGTAAGGGGGAGGAAGACGCCCTTATTTATTACCAGAAGGCCAGTACCCGGGTTCCGACGGCTTAACGTGCCCATCCGACGCTGCGCCACCAGGGCGGCCGTCCGATATTCAGCGATTTGCTAGAAATTCACACTACCATGCTATGTTTGAACCTGGGGTCCCTCCATCCGTAGCTCGATTTCAAATTTCAGATCAGATCATATGTAGAGGATTTTAGAAAGGGAGTGTCTGACTCTCTAGGTCTTAAACAACCCTTAGAAATAGGAAGCTAGGAGATTTGGGCTAGAATGCGCGATAGGAAAGTGACACGAAAGCGAGGTAGTAAGGGGGAGGAAGACGCCCTTATTTATTACCAGAAGGCCAGTACCCGGGTTCCGACGGCTTAACGTGCCCATCCGACGCTGCGCCACCAGGGCGGCCGTCCGATATTCAGCGATTTGCTAGAAATTCACACTACCATGCTATGTTTGAACCTGGGGTCCCTCCATCCGTAGCTCGATTTCAAATTTCAGATCAGATCATATGTAGAGGATTTTAGAAAGGGAGTGTCTGACTCTCTAGGTCTTAAACAACCCTTAGAAATAGGAAGCTAGGAGATTTGGGCTAGAATGCGCGATAGGAAAGTGACACGAAAGCGAGGTAGTAAGGGGGAGGAAGACGCCCTTATTTATTACCAGAAGGCCAGTACCCGGGTTCCGACGGCTTAACGTGCCCATCCGGACGCTGCGCCACCAGGGCGGCCGTCCGATATTCAGCGATTTGCTAGAAATTCACACTACCATGCTATGTTTGAACCTGGGGTCCCTCCATCCGTAGCTCGATTTCAAATTTCAGATCAGATCATATGTAGAGGATTTTAGAAAGGGAGTGTCTGACTCTCTAGGTCTTAAACAACCCTTAGAAATAGGAAGCTAGGAGATTTGGGCTAGAATGCGCGATAGGAAAGTGACACGAAAGCGAGGTAGTAAGGGGGAGGAAGACGCCCTTATTTATTACCAGAAGGCCAGTACCCGGGTTCCGACGGCTTAACGTGCCCATCCGACGCTGCGCCACCAGGGCGGCCGTCCGATATTCAGCGATTTGCTAGAAATTCACACTACCATGCTATGTTTGAACCTGGGGTCCCTCCATCCGTAGCTCGATTTCAAATTTCAGATCAGATCATATGTAGAGGATTTTAGAAAGGGAGTGTCTGACTCTCTAGGTCTTAAACAACCCTTAGAAATAGGAAGCTAGGAGATTTGGGCTAGAATGCGCGATAGGAAAGTGACACGAAAGCGAGGTAGTAAGGGGGAGGAAGACGCCCTTATTTATTACCAGAAGGCCAGTACCCGGGTTCCGACGGCTTAACGTGCCCATCCGACGCTGCGCCACCAGGGCGGCCGTCCGATATTCAGCGATTTGCTAGAAATTCACACTACCATGCTATGTTTGAACCTGGGGTCCCTCCATCCGTAGCTCGATTTCAAATTTCAGATCAGATCATATGTAGAGGATTTTAGAAAGGAGTGTCTGACTCTCTAGGTCTTAAACAACCCTTAGAAATAGGAAGCTAGGAGATTTGGGCTAGAATGCGCGATAGGAAAGTGACACGAAAGCGAGGTAGTAAGGGGGAGAAAGACGCCCTTATTTATTACCAGAAGGCCAGTACCCGGGTTCCGACGGCTTAACGTGCCCATCCGACGCTGCGCCACTAGGGCGGCCGTCCGATATTCAGCGATTTGCTAGAAATTCACACTACCATGCTATGTTTGAACCTGGGGTCCCTCCATCAGTAGCTCGATTTCAAATTTCAGATCAGATCATATGTAGAGGATTTTAGGAAGGGAGTGTTTGACCCGAGGTCTTAAACAACCTTTAGAAATAGGAAGCTCAGAGATTTGGGCTAGAGTGCCCGATAGGAAAGTGACACGGAAGCGAGGTAGAAAGCGGGAGGAAGACGCCCTTATTTATTACCAGGGGTCCAGTACCCGGGGTCCGATGGCTTAACGTGCCCATCCGATGCACGGCGGATATTTAGTGGTTCTAGCGTTCGTACCTGCCTGGGATCGAACCTGAGGTTTTCAAATTTGGAATGCGTGCTCTCCATACATACTCATTTATTCATAAAAGCAACCGGAAGTATATTATTCGATGGCACATCTGGGATAATAGATATACTCGTTGTCACATGCTGGGCAAATGGACCGCACAATTTTATGACAAATATAGTTATGAAGCGACAATATATTATTTATGAGATTGACAGATGTAAAAACGTACACAAAGATACTTTATGCATAATTAAATAACTTGTGATCAGTGACTTTATTGTACTAATTATTTATGTGTGTCACTTTACACATTTATTAAACAATTTCTCTTGAAATTTATAATATCTAAAATGAAGTAATACGAGATTATATTTATATTTATTTACGCAGTTATTTGTAAGTACGTATGGTTACTAATATTTTAGCATGTCATGCACTCGTTTACGATACGAATGTACTTAAAACAAAACGAGTAGGTTCGGCTTCTCATTTTTAAGTACATTTTTTTAACATTGTACAGAAACAACACCTAACTCCTCCTTAACTTCCTTCCTTCAAGACAGAAACCGTACCTTGCACTCATGGGCGCCCATACGGAGGTGCAAGAAAGGGCACTTGCCCTCCCCTGGAAATCTGTCATTTCAGTTCTTGGGAGGCACTAAACGATTTTCGCCATAACTTTAATTCCGACAGCTATTATTATTATTATTATTATTTTTTATAATGTTGAACTTTTCTAAAGTGTGTGTTTAGTAAAAACATTTTGAATTTGCAGTAGAAAGAAATAATAATAATAATTGTCGCAGCACAGGATACACGAGTACAGCGTAGAGCAATGTGAAACACAAAGAAATGAAAAACATATCCTATACAGCCGCCATTTTCTGCTGGACAAAACGTTCCGCAAGTTCTTTTTCAGAAATTTGTCTTGGGGGTGTTTTTCTTCCTTCTTGATGATCAGTTGAATTATCATTGGAGTTTTGTGGTGCATGGGGCATAAATGGCCAAATGGCACAAGGCACAGAAGAGCAAACATTTTTCTTGTATTGTCCCAACATGTCTCGAACTTAAACCTATCCGTCTTTTTTATGCAGTTTCCGAGTCATCTGGTTTTCAATTAAATTTATCTAGATGTGTGTGGTAAAAATATTTATAAAACACAAACGGCACAGTCAGGGCCGGATGGAACTTTTGCGAGGCCTGGGACGAAATTTCATAGCGGGACCTGAGCAAAAATTTCATTAAGCGCCCTAGAAAATAAATTTCATAGTTTAATAAAATCGTTACGTGAAAATGAAAACACACGAAAACTATTATAAAGATAAATGATTATCTCAAATTACCGTGAGCGTAAGAAAAAGACCATAATATGGTTTGAAAGTTCAGAGAGAGAGAGAGAGAGAGAGAGAAAGATAGACAGACAGACAAAGAAAGAGAGAGAGAGAGAAAGATAGACAGACAGACAAAGAGAGAGAGAGAGAGAAAGATAGACAGACAGACAAAGAGAGAGAGAGAGAGAGAGAGAGAAAGATAGACATACAGACAAAGAGAGAGAGAGAGAAAGATAGACAGACTGACAAAGAGAGAGAAAGATAAAAACAGACAGACACGCAAAGAGAGAAAAAGATAGAGACAGACAGACAAATACAGAGAAAGATGGAGAGGCAACATAGAGAGAGATAAAGAAAAAGACAGAAACAGACAGACAGACAGAGAGAGCGAGAGAAAGATAAAGGGAGACAAACAGACAGACGGGCAAAGAGGGAGAAAAATAGAGACAGACAGGCAGACAGAAAGAGAGAGAGAGTAAAAACTGCTAAAATCTATGGTTTTCTTTCCGGGTAGGACGGTGATTTTTATAAAAACTTCCCCACAAAATTGTAAAACGATAAATTTAACTAATCTGCGTAGTGAATGTTTTTCTATAGCAAACATTTTTACTTAGCGAATAATAAGAATCCTTCTTAAATAAATTCGTTTATATATATATATATATATTTTTTTTTTACCTGGCACATTATGTTTTAGTGATTGATTTTTAAAGCAAGGTGGTATAACTGACAAATTAGTGAGTTACCTTGAATCTAAAATTAAATAGTAGTTTTTTTCTATCCTCCATACGCGCTTATGTATGACAATTTCTTTTTTTTTTTTTTTAATTTCTCATACTGTTTTTAAAGTCACTCAACAATTGGCGTCCATATATAGCCCAAAAACAACGTCAATATTGTTCTTTTCATTGTTTTTAAATTTCAGTGTCTGGTTTACACACAAATTGTTGAGCATATAGTAGGGAGTGATAAAATGTGATGAAATTTAATTTGCTTTTTCGTGAATGTGGAAAAGTTTAAGGTCTAAAACAGTAGAGGAGGAATTGTAAACTGAAAAAAAAAACATTTTAAAAATATATTTTAAGGGCCTCGTGCCCCAAGACTTAAAAAAAAATAGTAATAAATATGGAGAATTCCAGGAAAAATGATTTTGTTTTTATATTCTAAGATTTGGGCCCGGGCTCTGGGCACGGTAGAAGTTCACATGAGATGTTTGTTTATGCTATTTGTGCTTACACTTTCCATTTTTGCCCCCTCCTGAAAACTATGATATGAGCGCCCATGCTTGCACTCCTCTCCTCCAAAGCCGTCGTCAGTCACGTTCTGCTGCTTCACTGCCCGGAGAAAGCTTTAAGAGTGCAAACTTTTTTTTTTTTTTCCTTGCGGGTTTAACGACCACTGTTGAACAACTCCTGGATAGGCCATAAGTAGTCTCCCGTCCCTAATTTAGTACCACTTGTTCCAGGGAAAGGAGAGAGCCTGTTGCTTACGGCAACCATAACATCCATGCCTCACTGGGATTCGAACCCAGACCCATCTCCGACGAATAGTCAAAAACCAGCGTTTAGACGACTGCGCCACCTGGGCGAAGTCGTCTAAGCATGGTATAGTGGACTCCACTTTTCGTGTTGGAATCTCCTACTTAGCAGCACAAACGAACAGCAGAGCAATTAATAATATCATACCCACCCTCAGTGAATTCCTATCCACCGTGTCCATTCGTCCCTGGCCATACTAACATGAAAAAGGCTTAAACTAAGGATTTGGAAGAGTGGAGAATAATTGCATTTTCATGGCACTGGGGATGCTATTTTGCTAACCTTTCAACGGAGACATAAACAAAGCATTTTCTATGGGAAATACGTAGGGCTACACGACGAAAAACACACTTATTAACAGTCGGCAAAGTCCAGATTGTATTTTAAAGTTTAAAAAAAATTGAAAAATGGCACTTCGTGAATTGGGCGGACGGCAGGGTGGGCAAGAAAGACAAAATTCAGGGTGGGCTAGAGCCCACTCTCGCACCTCCTTGGCGACGTCTCTGGCTCTAGGGGATGTAAAAAATAGAAATATAAGTAAAAAAGAAAGTTACAGCCTTCAATATTTTCCTTTTCAAGACTTTAGTTAGTCTCACACAGTATTTCATGCAGTTAACCAAGTGGGCATACACTATGAGGTGTGAATATCTCATATCCATGAAAGGAATTTTCCAGAACAGTGAATGGAGGCATAGAAAACAATATGCTGATACGCCTAACCTCCATCATCTTTCCAAACATGCCGTTGGAATGAAGAGATAATTATCGTATTTCCCCGCGTCAAGGACGCTCCGTTGTCAAGGATGCACCCCAATTTTAAAATGCAAAATTTTGAGAAAAAAGAATAAACATTAAAATAAGGCCTCAGCACTTTCATAAACATTAAAAGCAATGCAAATGTTACCTGTACGTATAAGGAAAAACATTTCAGTCATCCATATGTTTTTCAGCTACAACTCTGGGAAAAGCTTTTCGAACAGGCGAGCTAAGATTGTTCACACGTTTCGGAAAAAAAACCAATAGAGCATCTCTTCTGATCTAAAACTCCATATGTATGTGTCTGTCTGTCTCGTAGTTATAGACCACGTGGTTTATCGTAAATACATCCCAGCAAAAGCGACGCGAAGAAAAGAAATATTAGTCTTCCCATGGTGTTTCACGATGAAGGCAGTCTTGTTATTAAGCTTTACCCGTAAGCATTTTAACACAGTTAACCTTCCTCTGGGGTTAGCATAGGCCTACTACGAAAAACGTAACCTTCGGTCTCCAGGACACGGTAAATTTTCCAGATATATTTCAAGAAAAAAAAATTAGTATCCACGACGCCTGGAAATACGGTAATCGTTTGTGCTCTGTCGCAGAACGTTCTCTGGGCGTTTAACCTTGCACGGAATTTTCCCAAGCCCTACTCCTAAATCATACTCCTATTATTACGTTCACTGTCCGATACTAATTCATCCTGCTCTGGTTTGTTTTTCGTTCTGCATTTCTGTGGAGTGTTGTGTTGTCGGTGTTCACATAATTTACGCTTTACTTACAATTTTAATAAAATTATGCCAAAAACCTGAAGTGCGATTTTTGAACGACCATAATACTTTCCTATAATGGCGGTGTGTGAGAAAGTAAAAACCACGTATTATTTCAGTGGAACTCGAAGGGGTGTAATTTTGAACTCCAAGGAGCGTAATTTTGAACTCGAAGGGGCGTAATTTTGAACCCGTAAGGGCGTAGTTTCAAGTCTCGCCCTCCCAGGTAAGAAAAGCTTGCTGCGGTACTGCTACAGTGTGTGCATGTGTATTTCTAAAAGCGGCGCACTTGTTAATCAGAACATCGTGCCATGATCCAGCAGGTGCTCATTGCACACTTTCCTGCTACAGTGTGTGCATGTGTATTTCTAAAAGCGGCGCACTTGTTAATCAGAACATCGTGCCATGATCCAGCAGGTGTGAATTGCACATTTTCCTGCTACAGTGTGTGCATGTGTATTTTTAAAAGCGGCACACTTATTGGTCAGAACATCGTGCCATGACCCAGCATGTGCTACTTGCACACTTTCCTGCTACAGTGTGTGCATGTGTATTTCTAAAAGCGGCACACTTATTGGTCAGAACATCGTGCCATGACCCAGCATGTGCTACTTGCACACTTTCCTGCTACAGTATGTGCATGTGCATTTCTAAAAGCGGCACACTTATTGGTCAGAACATCGTGCCATGACCCAGCAGGTGCGACTTGTACACTTGAACATGAAAATAAAGTTCAGATTACCGAAAGAATAATTTTTGGATGTTCTTGCCGGAAATGCAAGCAAACCTGATGTGACTTACTGGAAATACCTATTTATTTATTTTTTTAAGTGATTTCAAATTATTCCTGCGGTACTTCTGAGAGAAAGAGAGAGAGACCTCCGTATATCGCCCATGAACACTTTTGTTTACTGACTATAGGAGTGTTATGTAAATCTGCCTTTATAGTTTTTTCTCCACTACGTTTATAAATGCGATAAGCCCACAGGAGAGGTGGAGAGGAAAATAAAAAAATCGGCGGAGAACATTAGGCTAAGCATGTGATTCTCTTTTCTTTTCCTTTTTTTTTTTTTTTTCTCTCTCCCTTGGTGTCAAAATCCTTTCTTCTTTGCTTCACACGCTCACACAAAAGCTTCTCTGAACTGGAAAACTCTACAGTTACTGGTCTCTTCTTCGTCCCACCTCTGGCGTCCTTCTCCCTTATCTCTTGATGCTAATCCCTCTTCTTCTTTCCTGGCCTCCATGGCTCCAAAGATTGTGTTTCCGTTAAATCTTCTTAATCCGAGCACGTAGGAGCTCAGTTCACCTGGTCACTCTCCTTCACTTAAATTGCAGTATTTCCACCTGGCAGTTCTTTGAAAAAACGCACTTTGATTTTATTTGTGAGGTAGTTAACAGAGATGATGCCACCGCTATGTCGAGCATGATGAGCGCATCTTACAAAGCGGCATAAAATAACAATTAGAATGTCTCACAATACTTGACAGTCTCTTCGAAGTTTCAAGAAAGCTCCACAATGTCGAGAGTATCGTATGTGTTTTTGCATGGTACTTTCATCCAGCCGAATAAAAAAAAGACTTTGTGACTAAGACAGGAAAAATTGTTCGATGGATACATCTCATACAAAAAGAATTCTCAATCTTTCTCCAAGGAACGCACATGTCGTCCAAAGGGCAGAAATATACAGGGTGTCCGAAAAGTCTTTCCCTGATTACAAACGTCATTCATATCCGCTGTATGTACGTTACAGATGTGAAACTGGTGCCAAAATGTTGGAAAACTAACCAAGTTTTTTTGTTGCAGGTTTCCGCAACGTGGCTGTAGTGTAGCAGTGTCAGTGTCCAGGAAACCGGAAATGTTCACAAATCAGGAAAAAGCTCAGTGTGTCCTCTGGTAACACGACACCCGGTCACCAATAACAGTGCAGAGGAACTTTCAAACAGCGCACGGAAAGAAGCCGCCCGATGTCAAGAGCATTAAGTCGTGGTACGACAAGTTGAAGACCACAGGATCTGTTGCTGACTTACCGAGAACTGGCCGACCATCAACCTCAGCTGAAAGGGTGGAAGCAGGGAGACAGTCTTTTGTGCGAAGTCCCAAGAAATCAGTGCGTAGGGCCTTACGTGAATTACAGATGCCAAAAAGTTGTGTTCATGATAAAAAGTTATGTTCATGATTTGTGAACATTTCCGGTTTCCTGGACGCTGACACTGCTACACTACAGCCACGTTGAGGAAACCTGCAACAAAAAACTTTGTTAGTTTTCCAACATGTTGGCACCAGTTTCACATCTGTAACGTACATACAGCGGATATGAATGACGTTTGTAAACAGGGAAAAACTTTTCGGACACCCTGTATTTGCTTCACATGGTGGAAATTCAAGTCACTTAATAATAATCATCACCTTAATCCACTGCTGGTTCAAGGTTTTACTAAGCCTCCTCCACAACTCCCGCTTCCATGTAGTTCAGGAATGTTTTCGTACTCCATCCATAGCGGTGGCATAATCTCTGGTCTTCTGCAGGGTCTTTTACTGCCCGTTAATATCTAGTCAGTGACGTCACTAGACTTCGAAATCAGGATGGGCGACGGGTGGGCCAAGCTTGATAGCAATTTTTTTTTTTTTTTTTTTCGAAACACTAAAAGAACGAGCTTTTATTGCTTTTTTGTTTTATTATTATTATTTATTGAAGGTTTAACGACCACCGTGAGCAACTCAATGGGCTATATAAGCTGTCACCCGTCCCTAATTTAAGGTCACTAGTTCCAGGGAAGAGAGAGAGCCCGTGTCGTACGACAAACACAACATCCATTCCTCACCGAAATTTGAACCCGGACCCTTCTGGGACTAATGATCATAACCCAGCGCTTAGACCAGTGCGCCACCGGTGTGGCTCTAATGCTTTTCTCTACCGGCTACAAAGGAAATCCTCCCCGCCTACACTGTGACACACATACATTCACGGATCTGATTAGTCACGCCACTGGTGTAAGATATAAGCGTTGGTAGAATATCACCTTCAACTTTTTGCCTACTCTGCATGCATTGTCTTAAACTGCTTTTCAAAATTGTGCATTTTTGCGTACGAAAATAGTACTTGAACAATTTTAAGTAAAATTTTGTTTTTGTTTACCTAAATCAAATTTTAACGTCGTGCTACGCAGACACAATACCTTCCCCTTCCTTAACTCCCTTCCTTCAAACCAGCGACTTTGCCTTGCACTCTTCCCCTACAAAGCAGTCGTCAGCCACTTTCACTGTCCCAGAGCAGTCTTATGAGCGGTAGTATAGCTTTAGATTCCACTTTCCGGATCGGAATCCCCTATTTTGTAAAGAAAACAAACAGAGCAATTAGTAGTGACCCCCTCAGTGAATTCCTATCCACCCTCCTCACTGGCCCCCCTGCCCATACAAACATGAAAAAGGGGATTAAACAAAGGAATTGGAAGAGTGGACAACAACTGAATTTTCATGGCCATGCGGATGCTTTTTTGATAACTTTTTTTGGCGACGTAAACTAACGGACTTTTTAGGGGACGTTAGTTTACCTAAGGCTACTTGAAATAAAACACAAGACTTATTACTTGGAAAAGTACAAGTTATATTTTAAAGTTAAATATACTGAAAAATGGCTTATTTTGAACTGGGTGGGCCGCAGGGTGGGCAAGATGAATTTCAGGGGGTTCGAGCCTACCCTTGCACCCCCATTTGCGACGTCCCCTTATCTAGTCTAGTATTTCTGTTGGCCAACGGTAATGTCAGTTCCTCTTGTGACATGTCCAATCCATTGGCACTTTAAGCTCTTTACTTTGATTCATGAGCTTTTGTCACGTTCCTAGTCTATGAGTTTCTTTTGCGGTCTTTCTTTGTTAGACCAAGCATTACGTATCTCCGTGCTTCTTTGATTTGTCCGCAGCCTCTGTAAGTTTTTTTGTTTTGTTTTTTAAGTTACTTACCGTCGATGTCTCTCATTCGTAAGCAAGAACTACAAGAATGCACTTTGATTAAACACTTTTCGTATTAATTATAAGTTACTCTTGAAAATTTTGTTTTTTTCGGAATGCACTTCAGCTGAGTCATATGTGCCTATTAATTTCTATTTCGATGTGGCCCTCACTTGATGTCTGTTATTACACGGCAGATGCAGGCATCGGTCACTTCTAAATTTTTCCCCCTTCAACCTATAAATTTTAGTTCTTTTAAAAACATTGTACATCAGGTTTGGGGTTGGGGAGGGGGGTTCTCTAAGCTGTGAAAACGAAAGTTTGTCCTCGACGGGCATCGAAACCGTGTTCTCTCACTCCGGAGTAAGTCGCTCTCCCAACTGAACTATGCGGACATGTATGTGCTCTCACTGCTATCTGCCTTTATCTCATGTGCGTCCTGCGGGGAAGGCACGACATATTCCCCTCACCACCGCCACCACCGGAAAGAGGGCCGGGGGCATGGGTCAACCGGGACCATGTGTCGCTGTAGGCAGTCATCCCATGAAGAACGTGCATTTGAGAAATCCCAGACAATTTGGTGTGTGGAACGTAACATCTCACTGATTTATTTTTTCGAAGCACTGAAGAAGGGATTCTCAGTTTTCTTATCTCGCCGTGTGGAAAGAACATCACATCATTGCGAGAAACTTAACAGCCAGGTCATCCTGGAAGTTCGGGCGCTTCCAGGATGACCCGAATGTTAAGTTTCTCGCAATGATGTAGTTAATACCTTGCCTTGCCAGATGTCAAGGCAAGGTATTAACTACATTGGTCCTGAGTACTGGAATGGTTTGCCTGTGGAGTTAATTTATATTAATAATCTAGCATTGTTTAACAAAGAAGTTAAAAATATACTTACTTAATAACTAAAAAAATAAAACGGGACTAACATATATATTTTCCTTACTGTGTTGTTATGGCTGGTGCTTGACTCATTTGTTCTGTTTTGGGGATTCAGGGCACGTGAGGTCTCTGTGAGGCCTTTTCCCTATTTCCCTTTGCTGCTATTACTTTTTAATTGCACCCAAATATCTCTGATTTATGATGTCATAATGTAACAGCTTAAATATTGAAATAAATAAAATAAAATAAATAAATATAAAGTACAAGTTTATCCCCGCCGGGCATCGAACTCGGGTCTCCTCACTCCGCAGTAAGTCGCTCTCCCAACTGACCTACACGGACATCTGCTCTCACTGCTATCTACCTTTATCTCGTGTGCGTCCTGCGGGGCGGAAACGCCACAAAGTTCATCTTTAATCTCACTTCTTTACTCTTGTCAGCAAGTTCCTGGATCATTCTCTGAAGCTCTGAGGGAGTGGTACTTGCAAAAAATGGCAATGTCTTCAGCAAAATGAAAGTGGGTTAAACTATTGTATCTCCATTTAGTCTGTATTCTCTTACTTTCCCAGTTGTCTTTAACGATACAAAAATAGAAATGCAGTAGAACCCGTTTATAACGAGGAGCTCGGGACAGACGGCGATCTGCGCAAAATCCGTTTCGGGATAAAAATGCCATCACGTAAAAATATGCACGAATGATGATATGCATATACAACGTTTATTTTTTTTTAAGTGGGCTGCGGAGAGGGACTCATGCACAACTCGCTTGTTGAGAATTTTACGTACTCCCTGCGCTTTGGTTTTCTATCAACATTCTTCCTCTAACACACATGGATTCCTCTAAGCTGTTGTAATTTGGTCCTGTGTACCACCATTTCTATTCATTCCTGGACATTTTGCGCAGCAGATTAAATAATGAAATCATGAAATGTTATAAAATATTGTTATTTTGTTCAACTTAGCTGTACTCTCCCTCGTTAAATCCGGGGACTTCATTAAATTTTGTTCATTGAAAACTATCAAATTCGCTTTGAATTAATATTATACCAAACAAAAGTTCCTGTTTCACTTATTAAATCCGGGTTCTGACTAAATACGGGCTCGTTATAAGCGGTTCTTACTGTATGTAAAATCCTTTATGTGCTTCACGGGGATTCTGTTCCTCAGTTCAGTTTAACTGGAAAGCGTTGGTTTGTGTGAATTCAATGCTTGGAGGATTCCAGAGTTTGAACTCTCATGTACTTGCAATTTAATGGATCACTGATCTCATAGTTTGATGCTGAAAATTAGTTATGTCAAACTCGGTTTGTCTTCAATTCGTCCATCCTGTCGTGAAACTCTTATTAAAATATTCTGTTGACTTCGAATGTTTTCCCTTGAATTTAATTTTGAGCTGTTCTGTACTCGTGATGTGTCTATCAAATTAACCCTTTCCTCAGGCTTTTTCTTTTCTTTCTTTTTTTTTTTTTTTTTTTTTCAGGAGCACTTGCACTCGTGCGTAGGGAGGAACCCCTCCTCCCTACGAAATTCAGTTTCGGAAAATATTAAGTTTTCGCTTATCTCCGTAAAAACGTTGGAACAAACGCCACCGGTAGATGGCAGAACCACCAGAAAACCAGCTTAATTCGTATAACCAGATTTTTGGGTGATTTTAACTTGACTGCGCCCATTTTTTTTTTCTTTTGTTTTCGTGCCGTGTGGTAAATTTTCTTTTTATCCCTCATTTAAGTCATAATTAAATAATTACTTCGTAGTAATATGTCATACATATGTGCTCTGTGAGCAATATAACTGGTTTTAAAAGCTTACGCCTGAAGGGAAGGGGAGTGGGGGGTTAGCTGATGCAGCTGTATATGAATCCTCTGATGTTAGGCGAATGTGCTAAAAAATGCCTAGTTGTTCTTCCTTTTTTTTTTTTTTTTTTTTTACGTATTGGAATACATTACAGTAAAATGTTTAGGTAAAAAATAGCACATTGATAATTTTAAGTCAGGACATCGCTAACCCATGAGGCCAGTCGTGTAGTTTTAGTTAAAATATTTAAAACCTGGCAATGCCGGCTTCTGTACTAGGACTTAATAAAGCAGCCATTGAATACATGTGGTAGTTTGTGGACATTCCTTCCTAAATTATATGCACGAAGAATTTTTTCAATGCAACGAAGATGTCGTGTCGGCAGACAGAAAAATAAACAAAGAAATGGGGATGTTTTGCTATATACACTATATTGACAAAAGTCACCGGACACCTATTGTAGAAGAGAAACACAACACAGCATTTATTGACATACATTAGTACGGTGTCGGCCCACCTTTGGCCTTAATGCATGCACTGACCCTTCGAGACATGCTTTCGACAAGGTTTTGGAACACAGCGATAGGTATGCGCTTCCATTCAGTACATAATGCTGCCGTGAACTGTTCCAAAATTTTTATGCAGCGCTCTAATTCATCCCATGGGTGCTCTATGGGATTAAGATCAGAGCTCTGTGCTGGCCAGTCCACACACGATACGGAATTATCATGAAACCACGCCTCAACAGTCTTTGCTTTATGGCTTGGTGCATCATCCTGCTGGTACCAACAAGGTTCGGTTCCATAGTATTGCTACAGAGTTGGTATGGCATAATTGTCCAGAATATCGAGGTAGACGTGCTGGTTAACAGGTTTGTCCACGATAACCAATGGGCAGCGACCATATCACGAAAAACACCCCCACACGAGTGCACTGCCAGCTCCAAACTTGACCGTAAGAACAGTAGTACACTGTGGTAAATAGCGTTCCCCCGGCTGCCGCCATACCCACACACGGCCATCAGACTGATGGATCGTGTATCTGGATTCATCAGTCCATAAGACCCGTTTCCATTGATCTATGGTCGACGATAAATGTTCTTTACACCATGCTAAACGACGAGTAGCATTCCGAGTGAAGATGAAAGGCTTATGAGCAGCCGCACGACTACGGTAACCCATGGAATGAAGTTCTCTGCGAATGATACGTGTACGTGCCGAGGCTCCAGTAGTTTTACTCACCTGTACACTGGGGTCTTGTGCAGTACTCCATCGATTAGTACTCTGTAACGACTCTCCTGAGGCTTCGACGTCCTCTATCACTGATTTTCTTTGGTCTGCCGGTACGTTTTGCTGCTTCAGGCACGCCATGTGTCTTCCACTTATTCAGTACATCCAAAACATTTGACTTGGGTATGTCTAAACGCCTCTCGGTTTCTCTTATGGACAACCCACTAATATAACACTCTTTCAAAGTCTTTCCTTTCTCAAAGTCAGTTCTCTCCCGTCGCGACATTTTCACTCAACCTCACAGTGCGATATGACAGCGGTCAGCTGCAAGCTTGTTTTTGTACCGCGTGCAGTTGTACCGCGCATCTTAACGCAGCGGATCCGTTCATTTGCTTTTGAAGTGGTGTCCGGTGACTTTTGTCAGTATAGTGTATATTCCAATGGCCGGGTCCTCTTTAAATTCCAAAACTGGGTTTCCCCACGATAATAATGGATGCTCCCAAAGACTCGTTGATTGCGTAATAGCTTTCAAATACGTATGTAGCACACCACTATTTTTTCTCTTTTGCTTTGGAGTATAACGACCACCGTTACCCACTCAATGGGCTATAAAGAGTCGCTGGTCCCTAATTTAGGGTCGCTGTTTCGAGGGACAGGAGAGAGCCAGTGCCGTAAGGCAAACACGGCTACCATGCCTCACCGGGATTCGAACCCAGACCCATCTCAGGCGAATGGTCAGAACTGCCCTGCCATTATTATTTACCCTGTGATTTACTTAGATTAAATGAGGAATTGTTATTATTATTATTATTATTATTTGGTCTTAGTGAATTAAATGTAACATATGCTCAAAGCAATGAAAAAGAAATTTTAAATCATTTCATGTATGAATAAAGTTTAAATCATTTCAGGTATGAACAAAGTTTAAATTCGAATTTAATAATTTTCACTGAGAAAAAAAACCCTGTTTAGAATTTTTTCCCCGAAAAAAATCTTCAAAAAAATCATTCATTTTTCAACTGTTTCCTTCTTTTAAGCATAATTACTAAACAACTTGAATTGCGTATATAGACTGTTAAAAAAGAAGAAATTGGTTCCATAGTTTTCTCTGTTAACTGTAGTCTTTGAACACAGTTTCTATGCCAATGCACTATTCAAATGGGAAAAAATGTTTTGGAATCTCTTAGAGATCGGAAAACAGATATTAGTAAATTGCTTGTTTCCGGGTATAACCGCCGTCTCCCACTTCAATTCCCAAAGGCTCCTAACAGTTGCTGCCATACTTTCATCGATTTCTGTATCAGAAAAATACTTCAATGAAAAAAGACGACTTACAAAATTCTCAAGAATGCACCGTTTTCCTGGACTTCAGTGTTGGCGATTTTATTTTATTTTTTTTTTCACTAATTCTCAGGATATCTCTCCTTTCTTTTTTTTTTCTTTTTTTTTTTTTTTTTTTTTTTTAATTACTGATTTTTTTCTAATTCTCATGATCAGGGTCATCCGCATCTTCCCGTAAAACTGCTTTAGTGCGGTCGGGAATCACAAATTGAAAATCACTTCTGTATTTTGCGTAAAGTAGAATTTTCTCAATCGGTAATCCAATTATGGGGACATCATATTCATAGACTAATGAACAAAATTACAGGAATCGATACAGACATCAGGGAGCTAGGACGGACGGTAACCGTACAACGTGTATGTCCAGATATAGGCAGACAGACAAAGCAAACTGAAAAAGCATTTAGCGCGTAGCATACGTACAGACGGACTAACACGCGCAACGAACTCGAAGGAAGGTAACGGAAATGTTGGATGCATTCACGGACAGCAAAGCAAGCAACGCGAACTGAAAAATCCCGGTACTGTCGGACGTGTGCACACACACACACACACTTCCCAAAAAGTTAGAGCGTTAAAAAAATTCCTTCGGAGCATATGAAAATGCGGAAATTCGCCTTCATACTTTAGTTTACGTTGCTAGTTGTGTCCTGGATCGGTTAAATTACTTCTGGTTTTATTCAGTGCTATCAGGCTGAACCATCTGAACCTAAGCACCCTGTGGTTTTGGCCGGATGCCGGCACTAAAACCCCAGGGTGGCAGAAATACTGAGAACCGAGCAGTTCTCACGACTTCTGGCTAGGGAGTATTTAACTTTTGAGACTTCGTGGTGCAGTTCGGTGGGAATACTGCTAGTAGAGAAATGTAAGGAAACTTGGAAAGGAAATTACGTTTCACAATCTTTTACAATACTCTTTCGGAGAGGGAGGAGGGGGAGGGGGAGTAAACGAACGCCATGGGCAAATCTTATGGCTACAAGTAGTCACTCGTACCTAATTTAGGGCCACTAGTTCCTAGGAATTTTTCTTCGTATAATCCGCACACTGAGAAAAACGTTCTGTTCATTCAACAAAAGATTTGCAAAGTTATTATTGCAAAATTATCTTGTTGAATTTGCAAAATTATTTTGTTGAAAATGATTGTTGATTTAACAAAATTTATTGTTATCACGACAAAAGGTTTTGTTCATTGAACAAAATGATTAGGTCGATTTTTGGGAATTTGTTTGATCCAACAAAACATATTGTTATTATGACAAAATGTTTTGTTGCTGCAACAAAACATATTGTCATCGTAACACAATAAGTTTTGTTGCTCAACAAAACATATTGTTATCATGACAAAAATATAAGTTTTGTTTGATCCAGCAAAACATATTGTTATCATGACAAAATGTTTTGTTGCTGCAACAAAACATATTGTTATCGTGACACAATAAGTTTTTTGCTATAACAATATGTTTTGTTGCAGCAACAAAACATTTTGTCATGATAACAATATGTTTTGTTGGATTAAACAAATTTCCAAAAATCGACTTAATCATTTTGTTAAATGAACAAAACCTTTTGTCGTGATAACAATAAGTTTTGTTAAATCAACAATCATTTTCAACAAAATAATTTTGCAAATTCAACGCAATTTTTTTGTTGACAGTATATCGACAAAGTTTTTTGTTGAATTAACAAAACGTTTTTCTCAGTGCAGATGTTGAAATTCAGCAAAAGAAATAAAAAAAAGAAAATTCGTATAATCCTCGGCGACGCAGCCGTGAAATTCAGAAAAGAAAAAAGAAAAAAATCGCCGTATAATTTGGACCGGCGATGCTGGTCCCGAACCGTATTTTCAAACAGAAAAGTCGCGATTCACAGGAAGGTTCAGCATCGCAAAGAAATGAGGGGATGCTCTTCTTATTAAAGTAATGATAACCGACATTTTTAAATTCTTTTCTGTTACTTTAGAAAAATGGCAGTTGGAAAGATCACCTGCTGTGAGAAGCTAAGCAAAAGTTATGAGTTTTTCAGCATTACCTCAGTTCCATATTTACATCTGAGAGTTCCGTAGTTGGATGGATTCCTTAGTTAGACCTGCAACACCCACGAACCTGTGTGACACTTACCTTCCCACATCACGTGATCTTTCCAACTGTTTGCAGACCTCCACATTCCTATTTCGTTACGTTTTTCTGTTGTTTACGCATTTCTGGTAATTTTCCACAAATATGCGACCTCTCCTGACATTTACGACGCGGAGTTTTTAAAAATCGAAGTGCCACAAGAACGTTATTATTATTTTTTTTTCTATTAATGTGGTGTATTTTGCGCATCAGCTTATAATCCTTAGAGCCAAAATTTATAACTTGTTTAAGAGATAATCCGCGGAATATTTGACGAAAACTACGGTACTTATACAAATACACGTTTTTGAGACCGTCTTGATTTTTTAAGCTGTCCAAACATTCGGGCTCAGCGCAAGGGTGTCTTTGTGCATCACGTGCCTAAGGCGGCAGATTTCACGAGATGAAAGAATTTTTCATTACATGTGTTAAAATGCAATAAAAACAAAATTATTTTGTGGCATTACATCTTAATTTAATATTTTTGTATTGCATCATGCGTGAGAGGTATACGTAGAAGCCAGTGCTCTACTCTGAAGCTCAGGTGGGCAAAGAAAAGGGGAGCAAGTGTTTTCAAGATGCTGTCAGGAACAACACATTGTTTGTTTGTTTTTCTGTTATCTGGATTGCCAGTTCAGGAAAGCTAAATCGAAAATATCCTTTCTTTAACAGTTCTATAAAATCCACGACTCTCCCGGTGGTTCCTGTTTCCCGTTCATAAATTTCCTAGAGAGGAAATTTATGAAACACACACACACACACACACACATGCACAAAGTTATAACAAGGTGAAAGCGGCTATGATAACAGGACTTCAGGAGAATCCTTTTCGAACGTCCGAGCTCTCTTCTTCGACCCGTTTGGTCACCGGACTTCTTTCCTCTAGTCATACTAAAATTCTACTCTCGTCGGTGTAAAACTCTTCTTCTTCTCAAATTTCCCAAACTGCTGCCGACTATATCTCAGGGGAAAATACTCAATCTTAAGAGACGGGGGCGACCAAGGTTAGGTCTTCCAAACAAAGATACACATAACCAGTGTTGTTGTTTTTGTTGTTGTTTTTAGAGAAGGTACAGAACGCTTGAACGTAAGCTGTTTTTAAAGGGATTGACCTAACAAAAAACATTTCTGTTTCTTGAACATTGTTCTTGAAGCCTTATTATTGTTGTTGCATGGTACAACTGCAAAAACGTAATTATAGGCTTATATTTTATTAAATTTTTATGTTAAAAAATCGAGTATTCCGTAACAGTTTTACAATACTTAGCAAATGCTGAAATTGAAAGTTCTGTCAATCTTACCCTCGAATGAGAGTTAAATTTGCACTAAGGATTACGTTACATTGAAGAAAAGAAATTTTTGACTGCATTTTGATTGCGAAATACAGAGTCCAAATTGTTTTCAACTCTTGAGATGTTTCTACCGTTCTTCTCCACTCCTTGCTTGTTGTATCCACTTCACTTCTGAACGATGTCTTCGAAGGAGTCACGATTCAACGTATTTTGTTGGATCCAAGTGGATTAGCGGAGGTCCGACAGTTTTTGTGAACAACAATGAGGATCCAAAGTGAAAATCCTCCAAATACGTGGCGCCAGTGAATAAATAAAGACATCGCTCTTTCCACGTTTTAGCAGCTGAGCCCATCTCACGGATTTATGATGTCAGAACCTGACAGAAAAGCACACATAGCGCCGTGGATTGTTGGCCACCGTGGTGTAAGGCTAACGCGCTGGGCTAGATATCGAGAGATCTGGGCTTCGGATCCCCAGCGGTGATCGAATAACAATTTTTCGGTTGCTATGTGTTTCTAAAACGTGGAAAGAGTGATGTCTTTGTTTACTAACAATGAGGATATTGCTGTGATTGAAAGAGAAGACCTCGCTGGGGTAATTCATCTGAGGAAATTCGCTTTCACATTCGCTATAGAAGAAACAGCAATGGAATGCAAAGTTCGCTTCAGCTGTAAAAGTTGTTTGGATATTTCTTTTCCTTAAAGTTGTAGGTATTCCCTAAAACCACGAATCAGATCTCAACAACTCACTGGTCGGATGAACCAAGGGGCTACCGAAAGTGTGTCTAAAACGGTAGTTCAGCGATCCCTGCTGCGTATGGGGCTCCGATGCAGACGGATGGTCACTGCACCTATGCTAACGAAGGTGCATCGGCAGAAAAGGCTTAGATTTGCACTGCAGTATCGGAATTGGACCTCCGTTGATTGGCAAAGAATTGCCTTCTCCGATGAGTCATGTTTTCTGCTTCATCGAACGGATGGACGTTGGCGTATAAGGCGAGAAACATCAGAGAGCAAACACTCCTCAACCGTTTCTGGAAGAACACAAGCTGGTGGGGGCAGCTGGTCTGGGGAATGTTTTCGTGACATTCCCTGGGTCCACTCATACCTGTGGAAGACACTACGGACCGAATATGTTATGAATCCATCCTTGCAGACCACGTACACCCATACATGCTGATTGTCTTCCCTGGGGCGGATGGGATCTTACAGAAAGACAATGCGACGTGTCACATAGCTAGAAATACCCGAGAGTGTTTGGAAGAGCACGATGAAGGCTTCAAAATACTTTCCTTGCCCCCTAACTCCCCAGACTTAAACCCAATTGAGCATCTGTGGGACCACCTCGATCGTGTTGTTCGCTCTATGGATCCTCCACCACGCACCCTCCAGCAGCTATCAGATGCACTGCAGTCAGCATGGCACCACATACCTGTGAACACCTTTCAGCACCTTATTGAGTCCCTCCCAGCCCGTCTAGCTGCTGTCTGCGCTGCACACGGCGGTTACTTTGGATATTAGCTAGTGGTGGTCACAATAATGTGACTCAACCGTGTACCTCTTTGGTCAAAATTTAGGCAAAATTCTGTGTGTAAACACTTAAACGAAAAGAAAATTAAATTTAGGTTTTTGGACTTCAACATGCCAATGTTGACATTTAGAACTGATATTCACCCGGCGATCCCTCTGCTTCATTTATGAATAAGAACTTGAACGGAGTCGTCGTTCATATTCAGGCTTGTATTTCCGTCCGTACCCTGCTTCCTTTATTAAAAGCAAACTTTAAGCAGCAAGTGTTTGCGTTGTGCGAAGAACAGAAGTCTCAGTCGTAATTTTGTGCTTTTGTTGTATAACTCTTCTTTATGTGTATGTATGAAGAGCATAGACATTTTAATGCAAACTAGACATTTAAAGCAAACTTAGACATTTTAAAGCAAACTTTAAGCAGCAAGTGTTTGCGTTGTGAGAAGAACAGAAGTCTCAGTCTTAATTTTGTGCTTTTATTGTATAACCCTCCTTTATGTATATGTATAAAGAGCATAGACATTTTAATGCAAACTAGACATTTAAAGCAAACTTAAGGCATTTTAAAGCAAACTTTAAGCATCAAGTGTTTGCGTTGTGAGAAAAACAAAAGTCTCAGTCTTAATTTTGTGCTTCTATTGTATAACTCTCCTTTATGTGTATGTATGAAGAGCATAGGCATTTTAATGCAGTGTGACTATTCCAACTCAACCTTTTTGAAGTTCCCTAGCGAAATTTAAATTTCGCAATTAACTGCGTTGAATATAAAACAGTTTCTATATGTACTCTTCAGCATCATTTTGCAGTACAAATTTTCATTGTCGCAGAACCGTTTTCGGAATGTAACGATTCTCGGTTCTCAGAAGTGATGGGAATGCGGAAATTAACGCTTTTTCAACAGTTGCTCTTAACATGCACTCTCAAAGATCCTCTTAAGATTGATCCATTGTGTTTAACACAATACAAGGAAATGAACATTTTTAAAGCTCTTTTCTTTCTATATCCCTCCTACCGCTATTGTTCCGATGTCTGGAAGGGTGAAATATCCTTCTCATGACGTCAAACCGCGGGTTTGGGCAAGAAATTGGCAGTCTTCTGCGGAAACGATCCTCACGGCTCCTCAAGGCCGTTGGATCTTCTATCACTCACCCACCCCTCCTCCTCCCTTTCTTTTATTTGTTCAAAGAAAAAGTTCCACGGAAATTAGTTTGTTTGCCAACAACAGCACTTAAATACTCAAAACTCTTGAAACTGCATTTAATATATCACTTGCTGACCATATTCAATCAAACCTGAGTGTTGGTTTTAAAAAATGCCGTTCAAGAACGTAAATCGAAACCTTAATTTCCATTAAAAATAGTGGAAGTAATTTCTGTTTGGATTTCTAGCAATATATGATTTCTCGCTGTATCTTAGTTTCTTCCTTTTCCCGCCTCGTTTTTTTTTTTTTTTTTCCCCCACCCAGGATTTAATTTTACTCTTCCTCCGCATCGTGACTTATTTTCTCCCTTTGAATTTTTATCTTTTCTTTTTCGCTCGCTCTTTAGTAATTTATTTTCGCTCTCTATATTTTTCTGCCTCTTTGGATCATAACGCCCTATAGCTTTGTTTCCAGATTGGAACAAACAGGAATTATAAGTATAAAATAACGTACAGGAACACTTGTATGCAAATTTTCACTGCGGTTTGTGTTATCCAATGAGGTCCGCACACACTGATACACATAACTACAAGAGACCTAGAAACTATTATACATAAAAGAGATGAACTAGAATACATGAAATTAGGTTGCAAAGAAACTTTAAAATTGGTTTTTGTGCCACAAAGACCGAACAACAGGGGGGGGACAAGGAAATAAGCTCAGTACAGATTTCTAGGTCTGAGTTCTTTACCAAGCATGGATGTAGCAAAAAAAAAGATGACGTATTTTTTCAGTTCACCTTTAATTTTTTTTTTTTTAATTGCACTGACATACACTCAGGAACGTAGTATTTTTTTTTATCTGGCAGGGAGAGAAAGCCTTGAATTACGCCCCTTTGTGTTGAAAAGTTCATTCCACTCAAATAGCAAGCAGTTCTTACTTTCTCATACCCTTATTAATAGGAAAGTATTATGATCGTTAGAATAATCTCATTTCCAGTTTTCGACATAATTTCACTCAACATTTAAAAATTAGGTGAATATCCAAGAGCCAGCGGTTTTAAATATCTAGTGAAACGCAAAAATCATGCGAACACCGACAACACAACACGTGTAGAAATGCATAATGAAAACAAACCAGCACAGAACAAGTGAGTGTTAGATAGTAAACCTAACAATAGAAAGATACTTTCAGAGTAGGGCTTGGAATAATTCCGTTCAAGGTTAAATACTCAGAGAAACTTTCGGCGACAGAGCACAAATAACTAATTAGCTTTTTATCCCTCCGACGTATTCGGAAAACGGAAGTTAGGCATATCAGCATATTCTTTGACATACCTCCATCCACTGTTTCGGACAATTCCATGGTTCCACATGAGGTGGTCCACAACTTACAGCGTAAGTTATGTACGCTGGTTAGCTGCGCGTAATAGTAAATGCAGCTAACTAACACTGCTGGCCACCCAAAATGCAACACCAAGAAGGAAGCATCCGATTGGCCTGAAATTCGCAGCATGCGTCGCCCACGAGAGGACATGCACACGATTAGCATTGCAGGGCATATGCAAATCATGTGCGCCCGGCACTCCACCGAGAAGCACTATAAGAAGGGTGCACAGAAGGCGGGGTATAAGTAGTGGAAGTGTGTTGTATTGCCGGACCTGTGCGTGGAAGGCTTCCTGATGCCTCGTCGCAGAATACGGCAGTCATTCCAGCACGTTTCGGAGTTCGACAGAGAACGAATATTGGCTTATCGCGACAGCGGTATATCGTACCGAGACATCGGCGCCCGTGTGGGACGACATCCAGCCACAGTGAGGCGAGTATGGATTCGGTGGGTGCAGGAGGGACGGGCGGACCGACGTGAATGATTGCCCCAGCCGCGGCACACCATCGAACGAGAGCACCGGCATGTTGTGCGGCGGGCATTGACGGCTCGCACCGCCACATCACGAACGTTAGCGCAGGAATTAGGGTGTGTTGCGCAACAACCTGTGTCAGCACGTACCGTTCGACGTCGTCTGCAGGAGTGGAGACTTGTCGCACGGCGGCCATTGCTCCGATTACCATTGGCATTACACCACCGACGAGTGCGGCGGCAGTGGGCCGTTGAACGCCGCACTTGGACTACGGAATGGCACGCGATTATCTTCTCCGCCGAATCCCGCTTCTGCCTGCAACACCACGATGGTCGGATCCGCGCGTGGCGGCACCGCGGCGAGAGACTGTGTGACGCCTGCCTGCATTATGCATCGCCATACCGGTACGTCGCCTGGCGTTATGGTTTGGGGCGCAATTGGATATGACACCCGCACCCCTCTGGTACGCGTCGCCGGTAAACTCAACAGCCACCGCTACATCTCCGACGTTTTGGAGATGGTAGTCCTTCCTTACCTGCAGGACCTGCCAGCGGCCACGTTTCAACAGGACAATGCGCGCCCGCACGTGGCACGCATCGTGCAAGAATTCTTCACGGCCCTCCAGGTGTCACTGCTGCCGTGGCCCGCCTGTTCTCCCGATATGTCGCCCATTGAACACGTCTGGTCGCTGATCGGCAACCGAGTGAGTGTCCCGGCAAGCACCACCCGCGGCTACGCCTGATGAACTGTAGCAACGCGCGGAAGCAGCCTGGGCCGACATACCCCAAGCCCACATCCAAAGCCTCTTTCGTTCGATGCCGCGGCGTGTAGCGGCCGTTATTGCCAGCCATGGGGGCCACACGAACTTTTGATGTCTGCGCGTTCCGCAAGTCGCACGGGCCTGTAAGCTCAATCGTTTCATCTTTGTATCTGTTGTTATCCAGTAAATCTGGCTTTGCTATCTCGTGTCCTTCTTGGTGTTTCATTTTGGGTGGCCAGCAGTGTATTTACAAAAGAAGATACTAAAGTGTATAACTTTGTTTTTGGATTAAATTGTTCTGCAAATTTATTCACACTCTGTTCATTTCTTTTTTTTACGCACCCCAGAGTATGAAATTACGCTACTGATATGACCATCCTGAGAGAGCAACCGCCCTCCTAAGCTATGGCACTGCGATACACTATCCCTTAACTTGCATTAGGAATTTCCAGAATTACTTCCTCCTAAAGCTTCACTCTATTCCCTCTCCAGACACACACAAAAATATAATTTTAAAATTAGTAATCAAAATATATTAAACTTTTTATTTTGTTTATCGTATAAAATAGCAGTGACATACTTAACATTTCTAGGAAAGGATAGTCCTGTACGCTGTAGTTCTTTTTTCACTGTCTGTCTTTATATTTTTTTTACCGCCCCTGTAAATTTTCAGTCTTTTTACGTTTAATTTCCCTTTCCTTACACTTTCCCTCCATCTGTAGACTTAAATCTCCTTCTAAAACTTCTGGATTATAATTTACTCTTTCTCTCTCGTTTTTTTTCCTGTTTGCATGATTTGTTCTCGTTTCATTTAGATTCATTTTCTCTGTTTTCTATTCTTTCCTTTCTACTCTAGTTGTTCTCATCTTTCCTGTATTTTATCCGTTACTCTTTTCTTAGATTTATTTTCTGTCTTTCTCCCTCTTCGTTTTTTTTTTCTTCTATTTTTTTCTTTCTTGCAAGCCCCTTTTGCCCATGTCTTTTTTTTTTAATCCACCCACCGGCTTCCCGGTTCATACTTTCACTTGTTTTTTTTATCCATTTCCGTGTATTTGCTCTCTTCTCTCCATCCATATTTGTTTCTATCTTGCCATTCTTTTCCGCGAGCGTGTGTGTGTATTCTCTTGTTCTCAATTTACGATTTACTTTTTGCTCACTGTCTTGAAACGCTTCTTTCATGCAGCTCTCTCTCTCTCTCTCTCTCTCTCTCTCTCTCTGTTCTTCCTCTTAGCATATTCTCTTTTCGTGGATTTTATTCCTTCCTACCGCTCTTTCTGGTTTTTTTCTTATCATTTTTTTTACATGAAAATGGATCCATATCTTCTCTCTGTCTTCCTCAGTATGTACTAAATTTTCTTCTCTTCCAGACCGACTTTCTTCCTCTGATTCTGATTTCTCTGTTTCTTTCTCCTTTTTTTTTTCTCCCCTCTTTCATTTATTTCCTCTTTCTCTGTCTCAGTATATTCAACTTGCACATCTCTTTCCCTCAAGATTGATTTTTTCGCCCCATATATTCCACTGGACTTTTCTCTTTTAGGTTCCCCCGGTGTTTCTTTCAGGCATACATCCAGCGGGGGGGGGGGGCGAAGCCCTCTCGGAAACGACCATTCGCCCCCCCCGAGACATTTTAGGTTACCGAACCAAATTTTGATAAATTTAGGCTATGATGAAAAAGGAAGTTGCGTTTCTTTTTATGCTACAAATATTTCTCCAATTATATATTTTTAAATATTTGTTCAAATGGTACTTGTTATAGTTTATTTTATTAAAAGTGTATTACGACGCATGATATTCTTCAAAATATAATAAGTAGACTAATCATACCCAATTGTCTGGGAATCCTGTTTCAGGGTCAAGAGTGCGTTGAATGCATTTCAATAGAAAAAATTTCAAGCCTGCAGACCCTCCCTTCTTTACTGGAAAACGTTTGCTATTCCTGAAATGTTTGAAGAAGTAATTACTATATCAGGGATGTATATAGAATTTTTCTTTAGAGTGGGGCGAAAAAATGAAGTTTTTGAAATCCACCATCTGAAACAAAATTAAAGTTAATGAAAAATTGAAGAAAAATTAAAGCACTTTTTTTTCTAATGTAAATTGATACATTTTTATAAAATTAAGGCATTTTTTTCTAATGTAAGTCGCATTTTAAAAAAAAAAAAAAAGAAACATTTTCCGGGGAGGAGGGAAAGGCCCCCTCTAAATGCGCCCCTGTGCTAGATATATAGTAATTACTTCTTTATATGTAAACACAGTAGTTAAAATTATATATGTATATATAGCAAATGGAAAACTTGCCCCCTCTAAGGTTCCATTCTCTCCCCCCGGCCAAAAAATCCTGAAAGGAACACTGGGTTCCCCTGGATTTTTCTTAATCGTCTTACTGCCCCTAAGGATTTATTCTCCCTGTCCGACTGTTTCGCCCCCCCCCTCCTCTTTGTATTTATTTCTTCTTTCTCTGTCTCATTGTATTCAACTTGCACATCTCTCTGCCTCAAGATGAAATTTTTTCCGCTCATATGTTCATTCTCTTAATCGTTTTTCTGCCCCTAAAGATTTATTTTCTCTGTGGAACGTGGTTTATAGTGTGCCATATACCGAAGCAGAACTGAATGCTGAAAAAATCGTTTTCATGAAGAAGGCTGTCGCATGATTTAATATTTGCAAAATATCTGCAACGTAGCAGAAACGTTCTATTAATATTCCACGTAGAATCAAGACGATATTTCCATACAGATAAAAACACATTTACCATATTTAGCATTGTAAGAAATGTTTTTGTCACGCTTAGTTGCTCCGCCATAAATTTCTGAAGTGGGACGGGACATTCTTTCCGTTCCAGAAAATGATGCTAAATAAAAGATGTCGACCCTGCTGGAGGGAAAGAGAGGGCCGTTGGCAATCGGTGGTTGATTGTTGACCACTGGACTGAGACTACCATAAGGCAGGACAGGGAAGGCGGCTGGGAAGGCAGAGAGCGTGGTCGCAGGGTGGGGGGGGGGGGGGGTTACGGTCACGACGGAGGCAGTGATCCAGCTATGAGCAAACAACGGCGCTCGATTCCGAACTACAAAGGCGGGGGTGTGGGAGGATTACCTTCGACCCTCGTTCGACTTCCCCTTTTCTTTCGGATGACTTACCCCACCTGCCTCCTTTCTTTCTCCTGCTAGCACACCTGGTCTTGCTTTCTTACCCGCAGTGCTCCTTCAGCTTTTGTTAGGTGCTGTCTCGCTGGGGGTACGTCGACTTGAGATGATCGTCTGCTTCTTCTGAATGCTGGTGGACGGACTAAAAACTCCCGCACCGGTGAATATTTGGTTAAAATCAGCCGACCTGCTGCGGAAGTTGAAAATAAAATAAAATAAGCCAACCTAAAGGATCCAGTCGGATTATGTGTGTGTACATCAATATTTTTTAGGTGCGGTGTTTGGCGAGGGGTGTCGTCGATTCAGCCAGTGACTGCATGTGCGCGTGAGATAAGCCAGGGTATTTATTGGTAAACTTACTGGGAAGCAAGAAGCGTGTTTTCCACGTTGAGCGTTATTGTGCGTTGCCTGGAATATTATTGACACGCGCAAAGTTGGAAATTGTGTGTTTGGAGAGTTCCGTTAGCCCACAGTGGAGTGAGTGTAAATTGTTTGCTTCCAGGATAAAAATCTATTCGCACTGGGAAGCTGGAAAATAACGTTATTATGGAACAAAATCTGACACTCCGTATTTGAGTTGGAGGAAAAGGAAAAAGAGAAAGAGACAGTGAGTACTTCTTTTCTTTTCTTTTTATTGTTGATTTTTCGGTTGTGCTAGCTGTAAAATTCATTTCTCGCGTGAAGAAAGCGAAAAAAAATTAACGTGTATTAACAAATAAATAAAGCCTTCTACGTGCATTCTGTCATGTTTGATCTTGCATTGAAAAAAGGCCTTTTTAGTAGTTATTATATTTATTTTCATTTTAAATTCATTGGTGTTCAGTACATTAAGTTCTGCCCAATCTTTTGTGCTGTCTTAGTAATTATTTCATTGCACCATATCTACGTAGTGTGATATCTAGATTTTTCAACGAGAAAGCATAAAATTTGCGTAAAATTTTCCACGGAAGTAAGTTATTTTTATTTTGGTGCCGTTTAGTTTAATGCTCAACAGTTAGCAGACCAGTTTACCAGGATGACAGATTACTAAATTAAAATCTCAACGGTAAATGCCGCGGTGCAGTTTCTTATAAATTTTCAAACTGACTTCAACACGAAAAAAAAAAAATGTGTGGTCGTTTCCATTTCAGTTCCATTTTTCTCTAACGATGCCGATAGTGCATGATATCCAGATTTTTGTAGCGAAATTTTTTTGTGATAGCATGACATTGTGAGTGATTCTTATGCGGAAGTACTACTTTCAATTTCTTTTTTCTCCTCTTCAATAGTGAAAATAGACCTTTAGTACCTCTCGATATGCAGATTTTTAATGGGAAATGTTTGTGTTTAATAAATTATTGCACATTTTTGCGCAAAATTTTGTCCTGGAAAAATGCGTTTAGTTATTATTTTTTAACATTAATCAACCAACCATTATATTATGCTCCTCCACCCGTAATGTTGATGTCACTCAAGTAATACTTTTGAGTTTGTAAAATAAAATTTATTGGTCTGGACTGCAATAACCACAATGCGAGTAAAACGGTTTCCATTAACAGTTGTTTTTTAATTATCAGTAGTGCAAAAGATCTGCTTTATATTTTTAGCGAATATTTCTAATGAAATGAATTGATTGCTATGTCAATCAATGGAGAAAAGATTTTTCCTTTTGTTCAAATCAAAATGAAAGTTCAGAATCTTAATGAGTACTCTTAAAATTTCTTCACTGCGCAGTGAGCTGGAAAACCGTTTTTGATCTTTATTTTCGATTTAAAAAATGAAAAACACTTTCTCTCCTCCATGCATTCTGGACCTCCCCCTCCCACCGTAAAAATATTTTCGAGGCCCCTTTTGCCAAAATCTATTACCTTTTAATTACTGAAATTTTTATACCCCATATTATTAACTAGGTTTTATAAGCATTTCAATAATTCAAATTCTTCGGTAGTGCAGTCATTTTTCGTAGAACTAAAATTATTGCGCTTTATTGCGTGTAACACAAATGTGCACGTTGTGATCAAAATGACTGCCCAAGTTTTATACCAAAATTAATCGCATCATGTAAATTTTATTCTTTTAGAGAACTGTTAAGGGCAGCTTCTTTGAAATGCATCACGACCACACGGACGAAACAGGAAACTGCCGTGTTGCAGTATCTAATGACCTTTTCCAATATATACGAAAATACCGAATATAAGTAAGAAATAAATTTCTATTACTGTTATTATTTATGATCAAGAGTTAATAAACATTTTGAAAGGTAAATAATTATTTACTCTTGAATACCAAATACACACTTAACATAATGCCATAGCGTTTTTTTCTGCCCATAGTACATATTTTTCTTTTGACTGCGTGTAACGTACCAGGAGATGTGACGTACCTGCCAGAAGGACGCACACGAGGGAGATGATGTAACGTACCAGGAGATGTGACGTACCTGCCAGAAGGACGCACACGAGGGAGATGATGTAACGTACCAGGAGATGTGACGTACCTGCCATAAGGACGCACACGACATAAAGGCAGATAGGAATCAGAATAAAATGTCCGCGTAGCTCAATTGGTAGAGCTGCTTGTTCCGGAATAAGCGTACTCGGGTTCGAATCCCGGCGTAGACCAAAAATGACGGAGAAATTTACTTCGTTATAATGGCGCCCGAACTATCCGGATGACCCGACCGTTCAAAATCTCGCAATGGTGTGATGTTATTTCCACACCGCGAGATAGGAAAAATAAGAGAATCCCTTCTCCAGCACTTCAAAAACAAAAAAAAATAAAAAATAAGGTTGAGATGATGTAACGTACCAGGAGATGTGACGTACCTGCCAGAAGGACGCACACGAGGGAGATGATGTAACGTACCAGGAGATGTGACGTACCTGCCATAAGGACGCACACGACATAAAGGCAGATAGGAATCAGAATAAAATGTCCGCGTAGCTCAATTGGTAGAGCAACTTATTCCGCAAATGAGTGGACCCGGGTTCGAATCCTGGCGCGGATAAAAATGACGGAGAAATTTACTTCGTTATATGCGTAGTAAAATAACACAGGCCTCTGTTGCCTCAGCGACGGGCACCTTTTAGTACATTCTATTCTAAATAATGCCTAGTTATGTGAAACAATTATGATACATAACACTTGATCCTCATTGGTATAAAAATTTCATGACTTGAACTGATATTTCTTTCACTATCGCTCGTTAACGTACGTGCATAGGGCTGCAAAAAGGGGCCTCAAGACTTCTAAAATAGCTGCTTTTCCGTAAAGTTTTTATAAACTAAATCCGAGAAAATAATTTCTAAATATTTTAGTTATTTATTGAAAAAAATATAGCAAAAGTTGCTTTTCTTTTTAATACTTTACTCAAAGCTGCCGTCTAAAGTTTCTGGCTGTTTCTTTAACCAGTTTCATATGAATGAAGTTTCCGGGAAAAAACTTGCAAAATCTTTTTGCTGAGGCTAGGAGCTCCTTCTTAGCCCTCCATTCGAGGCTATCAGTATGTTCCTGCATCCTCGATATGACAAGAAGTGTCACGGAATGAGGAAAGCCCTTATTTTAGTGAAATTTATGCAAAAAAAAAATTGGCACAACAGCTGCTCACTTTGCGTGAAAACGTCAAACGCTGGGGCGTAGCTAGCTGGAGGGCAGGAAGGGCCATTGCACTCCCATAATGGTCATTTCAGGGGCGTATGTAAAAAGTTGCAACTAAAAAAGAAAGTTACACCCTTCAGTAATTTCTTTTTAAAGACTTTAGTTAGTCTCACACAGTATTCCATGCAGTTAGCCAGCGTACAGAGTAATATACACTATGAGGTGTAAACATCTCATATCCATGAAGGGAATTTTCCAAAACAGTGAATGGAGCCATAGAAAACAATATGCTGATATGCTTAACTTTCAGGACCGTAGCAAGTTTTTCTTATCTGGGAGTTCAAAACTATGCCCCTTCAAGTTCCACTGAAATAATACATAGTTTTTACTTTCTCACGAATCGCCGGGTTTTTTTTTTATTGAAGGTTTAACGATCACCGTGAGCAACTCAATGGGCTATAAAGCAGTCGCCCGTCCTTAATTTAGGGCCACTGACTCCAGGAAAGGGAGAAAGCCAGTGCACAGTAAGACAAACACAACATCCATGCCTCACCAGGATTCGAATCCGGACCCTTCACGGACGAATGGTCATAAGCCAGCGCTTAGATACAGTATGGGAAATCACGAAAGTTAAAGAAATTAAAAATATATCACCTACTGCAGCAGGTATCCTCTACTAGGCAAAGATCTCTTGAAAATTTTCCCCAGAAATTTGTGTGCGTACTTTTTCTTTCTTCATGATAAATTGAGTAGCCTGTGGGATTTCGTGGTGCATGATCAAAAGAACGACAAAAAAAAAAAAAATGTGCTTATCATTCCAACAAGCTGTCAAATTCTATTTATTCATCTGTTTCATGTAGTTTTTTGGGGCCTTCTGGTTTTCTGTTAAATTCATGTATTGAGAGAATAGTAAATCCGGTTAGATGACAGCAAGACACAGCGGAAATTCGCATTGTTTTTTTGTTTTTTTTCGGGGAAACTTGCCTCACTATACCCTTCATAGCAGGCAGTTACCCCAAATAATGCTGTCATTCTGTGAATTAGTTAAATTCTTGCTGAACTCATGGCGTTAAAACTTTAGGCCGGAAACGCCAATTGCAAAATAAATGTTGAAGAGGCAGAAAATATTACATGCCAGGAATCAAAACAAATTAATTTTAAAATTCTATTAAGGACAGTACTCGAAGAAAGGCTTAAAAAATGGCCGATAGAAGGTAAGACAGGCCAAACTCAACGCAATTAATAAACCCAATATGACAGAGGTAAAAAATGGGTCACGTCTAAATATGACACCAGTCGTATGAGAGGCGACGTAGAGTGACCAAAGGTCGGCACACAACATTCTGCAATATTTTTTGTTTGTTTTCTATTCTCGTATCATGTAACGCTAGCTTCTATTTAAGTTTAGGAAATCTTTGCCAAAGATATCTTATGTTAGCGAGTTTTCAGTATGTAAAGTGGTCGAACGGCTAAGAAAAACTATTGTATACCCGCTAATACTTGACGAAACTTACCGATGCGTGCTCTCTTAAAGACGGTCAAACACGTGCGTTCACGTAAGCACGAAGGATGCCACCGAATTTTGGACGTCCAAGGTCATTTTATGTCCCATGACACTAAAGTGTCCTAAAGATAATTCAGTGTAAGTTTAAAATCAAAGATTTTCTAACGAAAATTTAAGTTTACAGCTGCTAGCTGGAAAATGCATCAAAAAGTGGCCTTGTTTACAGAAATCAAAAATATTAATAGAACTTTAGAGGCACAGATATATTGTTAAATGAAAAAAAGGGGATGGGATGGACGTCTCTTCTGAGCAGTGGCAGATCCAGAAGCTTACCTTAGAGTGGGGGTGGTTGGCTCGTGTTACCAAATACTATACAGGCAGCGCTGCCTGTTCCTGACACTGCAAAGCTTTATAAACATTTTCCATTAAAATAACTGTTCTTAATTGTACAAATTGCGAACAAGAACTGCAAAATAAGCATTATTTTCATGGTGTTGATTTTGCCCGCTTTTCCAGGATTATGCTTTTTAAATCTCCCTTCTGGATTAAAATAAAGCTTGATCCGTTCTATTGAAATAAAGTTTGATTCCTTATATTCAGGTGGGTTCATTTAGCAGAAAATTTTTCAGTTTGGAAATTTGTTACGACTTTTTGTTAATGGTCCAATCGAAATACTTTCGCCCTGTCACCCACACACATACACTCCGAAGCCCAATGGTGACTTTCCCTGCTTCTGATTACTAATGATACCAGACACTAATAAAGAACAGAACTAAACTCACTCATTGCTTTTTATGATAGGTAAAAATATATTTTCCCTTCCACTCGATGCTTTCTGCTTTTTAAACTTCCATTTGTTTTTTGTTTCTTGTTTTGTTTTCTGCAGATGCTAAAACAGAACATTTTGCCTGCACATTTACAGAAAATTTTAGTTGTTATGGAAACTTTTACGGAAATCCGTGCATTTATTACTATAACCACAAAAATGAATACATTAATCATGTGTTAATACAATATTGGCCATTTGAACAGGAAATAACTGCTTGGTAGGGATCGCCCTGGTTGCCCCCCACTGGATCGGCAATTGATCGTGAGCATCTGAGGCGATAAGGTATCGCCTGTTTCCAATTTAGGATCACCGGGTACAGAACTAGGGACAAAAAACCAGCGCCATAGGCAGTCATGAATTAAGCATTTGGATACCCCACGCGCAACTTCGCTTGAGGCCCCTCTGTAAAAATTCTAAATAATAGGGTTTTTTTAAGGATGTTAAACTAAAATGCATGAATTAAAGAATACATTTATTACTTTCCAGTTAAACAAAGACACATACAGAGGGGGAATTACATACGCATCTAACAGAAAGAGTCCATACGTGCATCCCATTTATTACTTCAGGCACAAGACAAAAAAATTAGTCACCTCCAGAAATTTACTTTTAATACTTAGTTACATCACGACGTGCAGAAATCACAGCATTAATTTTTGCTGGAAGAGATTCAACAAGATGATTTAAATAACGCGAGTCAATTTTTGACCATTTTTAAGAACATTCGTTATTCATTGAGGTTCCTGGGATGCTGAAGTTTGTTTTTTCCACTTTGTTCAAGATAGTTCCATAACTTCTCCATGGGATTTATATCTGGCGACTTAGCTGTCCAGTTCACGTGTCCCAAAGTTGTTTCATGCTCTTCACACCAACTCATAATGGTTTTAGCTCTTTGAATCCTACAGTTATCATCCTGGTAAATCAGATAATTTTACTTGATGAGAATCATGCAAATAGAAACACGGGATTGTCTAAAATTTATCTGTAAGCATGCAGATTCATCGCATTCTTCACCTCTACTAGTGGGCCTAACTCACTAACATTAAAACAACCCCACAGCATTACAGACTCTCCTCCTTTGGCAAGAACTCTTTGAAAACAGTCAGGATTGAAGGTTTCTTTAGACCTCCTGTTGACCCTACACCTTGCGTCATTCAAGTATAGGCAAGAACTCTTTGAACACACTCAGGATTGAAGGTTTCATTAGACCTCATGTTAACCCTACGCCTTGCGTCATTTGAGTATAGGCAAGAACTCTTTGAACACCCTCAGGATCGAATGTTTATTTAGACCTCCTGTTGATCGTACGCCTTGCGTCATTCGAGTATAGGCAAAATTTGAATTCATCAGACCACATGACGGCCTTCCACTGATCAATAGTCCATGTCCTATGAGCTTTGGTCCGAATTAATCGAGCTTTTTGTTAGCTGAAGTTAACGTTGGTTTCAGTCTTACAACTCTCCTCTAGATATTCATTCGATGAAATTCCCTACGCAATGTTCATTCAGATATAGACGTATGAGGTCCATTATTGACAGATTGGAGGAGTTCCTGCCTTGTTTGAAATCTGTTTTCGTTGACCAGGTGAGAACTTCTGCGCCGGTCACGACTTGTCAAAATGGTGTTTCGTCCACAGTTTTTCCTTGTATTATCAGTCAAGTTTGACTTACACCAATCTTTATAAACACGTTCTTTTGCTAACACCTGCAAATTCAGCAACTTCCTTGATGCTCTGTCTTCTGACTGGCCAAAAGCTGTGACACCTTTTTGCCAGTCACTGATATCTGTCTTTCGATCCATTAATTTTAATTTTTCAAAAATTTTGCCTGTAGAAAGAAATTACACATATTGTATTGTTATATAACCCAGAAATATTTTTAAAAAATTCTAATAATAACTTCAGAATTATATCATGTTAAACATTTGCATATGTTGATGCAGATAATTTTTTCTCCGGTGTCATTGTATGTATATAAGAAGACTCCGTTTTTGTTTGGAAGAAATAAATATCTTATTTATTTGGTATACATTTACGTATAAAAGTCCTGTTAAAGGGGATTTTTTTTCCTCGATTTAAGTTTAGCAAATTTATCAACAAAGAGATTCATAGAAATTTTAAAGATGTGAATCCGTTTATTGGTGTAAATATGACATGGATAGTAAGTCAGATAATATCCGAAATTTTGAAAATTTCGTCGTCCTGGACGGGAATCGAACCAGCGTCTCCCGGATAGCGCTCGAGTATGCTAACCACTACGCCACCCAGAACGACCAAGTTTCAGGTTTCCGATTAATTTGAATATAACCATCACAGGACAGTATTCGCTAGTCGAAGCAACATGCATTCATGTTTAGCTAACTGGAGGTTAAGAATTCAATCCCATGATTGCTCCTCCTGGCAATCACGGATTCGCTAAACATGAATGCCGGTTGCTTCGACTAGCAAATCTTGTGATGATTATATTCAAATTAATCGGAAACTTGAAGCTTGGTCGTTCCGGGTGGTGTAGTGGTTAGCATACTCGGGGGCAATTCGGGAGACGCGGGTTCGATTTTTGCTCCAGGACGAAGACATTTTCAAGTTTTTGGATATTATCTGACTTACCATCTGTGTCATATTTACACTAATAAACAGATTCAGATCTTCAAAATTTGTATTGTATAATGTAATTCCATATTCCATTCATGAAAGGGCTACGTTGTTTTCTATATATAAATATAAGTGAAAAAACTCTTGAATGCCTAAAATGCAACTGACTGAAGAGTTGTGTGAATAATTTTTAACCCGTTGAAGTACAAAAAATGAATGTTCTCTCCTGGCATTGGTTGGTTGATTTTTATGGCGCAAGGGCCATGTTTGGCCAAAGAGCGTCAGACACAAGACTCCTGGCATTGCAAACACGTACTGTTAAAAAAATGTAAATGGGTTTCTTTCAAAATAGTTTTTTTTTTTTTCTTGGATGTGGCAAATGACTTGAGGATGAATACTTTCAGTGTATTCTACCTTCTGCACTGTACTCGTGGAAAGGCTAACCTGACTATAGAGTGGAAGATACTGAGTCTTTACTTCTGCTGCATGATATAGTTCCAATCTTAAAAGGTCGTACTCGAACATGAGCTGGAGTTTTAAAGATATCTTTCCGGTTTGAGAAGGCTTTTCCAGCTTCCACTCGATAGTAAGGATAGGTTTGCTCCGAGTATATTGAAAATACGCACTAACAGAGCATATTTAAGGAGACAGATGGCCTGGGGGCTGGACAGTTTTTGGGGTCCCAGTGTTAATGGCACATCTTGGATTTCACTATGAGTGGATGAATAAAAATACCCAAGAGAAAGCATTCCCAAAATATGATGAGGAAGCCATAAAAATATCTCCGCCGTATTGAAGTATGTATCACATTATTCATGGACGAATCAGTGGTAGCAAGAAAGTGTAAAACTGCATAGTTGAAAAATGGATACAAGTTCAGAGTTCAATTCTGCTTCCCCCCTCCTTGTGGGGTTCTTGGGTTCAGCTTGTTGAAATCATACCGAAGCAGTGGGCAAAATAATATGATCAAATATCACGATTCAAAGGAATTCTCAATGTGTGAAAATTTCCGCTAATTACAGATGTGTACAAAAAAAACTTCTGTAGTGCTTTCGAAAAATTTGAGGATGTACTGGAGGCGACTATATTTTTTGCGGACTCCTCCTTAAAAATGCGGAAAGAATTAGAAAATATTTTCACAAGGCAGATTCTTATAGTTTTTGCTGTGTTATCTGCAAAAAAAAAAAAAAAAAACAAACCTGTAAAACTTTGTCATTTTCAAGGGGCCCAAGAATTATTGTAGAACTTTGTCATTTTCAAGGGGCCCCAGAATTATTGTAGAACTTTGTCATTTTCAAGGGGCCCCAGAATTATTCTAAAACTTTGTCATTGTCAAGGGGCCCCAGAATTATTGTAGAACTTTGTCATTTTCAAGGGCCCCCAGAATTATTGTAGAACTTTGTCATTTTCAAAGGGCCCCAGAATTATTGTAAAACTTTGTCATTTTCAAGGGGGCCCAGAATTATTGTAGAACTTTGTCAATCCTGCATAATTCTTGGGCCCCTTGAAAATGCGTGGCCCGGGGCTGCAGTCCCCTTTACTTCCTTTTGAAAGGGCTCTGCGCACTGGACCTCGAATGCAGTTCCGTTCATAGCACACGAAATTCTTACCAACTTTGAAAACAACAGCGTAGAACACAATAGAATTTCCCTTTTTTTATCGTTATAGTTATTTTATATTTTCGGTGCATTAACTTAACATAAAAAAATTAAAATCTGGTTTACTTTTAGGGATTTTTTTGCGGTACTGAGGGCCCCGGTTCTTGCGCCTGATGTGCAATCCGCCACTGGCCGTAGGACAAATGTAGCTAGTACCTTCCATCGACTCATCCGAGACTTTATTCTTGTCCCAACTCGGCTTTTATCTCTGAATACTTGACCATCCGAAAGGCAGTAATATTTATAGTTCACCTAGAAAATTAAAAGAAGTGTTAAGAACATCAAATTCGGGTAGAACTAGCCAACACTAAAAGAATTTTTCCAATATGGCATGGAAATCGAGTTACTGTTGAATTGAAATCTAAAGTTATATTACCCACCTCCAAAATTTTGTCTTTAAAAAGACAAATGCGATCATGGTGGCTCTAGTTGGATGCAGAAAGAGTTTTTTAAATCATACTTTAGAAGCGGATATGTAGTTGTTACCGCACCACTTCCCAGAAAGGAAAATTGATAAATTTAGCCGATTTAGTAAGAATTTTTAGCCGATTTTAGTAAGAATTTTTCCGGTGGGACAGTTCGAAGCAGAAATATTGTCAAAATAAAGAATCCAAGTTGGCTCCCTCTAGTTGAAATTTTTTCGTCAAAAAAAGCTGCAAGAAAGAAGTCGTAATTCCAAACTGGAAGAAAAAATGATATCGTGCCATGAAACATGTTTTCGCCATCTGGTGGAAAAACTTGGCATCATAAAAATTCAGAACTATATGGATTGTCATTCTTATGTTTTGCGCTATGAAAAGAATGTCTGGAATTTGACATATGGAAGCCGAAAAACAAAGTGCTACTATCTAACACGCTCCCTTCCGCTCTCTCTCTTTCTCTCTATCTCTTTTTTCATGGTGCCTATGCACAAATCCGTGAACCTTTTGTTTACCGAAACCATCTCAAAAATACTGAGTGAAGTAGATACCAGACAGTATATATATATACACTGAAGTGCCAGAAAAACTGGTGCACCAGCCTAATACTTGGCAGGTCCCCCACGGGAGCGCAGGACTGCAGAAATACGCCGGGGCATGGACTCCACTAGCTTCTGGAAATATGCTGTAGGCAATGCACACCATACTTCCTGCAGAGCGTTCCGCAATTCGGGTGTATTTCGAGGTCTCGGATTCCTGTGTTCGATAGCGCGTTGCATGGCATCCCAAATATGTTCTATGACGTTCAGATCTGGGGACTTGGGTGGGAATGGCAACGCCCCAAACTCAGATGAATGCTCCTCTAACCATAATGTGGCGTTCCGACACTTGTGTGGAGGCGCATTGTCCTGTTGGAACAGGCCCAACCCATCAGCATGAATGCAAGACATGAATGGGTGTACCTCGTCAGAAAGGATGCGCACATATCACAGACGTTTAGGCCGGTCACAGACGTTTGTAGACGTACCAGGGGTCCCAGTGAAATCCAGCTAAACACGCCCCACCAGCCGGTACAGTTCCCTGTTGACAGGCGGGATCCATGGCTTCATGGGGTTTGCGCCACACACGAATCCTTCCACCTGCCCGATACAGTTGGAAACGTGACTCGTCAGACCAGGCTACTTGTTTCCAGTCATCAAGTGTCCAGTGGCGGTGTTGCCGTGCCCAAGCGAGGCACATTATAGCTCCGTGTCGTGCACCCATCAGGGGACTCGAGTTGGGCGTCGGCTCCCAAAGCCCATATCGTGCAGGGTCCGTTGTACAGTCCGGACGCTGATGCTTGTTGAGGCTCAGCATTGAATTCCGATGATACCTGCGAGAGTGTTGCACGCCTATCGCGTGAAACGATTCTTAACAGCCGACGATGGTCACGTTTTCACCCAATGTATTTTTACGGCCACACTGGCATCGTAGGTTGGAGGTTTTGCCGGAATTCTTGTAGTCACGGTACACCCTTGCAATGGTCATCCATAAAAATCCGAACTTCGTTTCTACCTCCGAAATACTATGGCCCATCTCACGAGCGCCAACTATGACACGGCGTTGAAAATCGCTTAAATCTTTATTACTTGTCATTCTCATGCCGAAAACAGCTCTGACAGCTGGCAAGGATGTCTATCGTTTTATATACGCACTGGCGTACGCAACCGAGTACGCGCATAGGTGACGTTGCTATGTATTTTGCATAAGCTCGTCTGTACCAGTTTTTCTGGCACTTCGGTGTATATATACATATAGTCGATTTCAAAAGTTTCGTGCCCCCCCCCCCCCCCCCCCCCCGAACATACCTGCTGGAGTTAATAAAACCTAGTCGGTCTTCGGAACGCCTGATGGCCACTTCGTTTATCAGGAGTGCACCTCTGGTACTATTTTATTCAAACTGTGAAAAAGAAAAAAATGCGCAAATCTATTAAAGTGTGTTAATATAAATATGAAATATAATCGTCTAGTTTTTAAATGTGGATATGACGCATTGCGTTAATAGGACGTTATCTGAATGACGTACCCGTTAAAAAATTCAGATTCATGTAAAATATTAATATTAACGTGAATCATTTTAGTAAAGGCTTCGCAGTTTTAAGAAAACTATGCATTGGATAGATGAAAGCTTTATTCCTGTTTTCAGTAAAAGCTTTCGTGCATTTAATGCATTTTTTTAATGAAACGCAGACATCGTATCCACGGACTGACTGAGAACGGATGGAACGGTAAGGTTTTTTTTTTGTTTTTTTTCAAACGTAAATTTTGAGTATTTCATCCTTTTATCACTGTGGATCGGACTATTTGCAGTGATGCAAGTGCAGTTTTCTTTGAAGGAGGTTCTCCTATTATGCAAAACATCACTGTTTTTGCAGAGTTTTAGCAAAAGCATTACCAGAACAGCGCAATTTAATTATGATGTTTGTAAGCTGTCGTAGCAAAAATCTTTTGCAGTATTTTATTTTCTTCCTCTCTTTTTTCTCTTTCCCCACCTTTTTTCGTTTGCTTGTTTTTTTCTTTTCTAAGCATTAATTTGTATTTTTCTCTCCCGTAGGTAAGATTGTTGCTCATTCCACATGGGAAATAACATTTTTACGGCTTGACTGGTAGGTGTTGATGAACTTTTATTTCTTTTTAATGGAAACAGCATTATTATGTGCGTTAGTTATGAGCTAGATATTTATTTGTTCTTTCAGCAAGGAGGCATTTTCAATGTTTAAATTTTATCTCCCTCTGCTTTTTGTTATTTTTCTTAACAGACGTAGATTTCACACGTACCTAAACAGCTCTAAAGTTACGAGTTAACTACAGTAATGAAGTTTAACACAATTTCAAAAGAGATATGTGAATACTGTTTTGCAACTTTCGTTTTAAATTCAAAAGTTTTCCCTTAGTTTTCAGCTTTGCTCTTCAGTACTGTTTTGACACGTTATGAGTTGTTACCCGCAATTATGCGGAAAAAAAAAAGTAACTCCGTTCAAAAACCTGTCGCATAAGGTGTTTATACACATTATGATCGAGGTCCGATCAAAAAGTTTCGAGACTAGGCCAATATACAACAAAGTACTTACGTTACTTAAGTCTGGCTATGATCTCCTCAAAGTAGTCTCCTTGGACAGCGATACACTGCTGCCAGTGCACTGTTGGAACGCACCCTGGAAGTCATGTTCGAGAATCGTGTCAAGCACCGTCTGCGATTCGCGCTGGATCTCGTCCACGGTTTCAAAACGGCGACCCTTGAGCTTCAGCTTCATCTTCGGGAACAGAAAGAAGTCACAGGTGACTAAAACCGGCGAGTAAGGCGAGTGAGGAAGGGTAGTCATGCTGTTGCCGCTGCGAAACTGGCGTGTTGCTAGCGCTCTGTGGACTGCTGCATTGTCATGATGGAGCAGGAAATCGCCCCTGCGCCACATTTCAGGTCGTTTGCGACGAATGTCCTCCCTAAGACGCTGCACAACAGTAAAAAAAGGGCGGTGACGGTCTGGCATTGGGGGACGAATTCACAGTGCACAACCCCACGAATGTCGACATTAGTCCACATTTTCGGGTGTGTTGCTCGTGGACGGTCGCCCTGACCTCTCGTCGTCTTCCAGTGCCGTTCTGCCGCTCAAAACATTTCGCACGACTCATTGCCATAAGCCTGCCGTAACATTTCATGCGTGTCCGTTCCCGATTTGCCGAGTTTAACGCATAATTTGATGTCCGCTCGTTGCTCTAGTTTGCAGTCCATACCGAAATCGCAGCTGTGTTCTGCACGTGGTCACCAAATATCGTGTAGCACAGCTTCCGATGTTCACAGAACGACGCCACTTGGTACAATGACTCACGAAGGTCACTGCTCTCGGCCGCTGCTCGCGCATCCACGCACTGCCATCTGTGGGCGCGCTACGTACCTAATCTCGGAATTTTTGATCGCACTACGTATAATAATTTTGCTGCAAAAGCACCTATACTTGAAATAAATGCTAGTCCCAGCCAGGGTCAGCTGCTCGCTAGTTCCCATTTTTCTCTATCCTGTTCATCATTCTTCTTTGCTTTGGATGCATTTGTGTTCTTCATGAGGTTTTTTCTCCATCTTTTTCTTGGTCTTCTTACACACCCATTTCGTGACAAGAACATATCGTAGCTACTCTGCCGAAGGAAATATATGTCCTTAAAAAATCTAAGAAACTCGTTTTTCCAGACTAAATAAAGTCCAAGCAAATTTTGAACTCCAATACTTCGAGCCTTTTAATGTTGAAACCGCAATGTATATATATGTACACTGAAGTGCCAGAAAAACTGGTACAGACGAGCTTATGCAAAATACATAGCAACGTCACCTATGCTCGCACTCGGTTGCGTCCGCCAGTGCGTATATAAAGCAATAGACATCCTTGCCAGCTGTCAGAGCTGTTTTCGGCATGAGAATGACAAGTAATAACGATTTAGGCGATTTTCAAGGCGGTGTCATAGTTGGCGCTCGTGAGATGGGCCATAGTATTTCGGAGGTAGAAACGAAGTTCGGATTTTCACGGACGACCATTGCAAGGGTGTACCGTGACTACAAGAATTCCGGCAAAACCTCCAACCTACGATACCAGTGTGGCCGTAAAAAGACATTGGATGAACGTGACCATCGTCGACTGTCAAGAATCTTTTCACGCGATATGCGTGCAACACTCTCGCAGGTATCATCGGAATTCAATGCTGGAGCCTCAACAAGCATCAGCGTCCGGACTGTACAACGGATACCCTGCACGATATGGGCTTTGGGAGCCGACGCCCAACTCGAGTCCCCTGATGGGTGCACGACACGGAGCTATAATGTGCCTCGCTTGGGCACGGCAACACCGCCACTGGACACTTGATGACTGGAAACAAGTAGCCTGGTCTGACGTGTCGCGTTTCCAACTGTATCGGACAGATGGAATGATTCGTGTGTGGCGCAAACCCCATGAAGCTATGGATCCCGCCTGTCAACAGGGAACTTATCGGCTGGTGGGGGCTCCGTAATGGTATGGGGTGTGTTTAGCTGGACTTTACTGGGACCCTTGATACGTCTACAAACGTCTGTGACCGGCCAACGCTATGTGCGCATCCTTTCTGACGAGGTACACCCGTTCATATCCTGCATTCATGCTGATGGGTTGGGCCTGTTCCAACAGGACAATGCACCTCCACACACGTGTCGGGACGCCCCATTATGGTTAGAGAAGAATTCATCTGAGTTTGGGATGTTGCCATTCCCACCTAAGTCCCCAGATCTGAAAATGATAGAACACATTTGGGATGCCATGCAACGCCCTATCGAACACAGGAATCCGAGACCTTGGAATACACCCGAATTGTGGAACGCTCTGCAGGAAATATGGTGTGCATTGCCTACAGCATATATCCAGAAGTTAGTGGAGTCCATGCCTCGTCGTATTTCTGCAGTCCTGCGCTCCCGTGGGGGACCTACCAAGTATTAGACTGGTGTACCAGTTTTTCTGGCACTTCAGTGCATATTCAGTATGAATTCTGGTTAATGTGGCACAGGATATTTATTCTCCTCTCCCCCATTTTGTGCATCAGCTCTAATATATAGTGTTACCGTAATAAACCGGGTACTTAATTTATTGTACAGGTGATTGTACGATGTCTGTGTATCAGTCTGTGGAGTCGTTTAGACAAAAGCTATTGTAGCTATTAAGAATAAGTTTTATATTTAGAAGTTATGTTAAATAATACTATAAAACAGTACATTTCGCCATTTCTTAAAAATAATTGAAAGTTACTGTTGGTTAAAAAAGAGATCTCAAGTTCCAAAGCATTCTGTTACTTTGAAAAATCCCGATGAAAAAAATACTTAATTTTTGATAATTCCTCCGACAGAAAAAAATATGTATATATATATATATATATATATATGGGATGTAAGGTCAGGTGATGCGTAACATCACAGCCTCTCCTTGACAAATGTCAACTCCGCCTTCTCGTGGTGCATCCTGTTCCCACTAAAGGGGCTCTGACGACCGCCAATAGCGGTATAACTATACCATCGGGATTAGAGGAAATTCTATCCCACACTCACCAACCCGCTTGGCCAGCGTGGTGAGTTATGGCCAAACCCCTCCAAAATGATTCCACAACTTAAATCTTGGCCCTCAGTCTCCGGCAGCTGGAATGTACCTGACCAAGGCAGCGGCCAGTGCGACATGAAGGCAGAGGGTGCTAAGAATCCCCGGAGGACCGGACTAGGCTGCCATCTGATGCTGACCTTGGCTACGTACAATGGACGCTCCCTATCTTCTGATTCAAGGCTTGTTGAATTGGAAGAGGAACTACAAAGGATCAAGTGGGACATCGTGGGGCTAAGTGAGGTAAGGAGAAAAGGAGAAGATCTCATCGAACTGAAAAGTGGACATCTCTTCTACTATCGTGGGACAGATACTGGCAGAACTAGTGGTGTTGGATTTATAATAAACAAGAAACTGAAGGATAAAGTCGTAGAAGTTGAAAGTTCCTCTGACAGAGCTGCACGACTTGTTATCCAACTCTCGAAAAGATACCAGGCTCAGATTATTCAAACTTATGCACCCACCACAAGTCATCCTGAAGAAGAAATTGAAGAATTTTATGAGGAAATTTGTCATCTAAATAATAAAGGTAAGCAGCACTTAAAAATAATTATGGGAGATTTCAATGCAAAAATAGGGCAACGGCAACAGAATGTAACTTCAGTAGGTAATTTCGGTCACGGCAACAGAAACCAGCGTGGAAATACTCTCGTTGAGTTTGCAGAGGCAGAAGGGTTTTTCATCTTGAACTCCTTCTTCAAGAAAAAGCCACACAGGAAATGGACATGGAGACATCCAAATGGGACGACAAGTGAAATTGATTTTATTATGTGTAACAAAAAATTCGTCATAGAAGACTGCAGTGTGCTAAACAAGTTCAACACAGGTAGTGACCATAGATTGGTGAGATGTAAGATGCACCTTAACACTAAACTTGAACGTGGCAAGCTCATAAGACAAACAAAATCTATCGACATAACCAACCTTAAAAAACACCATAGTACCTTCAAGTTGGAACTGAAGAACAGGTTCTCTGCTTTAGAAGGCCTAACATCAGAAGAAGTGGACATCTCTGAAGTTAACAGAAAAGTAACCAAAGCTCTTATGGAAACAGCAACAAAATTAGCTGGGTCTAAGAACAAGTTGCATGTAAATAAATTATCAGGAAAAACGAAAATGTTGATGCAAAAAAGAAGAGAGATGAGGACAACTAAAGAAGATGTGACTTCCAAAGTGGAATATATAGAGCTATGCAAGACAGTAAGAAAAAGTATCACTGAAGACGTAAGAAAATTCAACTGTGAACTAGTGAGGAAAGCAATTGAAAACAACCAAAGCCTAAAGATAGCAAAGGGACATCTCAGTAAGGGAAAAAACAGATTATGGCACTGAGAAAAGAAGATGGTTCTGTAACAAGAAATAGAGGCGAAATTTTGACAAGAGTGAAAGATTTCTACTCCAAATTATATGAAAGGGATGATACATGCACTCCAGACATCATGAAAGATACCAGTACCAGAGTTCCTCCAGTCCTTCCAGCAGAAGTTGCACATGCAATCAAGAACATGAAGCGGGGGAAAGCTCCAGGAGAAGATGGAATTACTGTAGACATCATACAAGAAGCAAGTGGAGAAATCGAAACAGTACTCGCCCAAATTTTCACTCGATGCCTTAATGAAGGAAAGATTCCTGAGGATTGGAACACCGCTACAATGATCCTGCTACATAAGAAAGGTGACATTGAGGATCTCGGAAACTACAGACCTATCAGCCTCCTATCAGTAGTTTATAAAATCTTCACTAAAGTTCTTTCACACCGCTTGAAGGTAACACTGGACATGGCTCAACCGAGAGAACAAGCTGGATTCAGGAGTGGCTACAGCACAATAGATCATATCCACGTGCTGAGAGAACTAATTGAAAGAGCGAGGGAATATGAACTTCCATTGTGCATGGCTTTTATCGATTATGAAAAAGCCTTTGATTCGGTGAAACCATCAGCAGTTACAATGGCTCTGAAAACCTGCGGTATTGAAGATGCATACATTAATATTATTAATAACATCTATGAAAATGCAAGTGCAAAGATTAGGCTGTCTGAAAATACAACACACGTAAAAATTGGAAAGGGAGTGAGACAAGGTGACACCATATCTCCGAAGCTCTTTAATGCCACATTGGAGGGTGTTTTTCAGTCGCTGAGCTGGGAAAACAAGGGGATAAAGATTAATGGAGATTATCTAACCCACCTTCGTTTTGCTGATGACATAGTCATTTTTGCAACTACCCCATCAGAGCTACAGAGTATGATCCAGGAACTTGCTGACAAGAGTAAAGAAGTGGGATTAAAAATGAACTGTCAGAAGACAAAAGTGATGTTCAATGCTTTTACAAGAAATGAAGATTTATCGATTGATGGAGAAAAGCTGGAGATAACAGACACATACATTTATCTTGGACAGCAGATATCAAGTGAGGGTCACATTGGTGAAGAAATTAATCGGCGTACAAAACTTGCCTGGAGAGCTTTTGGAAGAAACAGCATAATTTTCAAGAGCAATATGCCATTATGTCTTAAAAGAAAAGTGTTTGATCAATGCATCCTTCCAGTGCTTACGTATGGTGCAGAGACGTGGACCTTAGCTAAAAGAGACATACAAAGGCTGCAGACAACTCAAAGCAGCATGGAGAGGTGCATGCTTGGTGTAACCAGGAGAGATAAGAAGAAGAACACGTGGATCCGAAAAATGACAAGAGTGGAAGACATCATGATCAGAGTTAAATCCCTGAAATGGCAATGGGCTGGACATACTGCCAGAAGAACAGACCATCGATGGACAGCCGAAATTTTAGATTGGATTCCAAGGGACAGGATAAGACCCAGAAGAAGACCACATGGGAGATGGGAGGATGAAATTCGAAAGTATGCAGGGGTGACATGGAGGAGACTGGCACAAGACAGACCGTTGTGGAGGAAACTTGGGGAGACCTTCGTCCAGCAGTGGATTGATAATGGTTGATGATGATGATGATATATATATATTGCAAACGTATTCAAAAAATAATAAGCTCCAATAGAAAATAAAATGACTAAATCATTCGCATTAACGCCAAAAAAATCATTATAACGCAATTAGTTTCACCTTGAGCGAGAGGTTTTTTTGCAGGACTTTCTGGCTCAGTGGTTAAAACGCGCGGTTTCTAACCCAAACGACCTCAGTTTGATCTCCACTAATGGCGGGAAAGGGAGCGTCTTCGATTTTGTGAATTTTCTGTATAAATACGGGAAAAACTTGAAACGGAATTTTTTGAAATACACGGGAATTACTGACTACGGAAAATCTGTGAAAACACGGAAGTTGAAAAAAAAAACAAAAAAACAGGAACTTTTAAAAACGGAAATTTCTTTAAACGACGGACATTTCTACCGGCAACTTCGCTGTCCGCTATTTTCAGAAATTTTCCGTGAATGCACACACTTAATTTTTATAGTGTGTGCATTGTTTTAATGGGGAATCTCCGTCTTAAAAGAAACGATAAAGTATGCAGCTGAATGTTCCTCCGCTTGCACGTTTCTCAGCGACTGCAACTTCTATTATTTGTTCCAACATTTCAGACTTTTAGCATCTATAGAGAAGGTCGGTGTTTTCCTTTTCCGTCGTCATAAACGTAACATTTCGGCTTCCGGCAGAAATGCGCGGTTCTTTGTTTAATGTATGAGCACAGCAGGTTTCATTCACTCCGCTTCAAATTATACCAAAGGCAAACAAACACACGTCGCATCTAACAATCTAATTGATTTCAATGTTTCGGGGAACTTATTGTCCAAAGTAAACGCACGGCTTTATTTGAAAGGAAGGAATTCGAAATTTTTTTATTAAGACGTTGTTTAGCTGAAACTAATATCACCAAAGAGGGAAGTTCAGACGGAATGGAAGCACAGCTTTGAAAGCAATATCCCCGAATGATTTGAAAACTTCACGTTCATGGTGAATTGGGAAGATCGTAAGATATCTGTTCCTTTTTTGAATGCGTGTGTTTGTGTGTGGAGAGCGTACACACGTAGAACTTTAAAAACAAAGCACGTCGAAACGCAATTCTAGAAAAAAGAAAAAAAAATCAACTTTTCATCTGTTGAGTAGAGCTGTCGTTTAAATAATGACCAATTTCCGAAATGCAGAAGAAAACAAAAAGGGAAAAACTCACTGCGGTAGAGCATGTGAAACGGAACTGCAGTTTCGTTTAAACAGGCATTTTATGACACACGTAGATAGATTCGTGAGCCGCAACATTTTGACTGCCCTTGTGATAGTTTGCAGAGTTGGAAACGGGTCAAAAATTTTGGACCCGTACCCGTTCGTCACATAATTGGACCACACCCGGACAAATCTGCTTTGAGCTGTAAACTCGAATATATCATCATCATCATTGTCAATCATCATCAATCCACTGCTGGATGGTCTCCTCAAGTTTCTTTCACAACGGACTGTCTTCCAATCTCTTCCTTCCACCCATCTCCCATGTGGTCTTCTTTTGGATCTTTTTCTGTTCCTTGGAATCCAGTCTAAAATTTCGGTTGCTCATCGTTGGACCGTTTTTTTTTTGGCAATATGTCGAGCCCACTACCATCTCAGGGATTTTACTCTGAACACGATGTCTTTCACTCCTGTCATTTTTTTTTTTTTTTTAACCACGAGTTCCTCTTCTTATTTTTCTTGGTTACTCCAAGCATGCATCTCTCCATGCCTCTTTCAGTTGACTGAAGTCTTTGTATATTTGTTTGTTTGTTTTCATTTCCACGTCTCTGCTTCGTACGTAAGCACTGGAAGGATGCGTTGATTTAAACATTTTTCGTTTATGGCATAATGACACATTGCTCTTAAAAATTGTTCTGTTTCTTCCAAAAGCTCCAATTTTTTTACGCCAATTATTTTCTTCATCAGTATGACCCTCGCTTGATATCTGCTGCCCAAGGTAAATGTAGGAATTGGTTATCTCCAGCTTTTCCCCATCAACTGATAAATCTTCATTCCTTGTAAAAGCGTGGTGCATCAGTTTAATCCTCTGAAAGTTCATGTTTAATCCCATTTCTTTACCGTCGTTCTCAGCAAATTCTTGGATCGCATTCTGCAGCTCGAAGGGTTCTTTGAAATATATTTTTTTTTTTTTTCTATTCAAGAAATTAAACGGAAATAAAACCGGGTCAGGAACACATTGATCCGACCCGTTTGACCCGCAAGAAATTGTCGACTCGGTGACCCCTGACCCGTTTCCATCTCTGATACTGTGCCGTTCTGCCGCCTTTTGTCGCAACAACCTTGGCATTGGCTCCACTATACTCTGGTCAGATCTGCTGTGACTATGGAGTACAAGCTAGGAATGCCTTTTTATCGAAAATATATCTCAGGGTTTCTCAGTATTTCTCCGCACTAATGGGGTGCAATGAATCGGGGGCCGTCCTCAAACCCTGAGGGGGTGCCATCATGATGAGCGCGCGAACAAAAAGAATAAACGAATGAACGGACTTCCCGAGGGAGCCCGCTCTTTCGTCTATAAGCGATGGCTCCCTCAGGAAAAAAGGAGCAAGGCTTAGTGCTCCCAAAACCACTTAACTCTCTGCTTACGTTCCCACCATTAGTAAATATCTTTCGAATATAGCCTCTCCGAACACATGCCCGACTGACAGAAGTGACAATGACGTGACCAAAACGCGAATATATTTTTTAAAAACGCAACCGAAACTTCAAGTACGATCTGCATTTATTTAATGTACGTACGTACAATCAATGGGAAGCTTTGGTATCCGCGTGACGTCACTAAGAGAGAAAACTCATCTCTCTAATATCATGGCCCTGTATTTCCTAAATAGCCTTCTTTAAACACAACTTTCTATGTCCCGTGGGACTTTTGTGGTGCATATCGGAGACGAATATAGCGAGAAAGCCTGCTGAAGCATTAAATACAAATAAATTCACCCCAGGAGCAATATAAAAATTTACCTTATTAATTGCATTAATATTTCCACACCGTTCATTTAATTTGCCTCTGGATGTTTTACAAGACTCTTCTTAAGCCTAATTTTGCAGTTAGTGGCAATAACGCGCTAAGTTCCTATATTTAAACATTCGAAATCTCAACACTGGAAAAGAAATCCGCTTCTGAATTTGGGCACCCCTCGATGTTTTTTGAAGTCTCCGTCTATGAATGAAAGTGAGTTGTTGGCGATTGCTTCTTTCTTAAGTTTCTTCAGGCGCAAGTTTCGTAAAGGATTCTACTCTAAAGAAAATGAAAGTTCTTCGTCTAGTAGCCCTGAAAATAAAGTCGTGGGAGGTGTTTTTTTTTTTTTTTTTTTTGAAAACTGCACTGCTAGGAGGAAAAACAGAAGAGAGAAATTAAGCAAGCATAAAGTTTGAATGACAGGTGTTTTACGGTTACGAAAGGTACTCTCAGTGTGCAACCCTCCACCGGCTACCGGCTCCAATCAAATTCACAGATCTTTTTCGCTGATTCCTTATGGGTAAAGAAAGAAATCCTCTAAACCTACCTCACACTAGCAGGAAAACTGGCGTGTTTGTCAAACAACACAACGCCTGTGCATTGGCGTTGTGTAAATGACAGACCAGTTTTTTTTGTTTTTTTTTTGTTGTTGTTTTTTAATCTAATAATGTTAACGTACCACTGCCACTTAACATTCTTTCAGAAGCAAAGTCATCTCAAATGCATGGAAAATTCACAAATACAGTAGATTCCGGTTAATTGGGACACATCAGGGTTTGGCCCAATCAAGCGGCTACCCCAGTCATGTGAAGTTTTATCCCAAAGAGCTAATTTGGGATGCTCTTCAAAGATTGTCCCAAATAAACGGGTGCCCCGATTAGCCGATGGCTCAATTAACCGGAATCTGCTGTACATAATTTTCAACAATCAGTTTGCTGCGCGTCTTGGCTATCCACAATATCCGATCTCGCTACGGAACTTCAAAATTCGACAATCAATTGAAATTTAAAAGTTAATCAAACCTCAAGTGTTCTTACCAATCGCTTCTATCACCGGCATTTTCTCGTCATACGGATAAACTGAGAACGGAGTTTTTCCGTTAATATACGAAAGGACTTGCGGAAAGGAAAATTCAGAATTTTCCGTTAACACATCACTAAAACGGTAATTTACCGTCAATATAAGAAAGAAACTGCGGAAAGGTTTCAGAAAATTCAGAATTTTCCCGTGATACGAAAATCCGTGAAATTCAGTTTCTTTCTGTCACTTCACGGAAAAGGTTGTATCAGAAAGGTGCTTCGTTATTTCACTAAAGAAATGACGAAAAGTGGCTCGTGAATTTCAGATTTTTTTTACAGTGTATGCAGTTTTGCTCCCAGGTCGTTGTTTGATCATTTTCATGCCAGTCCCGAATCTGTCCTTTCTCAAATTCTGATAAATCTTTCCGTTTACCCATCACGTTCCGAATTTTACTACCTACTGCTCCACTCACATGCTACATATGCTACGTCGGTCGACTAATCGCGCCCTCTCGAAGTCACGTGGTCAATGGCCCGCATGCGCTTTTGATAGGGGTGGTCATAACTCAGTAATCACTCGGTGTAAATTATAGTGAAGAATTCAGTTTTGCTCACTTTTTCGCCGCACGTTCCAATTTTTTACCCATTTAAAATGTTCATTTTTTTTTTTTATCTGCGTCAATCTCATGTATGGAGCTATGTTTTTTTCTTTATGTAAAATCACTGAAATTAAGCAATTTAAAAAAAAAGCGATGAACGTGATCAGTAATAAATTTCAATAAAAACTGTAAAACAAAAATCAACGAATCAAATTTAAAATTGGGGCCGCGGATGGCCTAGTGGTCAACGCTCCTGACTGCCACGGAGGTGCGAACGCTCGAACAACTAAATAGATATCTGCACGGGCCGGGTTGGGCTTTTTTTTTTAGTTTAGAGAGCAAAGCAACGAGTCGGGTTGGGCTTTTTTTTTAATTTAGAGAACAAAGCAACGAGCCGGGCCGGGTTTTATTCCAGACACTTACAACCGGGCCAAGTCGACCCATTCTTTTTATCGCAAAGGTAAAGAAAAGAAAAAAAGTCGTGTTCCCCGAATTCGTGGTGTGTTTAACTATTTTGCAGTGTTTTTACCATCTGTAGGTATTAAGATGGTAAAACTACTTTGGGGCTTGTTGACAACGAAAAGATTAGACCCCGAGCGAGTGTGTGTTGTGTAGAGTGGTGGACGGGGGAGGGAGGGGTCTGCAGTGATGTGGGGTGTGCGTGTGTGTGTGTTGGTGTGAGAGAGTGCGTAGACATCGATTGTTTCTCCTATTTCTAATCTATATAGGGATTGACTTTTGTAGTGTTACAGTTTACTAGTTCAAAGAAAGGGAGATTCTGAACGCGCTTAATCTTCCTTTTTCTCTCTTTTTAAAGGTTATATTTTTCGATAATTGTCAAAGTTTAGTTAATATTTTTAGACTTACATTCAACTAAATATTTGCAATAATATCTCATTTCATTATTTAATTTTCGCATTTTAATAAAACACAATAGAAAGACAAAATAATACCACATGGCACATCACGGGCAGGGCCGGGCCTAAACAAGAGCTGCTATTGACGGGCCCGGACTGGGCCGGGCCGAATGTCTGATATTTGAAACGGGCTGGGCCTTCAGCACACGGACTTGGGCAGGGCAATGCTCGCCAAATTAGTCCCGTGCAAACCTTTACCATTAAATATCCGCCGTGGGTCGGATGGGCACGTTAAGCCGTCGGACCCCGAGTTCTGGCCACCCTGCAATAAATAAGGGCGTCTTCCTCCCTATTTTCTACCTCGCTTCCGTGTCACTTTCCTATTGGGTACTCTAGCCCTAATCTCCTAGCTTCCTATTTCTAAGGGTTGTTTAAGATCTGTGGTCAGACACTCCCTTCCTAAAATCTTCTACATATGATCTGAAATTTAAAATTGCCTTTCCCTCCCCGGTGGCGCAGTGGTTTGAGCGATGGCTTCTGATCGTTCGTCAGAAAGAGGTCCGTGTTCGAATCCCGTGAGGCACTCATGTTGTGTTTGTCTTACGACACTGGCTTTCTCCCTTCCCTGGAAGCAATGACCCTAAATTAGGAACGGGCGACTGCTTATAGCCCATTGAGTTGCTCACGGTGGTTGTTAAACCTCCAATTAAAAAAAAATGCCTTTATTTATATAAATATATATATATATATATTGTGAGAATGGGTGTTTTTATTTTTATTTTCATCTTTTGTGTATTTTGGTAGGAATATTAAATCCATTCACCACTAAGACACTTTTTTATTCAGAATTGCATCCCTGCGTGTAATTTAGTTTATCTCCAGTGTGGGAAACTGTTTTCCAAAGTACCACAACGAATGTTCTTTTCAATAGGCATAATATTAATGTGGCCAGGCATTGTATTTGCTAATTCAGCGCAATCAATGCTCTTGTTTCTTTTAATTTTTAGTTTTTAATTAGAGATCCACTTGGTTTGCTTTAATCGTTATCGTCTGTTTCATTTTATTGTGGAGGCTTAAATTGCCTTATTCAGTTAAAGTATTGAATGAAATGAAACAAAAATTCATCTTCACAAAATTGAAAGAAACGACGAGCTCAAATAATAATAAAAAAAAATAACTTCTTTGCATTAATTTTCTTATCATATTCTCTCAGCAAATTAATTTATTGAATGCAAAACTGACATCTTTGTGTGAGAGAGAAAAAATAAAGGTAAAAGAAATTCTGCATTTTTTTCTTCCGATCTAATTTTTCTGCGGTCCTGTAGCACGATAGATATAATATCCACACACACACTGCAAGCGAATAAATTGCTTCGGAATTTCATTTTCTGTTTTACCATCTGACAGCTTCTGACAATTGTCTAATGGAATTTACACTCTTGGAATATTTTCTCCTTTCGGAGGCACATCGCAACCTCTGGAACTCGCGTTCGATTATTCTCGTTTGTTTCTTTATCCTATTTCTGTCTTTTTTTTTTTTTTTTTTCTTTCCTATCACCGTCTTTTTGCACGTCCTTTCAGAAAGTTTTGACCTTCTTGTAAAAATCACCATGAAAATAATGATGCTTCTCGAAAAATATATTTCAACATGAAAGAAGGCTTTTTTGTTTTAATCTTCCAAAGTACGTGCTATCAATAACTCTTCCAAAGTAAGTGCTATCAATAACAACGAATGATAAACCAATATAGACGGGACGCTTTGTTGGATTAGTTGCAGCTTTCGATTTGACAGATTTCAAACCATAAGCGGAGAAGAATAAGTAAATAAATAATAAATGAAAGCTCAAAAGTATTGTGAAAAATGTATGCTTTTTTCGTAGATCTCATGTGTGATTTCCAGTGCAACGCTGTTCTCTTGTATTAGGCATGCATATACGATGCTTCGGTTTACGTTGGCTTTTAGAGATCCCTTACCTGGCTACATTTCTCTTGCGATTATAATTGTCAACTATTTGTACATAATGCTTATAAAGTAGTTTTGAACAGCTTCTCGTTTTAAAACAGGAAAATAAAATTGTTCTCAGTGCTGTGCGTTTTAGGTGTTGTCTTTCATTGTGAATTCTGTACAGAGAACGTTAACGCATTTTTAGAACGTCTTTGATAAGAAATTCCAGAAAATAAAAGAAGTTCAAAGAACTGAAAGTGGCAACAGCGTGCTGGATGAACACGAAAGAACCATCGTCTGCAGTTAAACATCGTCTGCTGATAAAATGGCTCACACAAACAAGCTGTGAAAGGTTATGTTTTTGCTCTTTACGAAGAGAAAGATTCCTATTCTGTAATGAAAAAAAAAAAGAAAAAAATCTTTGAAAATCATGGTGTTAGCATTTCTAAACGTAAAATAAGCAATATTATTAATAATAGAGGGAAAAATCATCAAGCATTTCTTTTAACAGGAAAAAGAACACCAAACGAATATCCTAAGAGGGTACGTACTGTTACGACTATTTCAAAAATAAAGTATGGCGTTAAAAGAAGATCCACCGACTAAAGAGTAACCTTTAAGCCCCTTAAAATCCCTGTATTAACTGTAAACAAGGCAATAGACAAAGATTTGAATCTTAAAAAAAAAACAAAAAAACCCCTATAATGTTCTTTGCCTTTTGTGTAGACACGTGGATGAGGTCAGAACACGATGTAGACTTCTTTACGAAAATCAATTAGCCGGAGACAGATGGAAATTTATTGTGACTATTAATGAAGCATGGATCTACCTAAACGATCGTAACAAAAAAAGGTCGACTTACTATCGCAAAAGAGAAAAAAAGACTTACAAACTTGTTTCCAAGAATCCAAAGAAAGTTTCAGTAAATGATTCATGTTTAAAAAGTAATCGAGGTAGTTGTCTTCGATGCACGATCTTGATAAGAAGAATCACACACAATACAAATTCAAATTCATCGGTTGAATTTAAAGATTTTATTACATGTAGTTTGAGGTATGACAACTTTCAGGTTTCCCTAGAACCCACCGTCAGATACATAAACTGAATTTGTATTGTGCAGATATAGTCAAAAAGTAATCGAGGCAGCTGCTTTCGACGCACGATCTTGATAAGAACAATACAAATTCAAATTCATCGTCTGAATTTAAAGATTTTATTGCATATAATTTGAGGTATAAGAACTTTCAGGTTTCGCTAGAACCCATCGTCAGATACATAAACAGAATATGTATTGTGCAGATATAGTTAAAAAGTAATCGAGGTAGCTGCCTTCGACGCACGATCTTGATAAGAAGAATCACACACAATACAAATTCAAATTCATCGATTGCATTTAAAGATTTTATTACATATAGTTTGAGGTATGAGAACTTTCAGGTTTCCCTGGAACCCACCGTCAGATACATAAACTGAATTTGTATTGTGCAGATATAGTCAAAAAGTAATCGAGGTAGCTGCCTTCGACGCACGATCTTGATAAGAAGAATCACTCACAATGCAAATTTAAATTCATCGGCTGAATTTAAAGATTTTATTGTATTGTGTGTGATTCTTCTTATCAAGATCGTGCTCGATTACTTTTTGACTATTTCTGCACGAATTTGAATTTCTTAATGATTCATGTTTATTGCTGGTTTCTCAAATAATGGGAAATTCAAGTTAAGAAAAGTTGAAAAGAATGTTAAAATCAATTCTACATACTACCAAAATAATGTTTTAACTCCTGTATTTAAAGAGAAATACCATTCCTTTATCCACAAAGCTTTCAAAGAGTAGAACTCCATCATGACAAGGCTAACAGTCCGTACGTTCAAATTTACCAACTCTAGCTGACAGATTCCAGCCATGAAGAATACTTCGTCGTTTGACGCGATGAAGTCGTCAGCCCATTTTTACACTTCGTCACATGTCCGGAACCGCACAGCAAACAAACCATGTTGCATCGATCGGAACAAATAATGGTCTGAAGGGGCTGCGTCGGGACTATACGCTGGGTGCTCCAAAACTTCCCAGCCAAGCGTCAATAACGTTACCATGACCGATTTCGCGACATACGACCTAGCGTCGTCATGCAGTAATTTCACCGGACGCAATCCTTTGCCTGTGAATGGACGTTTACGACAGATTTCCTGGTTCAATCGCAGCAATTGTTGCTTGTAGCGATCAGCAGTAACAGTTTGACCCTGTTCCAATTGTTCATAATAGAGCACACCCTTCATATCACACCAGATGCACAGCAGAACTTTTTTGGAGTGAATATTGCGTTTTGGTGTCGAAGTCGTTGCTCCACAGGGGTCTACCCAGCGTTTTTTGCTTTTGTGATTGTCGTACCATACCACTTTTCATCACTCTTAACGATTTTCCACGGGAAAGACTTTGGTGTTGTTTTTCAACAGATTCAAACACTTCATGGCACGCTCATCCTTGTACCTCCGGCTCAGGTCATGTGGCACCCATTTTCCTTCCTTCTGAATCTTTCCCATTGCGCGTAAACGATTAGAAATGGTTTGTTGAGTTACCCCCAGTTATTCAGCTAGTTCTTTTTGCGTTTGAGACGAATCTTCATCCAGCAATGCTTACAGATCCTCATGTGCAACCTTCTGCGGGGCGCCGCTACCTTCTCGATCGCTAACATCAACTGCTTTAAACCGTCTAAACCAAAACTCACACATGATTTTCGATACAATATTCTCCCCCAGAACAGAACAGATCGATGCACATGCTTTTGAAGCACTTTTTCGTTGATGAAATTCGTAACGAATGCAGTGTCGAATAAATGCAGTATCGCTTTTCATCTTTCACCTGCCGAAGTGCAAGTGCATTTGACTATTGGGCAAACTTCTGTGTCACATTTTATACGGTCACATGGCAACAACGCGGGGGAATGTCGGTTATGTTAATTAGCGGTATACGTCACACAAAAAAAAACGTTTTGAAAGTTATTTGTACACCTAAAATGTATGTTTTACATTATAACTTAATATAAAATTACAGGACTCTTTTCCCTCATTTAGGAGGCATTCAAAATTTTACAATAGTATTTAACATTTCGAAATTTCATTTTTACGTTTTTAAGCCCCCCCCTCCTCCCCCACTCAAAGTATAACTGAGGTTCCACTGCTAGAAGAAAAAAGAAAAAAAAAAAAGAATGGCGAACAGTTAAAACAATGCCCAGCCAAGAATCATAGAACAGCTAAAGATAAAATCCCACTGTTTGTACGCAATGTTAGAAACTATCTTTGTGTAATGATGAAATCCGAGCAGATGCTTACAGTTATTCGAAAAGTACTGTGAAGCAATGACTTTGATTGGACTTATGTTTTAAATACCAACATGTCGACTTTCGACTGTTGACAGCGATTTTTCACGTGGTGAGGAGATTTCAGTTCCTTCCATTTCAACTATTTTGTCTTTTGCGAGCCTGGTGGCCTGTGTTCGAATCCAAAACTGGGTATGGATGTTGAGCCTTCACAATAGATCTACCCCATTCTTAGACCGGGCTCCCCTAAATTTGGGATTGATGGCTCATCCTAGTCAAAACTAAATGATATGTATCATGGTTTTCTATTTCGAGCTCGAAATACTTTGTCTAAGCTTAACAGTCCAGTTCAGCTCATTTTCTCCTCATCAAATTGAATAAAAATGTCTCGAGTTTTTCTTTAGCACGTGTTCGAGATTCGGTGTCCAGGTTTAGCCATTTTAACGTCTATTCTCTTCGTCACACTAATAGTATGAAAAAATAGTTCGCAGTTTTGTTTTGTTTTTCAGTTAGAAGTTCGTCAGTCACTTTCCACAGCACCTATTTCAACGTGAAAATCCTCCAAATACGTGGCGACAGTAAATAAATAAATACATCGCTCTTTCCACGTTCCAGAAACACATAGCAACCGAAAAATTGTTTTCAGCCGCCGCCGTGGAATTGAACCACGGAACTCTCGATATCTAGCCGAGCGCGTTAAATTTACACCACGGTGGCCAACAATCCACGGTGATATGTGTATTTTTAAGTCAGCTTCTGACATCATAAATCCGTAAGATGGGCTCAGCTACTGAGACGTCTTCATCGTGGTTCAATTCCACGGCGGCGGCTGAAAACAATTTTTCGGTTGCTATGTGTTTCTGGAACGTGGAAAGAGCGATGTATTTATTTATTTACCTTTTTCAACGCCACTGCTCCTTATTAAACCTTATTAAACTCCTTATTATATATATGTTTAGTTTTTATTTCGTGTTCGACGTCCCATTGTATTTCGTATTCGTAATCTGGTGCGTCCAGGTTAAACAGTCCGTTTCAACACCTGTTCTTCGAGTCAAGATTATGCAGTACTACCAGATTGCGTTTCATGTGCTGTTCTATCACATCAGCTGGTGCGCAATCCAGTTTGAGACAGCCTTTCTGTTCTTAAGAATTCCCTTCTGAATTCTGAATCCAGAAAGACCGTGAACAAATTCGCTTCAAGGTCCTCCACCTAGAGATCTGCTGACGATCGCCGCCGATGTGTCTGTCAACTGTGCAGGTAATCAATCTCTTCTCTCTTCCAGTGTAGCCTGTAACTTATTCACGACCTTGACGAGAGCGTCTTTCGTCGTTTTATGTCAACAACAAGGTTGACTCCGAATTCCTGGGTATAAAGCCTTTTGCAGTTTGCTTCAAGAAAAAAAAAAAAAAAAAAAAAGATATGGGGCTACAGTAATCAAATGCAAACCGAATTTTTAAAATTATTCTTTCACAAACGCAGTTACAGCGCTAATACATCACCATACCATCTAACAGGAAAATGAGGCACCCGGAACATCGAATGTTATGTGTATTTTTTATGGGAACGGTGTGTGAGCAACTCACTCTATGGGCTATAAGTCTAGCTCCAACATACATCGGGAAATTACTAAAAACTGCAGTTTCTGTCTACCTTTCTTGAAAAAGCCACCTGGTTGATATACGACAGCTTGGTAGCGTTTATTTCTATATTTACACCAATAAATCAAATTACTAATACAGTTTTTACTAATTTATCTAATGGAAGTTTTTTTTTTTTTTTTTTGGAGTTCAGTGGCAGATAGTACTTTTTATAGCTAGGTGTATAGTATAGTCCGTGGAGTCAATGAGACTCTCTTGAAAGCAAGGCCCTTTTTAGCACGTCTTTTGTAAAAAAAGATAGTGCTTATGGTACCGGTTTGTCCGTCTGTATCCACGATATCTCTGCAACTATTAGCCCGATTTGAAAAATTCTTTTTGCATTGGGAAGCTTGAAATATGCGAATGACGATCCTTCATTTCGGTTTTTGTTTTTTTTTACGATCTACAATTTCGCTGCTAGAGGGCGTAAATGCAAATGATGTCGAATTCAAAACTACGTTTTATTCCACATATTTGTTTCTAAACATCCTATTGAAAAAAATATTTTATCTTTCGATTCCATTTATGTCCAAGAGTATTTTAGTTATACTTACTTTTTCAAATGACACATAGATTTTCCGCTAGAGGGCGTAAAAGTAAATTACATTTTTCGCGATAACTCTTCTTCTGAAACTCCGATCTGAAAAATATTTTCTTCAGCGGATACACCTCCTGATGGAAAATATTTTGCATATAATTTCAAATTTTTGGTAAAGAATATTTTGGCCACCAGGGGGCGTGAGCTTTAATTTTTGCTTCCGATGTATTTGCCATAAAATCTGAGCTTCTAAAATATCGATTGAAAAAATTCTTTCGTGGACTGATGCCACTCACATCGATAAACCTTTTCGGAATATTTTCTTCTTAAAATATTCCAGTTTCTCCGCCAGGGGTGTATATGTATATCATTTTTCTCAATATCTCTACTTCTAGGAGTCCTATTTGAAAATTTTCTTTTTTGTTGGATAGTGTTTTCAGTGTGACATGTTTTTCATATAATTTCAAAATTTTCAAGTGATTCATAGACTTTCCGTTAGCGTAAAGGTAAATTGCGTTTCCTCTCATATCTCTGTTTCTAAATCTCCGGTTTGAAAAATTATTTCTGCACCGGATACAGCTCCCGATAGGAAATCCTTTGCACGTAATTTCTAATTTTTGTAAAAAATGGTTTGGCCACCAGGAGGCGTAAGTCTTAATTCCCGCTTCTGATGTATTTGCAGCAAAACATGAGCTCCTAAAATCTCGACTGAAAAAAATTTGTTTGTGGATCGATACTACCCACGCCGATTAACATTTTAGGAACATTTTCTTCTTAAAATAATGCATGGTTTCTACGCCAGGAGGCGTAGATGTATATCTTATTTTTGTCAATATCTATACTTCTAGTAGTCCGATTTGAAAAATTCCTTCTTTGTTGGATAGTGTTTCCGATGCAAAATGTTTTTCCTATAAATTCAAAATTTTCAAGTAAATCATAGATTTTCCGCTTGGGGGCGGAATTCTGCGTTATTTCGGCTGCTAAAGCTCCGATTTGAAGAGTTCTTCCTGTATCCCATACAACAGCTGATAGAAAATATTTTTCATATATTTTTTAATGTTTGGTAAAGAATGGTTTGGCCACCAGGAGGCATAAGTGTTAATTTCTGCTTCTGATGTATTTGTAGCAAAATCTGGGCTCCTGAAAACTCTACTAAACTTTTTTTTTTTTTTTCTTGGACCGATACCGCTCATATAGAAAAATCTTTTGAGAATACTTCCTTCCTAAAATAATGCATGGTTTTCCCACCAGGGGACGTAAAGTCACATCTTATTTTTGCCGATATCTCTGTTTCTAAGAGTCCGATTTGAAAAATTCTTTCTGTGTTGTAGAGCGTTTCTAGTGCTAAATGTTTCTCATATAAATTCATGTTTTTCTTAACGCACAAGTCTGCTGCCAGAGGGCGTAAGCTCACGATTCCGTTTGCAGCAATATCTGAAGGATTAAAAACCCGCTTGAAAAACTTTTTTCTTCCGTCAGATACTATTGTTTTCCACACCGGTTCCATTGACTTTGAATAGCTTTGATAAATTTAATTTGCGTCAGAACGGATTCAAAAGACGTGCTTATTACACCCGAAAAGTCGGTGTCATCTTTCATGTTATATTCCTGCTTTCGAAATCCCAGTCACCACGGGCTATTGCCGTCTTAGTAGTTGGACCGGCTGGGCACTGCGTCGTTCACAGAGCCTCCGATGAATGAATTATATTTATTTTTTAATGTGTGAAGTTTTATTATGATTATTTTTGGATTGTATCAAAAACAAAATGCAGAACAGCAGTATTCTTTGACTTAAAATCCCAAAATTAGTGCAGAACAGTAATAAGAATGGATTGCAAAGGAAACATTCATTCAGTAAATTTATTCATACTCCTTTCAATTTCATACAAAATCATTACACGAAAATGCGTCGTGTTTCGGCTCCATTTCAAAGCGGTCAGTGACCCCTCCCACCTCTTGTACAGAGGGTCTTGATAACAAACGCACGACTATTTCTGCTCTCTGACCTGTTTGGCCCTGGGAAGAATGCATTTAAATGTATTTAGGAAACAAATACAAATGTGAGACGTTGAAATTTCAGTATGTTCATATTTTAATTTACAGCCTTTTTCTTAATACTGTTTTGTCGATATGAAAAATATGGAAAAACATGAGTAACTCCTACATATCGTAAACCCAGTGCTCTCCTGGGATTTCGAAGTAATTCTATTTTTCTGTGCACTAAATTTGTGTTAATTTTAGTGTCAATCACACTTTTAAATTTCAGTTTCTTTCCTCTCCCGTATCTTTTATTGGCACGTCTTTTATAAAAAAAATAGGCGTGCTTGTAAAATCGCTTGATCCGTCTGTACGCGACTATCTCTCCAGCTATTAATCCGAGTTGAAGATTTTATTTTGTATTGGGAAGCCCAAAATGTGAGAACGATGATCCGCTTTCCGGTCCTTTTCCGATGCGTAATTTTGCCGCTAGAGGAATAAATGCAGGTGCTATTGAAATAAAAATGCATTTTACTCATCCATATAATTGCTTCTCAATATCCGAGTGGAAAACTTCTTACTTTTATTCGATACCATTTATAACGAAGACTATTTTGGGTGGAGTTTCTTTTTCAAGTAAGGAGCAGTTCTTCCGCTAAGAGGCATAAAGTCTAATTGCGATTTCCTTGATATATTTGCTTCTAAAAGACCGATTTGAAAAATTATTTTTGCGTCGGGAAGAGTTATTCATGGAAAACGTTCTACGTGTGATTTCCAAGTTTGGTAAAGAACGGTGTTATTGCTAGGGGGCATAAGTGTATATTTATGTGTCCGCTTTATTTTTAACAATATCTGCACTTCTTCAAACTTGGTTGAAAAAATTACTTTGTGGTCAGATACCGCTCATAACGGTAAACCTTTTGTGCATATTGTTTTGTTCAAAATTAAAAAGACTTTATTTGATTGTCAACGTAGTTTAATTTTTCATAGCACACTGTATTGCCCTAAAAATTGTAATGGGCAAGAAAAAGTATTAGTACAAAAATATGAAAAAAGGAAGCTGAAAGGGGTCATTAAATTTGTGATGGCCTCGTGCCCCTGAATGTGTTAAGACGGTCCTGCCTCTGGCGCCTTGTACTAAGAGTCGATAACTGTAGTTGTCCTCTTTTGAAAGTATCATTCATTTTAATCAAACAGGACAGAGAGTGACCAAAATACAAACAAGATTATTTTCTAGTATTGCTTTCGTTTAAATGTTAATAAACTAACGGATGAAAACTCTAAACTTACCATAACGTGGTTTACATTTTTAACATGTTCCAATGCTCTGTGAAACAATAAAGGTTACACCGAATTTTGGGGTGTAATGATCACGTTTTCTGAATCCTTTCTGACACGAAAAAAATATTTCAATGCAGGTTTTTAGGAGAAAAATATTTAGCGAAAAAGGAATTGAATTACGCTTCCTAGAGAAAATCTGCAAAACTTCAGCGAAAAGAAATTACGCCTCCTAGAGAAAATCTGCAAAAATTCAAAGAAAAAGAAATAACGCCTCCTAGAGAAAATCTGCAGAAATTCTGTGAAAAAGAAATTACGCCTTCTAGAGGATATCTGCAAAAATTCAAGGAAAACGAAATTACGCCTCCTAGGGAAAATTTGCAAAAATTTAGCGAAAAAGAAATTACTCCTCCTAGAGAAAATCTGTAACAATTCAGGGAACAAAAAATTACGCCTCCTAGAGAAAATCGCGAAAATTCACTGTAAAGAAATTACGCCCCTTAGAGAAAATCCGCGAAAATTCAGGAAAAAAGGAATTACGCCTCCAAGAGGTAATCTCCAGAAACTCAGCGAAACAGAAATTACGCCTCCTAGAGAAAATCTGCAAAAATTCAAAGAAAAAGAAATTACGCCTCCTAGAGAAAATCTGCAGAAATTCTGCGAAAAAGAAATTACGCCTTCTAGAGGATATCTGCAAAAATTCAAGGAAAACGAAATTACGCCTCCTAGGGAAAATTTGAAAAAATTCAGCGAATAAGAAATTACTCCTCCTAGAGAAAATCTGTAACAATTCAGGGAACAAAAAATTACGCGTCCTAGAGAAAATCGCGAAAATTCACTGTAAAGAAATTACGCCCCTTAGAGAAAATCCGCGAAAATTCAGGGAAAAAGGAATTACGCCTCCAAGAGGCAATCTCCAGAAACTCAGCGAAACAGAAATTGCGTCTCCTACAGAAAATGCAAAAATTCAGCGATAAAGAAATTAGGCCTTCTAGAGAAATCTGCACATAATTTAAAATGCCCGGTGTGAGCATTTATTCATAGTGTATTGAACCTGTTGTAAAAAAAAAAAAAAAATTCCGGTTTTCTACAGAATTAGTAAAACTTCCATGAAGAGAAATACTTATTTCGGCCACATAGCAGCTGCAATGTGTGCTACGAAAAATGACAAATGTGCACAAAGCATTTCGCATAACGGAAGATATCTATGTCAAACAAGATTTTTCAAATCGGGTTCTTAGAAATGAAGTTACGGTTCTAAGTATGGTGCAAGTAGAAATGAACGCTTACACCCTGCGTCGTGGCAAAACCGGTGCACAAAAATTGACAAATATATGAAAAATATTATTCGCCATAAAAAACGCCATTATCGCAGAAAGAAATATATATCTATCATAGCAGAAAGAATACATATGAAAAATATATTTTTCGCCGTAAACGCTATCACAGCAGAAAGAATACTTTAAATCGGATTTTTATAAGTGAAGATATCATCACTACAGGGATTTATTTACATTACCACCCTCTAGCGGTGAAACTAAACATTGTTTTGATGAAAATAATTTGCTCATAAGTGTTTTCCCCGGTGAGTGGCGTCTTGAAATTTTTTCTGTGAGATTTTTAGAAGCGAAGATACGATTGCAAACATATTATAAACATAAATACGCGTTTACGCCCAGGGGTGGCAGCATTTTGTCGTATAATACCTGCGAAGTATTCATCCTCGTGAACGCTAAAGGAATTTTTTAAATCCAGTTTTTTGAAGCTGAGATTTCGAGAAAGAACTACAGTATATATAAACAGTCGAGTCACATTATTGTGACCACCTCCTACTTTTGACGTCAACAGCGCGTAGCCAATGAAAGAAAGCATGTGTCGTGAGCTAGCTTGGAGGGTATATAAGGTGTGCTCTAGACGTTGCTGTCATGGATAAAAGAGCGATTTTTCAGATTTGCAAAAAGGGATAATTGTCGGCTTTCGGGCCAAGGGTGGCAGTATTTCTGAAGCAGCGCAGTTTGTGAACTGTTCGCGTGCCGCTGTGGCTAAAGTGTATCGTGATTGGAGAAATGGCACTGTTGGGAATAAGCGACGTGGAAACTGTGGAGCACCACGTGCCATTGATGTGAGAGATGAACGTCGGCTGCGAAGGTGCGTGAGGGCCGATCGACACACTACAGTGGAGCAACTCACTGGCCGAATGAACCAGGGGGCTACCGGAAGTGCGTCTAAGACGACAGTTCAGCGAACCCTGTTGCATGTGGGGCTTCGATACCGACGGATGGTCACTGCACCTATGTTAACGGAGGTGCATCGGCAGAAAAGACTTACATTAGCACGGTAGTATCGGAATTGGACCTCCGCTGATTGGTAAAGGATTACCTTCTTCGATGAGTCACGTTTTCTGCTTCATCGATCGGATGGACGTTAGCGTATAAGGCGAGAAACATCGGAGAACAAACACTCTTCAACCATTGCTGGAAGAACACAAACTGGTGGGGGCAGCGTTATGGTCTGGACAATGTTTTTGTGGCATTCCATGGGTCCACTTACATTTGTGGAAGACACTATGGACCCGATTCGTCATGAATCCATCCTTGCAGACCACGTACACCCATACATGCTGATTGTCTTCCCTGGGACGGATGGGATCTTCCAGCACGACAATGCGACATGTCACATAGCTGAAATGTCCGAGATTGGTTGGGAGAGCATGATGAAGACTTCAAAGTGGCCCCCTAATTCTCCAGACTTAAACCCAATTGAGCATCTCTGGGACCACGTCGATCGTGCATTTCGCTCTATGGATCCTCCACGACGCACCCTCCAGCAGCTGTCAGGAGCACTGCAGTCAGCATACCTGTGAACTCCTTCCAGCACTTCATTGAATCACTTCCAGCCCGTCTAGCTGCTGTCCGCGCTGCAAACGGCGATTACTCCGGATATTAACTTGTGGGAACAATAATGGGACTCGATCGTGTATTTACGCCATGCATTATTTCAAATAGAAACTCTACGTAAAAAGCAACGGAAGGTAAAAATAATTTTTTAATCGATCTTTTTGAAGTAACTGTATAAAGTAAAATATATTTTGAACTCAGTAGCATGTGCATTTACGCCCAACTAGGTGCAAAGTTTACGCATAAAAAAAAAAAAAGACCAGACCTGTGGATTGGCGTTCTCACAGTTCACGCTATTTATTGCAAGAAGAATTTTTTAAAAATCGGACTACTATTTTCAGTGATATGGTTTGTGTCCGCAAATAAACGGATATAGTGATACTGCAGAGGGTAGAAAATCCGAACGTCAAGAATCCGAAACGTCAAGAATCCGTACACGCTTCCCTCCTCTTTTTATTACGCTTTCCAACCGTAGGTTGAAGAAGCGTATATGCTCCAGCTTTGTCCGTCTGTCCGCACGATAACTGGCGTAAAAATGGTTCGATTTCGTTGAAATTTTAGTATGTGGTAGGGGACCACCTGGGGACGAACCCTATGGAAAATGGGACAAATAGGGTCAAAGGTCACGACGTAGGAGCGGGATCATTCCATTGCCCTTATGCGTCATAACTTGCGTAAATATGGTTCGATTTCAATGAAAGTTTGCTATGTCGTAGGAGACCGCCTGGGGACGAACCCTATTCAAAATGGGTGAAGTGGGGTCAAAGGTCAGGACATAAGATCGGGATGCATTCCATTGCCCTTATGCGTCATAACGTGCGTAAAAATGGTTCGATTTCAATGAAATTTCAGTATGTATTAGGGGACCACCTGGAGACGAACCCTCTTGAAAATGGACGAAATGTGGTCAAAGGTCAGGACATAGGATTGCGATCCATTCCATCGCCCTTATGCCATATATTAATAAGGTGGACGTCAAGTAATTTTACTTCCTGTACTTCCAATGGAAAAACTTTTGTACACATTTCCTTCACAATCAATGTGTTCCCAAGGATGAAAATTTGAACATCGATTAAAATAACTTCATATTATAACTTGGAAAACTTATTATTTTCTAAAACATAACCATAATTATATTAAAAATCAATAACTTTTCCTTTGGTGGTGTTGAAACCAGAGAAAAGATGGCGCGACCTGTACTTTGATGACGTCAGTGGACAAATAAATGTTGGATTGCATAATTACGGTTATAGTTTAGAAAATATTAAGTATTCCAAGTTATGAAATGAAGCTATTTTAATCGATGTTCAAATTTTCATCCTTGGGAACGCATTAATTGGGAAGAAAATGTGTACAGAAGTTTTACGATTGGAAGTATAGGAAGCAAAATTACTTGACGTCCACCTTAAAGTAGCAATTCTTGTACGTATGTATGTACATTTTATTTTGAAAACGGCTCTAAGAATTTTGATGAAAGTCGTTAACCTACCGCTTTCCGATACTAGAAATCGATTTAGCTTGATCTCGACTTTAGGAGAATTCGTTTAGTGGGTTAAATAACCACTCCGAATTATAACGTTTTTAGTGTCATGGCGTTGTTTCATTAATGTTACCAATGCTTAGAATTCTTATGACGTCACAATCTCGCGTTTGAGAATGTTGGCGCGCGGTCACGCCATCTGTCTCATTACGTCACGCGTATTGTGTGGATCCTATTAAAGTTTTGTGACGTCACACTCTTGCGAGCAGATGGTCGCGATTCCCATCTGCCTCATTACGTCATGCGTTGTGTGCGTATGTCCGTCCCCACGATAACTCGCTTAACAATTGTTCGATTTCGATGAAATGTTAGTATCTCGTAGGGGATTACCTGGGAAGGAACCCTATTTAAAGTGAACGAAATGGGGTCAAAGGTCAGTACATAGGAGCTGGATCCATTCCACTGCTTTTATGCGTTATAACTAACGTAAAAAAGGTTCGATTTCGATGAAATTTTAGTATGTGGTAGGGGACCACCTGGCGACAAACCCTACTGAAAATGGGCGAAATGGGGTCAAAGGTCAGGACATAGAAGCGGAATCACGTCCATCGCTAATATGCGTCATAACTTACGTAAAAATGCTTCGATTTGGATGATAAGGGCTTGCCTGGGGACGAATTCTATTGAAAATGGGCGAAATGGGGTCAAAGGTTAGGACACAGGAGCGGGATCTATTCCATAGCCCTTATGCATCATAACTTACGTAAAAATGCTTCGATTGCGACAAAACTTTATCATGTTATTTCGGAGGTATACCGAACCGGTTCTATTGAATATCATCGAAATGGGATCAAAGGTCAGGGCACAGGACCGAGATTTATTCCACAGACATTATTCTCATAACTTGAGTAATGATTTCTGGTATGTTGGAAAGCGTATTATAATCAATTCATTTCATGATTTCACAAACTTTTTTTTTTTTTGTGCAAAGTTTAAGTATTGTCCGTTCATTTTAACTTGGCACTTAATGATAATGGAATCGCCTGATTTTGGGGGTGCAAGCATTTTAGGGAGCGACGTGTGGAAGGTGGAGGTGACTTCTGATACTCAGTGACAAAAGGCGAAAGCTTTCCCAGTCGCTTGTTCCCTGCAGGGCTAAGATTTTACAACCCATTACCACGGCAGTACCGCCCCTTGTTTGTTCCCTCAGCACCATTGTTCACTGTGAGCCGGGAGGAAATGAAAGCACAGGTCCTACTCACTGTCCCCACACTCGGCATAAAGCACAGGTCCTACTCATACTGAAGCATTCACTGCATTGGAGGCTACCATGGCTTGGTTTGAGCAACAAACTGAGTGCTGTTCAACTCAACTTCTCTTATTAAAAAAAACTGAGGGATTTAGCGGCAAAAAAGCGAAGTTTGAAAATAGTGCGACAAAAAATTTGTGAATATTTTTTCTAAAAAAACAAAATTGCCTGAACTTTTTTCCAGCACTTTTTTTTTAATCCATTTTAATTATGCTCTTCAAACGTGTTATGATTTTTAAGTTTTGGAATTTTGTACTTTATGTTTAAAAATCTCACAGCAGTAGTAAAAATGGCAAACTTGTTTCGTATTGCATAATAACAAGAAAATGTTTCTCTCATGTAATTTTTTTTGTAAAGAGCTGCTTATTTTTGGTGCATGTTTTTGGATAATATAATGTAGAAATGTTAGCTTATTTGCAGTTTTTTACCTGTTCGATAATCCGAACACATCGAAAATCCGAACTATACAAGAGATCCCAATTAGTTCGGATTTTCGATGCTCTACTGTAACATAAGCTCGTACATTTTTGAAAAAAAAAAAACGTGGTAAAAAAAATAAAGGGAAATAAGGGGGGTGGGGGTGGCGTAAGTGACGCAAGGTAGAGTCCTTGAAAGGAAACTGTAACTCCGAAACGGAAACTTAACTTTTTTCTTTTTTTCTTTTTTAGTAAAATAAAACATTTTTTAATATCCTGCATACAGGATGGTTTCGGTTCTCGAAAATGTTTGGCAATAAATCACCCCCAGGTTTAGTGGAGTTTAAAATATACCATAAATGCGCACGAATGAAAACAGTGTCGATTTCTCCTTTAAGTCGTAACCGACTATCTGTCTTCGCATAAATGTTTCGACGAAAGTGAGACGCCAAAAATTTTAAAAGCTTATTCACTCAATGAAGACCATTCGCTTCTAATACTTATCAGAAATGCAGGAAACGATCTCTGCCTACATCTTATTTCCGGAGTGCTATTTGTGGCTAGTTTGTTGAGTCCGTCTCCTTCCAGTGTTTGGAATTCGATTTCAGACAGATGTACGACGGGATTTTGAATCCTAATGCTTTCGTTACAAATGTTTTCAGACGTCGAGAGGAGTCTTCGAATTCTTTTAGTGTTTTAGAATGTGTTTAGAGGATAGCGAGGTGGTCTTCCTTCATCACAGGTATGGCAAGTTCACCGATTAATGCGCGAAAATGTTTCCAGAATATTCACTCTTTGTTGTAGATTAACAGTATTTTTTATTTTTATTTTTTGAAAGTTCCTAATGAACAGAATCTATTCAGCTGCGAGCTGCGGAATCTCATTGTGGGAAACACAGAAATGAGCTACTAGCACTTCGCGTTTACATTTTACTGCGAAAATTCAGAAAGTGTCAACGCTTACGTCTGTCAGATTTATGACGTATATTCTAATTTAACTTTCATTTTTAAGTTTCTTTCCGTATATAAATTTTGAGTTCGTTCTGTATTTAACCCTTTAACGACCATGATTCTGAAATCTAGCATCATTCTAAATACCATAACGCCCGAAACTTTCTGTTGTTTCACTTCTTTGTTTAGTAACAACAATAGTGACTGACGGTGACTTTTGCTGATCCCTCATAGGTCGTGCAAATTTAAAGAACACATAAGAGTAGGAAATCTGACTCACTCTAGACAGGCGTTTCGGGCAGCTATGGTCGTTTGTATATCTGACTCACTCTAGACAGGCGTTTCGGGCAGCTATGGTCGTTTGTATGTACGGGCGTTTTGGGCGTTATAGTCGTTAAAGGGTTAAGCGTCTCAACCTTAACGTTACATTTTCTAACTCACTGAATAATATTTGACAACAGTCTTGAGGTCAGGTTTGAATGACGTGTGTATGTTTTGACAAGATAAGAACGATGTATATAATTTGTGGAGCTAGCAGAGTAAAGTGTGGGTAGATTAGTGCAGCCTTGCGTTGTAGGTTATACTTTTCAACACATTTGGTGGTCACGATACATGTACGTACAGTATATTTGATGAAGTTGCATTGGTAGTCAGACACTTTGAGCTTCACGTTACAGAGGTCCAGTTTGTTGAATTCTTTTGAAGTGCGGTGCTGTTGACTATTTTAAGGTAACCCGTTTGTGACCGATACATACAGTATATATCATCATCATCATCATCATCATCATCATCATCATCATCATCCATTGTTAACCAAGGTCTCCCCAAATTTCCTTCACAACTGTCTGTCTTGAGCCACTTTCCTCCATGTGACTTCCGCATGTTTTCGAATTTCATCCACCCATCTCCCATGTGGTTTTCTTCTGGGTCTTTTCCTGTCAGTTGGAATTCAGTCTAGAATTTCGGTTGTCCATCGGTGGTCCGTTCTTCTACCAACATGTCCAGCCCATTGCCATTTCAGGGATTTTACTCTGATCATAGTGTCTTCCACTCTTGTCATTTTTTTATCCACGAGTTCCCCTTTTTATCTTTCATGGTTACACCAAGCATGCATCTCTCCAATCTTTTTTCAGTTGTCTGCAGTATTTTTATGTGTTTTTTAGTTAAAGAGTTATTTTTTAGGTAAGTGTCTGCTCCGTACGTAAGCGCTGGAAGGATGCACTGACTAAACGCTTTTTTTAAGACATAATGGCATATTGCTCTTGAAAATTGTAGTGTTTTTTCCCAAAAGCCTTCCAACCAAGTTTCATACGTTGATTAATGTCTTCATCAATGTGTCCTTCGCACGAAATCTGCTTTCCGAGCTAAATGTAGGTATCGGTTATCTCCAGCTTTTCCCTATCAATCGATAAATCTTCATTTCTTGTAAAGCATTGTACATCAGCTTTGTCTTCTGAAAGTTCATTTTTAATCCCACTTCTTTACTCTTGTCAGCATATACGCTATATTGACAAAAGTCGTCACCGGACACCTAGAAGAGAAACACAACATAGCATTTATTGACATACATTAGTACGGTGTCGGTCCACCTTTGGCCTTAATGCATGCACTGACCCTTCGAGACATGCTTTCGACAAGGTTTTGGAACGCAGCGATAGGTATGCGCTTCCGTTCAGAACATAATGCTGCCGCTAACTGTTGCCTAGTAGTAGGCCTTTGTTCCAAACTTTTTATGCCGCGCTCTAATTCATCCCATAGGTGCACTATGGGATTAAGATCAAGGCTCTGTGCTGGCCAGTCCACACATGATAAGGAAATATCGTCAAACCACGCCGTAACAGTCCGTGCTATATGGCTCGGTGCATTATCCTGCTGGTACCAACAAGGCTCGGTTCCATAGTATTGCCACAGAGTTGGTAGTGCATAAATGTCCAGAATATCGAGGTAGACGTGCTAGTTAACAGGTTTGTCCACGATAACCAATGGGCCGGGACCATACCACGAAAAACACCCCCACATGAGTACACTGCCAGCTCCAAACTTGACCGTAGGAGCAGTACACTGTGTTAAATAGTGTTCTCCCGGCTGCCACCATACCCTCACACGCCCATCAGCCTGATGGATCGTGTATCTGGATTCATCAGTCCATAGGACCCATTTCCATTGATCTACAGTCCACGATAAATGTTCTTTACACCATGCTAAACAACGAGTAGCCTTCCGAGTGCAGATGAAAGGCTTATGAGCAACCGCATGACCACGGTGACCATGGAATGAAGTTCTCTGCGAATGGTACGTGGAGATACCGAAGTTCCAGCATTTTTACTCCCCTGTACGCTGAGGTCTTGTGCAGTACTCCGTCGATTAGCTGCAACGACTCTCCTGAGGCTTCGACGTCCTCTGTCACTGATTTTCTTTGGTCGGCCGGTGCGTTTTGCTGCTTCAGGCACGTCATATGTCTTCCACTTATTCAGTGCATCCAAACAGTTGACTTGGGTATGTTTAAATGCCTCTCGGTTTCTCTTGTGGACAACCCACTAATATAACACCCCACAATCTTTCCTTTCGCGAAGTCAGTTCTCTCCCACCGCGACATTTTCATTCAACCTCACAGAGCGATATGATCGCGGTCAGCTGCAGGCATGTTTTTATACCGTTTGCAAATGTACCGCGCATCTTAACAACGCAGCAGATCCGTTCATTTGCTTTTGAAGAGGTGTTCGGTGACTTTTGTCAATATAGTGTATATAAACAAAGCAAAATAAAAAAGCATGAAGTGTGGGTTACGCAGAGCAGGAAACCGAACAAACAAGCGTGTAGCAAGCATACAGGACCGTCTTTATCAAGGGAGGTCGGTTCTATATATGAAGTGGCGTTTCTGGTGTTAGAAATCAACAGGATGAAATTCAATGTTGACCAAGCACCCGACGCTACAAGACCTCTTGAAATACAAATCAGGAAACAACAGATACACAACTGTATATATGAATACAACATATCTAGAAACTCATAGCTTATATTCCTGGAACAGAGCCAAGAGTACAAACCAGAAGAGCCTCAAACCAAACAGAGTAACCACGCCTTATTCAACATCAGGCTAGATACTGAAAAAAGTTACCGTTAAGCACCACTGCACTACAGAAAAGTTCTGTAATGTATTGAAGTATTACAAAACTTTAAGTTCTGTTATGTATTATAATGTTTGTCTCTGTTTGGCTTGAGGCTCTTGTGATTTATGCTGTTGGTTTTATTCCTGGAATAAGAGCTATGTGTTTCCAGGTATGTTGTATTCATATATAGTTGTGTATCTGTTGGTTCCTGACTTGTGGCGTCGGGAGCTTGGTCAATCAACCTGGAGTTCCTCCTGTTGATTTCTGACACGAGAAACGCCACTTCATACATAGAACCGAGCTCTCCCTTGATAAAGGCGGTTTTTAAGCATTTGGTTTTAGCTAAAAAGTAGAAGCTTCAAAATTGTTCTTTCCTTCATACTTTACCTAGGCTTAAGACTAGCAGTGTTTACACTCATAAGATACTCTGGCATGATTAAAAGTTATGTTATTTATTTATTTTTAGTTCAGCTATATATTTTCTGTTAGACTATTTTTTCGTTTTGTTCTTTTACTCAAAAATTTTGTGAATTCTTTTGATATCTTTTATGCTACTACAGCTTTGACAAGTATGATCTGTTGCTTGTAAAACAAGCTGATCCACTGAATACATTTGACAGTTACACTTTTCCCTTTCTATTTTTTTTTTCGAGTGATTCCACGTGCCATTCTGATTTTTTCTTTTTATTATATGTCGATAATCATTAGATAAAGCACACGGTTCATTGTTTTTTTGCCTCAATGACTTTAGATAGTTCGATTACTAAGCATGCGAAACGATCTGCACTCAAAACGAATTGTAATGAAATGTCAGTCCTAGTGTTCCATCAGACTGGGCGATTTATAAACCATGTGATGTCTTGCTTCCCTCCGGCGGCATTCCGTGGGGAAGGAACAACATAAAATGCATGGACGCTTGGATCTTTGTCTTCAACATATGAAGTCCAAAGGGGCAGCCCCTGTTCTATCTCAAAACGGGGAGTCAAATTTTTTACCAGTGGCCGCTTAACGGTTTTCAACACTGGCCGCAAAAGCGACTACTTTCATTTATACTCAGTCCAAAATCATCGTAATTCCTGAGCACATTGAGATATTACACTGTTCGCTGTTAATATCAAGTCTTCAGCAAATTGCTACTCTTCCTTTTTCAATAGCGGCAACAAAATGACTTCAAGCTTTTTCATGTAAATCTGACACAAAAATGGCGGCAACATATTTTCCCGCCTTACTCCGGAGCTAATCTGTGGAAAATTCGAGGCTACTTTTATCACTGTGGCACCTTACAGAAATGTGAATTGGCACAGGCTCTGATGTCGCCCGGTTCGTCAAATTCTCCACCTCCCGCTGGGTAACCACAAACATGCGCATTGATGAAAAATGTGCCCCAGAAAAATGTAAAACTCACATGGAAAATGTTGCTTATTCTCACTACTGTCAGGTCCAAAAGAGAATCCCGAGGGCCCATCGCCTAGAAACATGAATGTGAGGAGAGGAGGGGGGGGGGTCAACGACTCCTGAGAGAAGTCGCCCGTCCGTAATTTAAGCCCATTGGTTCCAGGGAAAAGGCATTGCTCGCACCATAGAACGAGCACTCTATCCATTCTTCTTCCGGGTTATTATGCAGAGATGTCCGTGTCTCTACCTATTCGCCTACCGAGGTAAGACAGATAATGTGCCCACAAATAAACGTATAAAACGACATGTACCGTTTCCATAAGCGAATCGACTGATCGGCAAGAAAGCACAGTTTTTTACAGAGTGTTCCGTTGACAGAATAGTCAGAGGTGCAGGTCTTGGGCTAGTCTTCCGAGGTAAGCTGCGTTTCTAGTTCTGGATAAGGCATGGGTGGTGCGTTTGTTCTACCGCTCTGGCTCTCTCCTTTCCCTGGAACAAACGGTCGTAAATTATGGATGAGCGGCTGCTTGCTTGTAGCCTGTATTCCGAGTCAGCGTAAGAGTGTACCACTATTTGAGGTGCGGAACAATTTCTTCCCCTTCGAAAAATAGTCCCTAGCGTTTAGAGCGAAAAACAGCAGGATTATTGCTCAGCATCCATTTTTGTTTGCTCAGTAGTTTATCAGACAAAATTGCTACCTAAGACAAATTTTCCAAAAGTCAGAACTTTTTTCAGAAATAAGTTTGATATGAGAAGTTACTCAATCAAAGGCCTCGCACTTTCGGCTGCTTGTGTCCAGCAGGGAATAACTTGGAGAGGGGTGTGGCGTTGGAAAACCTCTCTCAACATTCAAAACAGAGTGACAATAAATTGGCAATCGGGAAAACTCGATGGGAAGATTACCTAAGCAGGCAGTAAGGAAAGAAGTTCGAACCACAACATACCCCCATTTACAATGTCCACTGCTTGTGTGACGTATTAGTAGGTTGGGGGTTAGTGCAAGAGTAATTGCAATACAGAAAGGAAACAGCAGGAGTACTTCGTAATGATGATTGATACTGTTCTTGCGTTCCACGGAGAGTAATTTCTTGACGGAAAGGAAACTGGTGGAGTGTTCTGTAAATGGATACTGTTCTTCCGTTCCACGAAGAGGTCGTGATAAAGCTCCCCGCCTTTAACAACGCTACACTCTTAGGGTGACTTGGAGTATAGTTGTTTGCGGTCGTTGTTAAACTTCGAAAAAGAAGGGACGCCCCCCCTCCCGGTGGCCGAAATGACCATTCGTCCGAGATGGGCCGGGTTCGTATCCTGGATGACACATGGGGGGTGTTGGTGTGTTTGTCTTACGACAATGGTTCTCTCCCTTATAATTTGGACCCTAAATTAGGACCGGGTGACTGCCTATAGCGCTACGAGTTGCCGGTGGCCGTCGTTAAACCCGAAAAAATTTTATGTACTCGCCTTTTGGAGAGTACGTAAATATTTCAGGAACACAGGAGTAAACACCGCAGCAGAAGAATTTAAAAAAATTCAGGAACACGCGAGAAAACACAGCAGCAGAATTTTTTTTTTTTCGTACTCACCAAAAGTCGTGTACGTACATTTTTCAGTAACACACGGGAAAACACCGCAGCAGAAGAATTTAGAAAATTTTTCAGGAGCACACGAAAAAACACCGCAGCAGTTTTCACTTTTTTTTTTTCTTTCTGTGGGTTTAACGATTTCCGCGAGCATCTGTGGAATTGTCCATCCCTAATTTAGGGTCGCTATTGCATAGAAGGGACAGAGCCAGCACCGTAGGACAAACAAATCACCCATGACTCATCCGGGACTCGACACCTGTACGACTCGTCCGTTTAGCCTGAAGCCTGCGTGTCTGATCTGACCAATGGGCGAAAAGGCTATCTTATCCGCAAGTGAACTGGCAAAAGAACAAAAACAAGCGCACCTTTCTTTTTAGTACTCGCCAAAAGGCGAACGTGAAATGCATTGGAACAAACGGTGAAACCCCGCAGGAATTCAGCAGTTGAAAAATCTTGAGTGGTCAGTTGGCAAAGGCACCGTCTTTTATAATGTTCTTCCTGATATTTTAATCAAACGGTATGAAATTCTCCTTCGTGCAGTGGTTTTCAATTCAATTATCCGCCTTCCCCCTGCTTTTTTCTGGGTTTGTATTTATCGGATGAGTCTGTCAGACCACAAGGATCGTGACGTAAGAGAAATTTTTGGAATTAAATAATGGAAAGTAAACTTAAAGAGGTAGGTTCTCGGCACTCTCCCTATTTTCTTGGAAAGATGGGGGAAAGCTTAAGCTCGCGTGTCTTCAGTATATCGGATCGATAGAACTGAAAGCGTAAGGAAAATACTAAAGCGGTAAAGTTAAGGGAAAGCAGCGTAAGAATTTAATAAAAACCGTATTAACCATTGCGCACGAGTAGAAAACAATCGCCTTCTACAATTTAACGCCCCTCTCTGTGATGAAGAAAAGGCAGAAAGATAATGAAAACGCACTTACCCCAGGAGAAAGTGTTTTTCTTTGAAAGATTCTTTTCCTTTATCGTTAATGTTCCTTCTCTCGTATGCTTTCCAGGGTTTTTTTCTTAGTTTTTTTTTATTTCAAAGAAAGCTTCGTAACCGTGTTGCTGATCTCAATTTATACCTGCTTGAAACAAACAGTAAGGTTTATGCAAAACATCGAAGTTTTTTTGTTTTGTTTTTAAATTCCATTTCCCTCTTGCTTGCATTTGAATTTTTACTGCTGCCTACTGTAATTTGCACATCAGTATGCTATACTGAATGTCTCGTACGCCATCGTATTGTGTTTATGAAAAAGAATACTTATAATTGCTGTGTAATTATTAAAAATAGCCCCTGCATTATGTAATATGGTGCAGAAGTAAGGTAAAGCACCCAAATGTTTATCGCATTTCTGGAATTCTTGAACACAGTAATCTTACAAATGTTGTTCGCATTTTGTAAATACGATTAAAATCGTCAATAAACAATTAATTTCCTATATTCATTCATTCAAAGAGAGAATGGACATTTCCGAACGTGTCTTCAAAATGAAGAAAGTTCCTAGCTGAAAAAAAAATGTTTCCTTAAAAGCTTAAACTCCTGTATTCTTTCAATAAAATAAAAACAGATGCCATATTTCCGTGCTTTAGGTAGGCGTCAAGTTCAACTTGTCTTCGCACATCATCTGGAAAAAAAAAATATGAATGGTTGCTCTTGTAACCTCATTTTGATGATCTGTAATGATGACTACATCTGCTGGTCAGATACGGCCGACCCGGTGGCGCAGTGGTCTAAACTCTGGCTTCTGACCGTTTATCCGAGTATTCTTGAGTTCGATGGGTTCGAGGCCTTGATGAATCATAGTGTGACGTACCACAGAGGTGAAGACATGAGTCAAGACAACAAATCTGCAGCACGACATTCTGTCCGCGTAGCTGTGTTGGGAGAGCGACTTACTCCGTAGTAAGGGGACCCGATTTCGATGTCCGCCGCTGACAAACTTGTGTTTTCACAATGGGAGATGTATTTTATGGCAGTTACTCTTTCCCTTCCCTGGATGTAGTATTTTTAAATTAGGGGCGGGTGGCTGCTTATTGCCTTTTGAGATGCTCATGGTGTTCATTAAACCCCGAAACAAACAAACAAACAAAGTCAGATCTGAAAAATTATTTTTGTGTCGGATAGCACTAACAATTAGAACGATGATTCGTACACTCCTGAATTTCTGTGTAGCATATAAAACATTTACATTTCCAAAAAGTCGGATTAAAAAATTCTGTTCTGTGCAAAACTTCCCATGCATCTTTTTACAGTTTTATCGCTAAGTGGCGTATTGAATTGAGAAAGACTCCGGTTAATTGCACGGTAAGGTATTAATGGGTATTTATAGAAGTCTAGAAGAGGAAAGTCTTCTTATTAATGCCTAAATAGGTTAGTCATAGTTTGCGGGCTCGTTCGGGCTCTGTCTCTGTCTTGCACTATAAAATTTGGGCTCGAGCTGTCATGCCTTCTGAGGGCCGCGGGTGGACTAGTAGCCAGCGTTCGTGGCTGCCATGGAGATAACCTCAGGTTCGATCCTGGGCAGGTACGAACGTTCGAGCCACTAAATAGCCGCCGTGCGTCGGGTGGGCACGTTAAGCCGTCGGACCCCGGGTACTAGCCCCCCGGCAATAAATGAGGGCGTCTTCCTCCCCCTTTCTACCTCGCTTCCGTGTCATTTTCCCATCGGTCACTCTAGCCCAAATATCCTAGCTTCCAATTTCTAAGGGCTGTTTAAGACCTGGGGTCAGACACTCCCTTCCTAAAACCCTCTACATATGATCTGATCTGATATGCCTTCTGCTCTTAAATTTGAACCCACACTGATGTACAGCTAAGTCAGATGTTTTGGCCGTTTGTGTGACAATGCAGATGGAAAGTACATTTTCAGTTGTTTGAGAGCAGAAAAACTCTGGTGGCTTAAGGATTCCATGAAAGACATGCCCACACAGGTTTTGATCTGTGGGGAAAGATGTTTCCACTGCCCCCCATGTTTTTTTTTTCTTTTTTTATTGATTGGAGATTTAAAGGTCACCATGAGCAACTTAATGGGCTATAAGCAGTCGCCCGTCCCTAATTTAGGGCCACTGGTTCCAGGGAAGGGAGGGAGAGCCACGCCGTAAGACAAACACAACATCCATGCCTCACCGGGATTCGAACTCAAACGAATGGTCTAAGCATTCGCCACCTATCGGCCCCCATGGGTTAAGCGCCCCTGGTTTTATAAATTCCAATTAGAAAGTTCTGTACGAGTGTGCTTTACTGATTTTGATTTTTCAGAGTTTCCGATGTCCGAACAAATCCGACCACTTCGGATGATTGGTACTCGTTATATTTTTAGCAGGTCTTTTGTAAAAAAAGATCGTGCTTCTGTTATCGGTTTGTCCGTCCGTCCGTCCGTACCCACGATATCTCAGCAACTATTAGTCCGATTTGAAAAATTCTTTTTGCATTGGGAAGCTTGAAATATGCAAATGATGATCCTTTATTTCGTTTTTATTTTACGATGTAGAATTGCGCCGGTAGAGGGCGTAAATGCAGATGATGTCGAATTCAAAAATACGTTTTATTCCACATATTTGCTTCTAAACATCCGATTGAAAAAATGTATATCTTTCGATTCCATTTATGTCGAAGAGTATTTTAGATATAGTTACTTTTTCAAATTACGCATAGATTTGACGCTACGGGGCGTAAAAGTAAATTACATTTTCCCCGATAACTCTTCTTCTAAAACTCCTATTTGAAAAAAAATTTCTTCAGCGGATACATCTCCTGATGGAAAATCTTTTGCATATAATTTCAAATTTTTGGTAAAGAATACTTTGGCCACCAGGGGGCGTAAGTGTTAATTTTTGCTTCTGATGTATTTGCCATAAAATCGTAGCTTCTGAAATATCGATTAAAAAATTCTTTCATGGACTGATGCCACTCACATTGATAAACCTTTTCGGAATATTTTCTTCTTAAAATATTCTACAGTTTCTCCGCCAGGGGGCGTAGATGTACATCTTATTTTTGTCAATATCTCTACTTCTAAGAGTCCGATGAAAAATTCCTTCTTTGTTGGATAGTGTTTTCCGTGTGACATGTTTTTCATGTAATTTCAAAATTTTCAAGTAATTCATAGACTTTCCGCTAGGGGGCGTAGCGGTAAATTGCGTTTCCCCCTATATCTCTGCTTCTAAATCTCCGATTTGAAAAATTCTTTCTGCACCGGATACATCCCCTGATGGGAAATCGTTTGTACATAATTTCTAATTTTTGTAAAAAAATAGTTTGGCCACCAGGGGCGTAAATCTTAATTTCCGCTTCTGTTGTATTTGCAGCAAAATATGAGCTTCTAAATTCTCAATTGAAAAAAAACGTCGTTTGTTGACCGATACTACTCATGTCTACAAACCTTTTAGGAAAATTTTCTTCTTGAAAAAATGCATGGTTTCTACGCCAGGGGGTGTAGATGTATATCTTATTTTTGTCAATATCTCTACTTCTAAGAGTACGATTTGAAAAATTCCTTCTTTGTTGGATAGTGTTTCCGATGCGAAATGTTTTTCCTATAAATTCAAAATTTTCAAGTAAATCATACACTTTCCGCTAGGGGGCACAAAGGTAAATTGTGTTTTTTGCGTTATTTCTGTTCCTAAAGCTCCGATTTGAAAAATTCTTCCTGTATCGCATACAAGGCCTGATGGAAAATATTTTTCACATAATTTCTAATGTTTGGTAAAGAATGGTTTAGCCACCAGGGGTCATATGTGTTAATTTCTGCTTCTGAAGTATTTGTTGCAAAATCTGGGCTCCTGAAAACTCGACTAATTTTTTTTTCTTCGACCGATACCGCTGATATAGATAAACCTTTTGAGAATACTTTCTTCTTAAAATAATGCATGGTTTTCCCACCAGGGGACGTAAAGTCACATCTTATTTTTGTCGATATCTCTGTTTCTAAGAGTTCGTAAGCTCACGATTCCGTTTACAGCAATATCTGAGGGATTAAAAACCCGATTGAAAATCTTCTTTCTTTGGTCAGATCTATTGTTTTCCATACCGGTTCCATTGACTTTGAATAGCTTTGAGAAATTTAATTTGCGTCAGAACGGATTCAAAAGACGTGCTTATTACACCCGAAAATTCGGTGTCAACTTTCTTGTTTATACTCAAAATAGCATGCTGAGCTACTTGTGAAGAAAACCGATGCGAAAGTTTTGTTCACACTTCTCATGCGTGTGCGTTAAAAGTACTTCAACATTTCATTTAAATATTTCAGCTCATCGCGGAACGTCCTGGCAGCATATGTCTTCAAATTTATAAAGCCTTTTGTTTTTTTGTCTTTTTCTTTCCTGTTTTTATGACCGTAGCTACAGCCTCTCGTGCGATAAGCTTCTGGATGCAGCCATGTGTGCAGCAAAGACGTTATAATTCTCAAACTTTCTGAAGAATGCACTTTTTAAAACTCTAGGATATTGTAAAATAGGAAATTTCAAAGTTCGGCAGATTCTTTATCGTGTCTGAACTCCAACTAAAAGTGAAGCTGACCATATTACGAGGTATTAGATTGTTCCGATATAATTCGGCAGATCTGCGGAAATAAAAGATACGAACTGTGATATGTCATTGCTTGATCCTTACCAACTCGTTTCCAGGAGAAATACTACGTAATACCGTATCGCGACAGCAGTTGCTCTTCCTCCGTTTTTCCATTCTAAATCGTCTCATTCCGAAATATCGTTCTGCACGAGAGATATTTCATTTAAATTGCTTCCAAGAGCACTGACGAGAGAGCACATCAAGGGTGGAATTTTCGCTATAACATCTGCTGCCCCTCCCGCCCTCGGCAATGCTCACCTCAACTCCTGCTAGCAGAAGATGCCGTCGCTCTCTGCCGCAACGATAGTCATATTAACTACAACACTGAGGGAATTTCTTGTTATGAACAGTGCATATGTGTTCCTTCTCCAGCCATTGTCCGGAATAAGTACACGCAACATCGTTGATGTCGTCTGGCACGAAGAATCAATATTCTCGATTTAGGAATCATGCGTTATGACTGCGTCGAAGGAACTCCCATAACCCTCTATCTCCCTCTCCCTCTCCCAGGACTCCCTTGTCCATGCTAAGTTCACACTGAAGCAGATAAAGGAAGTCTGTGTGTGTGTGTGTGTGTGAGAGAGAGAGAGAGAGAGAGAGAGGAGGTGGTGGGGGGAGACACAATGCTGCGATATCTTCCAGCACTAATCGTGTGCTATTAGCTAGTGTGTGTGTGTGTTCTATTTTTGCATGTTCTTTCGGGGGTGTTTCTCAGTCATTCATCAGCTAACCTGACTTTTAGCTGCCTATCTGATGGTTGTAATGACCGTAATCAAATGCTAATAGATGCATGGCTGTTTTAGGACTTTATCGTCATAAGCATTGCATTTTCTCCTCCTTCCGTGACATTTTAAATTCACCAATGCGTGTTATTCCCAAATGATTTTTGTTAGATCTGATAAGATAAAAATATGCGCTTTCAAATCGATTGTTGTAAAGGGGAAAAATATTTTTTTACGTTCTTTTAGCTGAAAGAATTTTTTATATCCCGATAGTGCTTACATTTCCGCTTAAACTGCTACGAAAGAAATATTGTCAGCCGCAGGCGAACGTCTTCAAATGCTCGTTTTAAAACACCAGTTACGTCTTAGCTGAACGACCGTGAATTCAAATTTTTTTTCCATGTGTTTATTTTGCGCATCGTTAAGCAGGCCAGAACCGAATAATCGAGAATTAATGCGGCTATTCAGACTCGTACCCGGCGGTTAATAAATAATAAAGTGTAATTAATACTTTAATTGTAAGACGCTTTTCTGTAAAATTCTGCAACGCTACGGAATGTCATGTTTGTGCTGTTAATAGAACGCCTTTGTGATCCGAAAGCAAGTCAAGAAATTCGAGAAGCTGTGAATATAAGTTAAAATACAGTTGTGGTTGTAGGAGGGTTGTACTGAAAGTAATGCAAAAGTGGGCATAACTTTTTATTAACTGACAGAGTTCGTTCAAATTGCACATGTTGGTAGAGTAACTCTTTCTCTATACAAAGGTGCTACTCAACATAGTCTCGATCACAAGCAATGCATTTGCGCCGTCGTTGAACCCAACTCTCGAATCCTCTTTGAAAAAATTCAGGTGTGGATTGTTGTACCCACTTCTCCACAGCCACTTTCACCTCGTCTGTGTCATCAAATCGTTGTGCCCGGAGACTGTCCGTCATTGGACCGAACAGTTGGAAGTCGGAGGGCGCCAGATCTGGGCTGTATTATGATTAATGGGGGACTATCGACCAGCCTAATTTGCTGATCGCCTGATTTGTTGCCAAAGATGTGTGTGTGGTCTCGCATTCTCATGGTGAATGTGGATCCTTTTCAGATTCTTGTTCGGTCTCTTTCTCCTTATGGCTTCTCTAAGCTTCTCGAGTGTCTCAATGTACCGACTAATTTGCTGATTGCCGGATTTGTTGCCAAAGATGTGTGTGTGGTCTCGCATTCTCATGGTGAATGTGGATCCTTTTCAGATTCTTGTCCGGTCTCTTCCTTCTTATGGCCTCTCTAAGCTTCTTGAGTGTCTCAATGTACCGCTCACTGGTCACGGTATGGCCACGTTCTAGAAAATCAGAGAGAATGACACCCCTGTCATCCCCAAAAACGGTCACCATGACTTTCTGTGCTGATCGCAGGATCTAGAACTTCTTAGGCCTTGGTGAAGAGGTGTGACTCCATTCCATGGATTGATTCTTCGTTTCAGGATCGTAAAGATACGCATACGTTTCATCCCCTTTTACCAGATAGAAGAAAACGTGTCTTTATTGCCTTCAAACGCTTCCAGCAGATCAGGGCAAACTTCCACCCTTCTCTCCTTTAAATTGGGTGTCCCAAGGTACCCACTTTGCACACACTTTCCGATATTCTAAGTCTTCCACCATCTTCCGTATGGCATTGTGACAACAATCCAGTTGTGCAAGAATCTCAAGGTTTGTTACTCGTCTCTCTGCGCGAATCAATTCATCCACTCGCTGACGATTTGTGTCAGTGGCCGCAGTTGATGGTCTCCCACTGTGTGGTTTGTCTCCAATGCTGGTTTCCCCTTCTTTAAACTTCTTTATCTATCTGTGCACATTGTTCTTGTCAACGGTGTCATCTGCGTAAACATTCTGTAGCCTTCTGTGGATTTCGGACAGCTTGCACTCTTTCTTCGTCAAGAACTCAATTTCGGCACGTTGCTTCTGCATGGAATCCATTATTTACCTGCAATGAAGAAGGTTTACTATAGAAAACGAGTTACTCTACAAACGTGTGCAATTTGAACGACCTATGTCAGTTAATGCAAAAGTTATGCCCACTTTTGCATTACTTTCGGTACAACCCTCGTAATATTCGTCGGTTTATCCAGCGTATAAAGCCTAAACGCTAAAATTTCTGGAATTTTTATCTTGCAAAAATGTAATATTTAATATCATTTGAAATTCAAGTGTCGATTACGGTCGTGCTCAGTTGATTAAGCATGTACACAGTCGAGTCACGTTATTGTGACCACCTCCTACTTTTGACGTCAACAGCGCGTAGTCAATGAAAGAAGGCACGTGTCGTGAGCTGGCTTGGAGGGTATATAAGTTGTGCTGTACGCAATCTGAAAACATATCACTCGTTCCTGTCATGGATAAAAGAACCGATTTATCAGATTTACAAAAAGGGATGATTATCGGCTTACGGGTCAAGGGTGGCAGTATTTCTGAAGCAGTGCAGTTTGTGAACTGTTTGCGTGCTGCTGTGGTTAAAGCGTATCGTGATTGGAGAAATGGCACCATTGCTAATAAGCGACGTAGAAATTGCGGAGCACCACGTGCCATTGGCGTGAGGGGTGAACGTTGGCTTCGAAGGTGCGTGAGGGCATATCGATACGCTACAGTGGAGCAACTCACTGGCCGAATGAATCAGGGGGCTACCGGAAGTGTGTCTGAAACGACAGTTCAGCGAACCTTGCTGCGTATGGGGCTCCGATGCAGACGGATGGTCACTGCACCTATGCTAACAAAGGTGCATCGGCCGAAACAGCTTACATTTGCACTGTAGTACCTGAATTGGCCCTCCGCTGATTGGCAAAAGATTGCCTTCTCCGATGAGTGACGTTTTCTGCTTCATCGAACGGATGGACATTGGCGTATAAGGCGAGAAACATTGGAGAACAAACACTCTTCAACCAATGCTGGAAGAACACAAGCTGATGGGAGCAGCGTTATGGTCAGGGGAATGTTTTCGTGGCATTCTCTGGGCCCACTCGTACCTATGGAAGGCACTATGGACCGAATTCGTTATGAATCCATCCTTGCAGACCACTTACACCCATACATGCTGATTGTTTTTCCTGGGACCGATGGGATCTTCCAGAACGACAATGCGACGTGTCACACAGCTAGAAATGTCCGAGAGTGATTGGAAGAGCACGATGAAGACTTCAAAGTGCTTCCCTGGCCTCCTAATTCTCCAGACTTAAACCCAATTGAGCATCTGTGGGACCACCTCGATCGTGTTGTTCGCTCTATGGATCCTCCACCACGCACCCTCCAGCAGCTGTCAGTGCACTGCAGTCAGCATGGCTCAACATACCTGTGAACACCTTCCAGCACCTTACTGAGTCACTCCCAACCCGCCAACCTGTTGTCCGCGCTGCACACGGCGGTTACTCTGGATATCAGCTGGTGGTCACAATAATGTGACTCGACCGTATATATTGTAGTGTAATTGATGGAATAGATGTTTCTATCAGTCTATATCAGCCAATGGTTACTAAAACTCAAAATTGATATTCAACACGTTTTTGAAATAGTGTATGTGTAATATATCAATTTAGTACAAAGAAATTCTGCAATACATCAGTTATAATTTTATGCTGAATTCAGTACGACAAACATTTTTCAGATGTATTGAGAAATGAAACAGTTATTAAGAAACTTTAGAAAGAAAATAAGAAGTCTTTCCGGCGGCCGAGTGGTACAAGGCCCTGGCTACAAATTGATTACCCGAAATGGCTCTGGTCCTTAATCCCGGGCGGATCATGGATGGTGCTCATGTATTACGGAACTGGCTCTCTTCCCTTGAAATCAGCGATCTCAAATCACAAATTAGATCATATCAGATCATATGTAGAGGATTATAGGAAGGAAGTGTCTGACCCCAGGTCTTAAACAACCCTTAGAAATAGGAAGCTAGGAGATTTGAACTAGAGTTCCCGACAAGAAAGTCACACGAAAGCAAGGTAGAAAGGGGGAGGAAGACGCCCGTATTTTTTTCCGGGGGGGGGCAGTACCCGGGGTCCGACGGCTTAACGTGCCCATCCGACTCGCGGCGGATATTCAGTGATTCGAGCGTTCGTACTTGCCTGGGATCGAACCTGAGATTTCGCCGTGGCAGTCACGAACGTTGAGCACTTAGCCATCCGTGGCCCAAATGTCAAATTATGCTACGTTTGAATAAGTTTTAGGAAGGGAGTGTCTGACTCCAGGTCTAAAAGTGCCCTTAGAAATAGGAAGCTAGATCTCAGTAAGTGAACTCAATAGGGAAGATAAACAGAAAAAATGAGTGAAAGGAGAAGAGGGCATATCTTTCGAGTGAACCGCAACACCAGTCCGGGACGGGAAGGGAGAGAGGGTAATGGTAGGGGGAACCAAGCGCCACAGCACCCATCTTAGGGAACCACAACAACAACACCCAGCCGTCGACGCCCCCGGGAGGGACTGAAACTCACAGAAACCACACCCGGATGTCGGAGCGGCAATCAGTACTCCCCATCTGAACGCCAACCTGAAAGAGAAGGGGGTTATGGTCTGTCTATCACTCACCATATTCACCCACTTTCTTTCCGTCCGATCCAGTCCCCCATCTGATTCAAGGCATCCAGAAATCTCAAATTAGGAACGGCCGGCTTCTTATATATCTCAGTAAGTTGCTTACGATGGTTGTTACCCCCCCCCTTCCTCCCCAACAAAAAAAAATCTCGTAAGATTCGCTAACCCCCAGGTTACACAATTTTTTTTAAATATGTACCTATGTATTCACTCCTGGGTGGAATTTCTTTGTTCGCGCCGTTTTCGGGCAGATCAGACGAAATCATCAGTTTTATGGCTGATGCTGTCAGATACATGTAAGTACTTGAAGTGCATTGTACCTGTCTTGTGTGGCGATGGGATTATCTCTAGGGTGCGTTAAGGAGTGAAACACTGACTTAAGGGTGTGGCAGGTAGCCTCACGTGGGGGAGATTAACTCGGAAATCCGATAGCTGAGCTTTTCGGAAGTTTTAAGAGAGAACGGGCACTTTTTACTTTGGAAGTGGAAGGGAGACAGACGGAATCGGAGATTTGGAAAGAGCGGTCGGGTCTGGGAGTTGACGTTGGAGAGGATTTGCTTTCCGAGAGCGATCGATATCGGGTAGTCGCAGCGACGGTTTACGGAAAACACGAAGTTCTGGTCCGCGTAAGAAGTTTGGAACCGAGGTCTACTATTAAGCAACAGTTAGCGGCAACATTATGTACTGAACGGAAGCGCATACCTATCGCTGTGTTCCAAAACCTTGCCGAAATCATGTATTGAAAGGTCAGTGCATGCATTAAGGCCAAAGGTGGACCGACACCGTACTAATGTATGTCAATAAATGTTATGTTGTGTTTCTGTTTTAGGTATCCGGTGACTTTTGTCATTATAGTGTATGTACTGTTTTTCGTATGCTGGCCTATTATTGATTTCGTTCACAGTCTGTTTCCTTCGCTTATGTAAAAATATTTAAAGCTTTCTCGAACGGTACGTGGAACACATTGCCTGGCAATAAAATCAGTACGACATCCACTGACCATCGAGAGTTTCCGTGGTAACAGCTTCATTGTTAGGCAAGAAACGACACTGTGACGTGACATTGCCCGTTATGGCTTTTATTTTTTGTTTTTTTACGAAGAGGATAAAAAGTGGGTGGGGTAGTTCTGTCACCCTCTTTTACTTTATTTTATTTCTTCATAACACGACACAACACATTATTTTTCGTTCACTTTTTGTATAGTACGACGAGTACTTTGTATTTTCCCTTTTCAATCGTTTCTCTGTCTGTTGCACAGTTTCCAGATGCGCACGCCTTCTTAAAGCGAGTGATATTGAACTGTCCGTGCTAGGTTTTTTTTTATTATCATTGTTATTTTCTTTTCACTAAAACTAGTTTGCTTTTTCTTAGTAAAAGCATTTTTCTCCTTCTTCGTTAATATAAATTTATCGACTTCCTGAACAATTAAGTCTCTGTTATTGAACGCAAGAAAACCGTGCTTGCGAATATAAGTACATACAGGGTCGTATAAGAATAATATGACCACCCCCGGAATCACAGTGTACCCGCCCAAGAGCGTCACGGAGTGCACGTGACAAGGTCAACCACACGGAGATATAAGCGGCCGGGCAGGACAGATAAGCCATAGGGCGTAACGTGAGCACAACGGGCAGAGGTGGGGATTTGACGGAGGTGCGAAAAGGAATGATCATCGACTAACGCGCCAAGGGTGGAAGCATCTCAGGAACAGCAGACTTCGTGGGCTGTTCGCGAGTACCAAGAACTGACCGCTGTCACACCGAGTACCTTGTGACGTCATAACTGTGGAGATCCAAAGGCCATCGACCCCAGAGGAGAACGTCAACTGGTAAAGTGCCATCGACGCGCAACAGTGCAGCAATTGACCACGCAAATGAACGCTGGGGCACCCAGGTACGTGTCCCCAAATAACAGTAGAGCGAACCCTATTACGCATGGGTTTCCGGAGTCGACGCTGCGTCAAGGCTATCATGTTAAACCAGGTCCATCGGCAACGACGCCTGCAGTTCTCAAGGGGCCACCGTCATTCGACAGTGGAAGAGTGGGAAAAGGTTTCCTTCTCCGACGAATCGAGGTTTCAACTCCATAGAAGTGACGGATACGGCGTCACACACACGAGAACTAACATCTGGACGCGCTTGTCGGTCAGGTACAGGGTGGTAGTGTGCATGTCTGGGGGATATTTTCCTGGTATCGCATGGTTTCTTTTTTTTTTTTTTTTTTTTTTTTGGTGGTACAAGTTATTTCTTCTCCTTTCCCCTATTTGGTGCACCAGCTACTTGTTATATATTGTGTTACTGTAACGAACCGGGTACTCATTGTACCGGTGAATATACGATGTCTGTGCATCAGTCTTTGGTCAACTTAAGACAAAAGCTATTATAGCTATCAAGAGTAAATTTTATATTTAAGAGGTCTTTTTTAGTGAAATAATACTATAAAAAAGTACATTTCACCTTTTCTAAAGATAACTGAAAGTCATTGTGAGTTTAAAAAAATCAGGTTGCAAAGCATTTTGTTACTTCGAAAAATCACGATGAAAAATGCTTAATTTGTAAAAAGTCCTTCTACAGAAAAAAATAAATAAAAATAAAATAAGAACTTATTCTGAAAAACATTAAGCTCCAACAGAAAATAAAATGACTAAATCACTTACATTAATGACAAAAAACAAAAGTTCTTCGTCGCGATATTCGTTTTACGATGTACGTGAGTCAGGTTGCCGAGTGTTTGTGTCTCAGTTGTTAAAGGCGCAAGTTGCCTATTCAGCGAGCTCTGACGACGGTGGTTCGATCCTGACCTCACCCGAAGGATTATCTGGGAGTAAATGCGGTACAGGATTGTCGATTTTGCAAAATTTCAGTTTAAATACGGAAACACCTGAAATGGGCTTTTCTGAAATAAACGGAATTTCTGTGAAAATACGGAAGTTAAAATGAATCGGAACTTTTGAAAACTGAAATTTCTGAAAAACACGAATACCTACCGGCGACTTTGCTGCACGTTATTTTCAGAAATTTTCCGTGAATTAACACCACTTATTTTTTACAGCGTGTTTACCCAACACGCTTCGAATTTCGCTGCGTATTGCTCCACTCGCTCGTTATATATGGTATGTTATTCGACTAATCGCGCCCTCTCGGAAATCACGTGTCCACTTTTGAGAGCAGTTAGTCATAATTCAGTGACCACTCGGTGTATATTTTTAAGAAAAATTAGTATTACGTTTTGTACGAATCTTGAAAATATTCATAATCTGTATTGTGTTACGTGGTAAAATAGTCGTCCGGTGGCGCAGTGGTCTAAGCGATGGCTTCTGATCATTCGTCCGAGATGTGTCTGATTTCGAATCCCGGTGAGTCATGATGTTGTGTTTGCCTTACGGCACTGTCTCTGTCCCTTCCCTGGAACCAGTGGCCTTAAATTAGGTACGGGCAACTGCTTATAGCCTATTGAGTTGCTCACGGTGGTCGTTAAACCTCCAATAAAATAAAAAAAAAGCCAGTTGCTTCGACTAGCGAATCCTGTGATGGTTATATTCAAATTAATCGGAAACTTGAGACTGGGTGGTGTAGTGGTTAGCTTACTCGGGCGCTATCCGGGAGACGCGGGCTCGATTCCTGCTCCACGACGACGACATTTTCAAGTTTTCGGATATTAGCTGACTCAACTATTCATGTCATTTACACGAAAAAACGGATTTACATCTTTAAAATTTGTAGTATATATGTTGAAAAATAGTAATGCGTTTTCATAAGTTCAATCAGTTCTTCACGTATTGTTTAGGCATTAAAGGCTTGACGAGTCCAGTCTAGAGCGTTAGCGATTCTTATAAATGACTAGTTATTATAAAACATCATCTCAGACGCTGTAATCTGGACTGTCAAGCTTTTAATGCCTGAACAATACGTGAAGAACTGATTGAACTCATGAAAATGTATTACTATTTTCAAGATATTTATAGGGAAATGAAGCCTCTGAACCTCTGGGTAGTTCCGTGTTGTAATTATGGAAAGCAAAATGAACCGCGTATCGTCGATTCTGCTTTTCAGCTCTTTATAAAAAAAACGGCGAAGGAGTAGGGACGAGGTTGACTATTTATGCATGATAATTTGGCCCATACATACTTAACATGATAAGGAATAGCATGTTGAAAAATATTTCTCTTCCTTGTGTCATTATTTTGGTTTTACCAGATACAAGACGATGCCCCCATTTTCCAAGAATTGATAGAGGAGCTTCGGTTTAGAAAGATGTGGTGGTTGTTGTTTTGTTTGGATTGACAGTGGTGGCGCCTGCATGCCGCTTTCTCCCTGGTGCCGTGGTGTTCTGCGGGAAACCAGCAGGGTCTTTGTCATGCAAATTTAAACGATTCTTATGTCTTTTCTCGTGTGCGCCGATGGAAGAGTGGAGCAGGGGGGTGGGAAGAGGGAAAAGATACGTGAAAACACTTAGATGATGCAAAAGAGAGAGAAAGGGAGGGAGGGGCAGATGTAAGGGTAAAAGTGTAAAAGGGGAAGAAATACTGAGTATGCTCCTCAACAGCCTTGCTAATGGCAGTGCCATCAAGTGAATTGCACCCACGAGAACCATTGCCCCGATCCTAGCGACAACAAGATGATCTAAAATTTTGCTAATTTCTGACAACACGCAGAAAATGTGGTGGTTCAGTCATAACGTAACGCCACATGTGTAAACAGTAAATTAAGATTAAGATATGATGTCTAAGGAGTGCAATAAAAAATAAGAAAGCAAGAGAGATGTCTCAGAAGTGTAGTGCATGTCTTTTGATCAAAAACCCTCAAGATGTTCCGGAGAATTTCGTGATAACCCCAGGGAATTTTCAGAACGGCTGAGATACTTTGCGCACAAGCAAACGATATCGTTGTTTGTTTGTTTTTTCTTCTTTAATCGCACTGTATCGAACGCATTATTTATGTGCTGAAAATAACTTGAATTTATTCCTCCTGTCTCGTTTATCCATTTGCTACACTCTCTCACTAGTTTATTTGGTGCATTTTCATGTTTATGGAAGCCGCATTTTGAGATGTGACGTAGTCAGGATTTCGTTTCGGGAATATACTATATATACAGGGTTACAAGAAAAGTTCTTGATCACGAACTATGGTACTTACGAATTACTTCTTGTGCAGTTGTATGGGAAACTCCCTATGGCGCACACAAGAACCCCACGAGGGATTCCCTCGCCCGCTTTTGGAGGGGTTGATGGGGTTATCTCGCCCGCCTTTGCAGATAGGGTAAAAAAGTCAATTACAAACTTGTTCAGCGAGGCAAAAATAATACATAAATGTTTTTTGCCCCATAACAAAAGATGGAAGGGGACCGAGAATGTGGCCCGAACAAAATCACAACATGTGGAAGCAACGAGAGAGTATTTAGACAAGAACTTATTACTTAGAACTTATCGAAACTGGTAAGTTCTAAGTAAATGAAAGCACAAAGGAAAAGTTTTCCTACAAACCTTATCAACAGTTCTTGTTCTGAAATAAAACGCAGTTCCTTGACATATTCAATATCAGACTTTGATGTCCAGTATGCCGCCCCGGTGGCGCAGTGGTCTAAGCGATGGCCTCTGATCATTCGTCCGAACGGGGTCCGGGTTCGAATCCCGGTGAGGCATGGATGTTGTGTTTGTCTTACGGCACTGGCTCTCTCCCTTCCCTGGAACCAGTGACCCTAAATTAGGGACGGGCGACTGCTTATAGCCCATTGAGTTGCTCACGGTGGTCGTTAAACCTCCAATCAAAAAAAAAAAAAAAATGTCCAGTACAGTAAAAAATACACTGAGACAAGGAGAAATAGCATAAAGTGGCGAAACACTCATCCAATAGGAAAACTGTATGCACATCTAGCATACGTGGCAAAGCTTTCGACTTCTCGTCAGTGGTTCACGAAGTGTTGGCATACCGACCACGCATATCATTTTTGTATTCTGACGACGGAGCAGAAAGCACATTTGAAACCCATGCAAATATGCTTCGGACACAGCGACTCAGGTAGCTTTCCCTTTTTTCGCATTTGGAGAGTCCCCTTCCATCTTTTGTTATGGGCCAAAAACCTTTATGTACTATTTTTACCTCGCTGAACAAGTTTGTAATTGTTTTTTTTTTGCTCTATCTGCAAAGGGGGGTGCGATAGCACCCTCAACCAACCAAAAGGGGGCGAGGGGATCCTTCGTGGTGTTATTGTGTTCGCCATAGGTTTCCTATGCAACTGCACAAGAAGTAAATCGCTAACTGCCATAGTACGTGAGATATTGGCCTGATCACGGACTTTCGGTTGTAACCCTGTGTATAGCTAAATCACAGAGCCAGAAATGTCAGAATAGAAAATTTTTTAGCTGTATATAACTAAACCACAGCTAGAAATGCCAAAATAACAATTAGGGAACAAAAGTGAAGAATACAGATAATATTGTAAACAGTGAGCTATGGCTTTTTCAAGGACCAGCACGGCTGCCCATTTATACAAAGACCTAGTTGAACATGGGTTTTTACTTTGTTGAACATGGGTGTATATCATATACAGTACACCGATGAGTCATAACATTATGACCCGCTACCTACCTAATAAGCTGTACGACCCCCTTTAGCCGGCAAAACAGCGGCCACTCGGCGAGGCATTGATTCGCTGAGGTGGTGATAGGTATCTTGAGGTATCTGGTACCATAATGTCAACAGCAGGTCTTCCAGTTCCCGTACATTTCGGGGTGGTGGTGATTTAGCGCGAACCCGCTTTTCCAAGTCGAACCACAAATGTTCGATTGGGTTCATATCAGGTGAATTTGGAGGCCTGGGTATTTACGGATAATCACCGGTATGTTCCTCGAACCACTCCTTGACGATTTTGGCAGTGTGGCATGGCGCATTATCCTGTTGGTAATGTCCATCATCAGCAGGGAACGCAGTTTCCATGAATGGGTGAACTTGGTCCACAACGATGTTCAAATATCTGACAGCTGTCAGGGATTGGGATAATGGAGCTTAAGGTGTCCCAAGAAAACATCGCACATAGCATTACACCGCCACGGCCTACCTGTTTCCGCCCAACAGTGCATCCAGGTGCCATAGCCTCCGTTGGTAATCGGCGTATCCGCATTCGACCGTCTACGTGATGCACCAGAAATCATAATTCGTCAGATCAGGCCACTTTCTTCCAATCATCCACGGTCCAGTCTCGATCATCATGGGCCCATTTGATGCGTTGTTGGTGGTGACTTGCAGTGAACATGGGGACCCGGCTAGGTCTTCGGCTATGCAGGCCCATGCGCAGAAGGCTGCGATTAACTCTTCACCACTGTTGTAGCTGCGGGTGATTTGTTGCACTGTGGCCCTGCGGTTGCTGCGAACAATGCGCGACAGTCTCCACTCCGCTCTGGTATCGATAAGCTGCAGACGACACATGACTGGATGACGGTTCGTCGTTTTTCCATATGTGCTCCACTTTTGATATGCACTCACTACAGCGGTACGTGGACAACCCACAAGCCGCGCCGTTTCCGAGATCGTAGTTCCGAGGCGCGTTGCCGTCACAAACTGTCTTTTATCGAACTCCGAAAAATCGGCAGCTTTTCCTATTCCGACCTCGAACACTCTACTAACCGAAAGCCGGTCCTCGGGTTGTATATATACATTCTGATCAGAGTAAAATCCCTGAAATGGCAATGGGCTGGACATGTTGCTAGAAGAACGGCCCACCGAGGGACAACCGAAATCCTAGACTGGATTCCAAGGAACAGGAAAAAACCCAGAAGAACACCCTATGGGAGATAGGTGGATCTCCCATATGTCTCGCACCAGCCTCCTCCATGTTGCTCCCATGCGGGAGCAACATGGAGGAGGCTGGTGCTAGACAGATCGTTGTGGAAGAAACTTCGGGAGACCTTCGTGGAGCAGTGGATTGATAATGGTAGGCAAGGATGATGGTGATATATATATAAATTATTATTTCAACACACAAAATTATTTCAATGCCTATCAACGCATCAAAACCTCGTTCGAAAAGATTGGGAGGGTTGCGAATATTTTGAGAGCTGTTACTTCTTCAAGGACCAGCATAAATAACCCTCTCTCGTTTCTACATAGACCCAATTAACATGAATTTTCGCTACATCATATTTGCAAGTAGCATAAGCGCTTGGTGCAGTTGTCTAAGCGCTGGCTTCTTAGTGTTTTCCCAAGGTGAGTCCGGGTTCGAATCCTGTTGATGAAGCATGAGTGTTGTGTTTGTCTTACGGCACGGCCTGTCTCCCCTTCCCTGGAACCAGCAACCCTAAATTACGGATGGGCGACTGCTTATAGCCCATCGAGTTAAAACTTATTGCTCATCGTTAAACCTCCAAATAAAATGGGCCAAGCTATTGGGTTGGCCAAAAAGTCACTGCGTTTCTTACACTAGATGGAGAAACATGTCTTGAAATGTAACTAACATAATTTGAAACCGCAAGTTCATTGTGTAACGTGACAGCTGACAGTTCAAGCTTGTTTCAGGAACAGAAAGTGTACGCAAGTGCGTGTTTGGCTGCTGGGCAAACTTCTGTGTCACATTTTATAATCTGGGCAAGTTACGATCACATGACAAAACGGGGGAGGGGGGGGTGATGTCGAATATGTAAATCAGCGGTACACGTCACACAAAACACGCTTTAAAATTTATTTGTTCACCTAATAATAATACATATATTTTAATATACTAACAAACATTATTTGCTTGTATGAGTGAAAGTTGTAGCGATGTACTTTAGATCATTAAAAATGCGCAAAACCAATTATCGTTGGGGAGAGGAACCCCTAAATCATTTTCCACGAAAGGAGCAGAGTTTTGAGCAACACGGCTGGTTTAAGTTTGATATTTTGAGACACAGGCCGCCTAATTTAAAATGAAATAATTTCGTTCCTCGGTATTCATTCGTACTTCATTTCTGCTTCAAGATTACTTGTAGGTCCATTATTTTAATATTTTCGACATCTAACCTTTCAGCTCTTAACTTTTAAAATTACTATTGTTTTCGTTTGGCGTGTTATTAAGGATTCTACGTATTAAGCTCGCTAAAAATGGGTCTTTCTAGTTATTTCGTGTTCAGCATCTACACCGATATTTAATTTGCTTCTCAGGCGTGCTTATGGAACAGCTACGTTCGTCAGCATTTTCTTTAGCAATCCCCGGAATTCGTGTCTCTGCAAATTGAAGTAGGAAACGTTTTACTGTTTGTGCTTAAGCCTGACTTCTTTTATTTTGATCATTCTTCGTAGTTTAACAATTGACTCAACTAAAAGAGTCACTTCATCAGCAAATCGTGGATGGCTTAAATTTATCCAGTCACTGAAAGCTAAGATTGTTTTAAATTAGCAAACTCATGTTTGTGAGTGTGTGTTCGTCCCTGATTTCACAGAGACGAATAAGAGTGTTAAGAAAAAAAAAAAAAAAGCGGTTTTAAATCCCACGAGAAATGCAAGCAAGTGGATTTGTGCGCTGAAAAGTCTTGTAAAAACGCAGTCACATTCAATTACGAGTGCGGATTATTTGCATGAAAAGATCTTCCTCTTTGATAATGAAAGGCTTAACTACGGTTAAAAGCATTTATGTCAGGCCCGGAAATAACAGATTGGATTTTGCTCA